>CM038712.1:6411775-7011775 GCA_021613375.1 Megaleporinus macrocephalus | reverse complement strand
ATAAAATGTTGCAAAAGTTATGGCACATTTTAATGTCAGGTAAAACTGACCCGTAAGTTCACTGAAAACTGTCGGATTTAAGTCTGTTTCCTGTAGAGGACGTGTTCATTGCATAAAGCTGGACATCAGTCTGTAATAGTGAATCAGATTTGATGAGAACTGTGGTTGTGTTATATCGCTGTCTTGTGCTGACCCACAGACTGGGCACCAAGCTGCCTGCAGGCGTCCACCAGCCTCCAGGGTTCTACACAGGGCCGTGGGATGCCACCACGCGCACCAACGGAGCCGGGAACATTCTGACCACAGCAGAAGGCAGCGCTGGACGGCATCACATACGCAACCCCAAACTGAGGCAGTACTATCTGAAAGGTGAGTGATTAGTTAAAGCTGTCATTCTGCGTACTTAATTAATTACATAATAAATTGTATTAGTAGTTGATTTATGTTTTGTATGGAGAGATTTGAGTCCGAGTTGGCATGTGTGTGTAATGTGTGTGTGTATATGTTAGAGATGGACAGATCAGAGTTTTTAAGGCAGATTCCGATTGCCAATCATCTTTCAGCAGGATCGGCCGATAGCCAATACAGATGAAGGGCGGGGCTATATGCCACAGCAGGGCTACACGTAGTTATTAGCACAAAGAAAGTCATGAAACATGGTTGAAACTGGTTTATTACCATTTTTAACCAGCTCATGTGAAACAGCATATTTTTAACACAATTATCTGTAAATAAACAAAGTAAATCAAACAAATATCCCCAAAACTGCACTCATTACATTTAGACCCTTAATTTAAAACTAAAATTGCAAGTTAAATAATTGCAGTAAAAACTGCAGTCATTAAATGCACTCTGCTTACTTACCGACATGCTTACTTTAAGCGCAATTGTTTTCTGCGACGTCGCTGCTTTAGTCAGCCTGTGGAAAATGAAAGGGTGTGTATTTCCACTTAGTGGTTCAGATAGGAATTGCAGGGATTAGGCTCATTTGTTTAACACCATCGATCGGCTCTTGGGATCGGCTAAATTGGAGAAATATCGGCCGATCACTGATCACACAAAAATCGGCCGATACCGATACATAGCCGATCGATCCTTCCATCTCTAGTGTATATATATATATATATATATATATATATATATATATATATATATATATATATATATATATATATATATATATATATATATATATATGCACACACTTAACAAGAACGACCTAAGAAGGCAGTTAGTCATATGACTTGGGCTTTGAAATGTGGCGTGTAATCAATTCTAAGAGCCAGCCGGTTCTGCATAGGTAATGCTGTTAAAGAGAATGAGCGTCTGTGTGTCAGGGGAAAGAGGGGGAAAGAGTGTCTTAAACTCACTTTACTCTGCCTCTCTGTTATAAAAGCTGAGCACTGCATCGACAGCTTACCAGTCTCGCACATTACTCCCCTCTTACTTTCATCTTAGAACACATTTAGTGTTTATTTTCAGTTATGACCCTAACAGTCTTGGTTTTAATGTTTTTATTTTATTTTATTTTATTTTTTTATGTTTGTATGTGGCAGTTAGTGAGTGATGTGGCCAAAATTCTTATAACTTTATATGCAAGACATATAATTATGTATTGCTAGATGGCGCCACATTTAAAAAAATAAAAACATCTAAGACACTTCAGGAAACCTATTATTGTTGGTTAACAGTGGTTAATTATTTTAAAGGCTAGCGCGGTAGTTTTAAACCTGTGGGCCGTGGTGGTACTGTTAGGGGGGGCTGTATGCTGTTGGATAAACAATTTACCCCATCACCTGGAGACTAAATATAGCCAGTCTAAGCCTGTTCTGAGCCAGTGCAGCACTTGGTAGCTGCCAAACGAGACAAGCTGTCTCACTGGGTCTGAGGAACTGATGCGATTGGTTCAGTCTTGTGGACCTTGTACGTTTTTGTGTTACTAGCATGTACACCAGTCCATGTACTGCGCTTCTGTTTCTTCCTGCTCTGTTTCATCAGCCGTGTCTGGTGTAGTGTGTGTTGCGCTGGTATAAGTGGATCAGACACAGCAGCTCTGCTAGAGTGTTTAAACATCTCGGTGTCACTGCTAGACAAAGAATAGTCCACCAACCAAATATATCCAGCCAACAGTGTCCTGTGGGCAGCGTCCTGTGACCGTCTCTGACTTTACATCTGCAAGGTGGACCAGCAAGGTAGGAGTGTCTAACAGAGTGGACAGTGAGTGGACACTGCTGTGTCTGATCCACTAACACCAGCACAACACACACTAATACAAACCACCTAGTCAGTGTCACTTCAGAGCTGAGAATGACCCTCCACTCAAATAATACCTGCTCTGTGGTGGTCCTTTGGTGGTCCTGATCATTAAAAAACAGGGTAACAAAGTATACAGAGAATCAGATGAACTACAGTCTGTAAGTGTGGAACTACAAAGTGCTCCTATATGGTAAATGAAGCTGATCAAACAGATCTAGTGTGTAGATATTCACCGTATTTGGCCACACCCAGTTTCAAGCGTGTGCTTCTTCCGCCTTTGTGTTAGAACTTCAGCTCAGCTAACCAAAATGAATACAGTTACATGGGAGGAGACCAGAGAGACTGTAAGAAGTTAGAATGGGACAACAATGTCTCATCCAAGGTTAATAACACAGTGGGTGGATGATATGAGAAGGTGGTCTGAGGTTAATACCACAGTGGGTGGGTGATATGAGAAGGTGGTCTGAGGTTAATAACACAGTGGGTGGGTGATATGAGAAGGTGGTCTGAGGTTAATAACACAGTGGGTGGGTGATATGAGAAGGTGGTCTGAGGTTAATAACACAGTGGGTGGGTGATATGAGAAGGTGGTCTGAGGTTACCTACGGCGACGTTTTTAATTACTCTGTACTCTCGGAAGGTGTAGACGGTTCACCAATGAAAAACTATAAAAGTACTGAAGCGTATCAGTACCTGCACAGTGGGAAGGTGGGCGTGTCCTCCTACACACAGACGGTGAGTTTATATTTCTGAAAGCCGGTTAAACCCAAGTCCAGTCAGCTGCCCGAGCCACTCTGCGTGGGTGTTAGTTACAGTCCAGATAGCCTAGCGCGGTGGACACTGATCAGAGAACAGTTACTGAACTGATAGACTCACCAGCACCGACACGTCTGCTTCCTCGGAGCTTCATAAGCGAGACATTTCTCTGGATAAGGAAGCTCTGGTGCTGGTTCTCCTCCACAGAATGGTAAGAGCGACATACAGAGGTTTGGGTGGATGTTTTCAATTTAGAGCTTCAGTCAGAGACGCAGGTGGTCTTCTTTGGAAGACGGCCCCCCAACACTCTGACCTTTATGTACTGTGTTCGTAACTCAATTCAAGCCAAGTTTTCCTCTTCTTCCAATTACTGACTCCCTCTAACTGAGCATGTTATGCTAGACATTTTATATGTCGTTTTGCTTGTAATTAGTATTAACGTATCCGCGGGAGGACCGGAAGTTCGAACACAAAGTAAACAAAGATGGCGCCCCAGGGTTGTCATGGAAAATGGTGTGAATAAGGAGGTGGTTTTAATGTTCTGGCTGATCTGTGTATATTCTAGATTTTTATTATGACGTAAGAACAAATGATGTAAATAAAGCAAATGGTATTAAAGGACTACAATATTAATAATCAGAGGTTGATGAAATGTGGGATACATTGTTAGATAAACGTTTTTGTATGTCCGTTTCACAGAGGCTGCCTTCCCGTCTGAAACTACCAAGACTCTGGAATCATCGGGAGAATCGAGCAGGAGAAATGAGCAAGGGGTGAGTAAGAACTCTCTCTATGATGTATTTATGGATCACTGATATCTGAGTGTACAAAGAACAACAAATATCTCCAAAATGGTCAATGGAACCAGAAATTTTGCCAAGCTATTTTAGAGCGTTTCTATTGGTCCAATCGTCACAAAATAGATTTTGATACAGATTATGTAGAAAAAATGGAGATACTTGGTTTTCTTTGGATGGCGATGATATGCAAAAGTTTTGGCACCCCACCTCAAATTCCATATTCTACACACGTCTGTATATCGTCGTTGTCCAAAGAAGAACATGAATTTCCTTTTTAGTCCAATTGTATTTTTCAACATTGTTTGAATGTGACAGCTGGCGTCTACATTGTCTACACATTAAACGATGAATGGACCAATAGAAATGCTCCAAAATAGCTTGGAAAGATTTCTGGTTCCATAGACTTGCATTGAAAGTGAAGACAGTTTTTGTCGTTTTCTGTAGATGTGTTTATATTCCAACGGCTTTTGCCAGTCTGATTGAATTCATTCTGACTATTAATGTTAAGACTGAGGTGCTTCTGTGCTCTCGCTTCTCTCTCAGTGATCTGATACACATCTCTGTTTACATGCACTCTGCAAGCAATCAGATACAAAAGGAGGTGCATTTGTGGAGCACCACTTGGGCCGTTATCTTAACAGCAATCCTCAAAGGAGTCCAGTCAGGGTCAGATAAGCAGAGGCGTGAGTTCCTGAGCTTAGTTTTAGAATTTTAATGCACCAGTTTGAGTCTTTTAAAGGTCTTCAAGTTTGAAGCATAACTTTCAACCTCCTCTGTAGACCAGCTTCTAGCTTCTGCCATGCTGAACATTACGAACTTCCATTATGGCACAAGTGTACATGCACAGCATGCATAACCGTTCCAGTAGGTTGTTTTCAGTCATGTGATTCCAATGACATTCAGAGTCCAGATGGAGGCAGTAAGTGAAGAACAGAGTGGAGGAGATGGGGTGAGGACTCTGTACTAGTTTAGACAGTATTACAGAAGGATGGAAATCACACACATGTTCTAATATTAGGAAGAGAGGTTTGAGCTGAACTGAAAGATGAGCTGCTATCGAGCAGCAGATTAAGAACCACCAAGAAAACAAACCACCACATACTAAAGTGTTGAGCTGCAACTTGTGTGTTGGCGGTTGGTGGACCTCGAAATCGAGGAGCTCCACAACGTCTGTCGTTTACTGTCCTGTGGATTAACCAGCACCACACACTCAACTCCGTCCCTCTCGTCATTAGCGCTACGACTGTTTACTTACCGTAACGTACGCTTTTAAGTCTATCACCAGTGTTTAGCCCCAGATCACCCTTACACACTACGATACCCACTCCTACTGACCACCAGCACCATTAGATCACCTGTACACACTAGGGATGCACCAATACCACTTTTTCCTTACCGATACCAGATTTTCAGGTATCTGCCGATACCGAGTACCGATACCAACTCTGACTCGATATATGGCTATAAATCCTGATATTTATAGTGTTCCACTTTTTATATGTTGTATTTTGTGCTAGCTTGCTTCTTTGTGCTTGCTTGGATGAAGTCTCTGTGTTCTTTGACGTGGTTTTTCTTTAAATGCTTAATTTAATTTGATGTATTAAAGTCTTTGCTGATCGTGCCACCCCTTGAAATGCTGGCGTTACAAGTTGTGCAGCGGGCATTTTTGCTGCTGCCCGTCTTAACCGAGAAATACTCCCACAACGCGGACATGCTGTTGGTTTGAGTCAAGCACCATTTAGTGGTGTGCATGCACGTCAATAAGCTTCATAGTATCGGCGCTCTCTATTGAAGATACCGATACTGTGTGTAAGTGCTAGTATCGGCACCGATTCGGTATCGGTGCAACACTAGTACACACTAAAACACTCCTACTGACCACCAGCACCATCAGGTCACCCCCAGATCACCCTTACACACTACAATACCCACTCCTACTGACCAATAGCACCATCAGGTCACCCCCAGATCACCCTTACACACTACAATACTCCTTCCTACTGACCACCAGTCACCATCAGGTCACCCCCAGATCACCCTTACACATTACAATACCCACTCCTACTGACCAATAGCACCATCAGGTCACCCCCAGATAACCCTTACACACTACAATACTCCTTCCTACTGACCACCAGTCACCATCAGGTCACCCCCAGATCACCCTTACACATTACAATACCCACTCCTACTGACCAGTAGCACCATCAGGTCACCCCCAGATCACCCTTACACACTACAATACCCACTCCTACTGACCAATAGCACCATCAGGTCACCCCCAGATCACCCTTACACACTACAATACTCCTTCCTACTGACCACCAGTCACCATCAGGTCACCCCCAGATCACCCTTACACATTACAATACCCACTCCTACTGACCAGTAGCACCATCAGGTCACCCCCAGATAACCCTTACACACTACAATACTCCTTCCTACTGACCACCAGTCACCATCAGCTCAGCTTCTCATTCACCAGTTCGTCTTTAAGGTGGAACAGGAAAACTGGTGAATAAGCTGACTTGTGCACTCGGTAGGAGTGAGTATTGTAGAGTGAACAGTTGGTCTGTGGGTGATGTGGGTGGTCACTGGTGAGAGATTTAAAACTACAGCTACAAGAAACTGGAACAGGAAGTTCAGTCTCTTGTCCTGACCGCAGGTGAAGGTTAAGACGGTTTTGCTGCAGGTTTTCAGTCACTGGCATGTTTCTCTCATGAACAGCAACTTTTGGTAGCTGGTACAGGCTGCTTGTGGCTTCTTGGTTAAACTGATCTTGGGTAATATGAACAATGTAAACCACGGGCTTATTTAGAGCATCTGTGGCGCCCCCTATGTGGAATGTCACTTTCTGCCCTTCAGTTTGCACCTCTGTGACGTCATTTGCAAACAACCTATTAGAAATATAATCAGATGTGTGAGTTTACATGGCTATTATTGTAACATATTCATAGATGAGTGCACGTTGTTCAAGCTGAATGAAATTCAATTGGATAGAAACTGTGTTCTGAATGGCCTCAGTCTGTCTAGTCTATAACGATTAAGGTGTGAACATTTTCCATTCCGATTAAGCTCCTAGTTCGATTATAAACAGACTTCGCGCTGCATGTCTACAGGTGCTGGTAATAAACTTCAAATATCATGAAAAAGTTGATTTATTTTTATTATTTCTTTATGACTGTCAAATCAGCAGTCTTCCCTATGATTGTGTAGCCTACAGAACTGGACTAAGAGACCATTTAAAGGGCTTTGCAGGTGTTTTCAGTTAATCAGCTGATTGGAGACACCTGGTGTCACACTCTAATATTGAACCTTTTCACAATATTCTAGTTTTCTGTGTGATTTTCATTAGTTAACTATTATAATCATCAAAATGGAAAGAAATAAACATTTGAAATATGTCAATTTCTGTGTAATGAATGAATATAATATACAAGTTTCACTTTTTGAATGGAATTACTGAAATAAATAAACTTTTTCGTGATATTCTAACTCCTCAGTGAGTTTACATGCACTTAATAATCAGTAACTGCAGAAATTCTCACTTTGTTGGTAATTCTTGCAGTTTGTTTACCAGGTAATCAGGTAATGTGAAAGTTCCAGGTCTACTAGAGTCAGATTTCTGCTCTTGCAAACTGCAAACATTCCGAAAATAAAGCATAAATTCTGGTTTGTGCAAACGTAAACATCATTTTTAGGTATTTTTAATACGGAAATACAAAAAAACTTTACATTTACTTTTATGGCATTATCCAGAGAAGGTACTGCAGGACGAAGCCTCTGGCTTTGATATGTCAGCTCTGCTGAGTCAGTCCTCGCTCAAAACATTTCTGTAATCACTCTGCTCCAGGTTTTCTATATCGAATATCGCAATAATATGTTTAGTGATACTGTATTAATTTTTTTTAAAACACCGTATCTATTATTAATTAACAATGTACATGCAAAGATTTCTGGCAGACAGTGAATCATTGCGTGTTGTGTTTAAACCTCTGATCACTAGATGGCAGTGTCATAATCCATTTTCAGCTCCATTCCAACATTAACAAGCAGCACAAGGGCGCAGTGGTATTGTAAGCATTAACAAACCTGTTCATACAGTGGTGTGTTTTAATAGTAGGATTTTAGAAATGGCAAATTATATCACTTTGCTTGCAGTATCACAATATAATCACAATATACTGAATCATGACCGCTGTATCACAATACATATTGTATCGGCAGGTTCTTGCCAATACACAGCCCTACTTTTTACATCAACTGTTTGCTTTGTGTTTGGTCAGAGCATGTTTCTCTAGCTAGTACAAACAAGTCCAAACTACCCTTATGTTCAAACACTGCCAGAAACAAACTGCTGATACCTGGAGAGAAGACAGACAAATACAGGGTTTGATACAGGTGGTCTTTAATCTGATAAAACTGGATGGTCAGCATTCACTTTGGAACGACTGACTCTATATCTGGACGGTCCTGCAGAAAGCTGGTCTGGCCGCACACACTTTTACTGTCCGTCACGCCCTCGTACTTCACTGATAAACAGAAACCTCCACAGATAGTATGACCTTGATGTTACATCATATGGAACCTCACAGAAGGTTATTGAGCAAAGGTCACCACAGCACTGTGAGCTGTCAGTTCAGCTGCGTGTTCATTAGTGGTTATTAGTCGTTTGGATTAATGGACTTTCTAAAATTTCGGCTGAAGCTTTACGGTGCAGGAACATGGGCTAAAAAGACTCTGGTAATTAGTGAATTCGCCACTAATGGCGAGAATGGATCAGAGTGTTTATGTAAATGCTGTTGGCTGTGGTAGCGTCACTGAAGGACGTCATAATGAATCAGCGTAGGAGACGTGTTTGCTTGGTACATTTGTTTTGTTGTGTCTTCTTTCTGCTTTTCGGTCTTTGAGCATCTTGTATGGTGTAGCTGTTTGGGTTGTTGTGCTGATTTACAGCAATATAATATATAACCACTATTTAATAGTGTTAGTCACTTTTATGTCTATGGCTAAAATCAAGGCTCCTCAGAATCTGGTTTCCAAGTGGATGGTACTGTGTCTGTATGGGTTTTCCATTTAAAGTCAGTTCGGTGTTAAGAAAGTAAGAGCAGTCATGTTATCCCCTTGGTTACTGGAAACTGTTTGTTTCAAGGAAGGGAAAATGTTCTGCAGTGATATGTATCCTTGTGTCTCAGTCTTGAGGGTCTTAGCTCAAAAGGTTTTCTGTACATTTGCTGTTATGAAATTTCACAGCATCGCAGTATGCAGTATTTCACAATTAGTAAAAGCAGGATTTTACTGGTGTAGTTGGTGGAGGAACTATTTTGTATCCAACTCTTTTGGATTTATCTGCTGATTGTATTACAGAAATAATACTTGGGGACTTTTATGTAATATATTTCTATCGGGCTACTTTTAAAGGCATTACAATCTTAAGATGTCTGGTTTCCATCCTCACCTCTATGAACAATTCTTTCTCAGTACGTTTCTCTAGAATGAAGCATTTTAAATCAAGCCACTTTGAATGACTATTTCTAGTATATATATATGTTTGTGTGTGTATATATATGTGTATATATATATATATATATATATATATGTGTGTGTGTGTGTATATGTATGTGTATATATATATATATATATTTTATATATATATATATATATATATGTATGTATGTATGTATATATATATATGTATGTATATATGTATACACACATTTGGGTACAGTATTATATTTAAAAAGCTATTATTTACAGACTGTAATCTTTTTTCTCAAAAAAATCTTTATTATTTTAATATTCAAACCACAATAATACAGTAAGTAGTGCTTTTACATACGTCAGTGTGTTTATTTATTTAACCCTTTCCAATAGAGATGGATCGATCGGCTATGTATATGTGATCGCTGATCGGCCGATATGTCTCTAATTTAGCTGATCGATATTGTTAAACAAATGAGCCTAATTTCTGTATTTCTATCTAGCATTTCGTCGAAACCCCCTCCGGCCAGCTCTCTGCAATTCCTGTCTGAACTGCTAGGTGGAAATGCATACCCTTTAACTTTCCACAGACTGACTAAAGCAACGCGCCTGCCAGAACAGTTTGCGTTCACCGCATGTGCCGATAGAAAACTGGCAGTTTGTGGCCGTATGTGACGCAGACTCATCCAGGACGTTTTAAAATTAGTAAACGCGGCTGAATACAGTGAGTATCAGCAAACAGCAGAGCTAGCACACACAGCTAGCACAAAACAAATAACCCAGAACACCATACAGACCAGATCTGACCGGTACGAACAGAACAGCAGCAACAATTCAAGAGTCTGCATTTAATGATTACAGTTTTTACTGTATTTATTTAATTTGCTTTTTTGGTTTTAAATTTAGGGTCTAAATTTAATGATTGCAGTATTTGGGGATATTTGTTTGATTTACTTTGTTTATTTACTGTTAATTTTGTTAAAATATTATGTTGTTTCACATGATCTTGTTAAAAACAAACCAGTTTCCACCATGTTTCATGACTTGGTTGCGCTAATAACTACATGTAGACTCCGCCCACTATCGGTATCAGCGATCAGCCGATAGAGTCTGAAAGGTGATCGGAATCGGCCTCAAAAACGCTGATCGGTCCATCTCTACTTTCCAAGCTTCTCCTTCTATAAACAACCCAGTATTACTTACAGTTCTCATCTAATACCTGCTTTGACTGCTCAGTACTTCATTAAGCTAAATCAAGATTTGCTGCTGAAGGAACTGAACACATTCATACAATGTCTGGGGCGTCCAGGAGAAATCTGGAACCTAACTTTGTTCTTCAAACTGGAGCTCAAGATCTGATCTACTTCTCTCACAATAACATATTCATGTTACTTTGTATTGTATGTATGATTATTTACATCTGTTCTAATCAGATCTGGTGTTCTTACTGGTGAAAACACACTTATTAATAAGATTTCTAAATAATGAACTTGGGTGCCTCAGACTTCAGTAACAGTAGTGTGTAAAAACAGTTCCAAATTTGTAAATACACACATGCACAGACACATGTTTTTGGAATGCTGTGAGAAAACAGCAGCACGCAGTTGTCTGTGACCCATTTCAGGAGCCTAATGTAGGCTGATTGGTCTGTTGCATCTAGATGTACTCATATGGTCAGCATCAGGTCATGTTTTTTTATTTTTTTTTAAGGCTGATTTTTGGGTTAATGTCAGATTGCAGTGGCGCCTGTGTGGAGCGTGAAATTCCAGTTTAAAAGGGGAATTCCACAGAGTTTTCTAAATGTACACTAATTTAATCCAATCACTTAATTATTGAGTTGTAAACAAAGTCATTCAGGTGGTTTGGTGTGAAACGGTTAACTGTAGAGGAACGTACAGTCTGTTTACTGTGGTGCTGATGGGAACCAGGGTTCACTGCAGCCTGCATGTGCTTCTCTGACGGTGATTTATTTTAAAAACATGTTTTATTCCAAAACCTTCTCCAAACCATAGTACACCAGCGTGTCAGGCATCAGGCAGCGTATCCCATGAAATCTGGTTCATGTGATGGGTTTCAGTGAGGGAGCATTAAACTGTCCAGACATCTGGTTCCCATCATCACCGCTCTGACCAGTTCTGACGCTGTACGTTTCTCTAGAACAGAGCATTTTCTTTTTAAACTGTAGCTGTGCTTTCAGATACACCGTCTCTGTTGGAAACAGTTGGTGCTGTGAGGTGGTTTAGGACTGTAGAAGTGATTTGCATTCGAGCTGCGTGTGCCTGTGGCTAGCGGTCAGTTCCACCAGTGCAGTGTTTCCTTAATGCAAAGTATTTGGTCACGTGTTGGATACAAGGATGTTATGGCGGTTGACCAGTAGTTTACGTCATCTAGGTCTGTCTGCCTGTCTGCCTGTCTGCCTGTCTGCCTGTCTGTCTGTCTGTCTGTCTGTCTGTCTGTCTGTCTGTCTGTCTGGTTCTCTAGCTCCACCCCTCTGTCTTTCTGTTGCTCATCTTAAGAAGGTGTAGTTACCACCATACATTTCTCTGCATGTTGAACAGGTTCATCAGGAGGACACCGTGTTTAGTGTGACCTCTCAGTTCAGTGGCAGACTGACAGACACTACACTACCCACAACCACCTGTTCTTCCCTATCAGCCACACAGGTACCTAAAAAACTGGATAAAGAGTCAGTTTTCACATAGTTATTTTTAATTACCAGTTTGTTAATGTTGGAGTGGAGCTGAAAATGGATTACAACACTGCCATCTAGTGGTCAGAGGCGTAAACACAACACACAATGAGTCACTGTCTGCTAGGAATCTGTGTATCGATACTGTGTTTTTGAGAACCGATACAGTATATTTTCGATATTTTCTTACACCCCTAGTCAAAACAGCCTTTGTGATATGAGCTTGTGATATAATTAAAAATATAATTAAAATATGAACCAGTCTTTGTATTAGTTATTAGTGTTATATCTTTGTTCTGATGCAGCTTTCCTTTCACAGATCTGTTCGTCACTCTGACGACTCGTTAACATTTCTTCACTAGCTCCCAGCCAGTGATCTGAAAGCTGTGTAGCTGCACAGAATTCCTATGTATTGTAAATGTCATACACTGATCCACTGATGAAGCGAAACTATTCTGCCTCGTTCATTTCCGTGCCGTCTTGTTTACATCATTTATAACATACTATATGCAACTCTTCCTCCTTTGCTGTCACTCTCTTCCCCCATGTGTGCCCCTCCCTCCTCAGCTGTGCGGTGCAGTCGGGGGGGGCGTGTCTCCTGCTGTGAGACTGTGAAACGGGGAAGTGAGAGAGATTTATTATTGTCGTTTTAAAGCAGAGTGTGACTCTCTCTCTCTCTCTCTCTCTCTCTCTCTCTCTGCTTTTCTCTGACACATCTCTACAGAAGCTCGCTGTCCCGCAAAGTAAGGCCTCCTCCGCCCAAGGATCGTCACCCTCAGCCACAGCTACTGCCCCCTGCCCAGGTTCCGAGGCGAGAATGGATGCTGTGACCCCCACGACCCCCGTTTCTCCTTCAACGGACGCCGAATATGATAAGTTATTGGTGAGCAACTCTGTTTCTGTCTCTCCGACTCTCTGTTTGGAAGAGTGTACACGGACCAAGCCTAGCTTTTAATTGACGGCTCTTTGCTGGAGAAGGAGGGAGCACGTGGACTTTGATACCATGTGGGAAAGTCTGACTCAGCACAGCACATCAGCGGTAGCGCTGACTGGTGGTGGGAGCTATTCGGAACGTTGAATCTGTTGGGGAGTGTTTGAGTATTATATTTGAGTATAATATTGTATTGTGTATTGTCTTGGTTAGTAAGTCACGGTCAGTCATTGATGACTTAACTGATGCATTGAGTTTAACTCAATACGACCTTCTATTGTTTTTCTTCACAGCTAGTCAATCTAGCTTCATAACAAACCTCACCAGGCCTAGTTTGTAGGCAATGAAACTTTCTTAAACATGCTTTTTATTAGAGATGGACCGATCAGCGTTTTTGAGGCCGATTCCGATCATCCTTTAGCACGATCGGCCGATAGCCGATACCGTTCGAGGGCGGGGCTATATGCCATGGCAGGGCTACATGTAGTTATTAGCGCAAGTACGTCATAAAACATGGTCTAAACTGATTTATTACCATTTTTAAAGAGCTCATGTGAAACAGCATAATATTTTTAACAAAATTTACAGTAAATAAACAAAGTCAATCAAACAAATATCGCCAATACTGCACTCATTACATTTAGACCCTTAATTTAAAATGAAAAAAGCTAAATACATGCAGTAAAAACAGCAGTCATTAAACACAGACTCTGTTATTTTAAACAACAATCTGCAATCATTAAATGTAGATCTTGAATTGCTGCTGCTGTTCTGTTCGTACCGGTCAGATCTGTTGTTTCCACCTAGTGGTTCAGATAGGAATTGCAGGGAGCTGGCAGGAGGGGGTTTCAATGAGGGCTCCTCTTCCTGGATGAAACACCACTGGAAATGCAGAAATTAGGCTCATTTGTTTAACGCCATCGATCGACTCTCAGGATCAGTTAAACTGGAGAAATATCGGCCGATCACATATTTTAATTAAAAATCGTCCGATACCGATACATCAGCTACATCGGATACATACATCGGATACAGCTGATCGATCTTTCTATCTCTACTTTTTATGTTGGTGTATAAAAGTATTTGCCACCTCAGGCTGTCTTGTCACTAAATAACCCACTATATTACCGCTATATGAACAAGTTTGCTAATGCCAATGTTAGCCCTTATCCTACGTGCTTATGTTGGAGTGGAAGAGTCTAATGGTGTGGTCAACACAAAATGAGCCACTATCTGCTACAAGTCTATTATTGTAACTATTTATTAAAAGTTGATTCTGTGTTTTTGAAAATCAATACAGTATCACCAAACATATTGTTGCGATACTTAATTTTTACGAAATTTTAATTTCCCCTGTTAGCTTGCCAGGGCGCCTACGTTGCAAGCTGTTGCATATTAATTACCATGTGCCATACATAGAAATAAGACATTTTTAAAATGTTTTATTTAACAGTGATTTTAGTAACTGGAGTGAACAATCAAGCTTTATCTATGCCAAAAAGATATTTGTGTAAATTGGTAAAATAATAAATGCCTAAATATAAATTTATAATTACTTTGCTTATTTGTAATAGCGGCCTGTAATAAAGGAGTTCTTATAGATTTTAATGAGGATATTTCATAAAGAAGTTCAGTGTTAATGAGGTGGGACTAGCTAAATGTATTACAGGTGGACGTTTCAGTTCTATCTGTGATCATTTAAATGTTAGTTTTAGTCATTTTTAAGTTAAAAGATATGAAGTTAAACTACAAATCCCTTCATATTTGAATAGAAATAAAACAACAGACGTCACTTTACTGCTTTTGAAGAAGTAATGCGACATGAATTATGTTGTTTTCATGGAAAGTGTTTTTATGATGACGTGACGTACATTTAGATTTGCATGTAGATTTGAATAAATGATAAAGATGGTTAAGAACACGTTGGAGGGAGAAGTAAAACATGGAAACTAAAATAAAACATTTCAGCTGGTTTTGTGTCTGTCTGTATTATTATTATTATTATTATTATTATTATTATTATTATTATTATTTTTATTATTATTCCTAATAATATTTTGCCCTCCTTACCTTCAGGATGTGGAGGCAGTGCCAATGCCTGATGGACAGCTGTGCCTATTGGCTCTCCCACCTGAGTGCACACAGGGGGAGGGGCCAACAGACATGCCTTACCTCAAGTTGTTCTGTCGTTTCATCACTGACCGGAAGGTGAGCACAGAGTACGAGCAGCGCCTTGTGGTAATCGTGTAAACTTCTGAGGAAGGAGTTGATACGAATGAAGAACTTTTCTTATTCAGAGTAACTGATCAGCACAGTTTAGACTTTTAGAACTCTGAAGACCGTTTTAGATTCTTTCTTAGATCATTTCTGCTTTTATGATCTCTTTTTCCAGAAAAGTTGCAGCTACTTCTGACCGTCTTTCTGTTATCCCAGTATTAATGTTATTTATTAGAAAATATAAATATAATATACTCTCTTTCTCTCTCTCTTTCTATATATATATATATATATATATATATATATATATATATATATATATCTATATATATATATATATATATATATATATATATATATATATCTGTCTTTTTTTTTCTCCCTCTTTCTTTCTTACACTCTATTTTACTCTTTCTTTCTTTTTCCTTTCTCTCTCTCTCTCTTTTTGTCTTTCTCTCTCTTTCTTTCTTTCTTTCCTTCTCTCCCTCTTTCTTTCTTTCCTTCTCTCTCTCTCTTTTTCTCTTTCCTTCTTTCCTTCTCTCTTTCTGTCTCTCTTTTTCTCTTTCTCTTTCTGTCTCTTTCTTTATTTTTTACTCTTTCTTTTTCCTTTCTCTCTCTTTTTGTCTTTCTCTCTCTCTCTCTCTCTCTCTCTCTCTTTCCTTCTCTCTCTCTTTTTCTCTTTCCTTCTTTCATTCTCTCTTTCCTTCTTTTCTCTCTTTCTGTCTCTCTTTTTCTCTTTCTCACTCTTTCTCTGTCTCTTTCTTTTCTTTCTCTCTTTCTGTCTCTTTTTCTCTTTCTCTTTCTGTCTCTTTCTTTTTTACTCTTTCTTTCTTTTTCCTTATTCTCTTTTTCTCTCTTGTCTTTCTCTCCCTCTTTCTTTCTTTCCTTCTCTCTCTCTCTCTCTTTCTCTTTTCTTTCTTTCTTTCTTTCTTTCTTTCTTTCTTTCTTTCTTTCTTTCTTTCTTACTCTCTCTCTCTCTCTCTCTCTCTCTCTCTCTCTCTCTCTCTCTCTCTCTCTCTCTCTCTCTCTCTCCCTCTCTCTCTCTCTCTCTCTCTCTAGGGCGTGGTCTCTGGGATTCTCCTGGTGACGGCCAATAAGATCTTCTTTGACCCCCATAAGTCCCTCCCTCTGGTGCAGGAGAACGGCTGTGAGGAGTATCTGTTCTCCTGCAGTGTAGACAACCTGACGTCAGTCAGCTTCTTCTCCGACATCTCTCACGTTCACTTCAGCAAATCCACACAGAGGTCTGTACTGTAGCTGAACGTTCTGTTCATATGGACCATATAGAACAGCCTGCTGTTACAAACATCTCTATACAGCAGAGAGATCACTCAAAGTTAACTGTAAATGGACTCTCTTTGGTCATACTATGAGCTGTAGCTGTGCTTTGAACCATCTGCTGGCTCTACACTGCCCTCTGGTGGAGCATAGAATAGTAAATTGTGATTTTTGATTAAATGATTCTAATTTCGTCTCCTCACTATTCAGAGCTATGGTCAGCCTACAGTGACTCTATTACAACTTATGTGGATTATCATTAGCTGTGAAGTTCATGCAGTTCAGCTATTGTACCCTGATTGGAAAGCAGGAAAAACCCATTATCATTCTTCAGAAGTTGGCTTGTCTCTTTTGTTTCTACTAAGTGCTTACTGGAGTAATAGAGTTTAGTACTAACTAACATGCCGCAATGCTCTCCTAATCAGAGTCCTCACCGGTGCCCCCTCTGTCCTCCAGGTGGAAAGGCCGTAAAAAGGCCTCAAAAAGCAAAACCTCAAAAGACTTGATCAAAGAAACCGGAAGTGAAATCCACGACGCCGCATCTCACTCCAGGACACAGGCCGCTCCTGCTCTGGTGAGGTCGGTGACTTGGGACCTCCATACGTCTCTGAGGAGCGGCTCAGGGGCAAGCACAGTCGAGGAGGAAGGCGGGGCGAGCCGAGACATGGCCGAGGTGGAGCGGCAGCTGGAACAGCTCGCTCTGGAGTCCTCGGGGGCTCCGGGAACGGCCGTGCTGAGCAGCGCCGCCACCTTCTGCTGTGGAGGGGCCAACGCAGAGCTGGAGCAGGACTGTAAGACTGAGCAGCAGCCATGTTTGATGAAGCAGATTTCAGGTACATTTGCATTAAGCAGCCAGACAACATCTGTTAGGTTGATGTGTTTTGCATTCTTGGCTCCAGCGTTGGTTTTTGTGTAGTCTTTAATAGTTTATTAGCCAAGAAATGTAATTTACATAGTAAAACTACTAAAAGTTGGCCTTCATATTTTAGCACTGCAGCTATAAGAGAACTAAGGGAAGCTTATACTCTATAATTAGCATGGTGGCTATATTATCACTCACTTGAATCAAACCACATCTTGTGTGCTTTTGGACTGTATATGATGGTCTTATTTACAATAGTAGACAAAAAAATACCAACACAATTCAGAGTTTAGTTGCACAGTACTGTTTGGTGAGATATATAGGCTTCACCTATGTGTTAGCTACATTAATTATATCACTTCAGAAATAAGAAAACAGTATTGAGTGTTTCTTTATTTAGTTTTTTTGTGGTCTTCACAATTGGGGATTAAAGGGCCAATATCATGGAAAACTAAATTTCCATTGTATAATCAACAAAAACAGCATAATTATTGTTAAAGATTTGTAAGAAAAAAAAAAAAATTAAGCTGCAAAAAACAGTCCGGATCAAATTCATTGTTTCTGTGATGTCACAAGAACCAATACTTTCAGACAAAGCCAACTATTCAGACTGATGTTCTAAGTGGTCTTTCACCTTTGAGGGGTTTTTCAATGAGCTATAGAACACAGGTCAGCCAATCAGAAGCATTTAATGTTGGGGCAATCTTTTATTTATTTATTTTTATTGACATTGCGCATTGGTGTAGTGGTTAGCACTGTCGCTTTACAGCAAGGCAGTCCGGGTTGGATTCCTGGTCCGGGTGGTTCTGTGTGGAGTGTGCAGGTTCTCCCTGTGCTTGAGTGGGTTTCCTCCAGGTACTCCGGTTTCCTCCCACAGGCCATGTGATGGACTGGCAACCTGTCCATGGTGTACTTTGCTCGATGACGCTGGGTTATTTATATATTTATATATATATATATATATATTAGAGATGGACCGATCAGTGTTTTTTAGGCTGATTCCGATTACCGATCACCTTTCAATGCGATTGGCCGATAGTCGATACCGAATGAGGGTGGGACTATTTGCTACGGCAGGTTCTCACTAGGGCGCTGTTTTAGTCAGTCTGTGGAAAATGAAACAGTATGTGTTTCTACCTAGTGGTTCAGATAGGAATTGCAGGGAGCTGGCCGGAGGGCTCCTCTTCCTGGATGAAACGCTAACTGGAATACAGAAATTAGGCTCATTTGTTTAACGTCATCGACCGGCTAAATTTGAGAAATATCGGCCAATTGCAGATCACATATTTTAATGGAAAATCGTCCAATACCGATACATGGCCGATCGATCCTTCCATCTATATATATAATTTTTAACAAAAACTCTGATAATGATTAGCATTTTGATTTCCACAGTTTTGGTCAGATTACTATTATAGTGGTATTAATAAAGTACTTTATCAAGTCTTTCCACCCAAGATCCCTCCATTTCTTGGTTTATTTCCATTGACTTTTCCAATTCTTCTCCCATGTTGTTTTCATGTATAAAGTTGATTGTGGTTTTAGGAATGTGAGTCTTATACGAGTATGAAATAATTCTACTCCCACTAACTCCCACTGAATGAGTCGCTTTCCTAACCAGTTCTTTTAGACCTGTACTTCCATCAGTTATATTTTTTGGTTTCATATTAATGTAGTGCTGTATCTCTAGACACCAACAAGAAGTGCTGTTTTTACAGAGTGTTTCTCTTTAGACATTTCAAAACTGGGCAGTATTCCTTCTTTCATTATGTTACATAGAGCTGTTAGTCCTTTAGATGACCAGTACTTAAATCTAGTGTCCCGTTTTTGGCGTAATGTCTGAATCATGCACATCGTTTAAGAGTTGCAGTGTCTCTCTCTAGTTTGTATTCTTTTATAATAATCTAATGTCGGTCTTAACAGAGCAGTAACAAAACACAGTCTGCTTAATTCTGAAATGTTGAAAAATGGTTTGGAAAAAATTAACTACAAACATTTTCAGTAGATACAACAGGAAGAATGCAGGACACTACAGTAGTATCCCAGATAATTGGGTAGCATGGCCAGTAGGAGGCCAGCAGAAAGAGTTTGAATGGACCAGCCGCCTCTAACAGAAACGAGGGCTCGTTCTTCTGTTTGATTCGGTCTCTGTTCTCCAGGCCAAGGTCGTGGCAGCTCCCTGATGTTTGTGAGGATGCGTCAGAAGCCACAGGCCCCAAAGAGGAAGGGCTTTGCAGCGCTGGAGCTGGGCAAACCCAAACCTACAGCCTCCAGAGACGCCTGGTTCACCCTGCAGCAGGACAGGTAAGCAGAGCAGTGGAGGAGCGGGGCAGCGGCGCTCACCAAAGACCTGGTGGAAGCAGTTCAAACCAAAACCAGTGTCATACATCCTAACCTTGTATGTTAGGGAAAAAAATAACTTTAATTTAGTTTAAATGATTAAAGTTGTGCTTATCCTCAAACAGTTTCTGCAGTTTCATGTTACACACATTTAAAAAAATAATTCATAATTCTTTCTTTCTTTCTTTCTTTCTTTATTTATTTATTTATTTATTTATTTATTTGCAAAATTGCAAATACGATATTCTATTACTATGGGTATCTGTATATTTATACATACACCAGTTCTTATTTTCTTTTAAACCATATGGGTAAGAAAACCTACTGTAAATCAGAATCATAGAAAAAACGTGTCTTCAATTTTGTCCTTTTGTTCATAATTGATTTATAATTTCATGATTTCATAAAATGTCCCGCTGCTGTAAAAGCCATCAATGATGAGTGGACCAATAAAAATGCTCAATTCTGGAGAAATGTATCGAGTCAGAAGTGTTTCCAGAGGTGTTAATAGGAACCGGACGTCTAAAGAGTTTAATGTCAAGTTTAATGTCTCTGAGACAAGGGCGTAGAATTAGCGTGGGATGAAGTGACGTGTCCCCACCAATATTTAGCGAGTATTGAATTGTCCCCACCAAAAATTTGATCCCCTCCAAAAAAAAGACCCCGATCGGTCATTAACCTAGAGGTGCAGAAAGGATTAAATTACGTTCTCTACTGGAGTCCTTCCTCCCCGTATAGCCAGTGTGATTGGCTGTATGGTTCCCTGCTGTCACGTGAGACTCTGTAGCTACGTTTGGTTGTTAGCAGCGCCAAAACTGGAAGGAGAACTTTCCAGTCATATGAGACTCACTGTGCAAGACTCAGGTCCAACGTAGGAGACACATGGGTGTGAGAAGCGAGTGAGGATGGAAGCAAAAAAGCTCACTAGTTCACTAACGAAAGGAGTTTATCATAATAATGTTATAATAATGGAGATGCTAGGCTTTGGTGCACAGCATACAGCAGGCTAACATCAGCTGTAGCTACGAACAACAAGCAGTGTTCTACTGTTATTAATGCTAATTAAAAAACTATGTAAACTCACTGTTTACTGGTTTGAAACTAGTCTTGTAGTTTAATTGAGACATTAAGAAAGATTGAATTGTTATCTGGGATTGTTACTTTGGTTTTTGTGGACAACAGTGGCCAGGGGCGTGGCGTGATGACCTAGATTTATGGGTCCCCACCAAAGTCAAGAGCAAATCTACGCCCTTGCTCTGAACGCTCCCACATAGAAACCTATTACAGTACATATTTAGGAATATGCAGCCTCATGCCTGAGACACTTTTTAAACATGCGAACAGCAAAGAAGCACATACAGTCCTGATAGTCCCCACAGAAAACTTTCACTTTACTACTTTTATTTAGCGCTGGTCATTTTGTGTAGTTAATAAAATGGATTTAAAAGTGCTGTAAACATACTGACTTCTGGTCTGCATCACCACCAGCATAAAGCAAGCTCACTTCCCAGATTTAACGTTAAATCCCTCATAATGTGATATACTTTTCCAGCACAGTGTGTAAATTATGCTGAAATTAAAAAAAAAAAAGTGGTGGAATTCCCCTTAACTTGCCTTGAAAGTTACAAATGTCTTGTTGTTCTCCTGTAAAGTTGTGTCTGTTAATTACTCAGCTGAGTGGATGTGTTTCAGCATTTCCATCATGTGCCTAGGTGAGAATAATTTATCCAGCATCTCAGAACAGCTGTTGATTAGTGCTATTGCAGCACAGGGCGTTCTGCACCGGCGGTCCCTAAAAGTTGTCTTTCTGTTTCTCCCTGCGTTTGCCGACCTGCACAGTTCAGACGAGCTCTACGCCTACCTGACCCAGCACAGGCCGGACCTGTGCATCCTGGAGGGAGGCGAGGACGAGGAGGCGGAGAGGGACGAAGACGACTTTGTGCTTCTTGATGAAGGAGAGGAGGGAGAAGAGGAAGACGGGGAGTCTCTAAGGGATGGACGCGCAGGGGATGAGTGGGAGGTGAGTGTGAGAGAGAAAGAAATGTGGTTTCTATGATTTGGACTGAATGATTTGCACAAAATAAGTAATTACACTGTTTTTCTTAATTTCTGCAAATTACTGCACTAATGACTGAGTTTACATTCAGACGCGGTGTTGTTTGAGAGGACCAGCATATACACTTCTTCCAGCTTCAGACGTACACTGACGCTCAAACGTTTTAGATACACTACCAGCCAAACGTTTTAGATACACTACCAGCCAAACGTTTTAGATACACTACCAGCCAAACCTTTTAGTACACTACCAGCCAAACGTTTTAGATACACTACCAGTCAAACGTTTTAGATACACTACCAGCCAAACGTTTTAGATACACTACCAGCCAAACGTTTTAGATACACTACCAGCCAAACGTTTTAGTACACTACCAGCCAAACGTTTTAGATACACTACCAGCCAAACGTTTTAGTACACTACCAGCCAAACGTTTTAGATACACTACCAGCCAAACGTTTTAGTACACTACCAGCCAAACGTTTTAGTACACTACCAGCCAAACGTTTTAGATACACTACCAGCCAAACGTTTTAGATACACCACCAGACAAACGCTTTAGATACACCACCAGACAAACGCTTTAGATACACCACCAGTCAAACGCTTTAGATACACTACCAGTCAAACGTTTTAGATACACTACCAGTCAAACGCTTTAGATACACCACCAGTCAAACGCTTTAGATACACCACCAGTCAAACGCTTTAGATACACCACCAGACGAACGCTTTAGATACACCACCAGACGAACGCTTTAGATACACCACCAGACGAACGCTTTAGATACACCACCCGACGAACGCTTTAGATACACCACCCGACGAACGCTTTAGATACACCACCAGACGAACGCTTTAGATACACCACCAGACGAACGCTTTAGATACACCACCAGACGAACGCTTTAGATACACCACCAGACGAACGCTTTAGATACACCACCAGACGAACGCTTTAGATACACCACCAGACGAACGCTTTAGATACACCACCAGACGAACGCTTTAGATACACCACCAGACGAACGCTTTAGATACACCACCAGACGAACGCTTTAGATACACCACCAGACGAACGCTTTAGATACACCACCCGACGAACGCTTTAGATACACCACCAGACAAACGTTATAGTAAAACGTTAAAACTTGACCTGTGAAAAAGTTATGGGAAAGTTTTATTAGTGGAACTAATGCAGTTAAACCTGCAGCACTGCGTTCACTGTAGAGGAAGTGTTAACTTGCATTCACTTGGAAAATCAAAATCACAAAACCATCTGATTTGACTGAGGGTGTGCAAACTTTAGCATGCACCTGCAGTTGTCAGTGATGAAGCATGAACTGGACGTGTCTAATGAAGCATGGAGAAGTGGTCACATGAGTGTAAATATAGAGGGATGCAGGTGCGTTTTGGTTTGGAGTGTGCGCGTGGGGTCTGCTTTCAATAGAAACTAGAGTCTCTGATTGATACTGTGTCACAAAATATTGTGTATTACTGTCCTTCAATGTCCCAGCAGTCACCACTGTGTCTGAGAATAGAGCGTCTGCATTGGTCAGGAGTAGGTTGACAGATTTTATTAACGTAGCTAACACTGAATTGAAGGTGGTAGACATTTATCACTTGCCATTTGTTAGCAGAGTGTAGCATGTAGTTTGTTAATTCTTCTTTTAAACCCACTCTTGTGTCTGTGTGTAGATGGTGTGTGTGGAGGACAGCAGGGCCAGGGCCTCGCTATCTATAGATAAAGAACCAGAAGGACTGAGTGAGATTCTGAAGCATAGCCTGATACTGAACGCACAGCAAGTCCAAGAGGTAAGACAACACACACACAAATACAAATAACACATACGTATACAGAATCCAGCATATAATATAACACCCATCTTTAGATTAGTCAGGTTGTTGTTTTTGATATTCTCTATGAAGACCATTTATACCATGCAGGTAACATATTTTAGACCGTAAGCGTTTTTGAATACTAAGCGTGTAAGAAAATATGAAGTATTGCAGGGTTTTGTGAAACTGTATTGGGTATGCAGTGGTGTAATCTTCAGGCATTAGACTCTTCCACTCCACTATAAGCAAGTAATGTAAGGGCGCATTAGCAAACCTGTTTATATGGTGATGTGTTTGTACTATTACAGTTTTGCTCAAATTAGATAAAAAAAAAAAAAACACTATCATTGTTTGTAGTATCACAATATATTGCAATATATCTAATCGTAAGTTCGGTATCCTTATACATATCGCCAGGTTCTTCCCAACACACAGTACCACATGTAACCACCTCACAGTAAGAGCTGAAGCTAAAGTACCTCTACATGGAGGAGTTAGTTACAACACCACATAACCACTAAGCCTCCCAAAACACTCCCAAACACTGAGAACAGTCAGTTGTCCTCTTTATATAAAATCTAAGCATTTGTTAAAAATGTACTATGGATGTATAGATATATATACAGTTCCATTTTATGAATATGTTAATGTGTTTTGGATTATAAACATTGTCTGATTATACAAAATACTGAATTGTAAGGATGTAATTGTGTCTGCAGATGCATATATTACACCTTGGTCTGTTTCAGTTAACTTATAATATACTTGCTT
The DNA here is from genome assembly GCA_021613375.1 of Megaleporinus macrocephalus. NCBI lineage: Eukaryota > Metazoa > Chordata > Actinopteri > Characiformes > Anostomidae > Megaleporinus > Megaleporinus macrocephalus. Next base: position 6,987,499 of record CM038712.1, on the reverse strand, counting down.
GCATTCCCAGCACACTGTAGATGTGGAAAGCTTTTGCTTTCATAGAAGAGGATGTGCAGCTTAGTTCTTGCCTGAATATTTTAAAATGATTTAGCAAATGTTGACATATTACATTGTGCCCAAATCTGCCCAGCTGTCATTTTCCTCCTCAGTATTTATGTGAGGATGTAATGAATCAAATGGTTAGGAATAAGCCACCTGATGCCTGAACATCAACATTTTTATATATATATATATATATATATATATATATATATATATATATATATATATACACTCACACACATATACACTACTGCTCAAAAGTTTGGGATCACAGTGAAATGTTCTTGTTTTCAATGGAGTATCTTCTTCTTAACACAACAATGGACTGACGGGTCTCTAAAGAAAGTTGTTTCTTTCTGGTCATTGTGAGTCGGTCAGCAAGCCATCAACCGCTGATCTTCAGATACTAAACTAACCTAGAATGTTGTTCTCCTTTTATACTCACTTATTAGTAGAATGTTTTTCAGCTGTGCATCACAATTGAGCAAGAGTGTCCTAACAACCAATTAGTCCAATAACATCCTTAACTTGGATTGGCGGCCGTACCAGGAGATTTAGACAGAGGACTGAGAATTACTGATAATAGGACTATATGCAAAATAAGCCTCTATACAAAAATAGACTTTAATACAAACATTTTTATTATTTAAAATCATTAATTGTGAAATGGACAATATTGTTTGTGAATTGCATGAAATAAAATTCTAAACTGATCCTAAACTTTTGAGTGGTAGTGTGTATGTGTATATATATATATATATATATATATATATATATATATATATATATATATATATATATATATATATATATATATGATGCAGAAATTTTGAAAAATTGGTGGAATTCCACTGTAATTGTCTTGATAAGTGTAGCACAGATTTCAGATAGCTCACTGTTTGAAATTCAAATTCTGATTCTGACTTTAAAAAAACATTAATTGATGATTGATTACTGTGTTGTTGTTTTTTCCACCACAGCTCTCGAGTGAGTTCCCTCCGCGTACGGTGGGTCACACGTGGAAGCTGGCCTACAGCACGAGTAAACATGGCTCCAGCCTCAAAACCCTGTACAGGAAACTGAGAGTTTCAGACTCGCCCGTCCTTCTACTCATCAGAGACGACAACCAGCAGGTCAGACTCTTTCTTCCTTATCAGCAACAGTTCTCTGATCAGACATGCGGTCCAAGCTCACATTAGATCAAATATTGACATTCCATCTTAGAGCACATTATCAGTAAATCGTTTGGACACACCACCCACGTTTTTTTGTTTGTTTGTTTATTTACTATTTAAATAGTAAAAATATTCGTGAATATTTATGAGGAGATGAGCTGCTTCTCTAACAGGACTGAAGAAGATCGTGTACATGCTGAGATCTTGTTCTGATAAACAGGTTTGGGGGTTTTATAGCTCTTATAAAAAAAAACAATACAATGGCTGTTGTAGTAAAGTTGGAGCCCATGTGCTATTAAAACACAGCCTTCAACACCGTATGATCAAAATGTCTCACTCAGGGGCGTCCAAACTTTTGACTGACAGTATGATTCACCGTCAAACTTTTTTTTTTCTTCTCTAAATTCGTTCTCATATTCTCTTCTATTAACATGTATTTATTGATAGTTGTCCCACATGCAAGACTGTTATTGTTTCTCTCTTCCAGGTGTTTGGCGCTTTCCTGTCTCACCCGTTGCGGCCCAGCGATGTGTTTTACGGTACAGGAGAGACTTTCCTCTTTCTGCTGCATCCTCGCTTTAAGGTAAAGGCATAAACACACTGATGTGGGCCATATAATGATATGATGAATATAATGTGTATCATTATCATAACATTGTATTATTGTAATAAATAATAAACTTCTGTGAGTGTGTATATTAAATATCGGGATATTATGTTTAGTGATACTGTATTGATTCTCAAAAACACTGTATCGATACACAGATTGCTGACAGACAGTGAATCACTGTGTGTTGTGTTTAAACCTCTGACCACTAGATGGCAGTGTTGTAATCCATTTTCAGCTTCACTCCAACAATAACAAGCAGCACAAGGGCGCAATGCTATTGTAAGCACTGATAGGACAAAAATTTTATTTGGAGCTTTATAAATAATAATTAATAATCAGTTCAGCATTTAAACAGTAAATATACTGAAATATACTGAACGGTATGTGTGATGTGTTGGTGTTTCAGTAGCTGATGGTATAAGATGCTGATACTAGTCTACTTCAGTAAACAGGATACACCACTGAATCAGAACACACGTTAGAAATGATGATGGTTCGGACCTTGGCCTGAAGAAATATCCTCTAACTGGACCTTACTGATGGTTGAAATCAAAATTTTGTACAAGGTTTAAAAACATTTGAAGCCATTTTTTCCAAATGTAAGGATATTTCTTCAAGGCTGCTCTTCACTGTAATTTAATACATGTCTGTGTTTCTGATCTCTGGTGGTGTTTCTCTCTCAGTGTTTCCACTGGACGGGTGAAAATTCCTTCTTCATCAAAGGAGACCTGGACTCTTTTGCCATCGGTGGTGGGAGGTATGAACTGGGGATGCACTGAGCAAGAATTATTAGGCCAGATTTCAGTTTATTTACAGCCATATTAACATAAAAAATCATGAATGGTGCGAATTGGCTGCTGATTTGTCTGTTTGATCTAAAGCAAAAGTTCACCCTAGCCTTATTCATTAAAGCCACACAAACAAGCACAGCTTTAATGACCTGTAAACCAAGTCTGAGTCTGGTTCTCAAAAGCGCCAGCCTGCCAGCTAATAAAACAGCTAATAAACTGGCTTGTGAGCTAATGGCTGGGCTTGTAGGCGGAGTTTGAGGTGGAACAGTGAGTGCACTGTTGTACCTACTGACCTTGGTGTTTAAATTTAACGTCTAGAAAGAATAAAATGATCTAAATGTTTTAATGTTTTTAATCCAGTAGACTGATGTGATTGTGTAGTGTTGTTATTTTTCTAAAGTACTGTATTATTGCTGTGTACAACACTAGCTGTGGTTTGTATTGTTTATTTTGTGGGCTGCTGATATTTTTGATTATGTAAATCCCAAATCAAGCTTTTTTTCAGGTTACTAAAATGTACATGCACTCCTATCAGACGCGAGCTTGATCGTATCGAGGAAGATGAGTTTACTAAATAACAAACTAGAGATGGACTGATCAGCGTTTTTGAGGCAGATTCCAATCGCCGATCACCTTTCAGCACGATCGGCCGATAGCCGATACCAATAGAGGGCGGGGCTACATGTAGTTATTAGCGCAAGCAGGTCATGAAACATGGTCTAAACTGGTTTATTACCATTTTTAACGAGCTCATGTGAAACAGCATAATATTTGTAACCAAATTAACAGCAAATAACAAAGTAAATCAAACAAATACCCCCAATACTGCAACCATTACATTTAGACCCTTAATTAAAAAAATAAATAAATACATAAATGCAGTCAAAACTTCACATTTTAGTTTAAAAATAACAGATATCGTCTAAATTAGAGAAATATCAGCCAATCGCAGATCATATATTTTGATTAAAAATCGATACCGATACATAGCCGATTGATCTTTCCATCTCTATAACAAACTATTAGTGAAATTTAAGTGCACTCATTTTCCAATCAGGCTGTACCTACTTATGTATGAGCTAAGTAAAAATCAATATTGTCACTGTCCAAAGAAAAACATCTGTCATTGGACAATTTCATGATGATTGGACCAATAGAAATGCTCCAAAATTGCATTGAAGGTAAAGACAGATTTTGTCCTCTTCTGTAAATTTGGACAGTGACGATATGCAGAAACATACCTTGTATTAGTATTAGTATATAAACTGCAATATTAATAACATCATTTACTGGAATTGGCCAGACCTGGCATTTTAAATTCATAAATGCTTAGCACCATTTATGGACACTCCTGGTGATTTCACATTGCTTTAGATACTGAAAATATAGAAACATATACAAATTCTCTGCTTAATTTGCTTTAAAATTGACCATTTGAATTAAACTGACGAAAAAAAACTCGCTACGGAAACTCCAGTGGACGGAACTTACTGGTGGACAACAGTGAACAGCGGCGCGGTGCAACAGCATTCTGACTGACTGGGACTGAGAACGTTCCAGAGCTGCTTCTTCAGATTCTGATGATGTTTCTGAATTTGAATCTGAAATAGCTGTAATGTAGAAATAGACCACCATATCACTTAGTCCTAATACTTTTAGTCAAACCACACCCACAACAGCAGCTCATCCTGAGTGTAAACAGTATCTAGCTAAATAACCAACAGTATTCATGACAACAGCCTAGCAACCAGCTACACTCAGATATAGAGGTACAGTTATTGTAGTAAATATGATTAAAGTGGAACTCGCTCTCATTCAACTCTATAAATCTTCATAACTCAACTACGTTAGCTTAGCATAACCTGAACCACCGAGCTTAACCAGTGAAGTTAATTTTAGCTAACATCAGCTAAAGCAGGCTCAGTAACTGAGCTTACCTGGTTTACCTCCACGTACACGGAGGCTCTTGAACTCCTCTCGCTGGTTTCCTTACACGCCCAGCGCCAGACTTAAGATCCAGTTGTCGTGTAAGCCTACATCCCATAGCTGTGATAATCTTCGGACGTGAAATGATCTACAGATGGCTGAGTGAGAGGACGGTCCTGTCCAGTGTGCCCGATTAAATTTGACAGATTTAGTCCACTTTTTGGATATTTGGGGGTCTTTGAAGAATAATATAAACTTACCAACTTCTACATTTCCATTGTAGGCCTAATGATTTGTTTTCTCTTCCCAGTGGTCATTTTGGCCTGTGGCTGGACGAGACGCTGTACCTGGGCAGAAGCAGCCCCTGCTACACCTTCAACAACTGCTGCCTGTCTGAGACCAGCGACTTCAGAGTGCTGGAGCTCGAGGCCTGGACCTTCTGGTGACCCCGTTGGACCCCTATACCGTTTCCCCAAACATCACAGCACAAAGGGCTTCATTTGACGGTAGAGTGGACATTAGTTTGAACTATCTCTAGGAGACTGATTGGATGACCTCTGATGAAGTGGGTTCGAATGTGGAATAGCTGCAATACTGGATACGACCTAAAAGGTGAAGAGTCTTTGTATTGAGGACACAGGCCAACACTAGCCCACAACATCTGACCACACTTGCATCTTGGAGTCTTGGACTTTGTGCCTAAATGGAAAACCGCTATCAGAAGTGGAGACTTGCTTTCTATCAGTACAGCCAATGTTTCACTGTCAGAATGGCTTCAGATGATGGGGCTCCAGCACCTGTATGTCTTCAGCTGTTGATGTTTTAATTGATAATGAATTGAACAAATCAAATCTCCACAATTTTCCTTTCTCTATTGGACACGTTTGGGGTCTGAAGTTTGCTTCTTTATTTAATTAAAATTAACTTATTTATTTATTTTATGGATATTATTTTTAGAATTTACACACAGAAGTCTTATTTATATCTAACTAACTCGAAGTTCTTCTCACTAAGGCAGATGTGTAATGATCTTAGGCATGCAGCTTGGACAGTGGGGTGTTAGGGATGTGCATTGATAGTGGATATATTTGATAGTGTGTATATATAAGAGTTCTTGGGTAGATGTTCGGTAGGGATGGGCAGATTGATGCTGAAATATCAAAACATCCAATGATTTCTTTTTGAGAATCGATCTTTATGTGACAATATCAATACTAGCGGTGCGTCCGAAATCGCCTACTCGTCTACTACTCAGTAGTGAAATCAGTAGGCGAGCTCGACTAGTATGTCTGAATATTCAGTAGACATCGAGTAGTAGGAGAACGATACTGGGATGACCTACTGAATCAGCAATTGCGCTATCCCATGATTCACCTGGAGCCGCGGATGAATTCAAAGTGGAGGAAATAAACAGTGTAAAGCTGAACGTCGGCTGTGTGTACGTAGCTACGGCTAGTGAACTGCAGCTACAGAAGCTAATGCTACTGCTGAGATAAACACTGATTACATTCCTCCTTCTCTGAGCTACAGCTCCACACCGTCTGATACATAATCAGACAAAAACACAGATCAGAGTCACTAAAAGATCTAAATCTGTCAGTAAACGAGCTTTTAAATGAATAGCAGGACTTTTACGGTGGTGGTCTGACGTCTAGCGTCACAGGACGCTGGCAATACGGTGGACGTAGTACGTCTGAGATTGTGTGGCTACTAAAACTCACCTACTGACTTTAATCTAGTACCTACTGACTAGTAGGCGATTTTGGACGCACCTTAGTTGTTTTGTTTACATCTGATGATGAAAGAGGATAACCGTTATTGCTATTAAACGTGTAAGATAGGTACTACTTTTCCCTCCGCCCTCCACTTCTCACACGTGCATAATTCTATCATTGCAATGGAAACAGTCATTCAGAATGTTTTAATGGGGAACGGTTCATTGCAGAGAAAGTTCTTACCCAAATCACCAGTGAACCTGCACATGTATTCTGAGGGTTTCTATATGCTTTTTAATTAAGGGTGGGCGATATGGTCCTACAATAATATCATGATATTTCATGCCATTTTTGCGGTAACTATACTTTTGGCGATATGACAAAACATTGAATTTTAAAAAAATATTTCAAGAATACACTACTGCAACAAAATGAAAATTAAATTTAATTATTGTGTATGATGTGATATGGCACAGCCCTAACTGAGATATTAAAAAATACAAGAATTTTCATCACTGTAACATAAGTCAATGATCCAGAATGTCACGATACTAAATAATACACTCCAAATATCTCCATATATCCAGGACTGAAGTAAAGTGAATGATACTGGAGATCAAATCTGTCTCTAGTAGATATATAATGGATATATAATTTGCTAAACACAGTAAAAGTAGTACCTGATGTGATAATTAGAGATGGGTGATATGGCACGATATTTCAGGGTATAATATCGTTCACCATATTCAAAAATGTTGGCGATATTATTGTGTACACCCCTAATATTTCAGAACAATGTGTCAGACATCAGACGGCATATTTATATACCTTCCTGTGAGGGAGCTTTAAAAGGTGGACGTCTGGTTCCTATCACCACCACTGTGAACAGTTTGGACTCTCTGGTATTTTACACCAAACCGTTTTGACTGAATGTGTTTACACTGCAATACACCACCACCTTGTACTCTGTAGTTCTACACCTAGACTGTACTTCATCTGATTCTCTGTATACTTTATTACCCTGTTCTTCAATGATCAGGACCCTAAAGGACCACCACAGAGCAGGTACTATTTGAGTGGTGGGTCGTTCTCAGCACTGCTAATAGTGTGAATTGGACACAGCAGACTATTCTCAGTCCAGCAGTGACAGTGAGGTGTTTAAACACTCCAGCTGTGCCTGATCCACTCACACCAGTACCATGGCAGAGTCACTGCAGTGCTGAGAACGACCCACCACTCAAATAATACTTGTTCTGTGGTGGTCCTGACCATTAAAGAGCAGGGTAAAAGGGGATAAACAAGAGAATATAGAGTATATAGAGAATCAGATGAACTACAGTCTGTAAAATGGATCATGTGTAGATACTAGGAGGTGGTAAATGGTTTCCCGTGTACTTTGAGTGCTGGTCCACGTCCCTGTAGGGGTTTTACCGTCCATTACTCATTAGCTACATTAGTCTTGTGGCTGTAAAGCTAAAGAAGCAAACTAAAGACACCGAACATGTTTTGGCTGTGTATGTTCAGTTGAAAGGGGAAATTGTGTAAATTTTGAAATTTATTTTATTTATTATTGTTTTTTTAACTAAACTGTCTGCCACCTCTCTAAAAAAAAAACAAAAAAAACATCACCGTGTCTCTACAGCTGCTTAGGTAGAGTGCTGCTGCAGTGTTTTGTTACAGATGCCTGTTATCAGAATAAGATTTTTTTTTTTTCTCTCAGAAACTGTGATGGAGAAATGTTTTTTTTTCGTCAGTATTTAAGTTTTTGGAAAAGCTAGTCGATATCATGCTTACAGCGTACAACATACAACTCTGATAATGTGAATGGCTTCTTGCCTCTATTGCACTTACCGGCCAGCTTTGACTGAACAAGCTCTTCTCATTGAATCCTTGGTAGATTTGCACCTCTGGCTTGCTCACAGTAGCAGACTGGTCCACTCAACGTCACCACCTACATCTTCAGTGCCAATGACCTATACTGAACCTTCAGCGGCTGCAGATGAAAGGTATAAAGGGCTACTCCACCGATATTTTAAAATTCGTGCATAACTCATTCATTCCGAGGTCGTTCCAAGTGGTTTAATGTGAGATGGTTCACTGCAGAGGAACTTCAGATGGTGGTGGTGCTGATAGTAACCAGGGTAACCATGTGTACACCATCAGATCACATGTCTGCTAAGTTTATGTATGTATAATATTAAATGATGGTGAAATAGTCATTAATCCCAAAAAAAAAAAAAAAAGAAAACAAAAAGGTAAGCTTGCTTTGGACTGTTGTGCAGCACTGCATCTACCCTTTCCATCATGAAGGGATATAAAAAAAATTATATCTTGGATCAAAACTGTTGTCTTGGGCGTCAGTCTACATATCTTTCACCACTTCAGGTACTAACATTCTGTGAGGGAGCGATCAATCAGAGGTGGACGCCTGGTTCAAATCACCACCACTGCCAACAATACTGATGCTCTTAAATGCATCTCACGGCAAACTATTCTAAACCATTCTTATGCAGAATTTTTGAAAAATCGGTGGAGTTCCCCTTTCTGCTTGTCATAGAATGAGGACAGGAAGTCATATTTTCGTTGAGCTGACTTCAGGTGCGTCGAAGTCGCCTACTACTCAGTAGTGAAATCAGTAGGTGAGCGTGGCTAGTATGTCTGAATACTCAGTAGTGAAATCAGTAGGTGAGAGTGGCTAGTATATCTGAATACTCAGTAGTAAATCAGTAGGTGAGCGTGGCTAGTATGTCTGAATACTCAGTAGTAAATCAGTAGGTGAGAGTGGCTAGTATGTCTGAATACTCAGTAGTGAAATCAGTAGGTGAGCGTGGCTAGTATGTCTGAATACTCAGTAGTAAATCAGTAGGTGAGAGTGGCTAGTATGTCTGAATACTCAGTAGTAAATCAGTAGGTGAGCGTGGCTAGTATGTCTGAATACTCAGTAGTAAATCAGTAGGTGAGAGTGGCTAGTATGTCTGAATACTCAGTAGTAAATCAGTAGGTGAGCGTGGCTAGTATGTCTGAATACTCAGTAGTAAATCAGTAGGTGAGAGTGGCTAGTATGTCTGAATACTCAGTAGTAAATCAGTAGGTGAGAGTGGCTAGTATGTCTGAATACTCAGTAGTGAAATCAGTAGGTGAGAGTGGCTAGTATGTCTGAATACTCAGTAGTAAATCAGTAGGTGAGAGTGGCTAGTATGTCTGAATACTCAGTAGTAAATCAGTAGGTGAGAGTGGCTAGTATGTCTGAATACTCAGTAGTAAATCAGTAGGTGAGAGTGGCTAGTATGTCTGAATACTCAGTAGTAAATCAGTAGGTGAGAGTGGCTAGTATGTCTGAATACTCAGTAGTAAATCAGTAGGTGAGAGTGGCTAGTATGTCTGAATACTCAGTAGTAAATCAGTAGATGAGAGTGGCTAGTATGTCTGAATACTCAGTAGTAAATCAGTAGGTGAGAGTGGCTAGTATGTCTGAATACTCAGTAGTAAATCAGTAGGTGAGAGTGGCTAGTATATCTGAATACTCAGTAGTAAATCAGTAGGTGAGAGTGGCTAGTATATCTGAATACTCAGTAGTAAATCAGTAGGTGAGAGTGGCTAGTATGTCTGAATACTCAGTAGTAAATCAGTAGGTGAGAGTGGCTAGTATGTCTGAATACTCAGTAGTAAATCAGTAGGTGAGCGTGGCTAGTATATCTGAATACTCAGTAGGTATTGAGTAGTAGGTGAACGGTACCCAGATGACCTCCTGAATCAGCAGCCATGTTTATGTAGGTGAACACAGCACACTGTGTATCCCATGATTCAGCTGGAGTGGTGGATGAATTCAGAGTGGAGTAAATAAACGGTGTAAAGCTGAACGTCGGCTGTGTGTACGTAGCTACTGCTAGTGAACTGCCGCTACAGAAGTTAGCACTACTGCTGAGATAAACAATGATTATGTTCCTCCCGTTTCATCTTCTCTGATCTACAGCTCCACACCGTCTGATACATAATCAGATAAAAACACAGATCAGAGTCACTAAAAGATCTAAATCTGTCAGTAAACGAGCTTTTAAATGAACAGCAGGACTTTTACGGTGGTGACGTCTTGCGTCACAGGACGCTGGTAATATGGTGGATGTAGTACGTCTGAGATTGTGTGGTACTAAAACTCTCCTACTGAAATTACCTACTAGTCTTTGCTCGAGCAGTACGTACTGACTCTAATCCAGTACCTACTAAGCCATTTCAGACGCACCTGAAGCATTCCGTCTGATGTGGAAGGAAGCTGATTTTTGAGCGCAACCTAAGACTCCGCTTCGAATCGAGAGTTAAATCAAGAACCTCATACACGTTATTTAGATAAAGCAGATCCAAGCTGATGTTTTAGGAGGGAGTCAGTAAAAATGGGGGTCTTTTCTATCAGATTTGACTGCTGATGAATAAGGGGCAGTGTTAGTAATGGGCTCCCCACTTTGAAAAAGTATTCAGACGACTCGCTCAAGCGCACTTCTGTTCATTGTTGTTGTCATCTATGAAGAAACACACACTTTGACTGAAAATCACTCCATCCTACGCAACACGCTTTACAGTATTAACCCACCCGTGTAAAATGAACGTTGTCATCACAGCTGATCAGTGCATACTGAGGACGGCTTCTCTCTAATCAACGTTCTCTCTAATCACAGACAGAGGAAAAGTTTGCTTTGGCTGTTTTTAAACACCCAGATTTGAGATATGCAACATGGTCGGAAGATTAAAATAAATAAATAATAATAAAAAAATTAACACTTGTCTCAGTCAAGTTCTGGCATGTTAGGAAGGTCTTCTCTAAACATAAAAATCTGCTCCGATGCTTACAGTGCCCCCTTGTGGACAATACTCAGCCTGCTAAATGTGAGTGAGCTACAAGCCAGGTCATTGAGGTGCTTTGCATCTAATAACTAGATTTTGTTTTGTGTGTGTATATAGTATCTGTTTCAGTGGTGATCAGTGAGTTCCTCATGCACAAACTCATCTGTTCATGCACCATACATACATGCAATTCACAGATTTAACTACGTAATATATACAGTCAAATAAATGCAAATATCAAGCAAAATCATGGCTTTTTGTGACATTTGCTTTTAGACATCATTGATATTCTGGTTAACCTTTTTTATAAGAAAACAGGCAGACATCTTTTTTTATTACAAAAGAAAGGCCTTTTAATTTTTGGCAAATTATAAACACATACATTCACACAGGTTACTTTTAGAAACTCAAAAGATGACTTGAATATGGACAGACCAAAGAAACCGACTGCGTTGTTTAACATCCTACATAAGCGGATGCATTGCAGCTGAATTGCATATGTACTGTGTCAAGTCTTGGTATGTACTTGTGGTTCCTCTGGCCTTCCTAACAGCAAGTTAATGGAAGGTTTTGTTCATAGCTTTCGAATATGCACTGATTTTACACAAGACTCAGTAGAGCATCAGCACTCCTTGTCCATGTGCACTGACTAGTTCATCCCAAGAGCAGCAATAGGCCATGACCCTATGCTTTTTTTTAATGTCCTCAGCTGACCACAAGAAGAACCAATGGTAAACAACTGTGGCTGTGTTCAAAAGCAGTCTGGCAGAATTGTGTGTGCTCTTGGAGTGCAGTGTGGCCTGCATGTGTTAATGTATGTAGAAATAGGAAAATATAAAGTTCAGTAATAGCCATACATTATCTTTCACCTTTTCTTAATTAAGGGTGATTGTCTTATTTTAAAAAAAATATGTAAATGCAATGGCAGTTATAACCTAAAGAGGCTAAATCTGGCTCAAACGAGCTCAAATAAACAAACATTACTCACCGCTGCCCTCTAAAGGTGTTACTGCACCAATACGAAAGTTAGAATTTTTGTTTCTATAAGATAAACCATGACTGGTCTCAATAAATGCAGCAACTCCATGTAATAACAATGTTTAATGTAATAACACAAATTTTTAAATCCTCATCCAATAACCTAATACGTTTTTTGACCATGACATAGTAAAGTCTCACTTTGTGTCTTTTAATACATTGTAATGGGATTAGCAATAATAATGTAAGAATAATTAAATAATATCAGTATGTAATGCAATAACAGACCACTTTTGTAATAATCTGAGTGTGTTTCATTTTACTTAAATAATACAATTAGAAGAATAATGTAATAAGCTGAAAACATAATAGAAAAAAACAGTAACCTGTCTATATTAGATTTTAAATTACATTTCAAAACCTTTTTCTCTAACATCTCACTGTTTTCACTATGTCTGGCAGATAAACAAAGCAAATGGATTTGGTAAGGTGAACATAGAAGAAATAATTAAACTGATTTATATGCTGATGCAGTTATATCATTCTTAAAACAGTATATAATGTAAAATCTACTATATTATTATGTTATTGGATGAGGATTTTATTACATTATCAGTTGTTATATAACATCTGCTCTATTACACTATGCGTAGAGTGAAATCGCATCCACATTAAAAATTACTGTTTGTCACATTAATAATTGTGAAAGTTATCGTCTTAGCACACTGATACTATAATTGACTGAACATCATTTTTTAATCCTGTTAACTGTAACGCACTTATTTAGATTTGATTTCATTTGTAGCTACTCTGAGGTTCCACGAGTTTGAAGTACCGTTTACAAGCAAAACACACTTGCTCATGTGGCAACATCAATAATAATAATAATAATAACAACAATAATAAACTACGTTGTACAGTATTTGCAGGAGACTTGTGGGAAAATTAGGGGGCAGCAAACCAACAAAAGAGACATTAAATTGGATCCAGTTCACATTGAATCAATAACTAATGCAGCTGCACACAAGCTGTTAATCTTAATGGGCATCAGTGATGTTTAGCTTGTGTTTACATCCAACTCCGAAATAGTAAATACATTGTTTATTGTGTCCACTTATATAGTGATAACAAAATGTATGGCTTTTTAAATATAAAAAAATATTTTTGAAGTTTTATTTAATGTGAAATTGGATAAACTGCAAAGAGTTTAATCACAATTTACTGCACAACAATGTGATTAATAGTAAATTTTGTCAAACGTTATCCGGCAGCCCTGAACATGACTGTGAGAGTTAACAACTGCATTAAGAGACTGAGTATTAAGTGTGGCAGGCCTGATTTCCAGTATTCTCTACAGTGAGTGTGTAATCTCGTCCATGCCTTTGTGTGTTTGTGTCTCCAGAGAGAGATAAAGGGCGGTGCTTCCATGGACTGGAACAATGACATCAGGCCTGGTCCCACCCTGGCGGGCTTTCAGACTAGGCCCTCACAAACTGCTTTTGTCCAGGAAACCACAGGCCCTTTGGCTCTCCTGCACTGAGAAACCCAACCACCACTGAAACCACCACTGCAACCAACCTGACACAGATCCTTCATTCTGCACATACCACAGAGTAACACAGAACCAGAACCACAAAGAAAAAAGAAATATATATATTAAAATTCAAAAATTAAAGTCTGCTGTGGAAAACGTCTGAACCGAAGCAGAAACGTGTCTCGCGGAACACGTATGTATGTGTAAAGGAGTGTAGTCTCTATAAATAAGTTCTCCAGCATGTTCGGAACTACAGTGTTGGCAAATACTACAGAGTACGACACTCACAAGCTTCAGTATAAAACTTCAAAGGCAGAACAGAGCCTTGAGGGAGAACTCCAGCAGATCCTCACGACTTCTGCATAATTAAACAGTTGAAAGTGTACGCTAAATCATTCAGAGTGGTTTGATGTGAAAAGCTAGAGGAAACTAAAGCCAGAGTCGGGCACAGTGCTCTTGTGAATGGAACCAGACGTCTTAATAGTTTAACTCCTGTAAAAGCTACTCGCCAGAAGGTTTTTACATAAAAAAAACTAAAGAGTTTTTAGAAGGCTTTGATCATTTGAGTGTAAGTTATGGTGGAGGGAAACATGCAGGGTGTATATATATATATATATAACCACACACCAATCAACCATAACACTAACACAACCACCTTGTATTTACACTCATTGTCCATTGTTATCAGCTCCACTGACCGTATAGGAGCTACACCAACAGACTGTAGTTCATCTGATTCTCTGAGCAGGTATTATTTGGGTGGTGGAACATTTTCAACACTGCAGTGACACTGTGGGTTGTGCTGGTGTGAGTGTTTAAACACTGTGTCCACTCACTGTCCAATCTATAAGACACTCCTATCTTGTTGGTCCACCTTGTAGATGTAAAGTCAAAGACAGTAGCTCATCCTGTGGCTGTACAGTTTATGTTCTCTAGTCAGGGGTCACAGGACCCCGCCCACAGGACACTGTTGGCTGGATATATTTGGTTGCTGGACGTTTCTCAGTCCAGCAGTGACACTGAGGTGTTTAAACACACCAGTTACACACACACTAACACACCGCCACCATGTCAGTGTCACGGCAGCGCTGAGAATGATCCACCACCCAAACAACAGATGCCCTGTGGTGGTCCTGTGGGGGGTCTAGTCCATTAAAGGACATGCACCGAATCAGATGAACTACGGTCTGTAAGTGTAGCTACTATACGGTCAGTGAAGCTGATAACATAAAAACCACCTCCTCGTATCTACACACATTGTTTGTTTTATGTTATATAGACTTTAGGCTAGTTCCCATCATGACCACCACTATAAAGAAACTTCTCAATCAATGATTTCACATCAAACCCACTCCAAATGACTCGATTTACCATAGCAACCATTCCATTTGCAGAAGAACTGGTGGAATTCCCCTTAAATAGGGCACTAACCCCAACCCCGGTACAAAAACAGTGTTCCATTATTGTGTATAACTAGAAATGTGGAATGTGGACTAGGTACAAGAGTCAGCAGCTGTTTGCTACACCGAGACAGAAGTTTCCAGAATTCGCTCCAGCAAAAGGTGATCTCCGCTTTCAAGACCCCATAAATGTTCAGTCTTGGACAAGGAGGAGTTGAGCTCACTTCCTGTAAACGTGTCTCACCCGTACTGTGGCCAGCTGTGGTTTTATGACTGCAGGTACGGTTTGGCCTTGTCCAGTCCCTCCTGTAGGAAGCGGATGTAAGTGGAGGTGGAGGGGTCCTCAAACGCGCCCGAGAAACTGAAGGACGGACCCTCCTCTGGCTTCATGGACGTCTGGTCCAGGAAGTTGTTAGCGTTGATGTGGTGGACCTGAAAGAAGAAAGCACAGGAGGTTAAAGCTATGTTTGCAATACACAAGCCTTACCAGTCAATTCTACGATGGTACTGTTCTTTCTATAGGGTGGTCTGCACTGTCGCCTCACAGTAAGATGATCTGGGTTGGATTCCCGGTCTGGGTGGTTCTGTGTGGAGTGTGTATGTTCTCTCCGTGCTTGTGTGGGTTTCCTCCAGGTACTCTGGTTTCCTCCCACAGTCCAAACACATGCATGTTAGGTTGATCCTCACTCTAAATTCCCAGTAGGGGTGAGTGTGTGAGTGTGTGTTGGCATGCGATGGACTGGTGACCTGTCCAATACCCGCCTTTGGCCAATGATCCTGGGATTGGCTCCAGCCCCATACAGCGGAAGATAATGGATGGATGTTCTTTCTATAGGTTTTCTAAATAACACATCCTCTACAGAGAACACACTTCAATAATAGGGCCGTGTTTTGGCAAGAACCTGGCGATACAATACGTATTGTGATAGAACGGTCACGATTCAATATATTGTGATATATATGAACCACTATATGAACAGGTTTGTCAATGCTTACAATAGCATTGCGCCCTTGTGCTGCTTGTTAATGTTGGAGTGGAGCTGAAAACACTGCCATCTAGCGGTCAGCGGCCGTATTTAATACACAATTACTGTTTACTTAATTACTGAATTTAACATATTGAGCACAAATCTGTTGTGTTGTCTTCTTTTTATATAACTTCTAAACAATATGACAAAACTTATCAAATAAATAGAAACTGTGCTGTAAAATATAGAGGACGTTACTTAAAAAAAACTGAGTTAAAAGCCAAAAATAAAAATAAAAAAGTCCAAAGATCAAAACTGAGTCTTTCATATCAGTGTAGATGGAATTCCAGAGCTCCAGAACTGACATCACGTGCATGCTACTGTAAGCGATTACGCACAAGCACCATTTTTAAACTCCGATGCTCCAAAGCCGCCAAAGTATTTAAGCACATTTCTGAGAAGATCAACCACAGACTCAAACATCAATAACCCTTTGGCGCACTCCATCTCCCAGCTTTCACACTCATGAATAATACAAACCGTTCACATGCAATTATGGACGTCCTGGATCAGTGCAGCTCCCGACTCGGCCTGCCTGTGCTAAGCTCTCTCATTTGCAGAACTAAGCAGCTGCTGTTGGAACTTTGGACGCTTAAAACTGACGAAGCCTTTAAACATTTCACAGAAGAATAAAAAAATATATATATGGCTGCATTAAAAGATTCACCTTATGTGTGAGGGTTTTCTGCAAAGTGGGGGACTTTAGTGAAAGCTGTGTTAACTTCAATGGAAGTCAATGGAACCAGAATTATTTCCAAGTGATTTTGGAGCATTTCTATTGGTCCATTCATCATGATTTTTTCCACACGATGTAAACGGCAGCTGCTCCGTTCAAATGATACAGAAAAAAAGCAATAAAAATGGAGATACATATCATCGTCAATATGTTCAATTTGGGAGAAATCTGTCAATTATGTTTATAGACAATAAATAGATATATCAAAAGTATATAAAAATAATAATATTTCATAACATTTCATACACAGTGATGATCATTCCTCAGTTATAAAAGTGCTAAACATTTTATTTTTTAACAATTTCACAGCTATTCCACAATGGGACCCCTTTGGCAGACATACATCTATCTTTAATATCTGTCCTTGCTCTTATTTTTTAAAACATATCCATTTGTTCTCTTTCATTTCAAACTCTGAATACAGTTCTGAAGTAAATCATTTTGTGCTTTGTACATGATCTGTGTGAATTAAGTTGAATATTTAAAACTGAGCTCAACACATGTTTGAGAAAGGGCATCCAAAACGGACGCGAGCAGTTGGGGCCCGTCAGGTTCGGTTCGGACAAACGTTACAAGCCCAGAGCAAAGAAGCTTACCACTGTCCCATTAGGTAGCGCCACCATCATCTCTACTGGGAAACTGTACTTCTCCAGGTGTAAACGTGCCTTCTGACTCAAAACCAGATTCTGTTCATCAGCCTGCACAGAAAGGAAGCGTCATTAGCTTATAAACTTCAATTCAGACACCATAACGATAGTGAGGACGGGTGACTGTTAGACTACTACAGTCTGGGAGAGTTCCACCGTAATATAAAAGATATGTAGGAGCTTCTAATACATTCACAACCTTAATCTAATATACACTGTAGGGCCAAAAAAATGAAAGGGATCAACAGGGAGTCTCTTTGAAACAGAACCAGCCTCTAGTCTGCTGGAACAGCTCTACACTAGATGTTGGAACATTGTTGTGAGAACTTGACTGCATTCAGCCACAAGAGCATTAATAATTTCAGGTACTGATGTCTGGTGATCAGTTCCGGATCACTCTAAATTATCCCAAAAGTACTGAATGGAGCTCCATCCAGGAGGGTTGTGCCCCATTCTATTGGTCAATGCTTTTCTATAGAAAATTCTACAAACTGTGCACAGCTGAGGACCTCTGACAGCAATGGGTTCACCTTAAAGAAGCTGAATGTCCACATTCAAACGGGTGCACAATGAACTTCGAGACATAGTGTGTATGCTTTTGATATTTAGACACTCATGCAGAGCTCAAGTATCTAAATATGGATCGGCTGTGATTAAGAACAACCTACATATCAGTTACTTCTCTTATTTGATAGCCCAACTAGGATTATACTCAATGAGAGCCTCACCTGAAGGTCCTCCAGCTCTTTGACTAGAGACCAGCTGCTGATGAAGCTCTGGTTGAGCAAGGCCAGGACGGGCGAACTTTCCAGGACTGTCTCCCGGAGAGTCCGCCCCGAACCTATATACGCACCCGAGAGAGCACAAACATATAATTAACATCAGGGTAATTTTTAGGGTTAGGATGTTAAACATTACAGTCTATAATAATAATAATAATGATAATAAAAATAACGGCCAATCTTTCTGCACATACATATTAGGACTGTGTATTGGCAAGAACGATACAATACATATCGTGATAAAGCAGCCAAGGTTCAATATATCGTGATATATTGTGATACTGCAAGTAAAGTGATATACTGCGATTTTTCAAATCCTACTATTAAAACACACCACTGTATGAACAGGTTTGTTAATGCTTACAATAGCATTGCGCCCTTGTGCTGTTTGTTAATGTTGGAGTGGAGCTGAAAATGGATTACAACACTGCCATCTAGTGGTCAGAGGTTTAAACACAACACACAATGATTCACTGTCTGCCAGGAATCTGTGTATGGATACTGTGTTTTGAGAATTGATACAGTATCACCAAACACAATATCCCCATATTCGATATTTTCTTACACCCCCATTACATATACAAGTGCATTTTATATTTAAAGTTTATTCATTTAACAGAAAGAGTACAAAGCTGTGGGAGAGTCACGTTTTGGCATGAACAACTGTATCTTTATGTCAGATCATAATTTTTCTACAATGTTATCGACCTTTGGTTCAGATTCACTGATCTACAAAAGCCAAAATATGTATTCCGGACCCGCAACCTTACTGTAGCAGTGGACCAATATATGATACATGGCCAATACTGACAGTCAGCAAAAGTATTATAGATAATTAGTGAATTCTTGAGTCGCAGGATGTAACTCTCCTGATAAAATGAATCTGGAATTCTGGGTAGCTCCACCCCCAGTGCTACAATATTTTTTATTTATATGTTTCTGTTTTCTTAGAATATCCACATATAAGTCAGTGAAGCACCGACATTAATCTGATTCAAATAATAAAACACTAGCACATTTTAAATTCCACCAGACACAATATTATCAGAATTCAGTCCCATAAAAATAAACACTGGTCCCAACATTTTGAAATCAGTCAGGCTCTAGTCCAGAGATCACTAATAGGCGGACCGCGGTCCGAGTCCAGACTCAGTTCTCAATAGTTTATCGTTTTGGCTCCGTATTGGACAATGTCTATTTAATTCCGACAGTGTTTATTTTCAGCAGCGGAACCAGGAATGGACCGAGACTTGCTCGTCTTGTTTTGGAGAATACAGAGGTGTGGAACCAACATTTCAATTTGTGAATCTGAGTTAATGAGAACATGCTGCTTTATTTACTATTTCTATGAATAAATACTTTAAGATTCTCT
Source organism: Megaleporinus macrocephalus (assembly GCA_021613375.1). Classification (NCBI taxonomy): domain Eukaryota; kingdom Metazoa; phylum Chordata; class Actinopteri; order Characiformes; family Anostomidae; genus Megaleporinus; species Megaleporinus macrocephalus. The sequence goes on along the minus strand of CM038712.1, from coordinate 6,967,924 downwards.
TTTTTTCAAAAGCGTTCTGTTTTTTAATGTAGCTCTTGTTTTTATTGAAGTGAGTAAAAACATTTATTAGATAAAATAATTCATTATGTTCAGCATTTAAACAGTAAATTTACTGAAATATACTGCACGGTATAGTATTAGTAGCCGATGGTGTAAGATGCTGATACTAGGCTACTTTAGTATACAGGATACACCACTGAATCATAACATGGTTGATGATGGTCCGGACCAGCCTGAGGAAATTTCCTCTGACTGGACTGTACTGAACTCTAATAAACACCCCCCCTATTGTCTGGTACTTGAGGTCAGGTATTCTTTCATTCTTAAAATATATGTGTAAATAACAGAAAGAGGCTGAATAAGCTCTATTTTAAAAGTACCCTACAGACTGATTCAGTCCATGAACATTAATTAGATATCATCCCACTCAGACGATCTGCATCTCCAAATGGGTAACTTCACAGGAGAAGCAAAAAAAAAAAACATTGTTTATGTTGTCAAGTTTCTAAGCAATTCAGGAGCGTTTCTGTTGATACAGTCATCATAATATTTAGTCACAGAGCTACTTTGCCTTGTTTCTAGTATGTGCAAAGATTAAAAATGAGCTGCCAGTACATTAAGATGCTGTGGTTCTGACCTCAGCAGGACTGATCATCCAGAGCCCCCCAGAGGAGGATGGAGTGCACCAGTTTCCCCTCCGCCTCTGCTCTGCTGAAGGCTTCTGTGAAAGGCAGATAAGGAACCTAAGGAAAGGGGGTAAAGAAAAAAAAAAAAAAAAAAGAATGATGTCAAGTGTTGGTGAGCAACGAAAGCTATAGAACAAGATGCGCCTGTAACGACTCTTGAGTGTTGCTGTGAAACTCTCAGCTCTGGAATCCTCAGTGTGCTCGTGATGCAGAGCTGCTGATGTATCTGCTCAGACACTGTAAGGAGTTTGAAGGTTAAGAAGAACTCCAGTGTGCCGGCGTTCACCAGAGCCTCAGGAAGGCTCACCTTTTTGAAAGGATAGAAAGTGACCTCCAGGCGATTGGCCGCCTCCTCTCGGCTGATCTCGGAGCTCCAGTGGATCTCCTCGAACACAAAATGAATGGGCTCTCCTCCTTCTCCCTGGCTGTCAATCACGTTCCCCTGCTCGTCGTAGATCACAGAAGGCGTGGACGGACCAGCCGCACGCAGCTCCATCTGAAAATCAAAACATCACTGTGTGTGTGAATTTGATATGCGTAGTCCATCATACCTAATGTAAAACGTCTAATCACAGAATGTCATTATATATATATATATACACATACACACACTGTACATTCATTGAACAGTCCATATTTTGACACTAAGCTGCAAAAACAGACTGTTTTAAATGCACCGTTTCTGTGATGTTTGCATATATCCCACCTATTTAGCTTTCAACAACCCATCCATACATATTCATGCTGGGACGCATGTCAATGCCACACGTGAACAGGCATTTAGATAAATAGGAAAATGCTAACAATAAGTTAGTTTCTGTCCTAGTCTGTTTGTGAAGGAGCTGCAAACTGATGCCAAGCATGAATTAATGTTTTATTTTGTTCATATTTCTACAACTACCATGTAAACATGGTGATAATATTGGAAATAACTTGGATATGGGCCCTTTAAAACTGCTTGGGATCAACTTTTTTTCCCCCTACTGATCATGAATATGAGCCATCAGTCCAAAAGGGTCTATAGACTGTAGCAGTGTCAAACCTGTGGCAGGTAGCCGATGTCCACTTCCATGCTGCTGCTCTCGCTGGATCCATACAGCCACTCCATATCAACATTCAGAGACCTGGAGACCCAAAACAATCACCATATATATATATATATATATATATATATATATATATATATATATATATATATATATATATATATATATATATATATATATATATATATATATATGAGATGGTCACTTCTGACTGTTTCTGGTACGTAAAACAACACAAACACTGTTAGAGGACCTCAGATGAAACATACAATAGAAGGAAATGTAGAAGGATGGGGGCCCTGTAGGTGGCCTACAAACTAGAGATCGACCGATATGGGTTTTTCTATAGCCGATGCCGATGTTTAGAGGTCAGCCGATGGCCGATATGGGTCTAGAAGTTTTCTGCTTTATTTGCTAAAATGTCACAATAATAATAATAACAATAACAACAAGAAGTGGATGCACAACATTTCTGAACCTAATATCATTTATTGAACACTGGCTTAACAAAAAAAACTAAATATTTTTATCTGCCCCCCCCAAAAATACAGAATAACCACATTACTGCTGAAAGAGTATAACATACATCTCTTTATATCCAATAACAAACTAGTTATTAAAAAGTAAATTGATCGCATTGTGGTAAAATTGCGGTTCTTTTAAGGTGGATGAGACACTCTGAGAGAGAGAGAGAGAGAGAGAGAGAGAGAGAGAGATCTCTAAAGCTGATACGCTGTAATGACTTCTCTTTACTCTTTTTTTAGTTCTGTTTGGCTCGAGTGCTGAAAGCTGAGTAATATATGGGAAGCTCTGGCTGCCCGCTGACATGCCTGACTATAAATTGGTGCTGCTAAATAACGAAATTGGCCGATGCCGATATATAAAAAAAAAAAAGCCAAATATCAGCCCGATATATCCGCCGACCTATCGGCTGATCTCTACTACAAACCCAACGAGCTCAACTAATGACTTTGCTGGAAAGACTTCTAACAGCTCAGCTAACTCAAAAGCTCAGCACATAATTCTAAGCTAAGCAGGCACTGCAGGATACTGACTTGTCATTAGGTACATAGAGGTGGAAGTCTCGGACGTGAGAGGCATCTTTGGAGAGGATGATGTGTCCAGCGAACTGGCCAGGAGTGAACCAGAACGGGAAATTTGGCACCTCATTGAGCTGGAACTCGGCATGTATCCTGTAGTTAAAAAATAAATAAATAAAAAATCAATTAGATTAAATAGCTGATCATAATAACCTAAATTAGACAGTTCAATAGCACCGACACTGGTAGGTACTGCTGATGAGCTGTTTATGCGAAAGTAAAAATCTGATACTACTATCCTTTTCGGAATTCTTCGAGAAGAGCATGTGATGAAGGGTTAGAAATATTATCTGAAAGCCGTGAGGTTTTAAAGCGTCACTGCTGCAATCCAGGACATTCCTTAAATCTGATGAATGAACCGGGATGTGTTTTTCAAACCTCTAATTCAAGACTAAGAATGCTGAAGGAATTTCTCTCTCACTTGAAAAGAAGAGCAGACAAACAAACGGGGATGCATTAATACCCAATTGGAGGGAAACTCCACCACTTACTGAAATTTTTAGTATGATGAAATTATTAGGATGTCAACAATCAGTCGGAACGCATTTCAAACTAAACCACTCTGAATGACTTATTCACAGTCTAATGATTTCATCATACTGAAATTTGTAATAATTGGTGGAACTGCCCTTAATCATTCTCAGTATAGCCTACTGAGTCAGATTTGTTTGCAGTGATGGTGAATGGAACCTGACATCTTCCTTTAAAAGCTCCCTCACTAAAAAGTATTACTTACTTAGTTTATGAATGAATGATGGTACATCATGCCTGAGATATTGTTTCTCCTACAGCTTTCACGGTGGAGAGGTACATGTAGGGTGCTGTGAAGTAAACTAGTCCCCAAAGAAAAGTTATTTATTTATTTATTTTATTATTGAAGGTGTGTGTAGGTTAACTAGTGGTTTTGATCATAAATAAAATGGCTACACCCCTGTTTCCCATTACCACCACTGCAGCTTCTCTAGGAATAACCAGCTTTAAAGTCAGTACCTGAACACGATGTCGTAGTAGAAGTCGCTGGCGGCTCGTATACAGGCCACGACTCCCTGAGGAGCGAAGCGGGATTTGATAAACGGGCGAGGATGGAACATACTCAGCAGGTTATGGATCAGAACCTAAAGGATCAGAGGAGAAGAGAAACACTAGGAGATCATCTAGAGCTCAGATGAAGATGCACACGTCACATTATAGACCAGCCATTTCATTCACAACACTGCTTTTCTAAATGCTGGACAATTTTAGAAGAAGTTCTGAAATGCTTCTGATACTGTATGATTCAGTCAAGAGCTATGAAGAGCCATTCAGAGTGGTTTGATGTGAAATACCAGACTCGCTGTGTGGAAATATGGAAAATCCAAATCAATTATCAACTGTAAAGCTTCATATACTAAACATTACTTCAGTCTCCATATTCACAATTTTGCACGCTGCCGTGTATTTACTCATGATTATGATAAAAGTGAACAACAATACATTAAGAAATCAAAACAATATTATTATTAACTAAACATTATATTACATAAAGTGTATCATAACAATGTCTTTCAGTGTTGTTATATTATATATTATTATAAACTAAACATTATATTACATAAAGTGTATCATAACAATGTCTTCCAGTGTTGTTATATTATATATCATTATAAACTAAACATTATATTACATAAAGTGTATCATAGCAATGTCTTCCAGTGTTGTTATATTATATATTATTATAAACTAAACATTATATTACATAAAGTGTATCATAGCAATGTCTTCCAGTGTTGTTATATTATATATTATTATAAACTAAACATTATATTACATAAAGTGTATCATAGCAATGTCTTCCAGTGTTGTTATATTATATATTATTATAAACTAAACATTATATTACATAAAGTGTATCATAGCAATGTCTTCCAGTGTTGTTATATTATATATTATTATAAACTAAACATTATATTACATAAAGTGTATCATAGCAATGTCTTCCAGTGTTGTTATATTATATATTATTATAAACTAAACATTATATTACATAAAGTGTATCATAGCAATGTCTTCCAGTGTTGTTATATTATATATCATTATAAACTAAACATTATATTACATAAAGTGTATCATAGCAATGTCTTCCAGTGTTGTTATATTATATATTATTATAAACTAAACATTATATTACATAAAGTGTATCATAGCAATGTCTTCCAGTGTTGTTATATTATATATTATTATAAACTAAACATTATATTACATAAAGTGTATCATAGCAATGTCTTCCAGTGTTGTTATATTATATATTATTATAAACTAAACATTATATTACATAAAGTGTATCATAGCAATGTCTTCCAGTGTTGTTATATTATATATTATTATAAACTAAACATTATATTACATAAAGTGTATCATAACAATGTCTTCCAGTGTTGTTATATTATATATTATTATAAACTAAACATTATATTACATAAAGTGTATCATAACAATGTCTTTCAGTGTTGTTATATTATATATTATTATAAACTAAACATTATATTACATAAAGTGTATCATAGCAATGTCTTCCAGTGTTGTTATATTTTATATTATTATAAACTAAACATTATATTACATAAAGTGTATCATAGCAATGTCTTCCAGTGTTGTTATATTATATATTATTATTAACTAAACATTATATTACATAAAGTGTATCATAGCAATGTCTTCCAGTGTTGTTATATTATATATTATTATAAACTAAACATTATATTACATAAAGTGTATCATAACAATGTCTTTCAGTGTTGTTATATTATATATTATTATAAACTAAACATTATATTACATAAAGTGTATCATAGCAATGTCTTCCAGTGTTGTTATATTATATATTATTATAAACTAAACATTATATTACATAAAGTGTGTCATCACATCGTCTTCCAGTGTTGTGATAAACGTTTGCCATCTCGTCCACCCCTACCTTAAAAATGTTAGATAACCAAGATATGACCATAATCCCGGTTCTCCGTGTGGCGTACACCAGTGATTCACAACACTACGAATTCCCTGACTCTCCAGCTCAGCAGTCAGTCACACACAGTCGCCAGAACTAATTACTCTAATGGCCACTTGTATGAAGGACTGTTTACGCCCTTGTGTTGTAAACACGGCTGCTTAAAGAGCTGGAGAATGTTGGCCAAAACGCTTATAGGAGCTGCAATAGCTCACGTTCACTTTACCGACTGCACTCTAGAACAGAAAGTCCCATCTTCACCATTTCCTCTAGGTTACTGGCACCCTCCACGTTCTCTCTAGCCCAGTAAAACCAGCAGACCAACAGTCGGCATACTTCGCAGCCACAGTGTGGTCATGCGCGCATAGCTTTCTTAAGCAAACACTGAAGGATCTTGGCTTCCTTAAAGAAAATAATCTTGAGGGTGTCGTCTTATGTACCAAGAGTCATCTTCATATATTTATATAAATATCAGGAGTATCTGTAAACAAAAACAACCTTTTACTGCCAAAAAGTGAGTTTTTGTTTTTCACATGTATATACACACCTGCCAACCTTACAGGGGTATTCAACCCATTTTTCGAAATTCTGCTATTCAGTTATTAGGATGTAAACCAACTTTGGCTCTGCATTGTGGGAAGGAGCTTGTGGAGGAGCTAAACTCTTCGGACGCCCAGTATAAATTTTACCTTTCATATTGAAACCACTTTAACCAGACTTGATCAGCATCTTAATGATTCATTTACTTCTAAATGGTGCTGTGAAACCTAAGTTCATAGTTGCCTCTAATTTCATTAGTACATATAGAGCTAAACACAGCATTGCCCTGTCCATTTTCATGTGTATACATTAGTGTACATATTCATTTGGCTGCAAAGGTTTTAATATTCTGTATTTTATTATATGTGTGGTCTGTATAGTTGCATTCCTTCAGCACATTATAAAGATATAGTGGTCAGTCAAATTAAAGAAAGGTTTGTGGACTGCACCTCTTTGCCGCGGGGGGTTGGAGGATGGTAGCGGTTGTTGGGCAGGTAGCCGGTGAAGATGTTGAGTTCGCTGGGGATGATCCACCACGTGTCTCCCAGCTCGCCTTTACCCTTCGGAGGCAGAAACACTCGGAACTGAGCTGCAGAGAAAGTGGAGGATGGAACAACGGGGCTCTTCCACGACCGCAGCCCACTCAGGGAACTATGGGACACCTAGAAAGACAAAGAATTTTACTGATGAGTCTAGTTTTAAAGAGGCAGCCCAGTGATCAATCAAATTAACAACACATTCTCTTAAGATACGTTTATGGAGATCATCGCTGTATAAAAGAAAAACAAGTATTTCCAAAACAGCAACTTTACAGGAGGAAGAAAATCAGTCTTTACTCTTAATGGAATTTCTTTCCCACACTATTTTGGAGCATTTCTATTGGTCCTTTTATCCTGAGATTTTCCCACAATGTAAACAGCAGCTGTCATATTCAAATAATATAGAGAAATTAAAATGATCAAAAATGAAGATAGACGTTTTTCCTTGGACAGCAACGATATGTTTACGTATACCTATGTGCATGTAAATAAGAGCTGTGTATTGGCAAGAACCTGGCGATTTAATACATATCCTGATACAGCGGTCATGATTTAATATATCGTGATATACTGCAATACAAGCAAAAGATATACTGCAAATTTTCAAATCCTACTATCAAAACACACCACTGTATGAACAGGTTTGCCAATAATTACAATAGCATTGCGCCCTTGTGCTGCTTGTTAATGTTGGAGTGGAGCTGAAAGAACACCGCCATCTAGTGGTCAGAGGTTTAAACACAACGATTCACTGTCTGCCAGAAATCTGTGTATCTATACTGTGTTTTTGAGAATCAATACAGTATCACCAAACATAATATCCTGATACTCAATATGTCGTTATTTTCTTACACCCCTAAAGTTAAACTGAAGGAGATTCCGTTTGTATGATGCTAGTTGGTACTGTATGTTAGCTACAATAGCCTTGTAGTTTCAGTGTAATTCTAAGGCTGGCTTTACACAGCGAAAACTTTCATGCAACTTTAGTTCCTTAAAACATATCTGAAACTAAGCTGCACTTGAGATGCACAATGCATTTGCAACTCAGCTACACTACCGCTTAAAAGTTTAAGATCACGTTAGAATTTCATTTCATGTCATTTTTATGCTATTCACAAACAATATTAACCATTTCACAATTAATGTAAGTGTATCAGAGGATTTTTAAAGAATAAAAATGTTTGTATTAAAGTCTATTTTTGTATAGAGGCTTATTTTGCATATAGTCTATTATCAGTAATTCTCAGTCCTCTGTCTAAATCTCCTGGTACGGCCACCAATCCAAGTTAAGGATGTCATTGGACTAATTGGTTGTTAGGACACTCTTGCTCAATTGTGATGCACAGCTGAAAAACATTCTACTAATAAGTGAGTATAAAAGGGAACAACATTCTAGGTTAGTTTAGTATCTGAAGATCAGCAGTTGATGGCTTGCTGACCGACTCACAATGACCAGAAAGAAACAACTTTCTTTAGAGACCCGTCAGTCCATTGTTGTGTTAAGGAAGAAGATACTCCATTGAAAACAAGAACATTTCACTGTGATCCCAAACTTTTGAGCAGTAGTGTACATGAAAAGTTTTATACAACAGCCAATCAAAATGGTGACACCACATCACATGATCATATGGATTTGCATACTGTAAAGGATTGATGAACAATACAGTGCTTTAAAGTTGAGGCTTCCACTCTATTTGAATTGAACATTTTCCTGGCTTTGTTAGCATTTAAAGAAGACTGCATATCTTAACCGGCAGTTGTTGACAGGTGGGAAAGGAAAAAAATGGGTGTGGACAAATAGCAAGTGACTGGAAACATGTGAACATATAATATATATAAAACAACTAAAATGATTAAATCCTATGACTATCATGGAATATCAAGGAATATCATTTCATGGTATTCATGAAATTCCTTGACTCAAGGGAATCCCGCAAGATACAAAAGTCGTTGGTTAACTTGGGCTAAAACTAAAATCTAAACTAAAATCGTTTTTGAATTTGTTGACCTGTCAATGTTAATTATGTTGCAGGCAACTTGCAAGATACAATTTGTTGCATATGAGTTTCACAATGTAAACCCAGCCAAAGAAAGCAAGCAATATATCTAAATATAAATTCCTACATTTATGAAACAAGTTAGAAACTGTGACGATTACTTGAGTAAAAACTGGACACAAAGGTTGAAAACGTTACCCCTAGGAAGCCGTCCTTGCTCTTGGTCATGGTCTCCAGTAGCAGTGGCTGCATTTTGGCCTTGAGAGTGAGGGTCTCTCCATTCGGGTCATGGAGAAACTCTTCCTCAAACTCTCCAGGAGGGGGAATACCTTCAAGGTAGAGGAACAAACGTGTCAGACGTCACCCTCGATCACAGGCTTCGACAGTCACGGAGGTGTTAGCAGGCACTGCCCTGAGGCACAACCTCTTGAACTTATAGTTAGCAGTGGTCTGGGTGATAATGGGCTCAGACCAGTTTTAAATAAGTGCTTGCATCACAAACACAATCAAATAGCTAAACGCTGAACCTGTGAGTTTTTCTGCAATGGGCTTGAACTCCTCAGGGCTGAGGTACAGGTCATGGTCTACGTCCAGAGACGAGAACAGGAAGAGTCCCTCTGGCCCCAGGGTCTTCAGTCCGGCTTCCTGAAGGAGAGAAGATGGGATCATGTCAGCTGTGCTGTGTTTCTCACGGTCCAGCGGTGCTCAAAGTCACCGGCCAAGGACACATCAGTCCCAGGAACTGTCCTGAATGAGGTAATATTCATTGTCCTTCATACATGCTCGCAAATGCTTTTACAATATTTTAACATGGGCTGTGGACCACAGACCAGTGTTGTGATCAGTACATGGGGTTTCCTCTGCGCTGACCAGCTCTTTAGACTGGGAGGGCGTGCAGACTGTGAGTATGTGCACACAGACCACTGTCTAATGGAGGGAGCAGCTTGAAGTCTGGTACATTAGCCTTAGGGAAGGGGGGGGGGGGGGGGGGGGTGAGGGGGAGGGCAGACATGCAACCACCCCCATCCCTAAAACAAACAGCTGGGGGCAGTTAAGGTACAGTAACAGTAGTACTACTACCAGATAACAATACGTGGCAAGCAGACAGACTGGGGTTATTTATTATTATGTCTGAAAGATGTAGATATCCAGTGTTTGGAATAAATTAAAAGTTGAGCAGTGGTTTAATCTCTTTTGCTTTTTTCGAACAAATGCTCCCTTTTGTATCTTCTGTTTGGTCAGCTGGAGCTGTGATGAACCAATATATGCCCTCATTACAGTTCAAACGCACTACAATCAACTTCTTGGAATTTTCCCGTTCCACCTTAAATGGTGCAGCAGTGAATGTGACTGCTGCACCATTTAAGGTGGAACGGGAAAATTCGGAAAAGCTGGCGAATAAGAAGCTTCAAAAACTTACATGCCGCACCCAAATCAAAGTGTCTTGGTAATATTTGACGCCCACCCCGATAACAGGCACCGCGACGATAATAAGAAGCGTGGAAAGCGCCCAGCTCCGTCGAAAACCACCGGTTCCCCCTTTCCCCGAAGCCGGGGTTTGGCGCTCCATCCCCGGACACGCGGAGCCCTCCGTCCCCGGTGCAGCTTCAGCCCCCTCCGCCGTCATGTTCGGGCTGGGCTAAGCTAATCACTACCAGGCATTTTCATAGCTTTCAAGCCAAAAACGTCCCCAAAACGTTTCTCCAGACGGTGGGAATCTTGTGAGGGGGCAGTCTTCCTCCAGTAGCTCTCTTAATTCCTCACATTTTCTTCTCGGCTTCCAACTTGAGTCAGGGGGACGTTCAATTCGCCGTTATTTTCTTTCCCACCCGTATTCATACAAAACCCTGCCCCCTTACTGTTCTCGGATTGGCTGGTGACGCCTTTGGACTGACGTAGGTATAAACTACTAACCAATCCTAGTGCAGCAGGGGGCGGGACCTGGCGCAAAACTGGTGGGAAAACAAGCTGGCTGGGAACGAGGAACAGATTTTTAAAGGGCCAGTGTCGCCATTTTTGGTCGTTTATTATTTATAACGTGTATTATAATAATTTAACACAGAATCTAGACTTTCAAGTGTACAGATGTTTAAATTTAAACACACATTTTTTACTATTATTTTTACAGACTATGTAGCCATTGTCTTTTTAGCATTTAACTGCTGCTAAAGGGGAATTCCACCATTTTTTCCAAATTTCTGCATAATTAAACTATAAAGATGTGAACAACTTGTTCATAGTGGTTTAAGAAAAACTTATCAAGTCTATATTTGTGATGACCCCCAGCTACTGTCACCACTTATAAGAAATTAGCGTTGTTAAGTTTCTCTACAATGAGCTATTTCAAACCACTCTGAAAGAAATACAAGAGTTGATGATGCAACGGTCAGTAAAACGTTAATATGAAAACTATAACTGATTCCGGGAAATAATGGACCGAGGCCAGGAAGACTGTGAAAGACCCCAGCCATCCCAACAATGGATTCTTCTCTCTGTTGAGGTTAGGAAAGTACTTTTGCTCCCTGCGGGTAAACACAGGGAAGATGAGCTTCTTCCTGCAGGCCATTCAGGCTTTAAACCAAGGCCACTAGCAACTAGGACCACCACACATATACATCTCTCTCTCTCTCTCTCTCTCTCTCTCTCTCTCTCACACACACACACACACACACACACACACCATATACAAGACATCTGCTCAGCACTAGTTGCACTTTTATTCATTTTGGTCATTCATTTCATTCACTTGTTGCATAATTGCCACTTCATTCGAAAATGTAAAATTTTTAAAATGTAAAAATATAATACTATTATTTTATAATTGCATCTTTTTATATATGTTTAATTTTGCTCTTACATTTATATGTATTTCTCAATATTTAAGATATTCTATCATTATATTATCTGACTGTTTCAAGTGTATCTGAAGTTGTCAAAGCATTCACTGCTTGTTATACTGTTTATGATTGATATATTAATGTTCTTTACTTTAGTTCTAACAATGATAATGGAAATAATGGACAGTCATGCAAAAGCTTTTTTTTTCAACAAATTGTGACTTCACAATTCTTTACTTTTATTTACACATGTATGTACATATGTAGACATCTGGCGTACACACAGTTCCAAAAATAAGCAAATCCAGATCAAGAGAATGAACCAGGATCTGTTTCCTCACCGTTACCACTGATCCAGCCAACAAAGGCTTAATAAACAGTTCAGTGTCTGTAGCAGGGAGATATTCAACTGTACAGTGTTTCCAGGGTGGAACTCCTTACCAACATCTGCTCATTTACAGCAGGACAAGTCAAACACTCAGCTGAAATTTATCACAGAATAACTAGAAGAGTTCACGCTGGAATACTGAGCATTATTTAAATCCATTATTTAAGTCCAAACAGCAAACCAGGCTCCCCACAACACATATCAGCATCAAGATCACTGGAGCTTTCCAAGTGCTCCACCACCTCAACAGTGATCTCTAGGCTACAGCGCTGTAAAGAAACCCAGCACATTCAGTCCATGTCCTCCTCCACTTGCTGCGTGTGCACCTCCACAGTTTTCGGTGGGATGTAGGAGCCCATCCCCGCCGCTCTCTCGGCCTCGGCCTGAGTGTATGGCTCCTCTCTCAACTGCTTCAGCCTGTAGGAACGTGAGATGGTCAGTGTACATAATTAACAACGAGAGTATCACTGCAGTGATTAGTTTAGTAAGCCAAACAATTATGACTACCATTTAATCATCCAGGCCTACAGTGACTGACCACTTCATTAAACACTCCAGCAGCGTTGCTGTGTCTGATCCGCTCATACCAGCACAACAAGCGTCACTGCAGAGCTGAGAATGACCCACCACCCAAAAAATACCTGCTCTGTGGTGGTCCTGATCATTGAAGAACAGGGTAACAAAGTCTACAGAGAATCAGATGAACTACAGTCTGTAAGTGTAGCTCCTATATGGTCAGTGGAGCTGATATAATGGACAGTGAATGTAAATACAAGGAAGTTTTAATGAAGCAAGTTTTAATAAGTCACATTATGGGGGGACTGATAGTGACCTAACTGAAAAATTCAATGGCCATTCAACTTCAGAAGCTCATTCAATGGCAACTAAATCTGTTTAATATCCAGTAGCACAAAGCTGGAGGACTCTTACACCAATGAGATAAACATACAGTAAATATAAAGTAAACATCATCAACAGTGAATTCAAACGTCAAAAAGCCCAGACTCACCGCTTCTTATGAACTTTGGTCTTGAAATGCTCCTTCAGGGTTTTCAGGTCAACGAAGTATCGCCTGCAATCAACATCTCAATTAATCATCCAGTGTGGTCAGCAAGGACAATACAGCAAACGAGGTTAATGTTAGCATAGCCTTAAACCAAGTTTCCTTGATTGGACATAGGGCTGGGCGATAAAATAATTAACGATAATTATCGCGAAATAACATTTATTTATTTATTTATTTTATTTATAAGACATAGTCGATAGAAAGTCGATAGAATTAAGTTCCGTCCGTGTTTTGAGAGACAACACGAACAGCCAATGAGAATGAGAATAGCGCCGCTCCAAACCAATCAGGTGGACATAGCGGCAGTTTAACCCGTGTGCTGGTAATCTGTTACTGCAGGCGTCACAGTTGAGCAGAGAGAATAAAATAAGAGAAAATGACAACAGAAAATGTTAAACTACTACTGAAAGAAATATGTTACACGTGTTAATAATCTTAAAATAATCTGCTAAGATAAGATAAACAGGTAAACAGGTGCTGTCTTGCTGCTGTGTTGATGAAGCCTGCTTAACACAGTGTCTGTGTGTGAATACTGTTCATACGAATACTGCCCCATATACACAACATTACACAACTGTATTAAACACACACGCACACGGACGGACACACACACACACACACACACACACATATATATATGTGTGTGGTTAATACAGTTGTGTAATGTTCTATTGTACATTTATCTATTTGTCTGAAAATAAACAATTTAAGAAAAAAAAATAAATTTTGATATCTTCATATCTCACTTAAAGTAAAAAGGAAATAGTGATTTGATTTATATCGTAATATCTATCGATATCGACTGATATGAAAACAAATTATCGTGATAAGATTTTTTCCCATATCGCCCAGCCCTAATTGGACATAAACTTTTCTTTCAATAAGGAATTTCTATTCAGAACGTTAGAGAGTCCGTAATTAAAGAACAGTAAAACCTCCAGTATAAAGCAGAAAAAGCAAATTTTTAAATAAAGTTTAATATATGTACACCACCCAAATAAAACCTGGCGATACGATACGTGTCGTGATACAGCGGTCACGATTCAATATAATTCAATATATCGTGATATATTGTGATACTGCAAGCAAAGTTATACATCGTGATTTTTCAAATCCTACTATTAAAACACACCACTATATGAACAGGTTTGTCAATGCTTACAATAGCATTGCGCCCTTGTGCTGTTTGTTAATGTTGAAGTGGAGCTGATAATGGATTACAACACTGCCATCTAATGGACAGAGGTTTAAAAACAACACACATTGATTCAAGTTTCAAGTTTATTTGTCATTTGCACATCATGTCAGGACATAACATGCATTGAAATGCTTGGGGTGAGACTCAGATAAACTCTACAGCAGGGCAGCATTATAATGTAAAACAGTGCAAACACACAATAAATAGACAATATTAAAGTAAAAAAAAGCTAAAAATATACATATAGTTATACTGAAATATATAAAGGACTATACAATACACAAGATATATACAAAGGATATACAGGAGGGTCATCTGTGAAAAATGTTGCATAGGCAGGTTCTAAGTAGATATATTCATTAAAGTGACTTAGTAATATTGTCCATAGCAGCGATATCAGAATAAATAATATAAAGTGTAACAATGTGCAGTGGTTGAGTGAACGGTATTGGGGTCTTTCAGCCTCACAGTTTGTTCAGGAGCCTGACAGCCTGAGGGTAGAAGCTGTTCAGTAGGCGGGTTGTTCTGGCCTGGATGCTGTGGAATCTCCTGCCTGATGGCAGTATGGTGAACAGGCCGTGTGCTGGGTGACCGCTGTCTGACCTGATCTTCTGGATTTTCCTCAGGCAGCGGGACTGGTAGATGTCCTGTAAGGCTGGTAGTTTGTTGCCTATGATGTATTCTGCTGTCCTCACCACTCCTTTTAGGGCCTTGCGGTCGCAGGCAGTGCAGCTGCCGTACCAGACAGTGATGCAGCCCGTTAGGATGCTCTCTATAGTGCATCTATAGAAGCTGGTGAGGAGATCAGGAGGCAGTCCAAACTTCCTGAGCCTGCGCAGGAAGAAGAGACGCTGACGGGCACATCTCACAATTGTGTTAGTGTGGAGGGACCAGTTGAGGTCATCAGAGAGGTGAACGCCGAGGAACTTAACACTGCTGACTCTCTCCACTTCAGCCCCGTTGATGTAAAGGGGAGAGTGACCACCCTTCTGCTGCTTCCTGTAGTCCACAATCATCTCCTTCGTTTTGCTGATGTTTAGACGGAGATTGTTGTCATGGCTCCACTCTGACAGAGCGTTGACCTCGTCTCTATAGGCTGTTTCATCTCCATCTGTGATGAGGCCTAGGATGGTAGTGTCATCAGCGAATTTGAAGATGAGGTTGGAGGAGTGTTTGGCTACACATTCATTAGTGTACAGGGAATACAGGAGAGGGCTGAGTACACATCCCTGGGGGGGCCCCCGTGCTCAGAGTCAGAGTGGAAGAGATGCTGTCACCCACCCTCACCACCTGCTGTCTGCTCGTCAGGAAGTCCAGTATCCAGTTGCAGAGATGAGAGTTCAAGCCCAAGTCTTTGAGCTTCGGGATGAGTTTGGCTGGGATGATTGTGTTGAATGCTGAGCTGTAATCTATGAACAGCATTCTCACATACGTGTTCTTCCTGTCCAAGTGTGTGAGAGCAGTGTGTACAGTTAGTGCAATGGCGTCGTCTGTGGATCTGTTGGAGCGGTATGCAAACTGGTGAGTGTCCATATTGGCAGGAAGCATAGAACAGATGTGAGCTTTGACCAGCCGCTCAAAGCACTTCATAGCTGTTGATGTCAGTGCAACAGGGCGGTAGTCATTCAGGCAGGTGACAGAAGGTTTCTTGGGAACTGGAACAATGATGGTTTCTTTAAAGCACGTAGGAACCACTGACAGTCTTAGGGAGAGGTTAAAGATGTCAGTGAAAACCTCAGCCAGCTGGTTGGCACATGCTTTAAGTACACGACTGTGTACACCATCAGGACCTGGTGCTTTGCGTAGGTTAACTGCCCTGAAGGATTTCACCACCTCAGACAGAGAGATGGTCAGTGTGCAGCTCTCCTGATGTATTGGGAGATTTTCGGCAGGGGAGGTGTTGTTTGCCTCAAAGCGAGCATAATGTGCATTAAGCTCATCTGCAAGTGAGGAGGGTGACCTCCTATCACGACTCATATCTCCTTTATAATCAGTGATGGTGCGCAGTCCACTCCACATACGTCTGAGATCAGAGCAGAGGAAGTTGGATTCAACTCTGTCCCTGTAGTTCCGTTTGGCTAGCCTGATGGTCCTCTGAAGGTCATATCTGGCCTTCTTGTAGCTAGCCAGATCACCAGAGTTGTAGGCAGAGGTTCCAGCTCTTAGTTTGGCACAAACCTCAGCATTGATCCAGGGTTTCTGATTGGGAAATGTTCTGACATTGATTTTTGGCACAATGTCGTCAGTGCATTTACTGATGTAACTTGTGATGGAGTCAGTGTATTCAGTGATGTAACTTGTGATGGAGTCAGTGTATTCGTTGATGTAACTTGTGATGGAGTCAGTGTATTCATTGATGTCACTGCCAGCTGCATCATGAAACATCTTCCAGTCTGTGGATTCAAAGCAGTCTTGTAGTGTGAAGATGGCCTCCTCACTCCATTGATAGACTGATCTGAGAACTGGTTTTTCCTGTTTAAGTCGTTGTTTGTAAGCAGGCAGGAGAAGAATGGAGGTGTGATCAGCTTTGCCAAAGGCAGGGCGGGGGAGGGGTTTGTAACAGTCCTTAAGTGCTGTATAGCAGTGGTCAAGAGTCTGTTCTCCTCGGGTTGGAAATTTAATGTGCTGATAGTATTTGGGCAGAACCTTCTTCAGGTTTGCCCTGTTAAAATCCCCAACCACAATAAAAGCAGCCTCTGGATCAGCGTTCTCATGTCTATTGATGAGCTCATACAGACCTTCCAATGCACGTGACTTATCAGCCTGAGGTGGGATGTAGGCTGTAGTGAGGATGACTGAGCTGAAGTCTCTGGGCAGAAAAAAAGGTCGAACTTTGACCATTAGGAGTTCAATGTCTGGAGAGCAGTGACTGGCTAGAACTGCTACATCTGTCCCCCATCGAGAGTTCACCATAACACACACCCCGCCGCCTCTGCCCTTACCAGAGTCCAGAGTTCTGTCCTGCCGGTAGATGGAGAAGCCGGCCGGTGTGATGCCGTTGTTGGGTATAGCGGCGGATAGCCACGTCTCTGAGAGCGCTAAAACGCAGCAGCTCTCGATGTCGCGGTGAAACTTGATCCGCGCGTTCAGCTCGTCTATTTTGTTCTCCAGCGATTGAACATTTGCGAGCAGAACACTGGGAAGCGGAGGGTTGAAGCACCGTTTCCTAGTCCTGCACAGCACACCGGCGCGTTTGCCCCTTTTGCGCTTCTTTCTGCCTCGCCGGCGCGCGCGTGTTAGTAAACAAAGGAGCGACGAAGCCGCGGAGGGGCAGCTGCTCGCGCTCGTGTGTGAGTTTGTGTTAAAGTCAGTCTTGAGAGATGATCGGCTGTTCAGAAGAGTTTGCCGATCATATTGAATAATCCCAGATGCGACATGTACAAAAATACTCAGAAACAGGACAATAAAACACAAAAAGCTGTAGAGTTTACCCGGAGCTCTCACCAGTGCGGCCATTCTGCGGCGCACCGGAACCGGAACCGGAACCGGATTTACTGTCTGCCTGGAATCTGTGAACCGATACTGTGTTTTTGAGAATCAATACAGTATCACTAAACATAATATCCCGATATTCGTTTATTCAATATTTTTTTACACTCCTACAGTTCACTTACGATCACAAAAACAGCTGCTCTGAATGTGCTGAAGCAACTTATTTGCATATACCGCAGTACTAGTTCACGCAAATAATATCAGTCGCCTGACTTATAGTGTACCGTGCACCAACATGTGATTTCCTTCCCAGACATCTTTGCTCTTGTAGTGTGGAGTGATGTTTTTGCACTCTGAGGTGAAGTGACATGGATGCCGGACATGCCTTGTGGAGTTAAACCTGCAGTTGTTTATTTATTTATTTTTGTATATCGTAGCTGTCCAAAGAAAAACAAGCATCTCCCAAATAGCAGGTTTACAGGAGAGGATAAAAACTTACTTTACTTTCAATAGAAGTCAATGGAACCAAAAGTTTTTACATGCTTTTTTAGAGCATTTCTATTGGTCCATTCATCATGAAACTGTTACACGATGTAAACGGCAGCTGTCAGGTTCCAAAGACATGGAAAAATAAAAACTGACCAAAATGGAGATACACATTTCTCTTTGGACAGCGCCGATATTGACATCCATCACCTAAAAGTCTTTTCTACTGGTATTTACTGAAACGCAGGCTAAACTCAAGACAAAATATTTAATAGAGAAATTAATATTAAAGCAACTAACAAATACAAACTGCCGTTCAAATAATTTCCATCAATAAAAAAAATAAATGTACTGTTATTTTTAGTGCAGATTATTTAGGAGCTCAGCTCTTTATTATTAGAACGTATGTCCAGAGAGACTCACGCGCAGTGCAGACAGTAGTGCTGGGCGCAGCCTGTGGCGTCATAGTCCACGTCCTGCTTCAGCAGCTTGACGGCGTTTGCGGGGATCATGTCTGCATGAATCTCATCCAGGTCCTTCGTCCGTCTCTTCGTCTTCCATGTCTTCGTGATGTTCTTCTTTCTGCCGTTTTTGTGGTTTCCGACCTGCTTGGACTTACCCATGACCTGACGACACACAGAGAGCGGTCAGACAAGCGGGCGAGTAGACTGACTAAGTTATAAGGAGTGTGTCCATCTGAACTGATTTGTCAATGAAAGTAGCTATAAATAAAAAACAGAAGGTTACATATACTGTGGGCCCAAAAGTATATGAGCTTGTTGGACATCCAATTCCAAAACCATAACCATGAACATTAAGTTGGTTCTCCCTTTAAATCTACAACAGCTATATAGAAAGGCTTCCACAAGATTTTGGAGTGTGGATGTGAGAAGACTGCTGGAGCTCCCCCAACTCATCCACTCCCCAAACCACTGCCACAAAGCTGAAAGGATGTGATTCCCTATAATATTGTATAATATAATATAATATAATATATATATATATATATATAAGTGTGGGCTTTAGAATTAACATCACCCTCACTGGAATACCGATCCTAAACCCAGGCTATTATCCCTCCTCCACCAAACTTTCTCCTGGATTCATCCACAAAACCCAGACTCATCCATCAGACTTCCAGATAGTGAAGTGTGATTCCAGTAACACACTTTCACTGCTCCAGAGTCCAGTGGCAGCCGACTGTTAGTTGATCTACTGTAGCTCACATCTCACTCTCTAGTACATTATTTATAGTAGATAAATGTATGTATGGATGTATACACTTGTACTTACATGTGAATATGACTGCTTATAGGTATTAATGTATGTTTCTATATGTTTATATGGGTATGTAGTAGTTATGTGCATGTTTATCTGTATATACAATTTATTAGCCATTTCTGTCTCAAGCTCACTCTGCAAGACACTTTATCCTCATTTTAATGGTACTGCGAGTTATTGTGCATCTATTTTTGCACAGTATGTGGTTTTCTACTCCAACTAGTCTCTACATGTGATTAACGGCCTCAAGAAGTGCTACTTTTCTCGACCCATGATTGTTGTGTTTATCTATCGTTGTAGACTGTATTGTATTGTTTTGTGTATATAAGTTGTGTTTAAGATACTGGTTGCCTAAACTTCTTTCAGGATCAACAAAGTATCTATCTATCTATCTATCTATCTATCTTTGTGGACTGTATTGTATTGTGTATATAAGTTGTGTTTAAGATACTGGTTGCCTAAACTTTCTTCATGATCACCAAAGTATCTATCTATCTATCTATCTATCTATCTATCTATCTATCTATCTATCTATCTATCTATCTATGTGGACTGTATTGTATTGTTTTGTGTATATAAGTTGTGTATAAGATACTGGTTGCCTAAACTTCTTTCAGGATCACCAAAGTATCTATCTATCTATCTATCTATCTATCCTTGTGGACTGTATTGTATTGTTTTGTGTATATAAGTTGTGTATAAGATACTGGTTGCCTAAACTTTCTTCATGATCACCAAAGTATCTATCTATCTATCTATCTATCTATCTATCTATCTATCTATCTTTGTGTACTGTATTGTATTGTTTTGTGTATATAAGTTGTGTATAAGATACTGGTTGCCTAAACTTCTTTCAGGATCACCAGAGTATCTATCTATCTATCTATCTATCTATCTATCTATCTATCTATCTATCTATCTATCCTTGTGGACTGTATTGTATTGTATTGTGTATATAAGTTGTGTATAAGATACTGGTTGCCTAAACTTCTTTCAGGATCAACAAAGTATCTATCTATCTATCTATCTATCTTTGTGGACTGTATTGTATTGTGTATATAAGTTGTGTTTAAGATACTGGTTGCCTAAACTTTCTTCATGATCACCAAAGTATCTATCTATCTATCTATCTATCTATCTATCTATCTATCTATCTTTGTGTACTGTATTGTATTGTATTGTGTATATAAGTTGTGTATAAGATACTGGTTGCCTAAACTTCTTTCAGGATCACCAGAGTATCTATCTATCTATCTATCTATCTATCTATCTTTGTGGACTGTATTGTATTGTGTATATAAGTTGTGTTTAAGATACTGGTTGCCTAAACTTTCTTCATGATCACCAAAGTATCTATCTATCTATCTATCTATCTATCTATCTATCTATCTATCTTTGTGGACTGTATTGTATTGTTTTGTGTATATAAGTTGTGTATAAGATACTGGTTGCCTAAACTTCTTTCAGGATCACCAGAGTATCTATCTATCTATCTATCTATCTATCTATCTATCTATCTATCTATCTATCTATCTATCTATCCTTGTGGACTGTATTGTATTGTATTGTGTATATAAGTTGTGTATAAGATACTGGTTGCCTAAACTTCTTTCAGGATCACCAGAGTATCTATCTATCTATCTATCTATCTATCTATCTATCTATCTATCTATCTATCTATCTTTGTGGACTGTATTGTATTGTGTATATAAGTTGTGTATAAGATACTGGTTGCCTAAACTTCTTTCAGGATCACCAGAGTATCTATCTATCTATCTATCTATCTATCTATCTATCTATCTATCTATCTATCCTTGTGGACTGTATTGTATTGTTTTGTGTATATAAGTTGTGTATAAGATACTGGTTGCCTAAACTTCTTTCAGGATCACCAGAGTATCTATCTATCTATTTATCTATCTATCTATCTATCTATCTATCTATCTATCTATCTATCTATCTATTGTTGTGGACTGTATTGTATTGTTTAGTGTATGTGAGTTGTGTATAAGATACTGGTTGCCTAAATTTCCTTTAGGATAAACAAATTAACTGTCCTGTTTGTCTGTCTGTCTGTCTCTGTCTGTCTGTCTGTCTGTCTAATGTTTTCAGAGGAAGGAGCAGTGTGGAGGTTCTGTCTAACCCAATCTAGTCTTACATTCTCGAGACTGAAGACTTCTTCCTATTTGAACTTTCCCGTTCCACCTTAAATGTTGCAGCAGCTTCTACAGTAAAGCCTCAGGAGTCAGAACACAACTGCTGCTCTATTTAAGGTGGACCGGACAAATTCGAACAAGAGGCTGACTTCTGTTTCTTGTGAAAACCACTTCAGTTGATATTTTAATTCGTAGCCATTTCCTAAAGTAATTAATGCCCAAACGCCAGTGTAACGGCTTATATGTCCACTTTACACTTTACAAATTATGATCCATGTGTTCTTAGACTGTCTGTCTAGCCGCTAAGCTAAGCTAACCACCAGGCAACTCCTAGTGCTGGTCTACATGGAGTTTAACGAAGTGTCACCAATAAAAGAAACACGTAGCAACAATGAGGAGTAATAAAAAATATAGATATAATAAGATTAAAACTCTTTACTTACTTACTTCTGTTCCCTCTGTGTCCCGCTTATACACGTGTTTACTCCGTCAGTGTGAAGGTTCACTTCCAGGTAGAAGGTTGCAGCAGTGTCGTTGTTCAACCACCAGGTGGCAGTAAAATCACATTTAAAATAGCGTGTAGTTTAAACACCGTTATTGATCTAAAGTTATTGATCTAATTAAATATTCGAACGAATTATAACACCAAATAAACTGATGTAGACATATTAAAGCAATGCAATCTTTAATAAATACGTAATTTGACCGGTAATGTCCCTTTTGGTGAACCACAAGGCGGCAGTAAAAGAATCCACGATTCGTGGATCGAAAGTTACTAGACGTTTAAAATGTTTGTAAAAATGTCACAAATTTGACACAATAATCTACACAATCACGTGAAATTCATGATATAAAAGTAGAATCAAACATACGCGTAAAAGTATGAAGTACGATAGTTTATAGAAACACAACAATATTAACTTTTTGGATGCAGTGCTGCTAGTGAACCACTAGAGGACAGCAAAGACGCGTCTAACATAATTAGACCAACGTGTTGTATTTATTATTTTAAACTAATCTTAACTAAGCACGTTTAAATCAACAGTCCAAAAATGAATGAAAACCCAATAACGAGGAACAATATCAAGGCAACAATAACAAACAAATTATACACGCTGTATCGTATATCGAAGCAACCAGCGTCAAACGGATTGCGTAGGGCGAATATATACAGTGCCGTTAGTTTGCCACTAGATGGCAGCAACGGTTCTAGGGCTGAATATCAAATGGCTCAAATATCAAATAGCTCCATGCTCCCTATGTAGTGCACTTTGTAGGCCATGAAATAACGGCTTCTGTGCCCACAGTGTGGATTATATGTGGATAAATAAAGTGATTTATTGACTCGATAAACACGAGCTTCACGACTTTTATCTAACATTTATTCCACTATATAGTCCTAATATGTTTTTATGAGTGTTCTATGAGAAGTGCCCTATGTAGGGAATAGGGAGCTGTTTGAGATTCAGCCTTAGATGTCGTTGTTGGTCGGTAGCCGTGGTGATGCTTCACGGCGGAGTGAGTTCTGTTGTAACTGTCAGAGAGAAACAGGCTGGATCTGCTGGACTGAGCTGTTATTAAAGGATCGTTTACTGTATCCAGTTTATTAGCATGTCTGGTGAGTAGACAGGTGGATTACTATCAGTACTGAAGTATCACTGAAGTAGTAAAAACACTCTTTCTAAAGTTTGACTGTTGTGTAGACTGGAAGCGATTTTCTGCCACTGGAGAAAAAGTTGCTAAAAGTTTTAGCAGCTCAGAATAATCCGAAAGTTTTCCATAATTATGACTTAGTAGCTCATGATATTTTGTTTTAAAATAATAAAAGTCTTAAAATAATAAAAGGGCTTATAATTATGAGAAAGTAAGTCATAATTATGAGATGTTTACTCATAACTCTAAGTTAGGATCCCATTATTATGATATTTTCATAATTGTGAAATACTAAGTCATTATTATGAGATAGCATGTCAGTTATAAGATAGTACACTATTATTATGAGATGTTATTATGAAAATGTCATTATTATGGTATTAAGTCATAATTGTGAGACCCCAATCCATAATTATGAGATTGTATGTCAGTTATAAGATAATACATCATTATTATTGTTATTATGAGATGCTATGTCATACTCCTGAGACAGTATCTCACAATTAAGTCATACTTATGAGATACTGATAATAATTTAACAGATAGAAAGATATGTTGATAATATCTTTCTGTCTGTTATGAAATGCTGAGGGATAATAATAAGATAGTACATACTTATTGTGAGGTACTAAGTCATAATTAAGAGATGCCAATTCATAATTATGAAATGCTAAATTATTGGACAGTTATGAGATAGTAATTTATGATTATGATTGATTAAGTTGTAACAAACAGATTACAAAGTTTTTAGTTGTTTTTTATTTTAGACAGTAAATAGCTTATTTCAGTTACCTAGATAACCACAAACATCTATTTTTGTGCACAGATTTTTTATAAGATCTCTGATTTAGAGAGGTTTTGTGTTTCAGAGCCGGAGGTGCTGAAACTATCATACATATTTCCAAACGGAGACAAGTACGGTGAGTGTCCAGAGGCAGAATAAGTCTGATTTAAGACCCATAACAGTATAAACTCTATAAAATGCTGCTCTAGGGTGGTCAGTCCATCGTTCTGAGAACACCAGCAGCTTTAGTGTTTGATGTGTCTGTATCTCGTTTTCTCAGTGAGGACCAGCTACACATCCTTTCAAACGCCATAGTGTTGAGGTGTCTTCTCACAGTGGAAGGATGGACAGAAACACCTGTGGATATTTTCTAATATGAAGAAGCTTGACTGTCTCCTCTCTCTCAAAGATGAATGTGTTGTTTATCTGATGGGGACACCTCAGAAAAACTCCATATTTACAACAGTGGACGTGTTTAAACCTGTTTGTGTGTGTGTGTGTGTGTGTGTGTGTGTGTGTGTGTGGTAGATGGGGATTGCAGTCATACGCCTGATGGTGTGGTGGTTAGACACGGCACTGGCACACAGGTCTCTTCCTCAGGAAGAATGTATACTGGAGAATGGAGCAACGATAAGGTAAATATATATATATGTGTGTGTGTGTGTGTGTGTGTGTGTGTGTGTGTGTGTGTGTGTGTATGACATGTTTGGTGCCAGAATGTCTTCTTTTTATTTTATATCCATGAGCTACGAACTCATGCAACATAATTACAGCCTATTAACATTGTATTGATCTGGAGAACAGGAGTGCCTCATGGGTAATGTAGTCTCCTGTGTGTGTGTGTGCTGTTGCAGATGAATGGCAGTGGGACTCTTATTCACCCCTCCGGTGCCGTGTACGAAGGGCAGTTCAGGGAGAACATGTATCACGGCCAGGGAACGTACACCTTTCCTGACGGAACCAAATACTCTGGAACTTTCAACAACAACAGGTCACACGCCATTAACATTCTTAGCTTGTATCTCAGATCCTAACTAACCATATTTAGTTACTTACAGCATATTCAGTCAACTCAGTAGCAGTAACACGAGCCAATCAGCACTCGCTAACAGTAACCAGATCCAATCAGCACTCGCTAACAGTAACCAGATCCAATCAGCACTCACTAGCAGTAATGGGATCCAATCAGCACTCAGTAGCTGAACTGTTAACCAATCAGCATGCAGTGGCAGTAGTGCTGACCAATCAACATGCAGTAGCAGTAATGCTAGCCAATCAGCACTCAGTAGCAGAAATGCTAATCAGTAAGCACTCAGGAGCAGTAATGCTAACCAGTGAGCACTCTGTAGCTGTAATGCCGACCAATCAGCCCTCAATAGCTGTAATGCTGTCCAATCAGCACTCAGTAACAGAAGTGCTAAACAATTAGCACTCCTAAGTAGTAATACTAATCAATCAGCACTCGGTAGCAGTAATACTAAGCAGTCAGCACTCTGTATCTGTAATGCCAACCAATCAGAACACGATAGCTATAATGCTATCCCATCAGCACTCAGTAGCAGTAGTGCCAACCAATCAGCACTCAGTAGCAGTAGTGCCAACCAATCAGCACTCAGTAGCAATAGTGCCAACTAATCAACACTGATTAGCCATCATGCCAACCAATCAGCACTCAGTAGCAGTAGTGCCAACCAATCAGCACTCATTAGCAGTAGTGCCAACTAATCGACACTCATTAGCCGTCATGCCAACCAATCAGCACTCGATAGCAGTAGTGCCAACCAATCAGCACTCAGTAGCAGTAGTGCCAACCAATCAGCACTCAGTAGCAGGACTGAACTGGCTTGTTGGTAACAGTGACATTCTATGATGGTGTGTCCTTGAAGTCACTGAGCTCTTCAGTCTTGTGTTTAGTATCTGCACTTTCAGCTGAATTTCTCTGCTGGTTTCAGCCGAGCTACGATGGAGAAGAGATAATTCATGTACGGTCAATGATACAGGTAGAAACATATGCGTGAAAAGATCGTTGCCCAGCTTTAGAGAAAGAATTTTAGGTGTGCGTGGGACTAGATATCAGTCATAAGTTCTCCCTTTATGGCTTTAAAGACAATGAGATTGCATTATGTCGGTGAATTACATACTAAACTAATGTTTTGCTCTCAAGCTCAGTGGAAAACGACAGAGGTCTCTTGTGTTCATTGGTTGAGGGTTTACTCAGTAATTGATTACGTGGAATTAGGGCCGGAGCGTGACTTGTTTTCAGACCAGGAGTTATGTGATGCAGAACAGTCCACCTTAAACTCTTTTCCTGCTGTACACATACAGGATTACCCTCCTGCAACATAACTTTTTTATAGGATCTGTGCTTTTGATCTTTTTTTGACTCTTATACTAGGATAAACAATGTGGCTAGGCGTGTGGCCTCATCCTCCTTAACCAGCTTTTTTCAAGCCTCGGTTTTATGCAGTTCTTGGCGCTGCTGTGAAAACAGTAATAAACTCTGTGGAGCGTTGTCTGTCTGCTGTGTTAGCTGGTGTTAACCGCACCAGTAGGCCTAATTTGATCATCTCTCAGGGCTGATGTTAGTTTCCTATAGGAATTTCCAGTCCAGCCAGTGCAGTAGTTACATGCTAGTGCTCCAACAGGCACCTGAATATAAGTTCTACATAATTTAAGTTGGAAATAAAAATAAGAAGCTAGCTTCAGTTTCATCTCTATACACTGTCTGACTTACAATCAGCAAACCAGGGCCACTAGTGTATCTGGCCTTCCTCTGATTTCTTCTATTTTGCTAATTTGTCACATTTAAATGTTTCAGATCACCTAATTTTAATATAAGATAAACAATGCAAGTAAATTCCAAATGCACATTTAAGGTCTTGCTACAGCATCTTAATGGGATTCAAGACTTGGACTCCAAAATCTCACCTTTGAGCCGCTCAGAGGTGGACTTGCTTGTGTGCTTTGCATCACTGTCTTGCTGCGCGACCCAACTGCGCTTGAGCTTTAGGTCACAAACTAACAAGTGGACATGCATCTTCAGAATTTTCTGACAGAGAGCAGAATTCATGGTTCCAGCAATTATGATGTTCAGGCTCTGTAGCAGCAAAGCATCCCCAGACCATCACACTACCACCACCACGTTTCACTGTTAGCATGAAATTCTTATGGTGGAAGGCAATATT
This sequence comes from Megaleporinus macrocephalus, assembly GCA_021613375.1. Taxonomy (NCBI): domain Eukaryota; kingdom Metazoa; phylum Chordata; class Actinopteri; order Characiformes; family Anostomidae; genus Megaleporinus; species Megaleporinus macrocephalus. The sequence continues at coordinate 6,940,564 of CM038712.1, read as the reverse complement.
GATTTTACACCACATGTGATGGGACTCATGTCTTCCAAAAAGTTTCAGCTTTAACTGACCAGTCCACAGAATATCATCCCAAAAGTCTTGGGGGTCATCCAGATGTTTTTTGGGGGTCTTATTGTAGAATTCTGTACAATGACTGAGGCAAGCAAGCCCTGCAGCTCTTCAGATGTTCTTGTTGATTTCTGGGAATGTTCACCATTGTTTTGATTTTTCTTTGTGTAAAGTAGCTGTCGCTGTGGCTCACTGGCGTTCCAGAGCCTTAGTGATGACTTTTAGTTTCTTTCTTTTTTATTGAGTTTTGAAACAAGGTGATACAACAATGCAATTGGGAGAGAAAAAAAAGAGATAAATAAAGCAAAAGCTGTATACACCTAAACCCCTAATCCCATCCTCCCCATTTTTAACCATCTCTTAAAAACTTAAACCATTATCAGGCAGCCCCCCCACACACACACATAAAAGGCAGAAAAAAAGAAGGATTTAAAGATAAATGAATACATTAATCAATAAAAATCAATCAATAAATAAATAATATTTTTTTAAAAATCACATTCTCAGGAATAGCAACTTAATTATCTATAGTATGTCTTAATCCTCTGGGTCTAGTGTGTCTATTTTATCCCTAATATAGTGAAGAATAGGATCCCACATTTTGTGAAACAAATTCAGAGAACCCCTCAGGGAAAATCTAATCTTTTCTAATTTAACACATGCCAAAACCTCTTTAATCCAACAATCATATGTAGGTGGGAAATTATGTTTCCATGTAAGTAGGATGGTACGTCTAGCCAACAATGTGGTGAAAGCAAGCAAGGTGACTGATATTGATGCTCCAGGGTGGACACCAAAAAGGGCTATTAAGGGATTAGGATCACCATCTAGGTCTAATACCTGATTCAAAGTGTTAAAAATTTGAAGAAATCAGCCAACTTAGGACAGGTCCCGTTCCCACTCCTCCCTACGTAAATCCACCGCAGGCAGTTGAATTTCATTAATCATGCCATAGATACGTGAAATGAGACGCCTCTGTGTCCTGTCGAGGGAAAGGATTCGATCAAGAACAGATTCAGGGGGACGATTGGGGAAGTAAGGACAGAGGGACTTTACATAATGCCTGATCTGGAAAAAACAGAAAAGGTGAGTATTCGGCAGATCATACCTAGCCGACAGGCTTGAGAATGATAGAAAAAAGCCATCAGTGTACAAATCATCAATCTTATGAATACCCTTTGCGAACCAATTAAGGAACACTGGGTCAGAACGTGAGGGGGGAAACATAGGATTATTCAAGATGGGCATACGGACAGAGGCAAAACATAATCCAAAGTGTCGCCTAAATTGAGACCAAATTTTTGTGGTATGTATGACCGCCGGGTTAAGGAATTTATTATTGGGTAGAGGAATCTTTGCACCAATCAGAGCATGCAAAGTAGATTGATATGTGAAGATCTCGGTCAATGCCCAAGGACAATTATCAGCAGCATGCTCACCCCCAATCCAAAACAAAAGCTTCTGAATGGTACAAGCCCGATAGTAATGTTGTAGATGAGGTAGTGCCAAACCGCCCTCTGATTTGGATAGTTGTAGTATGGATTTCCTAAGCCGTGCTGATCTATTGCCCCAAAGGACAGATCCTATCAGCCCATCCAACTTACAAGAAAGACTTCTTGATGAAAAAAGGAATATGTTGAAAAAGATATATAAATCTGGGCAGGACAACCATCTTAATCAAGTTGACCCTACCCACAAGAGACAATGGCAGAGAGAACCATCTTGAAAAATCTGACTTGCATTGAACAATAAGTGGAATAAAATTTTTATCAAAAAGATTTTTAAAATTATTAGTAAAGGTAATTCCCAAATATTTAAACCCATTCGCTACTGTTCTAAATGGGAATAAAGACTTTGGTAATGCTGAAGCTGCTGAATTAATACAAAATACTTAACTTTTCTGCAAATTTAGTTTATAGCCAGAGAGTTCTCCAAATGTTTTAAGGGTTTCCAATATGGGAGGGAGAGATGTGACAGGGTTGGAGATATAAAGTAATAGGTTGTCTGCATATAAAGACAATTTATGTACACAGCCTCCTCTCTGTACACCCTCAAACTCCCTCAGACTTCGCAATAGGAGAGCCAAGGGTTCAATTACCAAGTTGAAAAGAAGTGGAGAGAGAGGACATCCCTGTCGCGTGCCTCGCCCCAGAGGAAATGTAGGCGAACACGACCCATATATAAAGGGAGGCAGATGGTGAACTATATAAAAGACGAATCCAATCAATAAAATCAGAGCTAAAACCAAACAGATGCAGCCTCCTAGTATTAAAAAAAGATTGTCTCCCTTGAATGAATCCAACCTGATCGGGGGCAATAACTTTAGACATTATGGGCTGAAGACGGCGAGCCAAAATCTTTGCTAAAATTTTAAAATCTACGTTCAAAAGGGAAATTGGCCTGTAGCTATCACAAAGATATGGGTCTTTACCTTTCTTGAGCAATAAAGAAATAGAAGCTGTCGACAGTGTAGGCGGCAGGATCCCCATTAAGAAGGAGTCATTATAAACCCTTACCAGATAAGGAACCAACAAATAAGAAAATAATTTGAAAAATTCTCCCGTAAATCCATCTGGGTCAGGGGATTTATTATTACACAAGGAGCCTATCGCCTCACGTACCTCCAGAGCTGTAACTGGACAGCCCAAATTGGTTAACAAAGCCTCCTCCACTTTAGGGAAAGTCAGCTTTTCGAAATAATCATGCAATTTCTGACAAGTGGGAGGATTATTAGAACTATACAGAGCTACATAATAATCCAAAAATGCCTTGTTAATTTCACTGGAGTCTGAAACCACGTCCCCAGTCATCAAGCGAACCCCCGGGATTGACTTAGCAACACTAAGTGCTCGAGCTTGTTTCGCCAGTAGTTTTCCAGCTTTGTCACCATGCTCAAAGTATGACTATGTCTGGTTTTCTTTACAAACGTCTCAGCCAAACGGGTAGTCAGTAAATCATGTTCAGAATGTAACTGCAAACGTCTTTTATATAACAAAGGGGATGGATTAGAGGCGTAGTCTAAGTCCAATTGTTGTAACTCCTCAGAGATTGAATTTATTCGGGATCTTTCTATTTTTTTAACATGCGCTGTGTAGGAAATAATTTGTCCACGAATAAAAGCTTTGAATGCTTCCCACAAAGTATCATTACCTACCTCTGAATTGTCATTAAGGTCAAAATAAAAACGAATTTGTGCACTAGAATAAACTTTAGCCTGATCATCCGAAAAGAATTAAGGATTAAATCTCCAAGGTTTATAGAAGGGGGTACTGGGGGCAAGATTAACATCAACTGAAGTGGGGGCATGATCAGAAACAACAATTGCATGATATTGTGAGGTGGCAACCTGTTGAATAAGACTATTATCCAGTAAAAAGAAGTCGATTCTAGAAAAAGAATGGTGAACCGGTGAGAAAAAGGAATAGGCTCTTCCCAGTGGATTACCAGCACGCCAAGGATCCGACAAGCCTAACTGACCCATGTTATCTAATATGGTAGAGGCCGATTTGGATGGGGTGGAGCATGAGGATGCTGACCTATCTAGAATTGGGTCTAACACCTGATTAAAGTAGCCTCCAATGATTATTCGATGTCTGTCTACGTTTGGTAGATGGGAGAAAAATTTCTTAAAAAACTAAACATTATCCCCTACAGGAGCATAGACTGAGGCCAATATTACTGGCATACCCTGTAAGTCACCTGAAGCAATTACATATCGACCGTAAGGGTCGACAATCAAATTTGATAGTTCAAACAAGGTATCTCTGTGAATAATGATTGCTGCCCCTCTAGCCCGCTCTGAATATTTAGAGTGATAAAAATGACCCATCCAAGCCCTCTTCATGCGTGTCACCTCAGAGGAACATAAATGTGTTTCCTGGAGAAAAACTACATTCCCTTTAAGATTCTGTATATGTGCCAACACCTTATTCCTTTTAATAGTATTATTGATGCCTTTAACATTCCACGAAACAAAGTGGCGTACACTACCCACGTTTAGCCTGACGTTAGCCATTAATGGATTACAAGACAAAAAATAGTATTACGACCCATGAGTAAAAAGGAGAAAATAACTGAGAACGATAGAAGAAGGAAAGAAAAAAAAGGGGGGGGCGGGGGCTTACCTGTGCACCTGGTACAAAAGTGCTTACTGAGCCACTCAGCTCGTTGCAGAAGGATCTCTGCCGACTGCATTGCCTCCAGGACCTCGCCTGCATTGAACAATTCAATATTAAACCCCTACTAAAACAGTACATAAGAAGAAACAAGAAGAGAAAAAATGAGAAAAAAAAAAAAATTAAAAAAAAAAAAAAAAAAAAAAAAAAAAAAAATATATATATATATATATATATATATATATATATATATATATATATATATATATATATATAAATGAATAAACAACAAAACACAACATGTCCAAATGACCAATTTACACAACACGGCAACGTCTCGCAAACATTACAGGAACAATCACAAAATAACTCGTCTGTATATAGAAATATGTGCTTTCTATATAATGCAAAAAAAAATGAAAAAGATCTGCAATTATACCAGCAAAGCGCTGCACAAAAAAAATAAGTTCACTTCAATTATCACCTATATACCAGATATTGAAAATAAGAAAACTGAACTGAGTTCGTTCTCAGGGACAATATTAATTGAAACAACTCTATCCAATGTCCGTCACACGCAAATTTGCAATTTTGCTGGACCTCCAAGTTGCAATAATTTGAGGTAGGTCACACACACACACACACACACACACAAAAAGTCAGTTTCAGTAAATAACCAGTGACCATCTTTCCATCCTCACACCGGGGCATCCTCACTTGCAGGAGGATCTCTGCCAACTGCCTTGCCTCAGGACCTTGCCTGCATTGAACAGTTCAACATAAAACCCCTACTAAAACAGTACATAAGAAGAAACAAGAAGGGAAAAAAACAAACAAAAAAAATGTCTAAATTCACAATTTACCTGGCATGGCAATTTCACACAAACATTATAGGAGGAATCATAAAATATGACCCAATAACTCGTCTGTATATAGAAATATGTGCTTTCTCTCATATACATACACAAATAAAAACAAATCTGAAACTATACCAGCAAAGCACTGCCCAGAGAAAGAAACAACCAGAATAAATAAACAAATTCACTTCAATTATTACCTATATACCAGATCTTGAAAATAAAAGACCAAACCAGAACTGAGTTCGTTCTCATGGACAATTAACTGAAAAATCTCTATCCATGTCCGTAACACGCAATTCTGCCAGTGAATAACTAGTGACCATCATCCTCAAACAGGGGCATCCTCACTCCGGAGAGCCGACAAATAATCCCTCGCTTCCTCCACTGAGGAGAACCTTTTTCTTGCACCGTCCTCAGTAATCACGGAGAGCCTTGCCAGAAATAAAAGTGCAGGTTTGAGGCCTAGCTTGTAAAAGGCCGCAAGCACCTCCCGATACTTAACTCTCTGTTCAACAACCTCGGGCGCATAGTCCTCATAGATAGCAATCGAGGGAACCTTTGTATTGAAGAGTGTCACGCTTGTTCCTGGCTTCGCGTATGATTTTGTCTTTGTGCGACAGCCCTCGACTTTTCCTCCGGCCTTGGCTTCGCTGCCCGTGTCCTGTGCGCCCGGTCCACCTCTGGAGGTGAGGAAAAAAAGTCAAATGTCTCCATTAGCAGCTCCGAGAAGAAAGATGAGACTCGAACATGAAGTTTCCAGGGCTAGCATGCGGGTCTCTAAAGCCGATATTTTCTGGTTATGTTCCAGCACCAAAGTCTGGATCTGTACAAGTCTGGACTCCACCGAAGCGATCGCTGTCTTAAACTCCTCAGTGATAGTTTTGTGATGCTCGTCAAGCAGGCGGGTTAAGGTCGCCATGCTAAGCTCATCACTCGGTCCACCTGCTGCGTCCGATTTTAAAGACGTTTCTTTTTTAGCAGTCTTGCCTGTTTTGGTGGTCATAGTGCATAAAATATTATTTTAAGGAACGATATGAAAAAGAAATGGGGTGGAAATAATAAAATTATAAGAAAATAGCAGGAGCGAGGTTCAAGCACGTCTAGATGACTGTAACCCTTTCTAGATGGTAGATGTCTGTCACTTCGGTTCACTTCTGAATATAAATCTCTTCATTCTAGCCATGTTCTGCATTTGAAACCCTCTAGCTGCTTTACATTGGCAGATTAAGTGATGTTTAGATTTAGCGGGTCTGGCAGTGATCATGTTTGGGTGTGGCTGCAATAGTCAATTGAACTTGGTTAACTGGTTGATTTTATAGATAAGGGGCAGTCGTTTGATGACATAGGGCACTTAGTATGGAATAACATTTTTCTTTTAATAAATGAAATCATCGTTCAGAACCATAATTGTATGTATACCTGGGATGTTTGTTTAATAGATGATCTGAGACAATCAAGCCATAGTGAATTTTCCCGACTTTTCCAGTTACCCATTCTGGCATCGTGTGGGATGTTTTTGTGCTCATCGTTATTTTTATTTTGGTACAGATTTGAAGGTGAGGGCGAGTTCACTGACTCAGAGGGACGCATGTGGACCGGAGCCTTCCACGGAAAAGCTGCAGCAGGACTCAAACTCAAGCTGAACATGTAACTCGAACGCTGGGTAGAGGGAAGGCCTTAACGCATGTTTTTGTGATTTCCAGTCACTGTGCATTCTTTGATTAACAAGTCCGTAAGTGTTCCACTTGGAACAGAACCTTCATTGTCTGTTTTGGAAAAAGTGGTATTTTTGTGATGCCCTTTTATTTTTTTGATCAAACATAGGCTGCTGCCGAATCTTCCCTTCTTTAAGGGTTTATTAAAAGAGCTGTACAAAAAGAAACTACACTGATATTATTACCAATAAAAATTGCTGGTAGAGCTAATCCGTCATGTTGCATGTCATGGAAAGCTAATCTTTTTTTTTTTTTTTGATAAAAGTTTGAGATACTAAATAAACTTCTGTAATATTTTTGGACTGCATCATTCATTCCCAAGTGTACAAAATCTGTTTATTTGAGACAACACTCAAACAAGGCCTCCAAGAATAATGATTTCGTAACGAATCAGTACTCTCAGGCAGATTAGTTTGATCCATATGCAGGGCTTTTATATCAACACAAACAGGAAATAGGAGTGTCACCAGGCAGCTGGGTGTGAAAAACCCGGGAGAGCAGCAATGCTGGAGGCCGGGGCAGCCTTTGGGGTGGCTGCTGGAGCAGGTAATTGTGGTTGTTGAGGAGCAGCAATAGATGGAAACCAGTAGGCTCTGGTTGCTCCAGGTGCTGATCTCCTGTCTGGACAAAGAGTAGCGTAGACCCCCTAACGCCGTAAGAACAACCAGGATCGAGGTCCTCTCTGGACAGTTCAACACAAGGATCCCTCTGGGGAATACACAACACCCCCCCTCTACGGGGGGAATGTCTGAAGAGTTCCAAGTTAAGGGAATGAGTTCAAGAGTCAAATTGAACTCACTGTAAGCTGCAAGCACAACAAGGGAGTCCAAAGGTCCAAACAAAACTCTCTGTGAGGAGCCCAGTGGGGGATAGTTGCCAGGGTGAGTTCAGACGATGGGGGACTGACCTTCGTAAAGTTTGGTGAATCCAGAGATCTCAGAGCTGCCAGGGGAGTGGTAAGTGTGGCAGTTTGTCACGATCAATTCTACGCACTGATTGCAGTGCGGGCAGACACTATAAGGACCAGCTAATGAGCTACTGCTGGGGGATGTAATGAGTGACAGGTGTGTTTGCTGAGTGGTGTGTGTGTGTGTGTCCTGAGGTACCTAGTACTCTGGAAACTGAGACCTCTGCAGGCACTGAGTGGAAGTTGTTATAGATTTTTGGAAATTAAAGAAATCTCTCTGTATATTTAATATACAGAGTCAACCTGCTTGCTCTATTTAAACTCTGCTAGTCGTAACTTACTACTGTTATCTTATAGTTAGGTTTTGGTTGAAAACAAAACAAATGAATTCCTGAAACGACTAATGCAAACTGATCCAATCTGTTTTTTTTCTCTGTGGTATCTAATGGCGCTCACCCATTACATGGTACGCCTCAACTTGACTCACTTTTGGTACCAGACATTTTGTTTTCCACCACAGATATAATAGTTGGTCATCTAGTGATGCTGCATGAAACTGGTATGAAGCAGCAACACAAAGGACTGCTGATAAAAACGGGAGTTTGGAAAAAACCCCATCAGAGCTCAGCTGACAAGATGATTCTAGTTGCTTAAAGGCAATGCAAGAGGGTACGCTAACATGGTAGATAGTGTTAGGATATGTGTTTAAGGTGACGGCTCAGCTCAATACAAAAGCATGAAGTCCAGAACCAGCCCATTCCAAAACAGCTTCTTCCCATGGACCATCAGGCTGCTAAATAGCCAGTAGTACTGGAGTAAGGGGGCAGTTACTATCTAGACCTGCATATATAGACTCACCTCTTTTATACATTCTATCTGTATAATCTGGAATATATATAACAATGTTCTATCTTCTGTAGACCCTGCATCTCTTTATCTGTGTCCAGAATTTACTATAAATCCAACACCAGAAGTTTGTGCTGTCATCAGAAGTGTGTTCTCATTACGCGATCACGTCTGGCCTCAGCAGACTAGGCCGCTTGTATCCTGTATTATGGTAGTGATGACAGCCATAAACCTATCCACATGTATTAAGCGCACGCGTTCAGTCACTGACTGGTCATAAGTGACTTATAAAACAGCCTGGATCCACTATGATCTTGCTGGCTGGTCAAGTATGTGACCGTCAGCAACATCTTTGATGATTTCAATGGACCCAATAATACACTTTCAGTCATCAACCATGTGACCCCGCAGACCGTCCAGATCTTAAATGGTGATAAAACGCTTCTGAACTTTTCATCATAATCAGCAAACTTTGTAACCACATGCACACACACACACACACACACACACACACACAGATACGCACATGTGCATGCACACACACACATGCTTCAGTAAGAATCAGAACTTTGTCTTTGTGGAGAGAAGCTCTGATTTGTGAGAAGACTGTGACCTTCTGAGGAAAAACATGCCTTCTGTTCAGCATCTGAGCATCCTCCAAACACACACACACACACACAAACTCACACACACACATGCAGCTGAGCTCATGACTGCGGTAAGTCAGGAGTTGTATAAGACCTGAGAAGACAGCTTACTGACCATAGGGGCAGAGAGAGGTGGGGGAGAGAAGGAGTTGGGAGAGAGAGAGAGAGAGAGAGAGAGAGAGAGAGAAAATTGATATAGAGATAAAGAGAAAAACAGAAATAAAAGAGAAAGAGATAAAAGGGAAACATAGCAAGATAAAAGAGTGTGATATATGAGAAAGAGTGAGAAAGTTAAACGAGATAAAAGAGAGAACGAGAAAAATGAGCAAAAATAGAGAGAAATAGAGAAAAAAGATAAATGAGAGAAATAGAGAGAGAGAAAGAATGAGTGAGATGGAGTTATAGTTATAAGGGGTGGGGGATGTCCAGTACAGAAAGGTATGACCATTTGCGCCCACATTACTGTCTGTGTACTGTTGTTGGATTCAGTGGTTTTGATTAACAGTTGTTGATAAATGTGTAATATAATTAATATGATATTAATAATACATTTAGCCATACATGCCATTTTCACATTTTTTAAGGTTCCTCAACTGAACTTCACATTTGATTTTCCAACTATAACTGATGACATACTTTTTATACAAAAAAAAAAAATAATATTCAGAGTAGTGTTCTACTAAAATTCATATCTAGAATGATATGCTAAAAAATAATATCCAGAATGAAGTTTCAATAATATTACAATCCAGAACAAAGTTTCAAGAGAATATCAGATATTATTGATAATGTGCCCAGAATTATTTTAATTTAAACAAAATTTAATTATATATAAAATACCCAGAAAATCATATTAAGATAAATATGTAGAATACATATAAATATGTTTTTAACCAAACCTAGAATTAAGTTCTAGTAAAATTTATATCTACACTGAAGTTCTAGTAATAAAATAAATGTCCAGTGTAAAATTCATATCTACCATAAAACGATAAAAAATAACATCCAGTAGTTCTATCCAGATCACATGTGTAATAAGATGAACATCTCATATTAATGATGATGTATCCAGAATTAAATAATAAAGTAATTATCCTATTAATTATATATAAGAATAATACACAGAACGTTAAATAATAAAATACATATTCAGAATCATGTCCACCTATTATAGATTTCTCCTGGACGCCCCAGACATTGTATGAATGTATTCAGTTCCTTCAGCAGCAATCTTGATTTAGCTTAATGAAGTACTGAGCAGTCAAAGCAGGTATTAGATGAAAACTGTAAATAATACTGGGTTGTTTATAGAAGGAGAAGCTTAGAAAGGGTTAAATACACACACTGACGTATGTAAAAACTTAAAAATATAAATAATAAAGTATATAATACTTTATATTACAGTATATATATTACAATATATATTACAGTTTTTTCCAATTGCTAAAACACAATTTTGTAAGCTGTTTTTTTTTTTCAAAATACTTAACACAATTCACAAAACCACATATCCAAACTGCAAAATACCTCATATATACTGCAAAATGAAACACTGCAACCAAAACTACATATAGCTTTATCAAAATCAAACTTCTGCACCAACTGGCACACACTTCATTCATACTGCCAGATTTTTGTCTAACCAGCTGTTGGGCGTAATGAAAAGCACTCTCATCTTGAGCAAGCTCTACAATGAGTTTAGAGTTTTGCAGACTTGAGAAGAGGTTTAGGTCTCTGTGTGTCAGTTAAAATAATTGTGCTATGCATGTCATTTTAGTGCATTAGCAATTGGAAAAAAACTGTATGTGGGTGACACTGAGAGTGAACCGCCAGACAAGAGCAGCCCTGTGGTCAGAAACTGACCACTGATGAAGGCCTACAGGACAGCCAATACAAAGTGTGCATCAACAGATGAGCCTGTGGAGTCTCTGGATGATGAAGGTAGGGGTTTTCTAATAAAGTGAATGTAGATGTGCTTCAGACACTGTTCTTATAGGGCCTGTATGTCAATCCTAATCCTAAGGGTGGGTGGTTTTCTTCTCCTTTACTGCTGGGCGTGTGTGCTTCTCTCGTTTATTTCAATGTTTTAAGCTATTTTTATACTATACAGCTGTGAATCACTTCAGTAAACACCAAATGACTTCAGGTCTCAGATTCAGAGAGTGTCTGTGAGTGTGTCTGTGAGTGTGAATTTGTCAGTGTGTGAGTGTGTGTTTCTGCGAATGTGTGTCTGCAAATTATTTGTGTGTGTGCGTCTGTGAGTGTATGAATTGTTTGTTGGTGTGTGTGTCTGTGAGTGTGTGTGTGTATGTTTGTGTGTGCGTGCTTGTGAGTGTGTGTGTCTGTGAGTGTGTGTGTGTGTGTGTATGTTTGTGAGTGTGTGTGTGTGCGTGTTTGTAAGTGTGTGTGTGTTTGTGAGTGTGTTTGTGTTTATGTGTGTGTTTGTGAGTGTGTGTGTTTGTGTGTGCGTGTCTTTGTGTGTTTGTGAGTGTGTGTGTGTGTGTGTGTGTTTGTGAGTGTGTGTGTGTGTGTGAGTATGTGTGTGTGTGTCTGTGTTTGTGAGTGTGTGTGTGTGTGTGTGTGAGTATGTGTGTGAGTGTGTCTGTGAGTGTGTGTATGTGTGTGTGTGTGTTTGTGAGTGTGTGTGTCTGTGTGTATGTGTGTTTGTGTGTGCGTGTTTGTAAGTGTGTGTGTGTTTGTGAGTGTGTTTGTGTTTATGTGTGTGTTTGTGAGTGTGTGTGTTTGTGTGTGCGTGTCTGTGTGTGTTTGTGAGTGTGTGTGTGTTTGTGAGTGTGTGTTTATGTGAGTGTGTGTGTGTGTGTGTTTGTGAGTGTGTGTGTGTGTGTGTGTGAGTATGTGTGTGTGTGTCTGTGTTTGTGAGTGTGTGTGTGTGTGTGTCTGTGTGTGTGAGTATGTGTGTGAGTGTGTCTGTGAGTGTGTGTATGTGTGTTTGTGAGTGTGTGTGTGTGTGTGTGTGTGTTTGTGAGAGTGTGTGTATTTGTGAGTGTGTGTGTCAGTGTGTTTGTGTTTGTGAGTGTGTGTGTGTTTGTGTGTGTGTGTGTTTGTAAGTGTGTTTGTGAGTGTGTGAGTGTGTGTTTGTGAGTGAGTGCGTGTGTGTGTTTGTGTGTGTGTGTGTGTTTGTGAGTGTGTGTGTGTTTGTGTTTGTGTGTGTGTGTGCGTGTGTTTGTGAGTGTGTGTGTTTGTGAGTGTGAGTGTGCTTGTGTGTGTGTGTGTGTTTGTGAGTGTGTGTGTGTGTGTGTGTGTGTGTTTGTGTGTTTGTGTGTGTGTGTGTGTGTGTTTGTGAGTTCTTGTTTTTTTCTGTAAATGAACTTTTGTGTGTTCACGGTAAATTTGTGTTAAAGCTTGAAGAGGAAATTGAATCGTCTGTTTTTATGAAGGACTACATCTCTCCCTCTCTCTCTCGTCCCCCACCCTCATCCCTTCATTTCTCCACTTACTGTAAAACAAGGCCTCTTTTTGTCCGATGCCTCATCAGACTCACATGTCTCAGAACAGAAGGAAGAGATAGGTGGAACAGAGGAGAGAGAGAGAGAGAGAGAGAGAGAGAGAGAGAGAGAGAGAGAGAGAGAGAGAGAGAGAGAGACCAAAGTGGTTTATGAAAGCCAACACTCAGCTGGTCAGAACCTCCTGAAGCACTGGAGGCCATCTTTTGGCCACATGAGATCTGGAGAAAGCTGTAAGGAATTCTAGTGGTGGAGAAGAAGGACAAGAAGCTGGAGAAGACTGTAGAACTGTGATTTAGAGCTGAAAAGCTGGAATCCAGAGCTCCAGTGGATCATGGAGAACGGCAAAGTGGAAGGTAAAGCAACAAAGCTGTTTATTCCTTTACATCTTCAGCCTCACCCTCAGAGACGATCCTACCACAAACTAGCCTTTTAGGTACTAATGTTGAAGATTGCTGTGAGGATTTGACTGAGTGTTAGTGAGGTCAGGTACTGATGTTGAACATTGCTGTGAGGATTTGATTGAGTGTTAGTGAGGTCAGGTACTGATGTTGAACATTGCTGTGAGGATTTGACTGAGTGTTAGTGAGGTCAGGTATTGATGTTGAAGACTGCTGTGAGGATTTGATTGAGTGTTAGTGAGGTCAGGTACTGATGTTAAAGATTGCTGTGAGGATTTGATTGAGTATTAGTGAGGTCAGGTACTGATGTTGAACATTGCTGTGAGGATTTGATTGAGTGTTAGTGAGGTCAGGTACTGATGTAACATTGCTGTGAGGATTTGATTGAGTATTAGTGAGGTCAGATGCTGAAGGTGGAACACTGCTGTGAGGATTTGATTGAGCATGCACTGGCGTTGAACATTGCTGTGAGGACTTGGTTAAGTGTTAGTGAGGTCAGCTACTGATGTTGAACATTGCTGTGAGGATTTAATTGAGTGTTAGTGAGGTCAGCTTCTGATGTTGAACATTGCTGTGAGGATTTAATTGAGTGTTAGTGAGGTCAGCTACTGATGTTGAACATTGCTGTGAGGATTTAATTGAGTATTAGTGAGGTCAGGTACTGATGTTGTACATTGCTGTGAGGATTTAACTGAGTATTAGTGAGGTCAGGTATTGATGTTGAACATTGCTGTGAGGATTTAATTGAGTATTAGTGAGGTCAGCTACTGATGTTGAACATTGCTGTGAGGATTTAATTGAGTATTAGTGAGGTCAGGTACTGATGTACATTGCTGTGAGGATTTAACTGAGTATTAGTGAGGTCAGGTACTGATGTTGTACATTGCTGTGAGGATTTAACTGAGTATTAGTGAGGTCAGGTATTGATGTTGAACATTGCTGTGAGGATTTGATTGAGTGTTAGTGAGGTCAGGTACTGATGTTGAACATTACTGTGAGGATTTGATTGAGTATAAATGAGGTCAGGTACTGATGTTGAACATTACTGTGAGGATTTGATTGAGTATAAATGAGGTCAGGTACTGATGTTGAACATTGCTGTGAGGATTTATTTGAGTATTAGTGAGGTCTGGCACTGATGTTGAACATTGTTGTGAGGATAAAATTGAGTATTAGTGAGGTCAGGTACTGAAGGCATGCACTGGCGTTGAACATTGCTGTGAGGACTTGGTTAAGTGTTAGTGAGGTCAGCTACTGATGTTGAATATTGCTGTGAGGATTTAACTGAGTATTAGTGAGGTCAGGTATTGATGTTGAACATTGCTGTGAGGATTTAATTGAGTATAAATGAGGTCAGGTACTGATGTTGAACATTGCTGTGAGGATTTATTTGAGTATTAGTGAGGTCAGGCACTGATGTTGAACATTGCTGTGAGGATTTAATTGAGTATTAGTGAGGTCAGGTACTGATGTTGAACATTACTGTGAGGATTTAATTGAGTATAAATGAGGTCAGGTACTGATGTTGAACATTGCTGTGAGGATTTATTTGAGTATTAGTGAGGTCAGGCACTAATGTTAAAGATTGCTGTGAGGATTTAATTGAGTATTAGTGAGGTCAGGTACTGATGTTGAACATTACTGTGAGGATTTGATTGAGTGTTAGTGAGGTCAGGTACTGATGTTAAAGATTGCTGTGAGGATTTATTTGAGTATTAGTGAGGTCAGGTACTGATGTTGAACATTGCTGTGAGGATTTAATTGAGTATCAGGTACTGAGGTGGAACATTTCTGTGAGGATTTGACTGAGTATAAGTGAGGTCAGGTACTGATATTGAACATTGCTGTAAGGATTTGATTGAGTATGAGTGAGGTCAGGTACTGATGTTGAACATTGCTGTGAGGATTTGATCCAGCATGCACTGGTGTTGAACATATCTGTGAGGATTTGGTTAAGTGTTAGTGAGGTCAGGTTCTGGTGTTGAACATTGCTGTGAGGATTTGGTTAAGTGTTAGTGAAGTCAGGTACTGAACATTGTTTGTATTGTTACCCCTCCCTTGTACACAGGTAGGTTAAGGTAATGTTACAGTTTACCTGTACCCAGGTAGGTGAAGGTAGTGTTACAGTTTACCTGTACACAGGTAGGTGATGGTAGTGTTACAGTTTACCTGTACCCAGGTAGGTGAAGGTAGTGTTACAGTTTACCTGTACACAGGTAGGTTAAGGTAATGTTACAGTTTACCTGTACCCAGGTAGGTGAAGGTAGTGTTACAGTTTACCTGTACACAGGTAGGTTAAGGTAATGTTACAGTTTACCTGTACACAGGTAGGTGAAGGTAATGTTACAGTTTACCTGTACACAGGTAGGTGAAGGTAATGTTACAGTTTACCTGTACACAGGTAGGTAACATTAGAAAGTTTGAGTGTTCAGACCTTTAACTGCCACTGTATGAACATACCATAACAAATAGACCAATAATACTTTCATAAAATCACATATACACATAAATTACAATAACATCTACTTGAACTTGGACTTTAGACCAAAATAATTAATTAATTTTGTTTATTTTATTTATTTTTATTTCTTGTTTACCACATGGCCATGAGTGACAGGGATGCAGTATACTTACTGCTCTAAAAGGCCGGGTCGTGGCTACAAGAGACTCTGCCTACTGATAACAACCTTTTGTGTTTTGGTCGTAATTAAGTATTTAAAACTAAAATAATAATAATTATATTTAAAAATAATTCAAAATAGTCTTTCGCCAGTTATGTAATTGGCAAAAATAAGCACTATTTTCTCGAGTGTGAATTTATGGGTTAGCGTTTGGGACACATACAATAGCAAATACACAAAAAATGATTTGCATATATATTTAGCTTATTACTGCCTCTCTTAATGCCTTCGCTTTGAGTTGCCTTATATTTTCAGTTGATGTAACAATGTGTAATAGCTTAATGAATAGCCAAAATGAAGCAAGTCTCTCAGGCTCTTACATAGACCACCTTCACTTGCTTTGACCCCTACATTTCCACAGGGGATCAGAACATTTCCACAGGGGATCACCAGCTGCACAGACTCATATAGAACTATGTTACGTGTTTCTGTTTTATCTTTCAGATGCAGAAGGACACATGGACGATACAGACCTGCACATGGTTCAGGTAGAGAAACCCACTGCTTCGTTTAGGCTGTCCTCCCTTATCTCTCCCTCCCTCGCTCTCTTCCTGTCTGATGGCTTTCACATGATCCTGAGGTTGATTTGTGTCATTTGCTATGATGTAGCCGGTCATGTAGGCCACCGTTCATCTAAACTGATTCACTTACCTTCTCAGATCTAAGGTCACTCAGGACACATGCACACAAATCCATGCTGTTAAAATCACAGAGACAATAAGTCTTAATGGACAGAGTGTGACCGAATTGTGGCCAGATTTAGTCTGACCCTCCGCTGCTGTAATCACATTAAAGTGCATGTCACATACACACAGCTTAAGTCTTAACCAACTGTACACTGTGTGATATGGAGCCTTCAGTATTCCTCTCTTTTGATTGTCTTATTCATTCATTCACTCTTTCAATCGCTCACTTTGCTTCACCCTCTTGCTGATCTCTTCCTCAGAGTCCTCTTAGTTTTCCAGTTCAGCTCTTTTTTCCCTGCACTGTGTGGGGAGTTGTCTGAGCCAGTGCCAGTTTAAGGAGAGTCTGCTAAGTGCTAAAGGGCCCCTGCAAGCGAGTCCCTAAACGAATAGTGGTGAATTGAGCTGAAATGATTAAAAACAATAAATTAAACATGTTTCTAACCATTTTCCACATTATTCTTTTAATGGTTTTGGCTAACAGGACACTAGCAATACTGCTACTGGACGCTAATTGGTTAGCGTTACTGCTACTGAGTGCTGATTGGTAAGCAGTACTGCTACTGAGTGCTGATTGGTAAGCATTAGTGCTACTGAGTGCTGATTAATTAACATTACTGATACCGAGTGTTAGTTGGTTGGCATTACTGGTACTGGGCGCGACTGGGTTAGCATTACTGGTACTGGGCATTAGTGCTACTGAGTGTTGATTGATTGGCATTACTGATACTGAGTGTTAATTGGTTGGTAATACTCACACCAAGTGTTGATTGGTTGGTATTACTACACTACACGGCATTGGTGCCTAGCACAAAATGTCCTTCACATATTTAAAATACAGAGGTCACATGAAAAATATAATGAATAAGAGCCCATTCATTTTGGACTCACTTGAGAGCGCCCTCTAGTGTTTGACAAGCCTCATTACTTGACTCAGGTACTTGACCTCTGTGGACCCCTGTTGCAGTTGCAGGCCCTGTGGGCAGATCTAAAGGCAGGACTCGGGGGTGTGGTCCAAGAAGTCACAGCATTGCAGCACGGCAACAGCCGACTGGAGGAGAAAGTCTCTGCCTGCCAGAGAGAGACAGGCGAGAAGATCCTTTCTCTAAGAAATACTCTCAACACACTACAGGTACACACACACAAACACACTCGCACATGTGAAAGCACACACACACACACACAAACGAACAGAGTAACATTCTATCAGTGGGGAACATCTAGGTTTTCACCTAGTAGAATCATCAGGCTCCTGCTGTGAGTTATTATTGATGTAGACCAGTTATGGTGCATCCCTTCCTAACCTCCATCTTTAGTATCATGGCTTAACAACTCAGCAACATGCTTGTGTGAAGGAGGCTCCAGGGCCTTCTAGGCCGTCATAGAAAGCGTAATAATTTATGTTAAATAGAAAATACAATACAGAATTCAGCCTAGCTCCCCCATTGGTTAGAACTCTAAGTGCTCAACTGAAAGCCTAACATGTTATATGAACCAATAATTAATTAATTAACATAATTCAGAATTGAGAATGCAGTCAACCATTGATTTACAATAGGTGGGACCAGATTTCTTCATTGTTCTGTAAAGTTAAGCGACTTATAAAGAAAAATCAGTAAATACTTGTCTCAAACTGTGTGGAGGTTTAAGTAATCTCAAACTTATTTATGTGTTTTTGATGCTGTCTGACATACTGATACCTATAAACACACACAAACTTCAGGCTTAAAGAAGGCTGCTTTGTTTACTTTTATAAACTTCCATTACTCATTAGTTACATTAGCCTCATAGGTTTAATTACGCTTTGAGGGGAACATTGTATATATTTAATATTTGGCCAAATGTTTCAGTCGTATGTATGTATGTATTTGCAGGAGGATGTAAGTGGTGCTCTCAGTCAGATCTCTGAACTGAGCTGCGCATACAAAGAGCTCCAGAGAGAAATGGAGTTACTGCAGAATGCACAACACAGGTAACACACATATACACACTCATTATACTCCCCACAAGCTTCCTCAGCTCTGCTTAAATCTCTGATCTGTATGATTGGTAGAAAATTCTCCAGGGGGGAGGAGTTAACAGATGGCCACACCCCTCTATGCAGCCAAACAGAGCTGAACCTTATTCAGCATTACATCAGCAGCCTGCCAGCCAATCCGAGTGAGTACATAATCATTAATCAGTCACCTGCACTGCTTCTTCTGCTCACATGTTTCAATGCTGGCTTAAACATGTCCACTTTCCCTTGTCATTTACACTCTGATTGTCTTTCTTGCGGGCTGTTTAATTGTTGTATTAGCCCAATAAGAGAAGGGCACAAGACATGCTCCCTAAATAGCAAAAGGAATTTTGAGGAATTTGTTGGAGGGGGGTATGGAGTGATGCAAACAACAAACCTGGCTTAGATAAAAAAAAGCTAGTATTTAGCTGTGCTCCAATTTCTGAACTGGAATTCCAACTTCAACTATGGATCAGCATTTTGATATGTAGTTAAGTTTCTTAACTAGGTGGTGCAATTATCTCTTTATTCTCTTATGTGTCATATATGGGTTCCAGGCAGCCAAGAAACTCCCAACAACAAAGTGAGTGTTGCAGCTCACACTAGTGTTGACTTAATTTCAATGACCTACAGTGTGCAGAGTCTCTGTCTGTTGACAATCAATCAGCTATAAACACCAGCTGCTATCATCAAATCAACAACTTGCTGACTGTATGTTCAGATACTTGGATCCAGCAATGAGCTTAATGTACTTGTATAGATTTGTTAGAGAAAATACAAGTTTGGCAGGAGATCAGACTGAATTGCCAATGTGGAGAGTCGGCTGCCCTGAAGAGGATAGCAGGCCACTGTTAGCCCACTGAGAGACAAAGATAGTGGCTCAGTGTTTTCTGAGTGGCCTACTGATGGCTAGACAGAGTTTTAGCCAAAATGGCACTCTTCCTCATGCGGTGTACTTATTTGTCATTGATAAATGTTGGTATAATATCCGTATTATGTTTACAGTCGGTCTGAGGAGTCTGTCTAGTGGTGGTCTGAATATGGACCAACACCGACCAACTTTAGTATAAATTTGTGTAGAAATCACTGCATCCTGAAACACAGAAAGTTGATTATAGCAGCAGAATTCTTTAAAATAGACCACATCATGCAATATTCATTTAGACTGGGTGAGTGCATGCATTTGTATATACTGTGTGGCCGCACGTGTAAGTTAGCAGTGAGGCAGTTCTTAGAAAGTAAAAGTTGAGAGCACGTTTAAAGATAGTACTGAAAGAAGGTTTATAGTAGAGAGCTTTTTACTCTCTGTGTTTCAGACTCTAACTCTGAGCAGGATGTTTTGAGGAATCGCTCCAGATCTCCTGTGTGGAGAGAAAGAAAAGGTAGCAGGGATCTGACAGAACAGAACAACCAGGAGATGAGTGAGTCAAACACACATACTTTCTTGTTTTATACTCAGTAATGACCGTTTCAGACATTTAGCTGTACATCATCCACCATAAAATTCAGCTTCAGATTTTATATCACATATTACACTGATAAATCAATGTGATCAGTTATTAATTTCAGTGATATTAAGGTCTACTAAACCCTGAGTAGATTGATAAATCAATGTGATCAGTTACTAATGTCAGTGTTATTAAGGTCTACTAAAGCCTGAGTAGACTATAAAATCAAAGTATTCAGTTATTAATCTCAGTGATATTAAGGTCTACTAAGGTCTGAGTAGACTATTAAATCAATGTGATGATCAGTTATTAATTTCAGTGGTATTAAGGTCTACTAAAGTCTGAGTGGACTGATAAATCAATGTGATCAGTTATTAATTTCAGTGATATTAAGGTCTACTAAAGCCTGAGTAGACTGATAAATCAATGTAATCAGTTATTAATGTCAGTGTTATTAAGGTCTACTAAAGCCTGAGTAGACTTTAAAATCAAAGTGATCAGTTATTAATCTCAGTGGTATTAAGGTCTACTAAAGTCTGGGTAGACTATTATATCAATGTGATCAGTTATTAATCTTAGTGATATTAAGGTCTACTAAAGTCTGAGAAGACTGATAAATCAATGTGATCAGTTATTAATCTCAGTGAAATTAAGCTCTACTAAAGTCTGAGTAGACTGATAAATCAATGTGATCAGTTATTAATCTCAGTGATATTAAGCTCTACTAAAGACTGAGTAAACTGATAAATCAATGTGATGATCAATTATTAATCTCAGTAATATTAAGGTCTACTAAAGTCTGAGTAGACTGATAAATCAATGTGATCAGTTATTAATCTCAGTGATATTAAGGTCTACTAAAGTCTGAGTAGACTGATAAATCAATGTGATGATCAGTTATTAATCTCAGTGATATTAAGGTCTACTAAAGCCTGAGTAGACTGATAAATCAATGTGATCAGTTATTAATCTCAGTGAAATTAAGGTCTACTAAAGTCTGCGTAGACTGATAAATCAAAATGATCAGTTATTAATCTCAGTGATATTAAAATCTACTAAAGACTGAGTAGACTGATAAATCAATGTGATGATCAGTTATTAATCTCAGTGATATTAAGGTCTACTAAAGCCTGAGTAGACTGATGAATCAAAATGATCAGTTATTAATTTCAGTGATATTAAGGTCTACTAAAGCCTGAGTGGACTGATAAATCAATGTGATCAGTTATTAATCTCAGTGATATAAAGGTCTACTCAAGTCTGAGTAGACTGATAAATCAATGTGATCAGTTATTAATCTTAGTGATATTAACGTCTACTAAAGTCTGAGTAGACTGATAAATCAGTGTGATGATCAGTTATTAAATCAGTGACATTAAGGTCTACTTAAGCCTGAGTAGACTAATAAATCAATGTGATCAGTTATTAATCTCAGTGATATTAGGGTCTGCTAAAGTCTGAGTAAAATGATAAATCAGTGTGATGATCAGTTATTAAATCAGTGACATTAAGGTCTACTTAAGCCTGAGTAGACTAATAAATCAATGTGATCAGTTATTAATCTCAGTGATATTAAGGTCTACTAAAGACTGAGTAGACTGATAAATCAATGTGATGATCAGTTATTAATCTCAGTGTTACTGCGTTTGTGCAGGTCGAAGGCAGATGGCTGCGTTAGAGCTGCTGGAGTCTGAGAGAGTCTATGTGTCGTATTTGTCTCTGCTGCTGAAGGCCAACATCAGCTTCAATGGCTGTGAAAACAACAACCTTAAAGAAAAACGGTAACACACTCACACTTACATATACACCGTACATGCCTTGTCAACACAGTGCTGATAAACCTAATGGTGTAGGAATGTACAAAGGTATTACCTCCTTCGCTTCTGATGTTATATGCATCTCCATCACTAAGATTAATATGATGTACATCTTGATGCACTGCCAATGATCTGATACATAAGTAAGTATATGACGCGTTGGACTCCTACTGCGCTGCAGTATGATTCTACACAGTTGGATTCAGCACGATGAGGTCAGATGTGATGCAAAAGAATATGATATTCCTTTAGTATTTCTTAAGCAGACAGCAAAACATAAATCAATTAACAATGCCATTTTTTCACATGTTTAATTCTATGCTACTGCAACTCAGTAAGCATCTCATGTCCAGACATCTAAAAAACACTTCAAACAGGTCTTTTAACAAGTGCCTTAGTCACTTAAAAACACTCTAGCAAAAGATAAAATAAAACCTATAAGACTCTCTCAAACACTAAGCCTAGATATCTTAAGGTGTCAGGTATTGTCTTAGAATGAGCAGGGCTGCTAAGCAGTGGGTGTGAAAAAGAGTTGCAATACTTTGCTCACCAGTTTTTTTGCTGGGGCTATTTTAAAGCTGAATCATCACTTCTCCACACTCGATCCATGTTGTCACATACTATCTATGTACTTTATAGCTTCAGTATTCATCTTCTCACACTGTCATACAGACACAAGACTTGTCGGATGACAGCGCGCAACAAAATATTAAGATATTCGGCACATTAATAAATAATAAGAACACAAAAGACCTCTTCTAACAATTCTATCAGATTTTACTGAAGCAAAGACGCTGTAGACCATGCCCAAATTGTATTCAGTGCACAGTTTTTAATCGGGGCAATCGTATCATTAACTGGTTGAATCGTAAGTCCCCTGGCATGTACTCATGCTCTTATTATTAGGATTTTTATTATTTAAAGGGCTTATTAAGGCCCACACTGTAAAATATATGCTTCAAATTACAGCACATTACTGGCTACTAGCTGCAAATTTACTGTACCGTAGAAACTTTGCCCCAGTTACATCCTGACTGCATCTAGATGTAAGTGGGAAAACACATCAATGAAATTCTTTGCTGAACTATTCCTTTAAGCAATTATCTACTGATCCCCATATGATCCTAACATTATTGTGCATTCCTAAATACTTTTACTAGCTTTAGTGATTGTTAGTAATATATTGTCGCTATCCAATGAAAACCATGTATCCATTTTGGCGATTTTTAGTTTTCTGCTAATTTAAACTCTACATTCTCTTTAAAATTCATGATGGTTGGACCAATAAGATTGCTCTAAAACTGCTTTACGAAATATATTTCCATTAACTTTGAAAACATGTAAAGTAAAGACTGTTGTTGTCCTCGCTGTGAAGTTATCGTTTTGGGGATGCTTGTTTTTCTTTAGACAGCAACCATATAGAAGACACCACATTAATCTCTCTCTCTCTCTCTCTCTCTCTCTCTCTCTCTCTCTCTCTCTCTCTCTCTCTCTCTCTCTCTCTCTCTCTCTCCCTCCCTCCCTCTCTCTCTCCCTCTCTCTCTCCCTCCCTCTCTCTCTCTCTCTCTCTCTCTCTCTCTCTCTCTCAGACCGTTCCCTTCCTCCTTGCGCTTTCTGATCCAGCAGCACTTGGAACTGCTGCACGTCCTTCAGGAGCGCGTACTGAAGAGCCACTGGCAAGGCATCATGGGAGATGTGTTTCTGAGGCTCACCAGTAAAGAGGTGCATTGTTTTAGACGCTGAAGAGAAATCAGTACCAGTAAGCCAGAATGAGCTATTCTGGGATTCTACAGAGCTGGGTTGCTTTCAGTTCTGGTTAAAGTTACATTCGTGCTTCTGCAGGCAGCTGTGACGTTCTGAAGTCCTGCAGGGTGATAATGAATGTTTTTGTGTTCTACAGAGTGATTTCCTGGACCACTATGTGTCCTATCTGAAGGAGCTGCCAGAGTGTCTCTCAGTCGTCAGCTTGTTCTCCTCGAACCCCTCAAAGTCAGGTGGCCTACTAGAGGTACACACACTGTCCGTACACAGGAAACAGGCCTAATGTTCTAAGACATATCAGAAACTTGTCTGTATTGTTTAGCAATAACTTCATGTATTATTATCATATTATAAGTTATGAAACACACAGAAATTAATTTTGTTTCCTGTAAAAGTTAGTGAAAAAGCTGAAAAACGTTTTGGGAGGTGCTGTCTATTTACCATGTGGTATCATCATGCGATGACGTTAACGCCAAAAGCAGTACATCGACATTAGACATTGGCCACTTTCATCATCCTGGCTGGAAAAAAAATAGCATTTATGCCTATTTTTCATATTACAGAAATGTATGAAATACTTATTTTGATAAAATCATCAACTTGCAATGTAGAAAAGGTGCAAATGGTTTTGCATGCTGTTGCCATGTGGCAACAAGTATACAGTATTCTTTACATTTTATATAAGACGAATGGCATCCAAACTGGTTTAAGTTTTCTTTTTTTTTTGTTTTGTTTCGTACTTGACTTTAGACTTTAGTATTTTTAAACTCTTATTGTTTAGACAAGCTGCAGAACTTGCAGATCACTAGTCTTTTTGTAATTCAGAGTATAAATAAACAAATAAAAAAAATCCCCTCAGTCTGCAGGCATTAACTGAAGTGAATTATATAAATAATAATATATATATATATAATATATAAAGAAAGGATTCCATTTAAAATAAAATGTTGCAGTGGTGCCTTTCAAGGTGGATCTTATCTTTTCCATAGTAAGAAAATGCATTACATCACAAAGCCACATTGAAATGGAAGGGGTTTTCAAGACTTCCACAGTAATAATATACGACGCCTTGCTAATAGAAACGTAAACGCTATTATTTCCGACTGAGCTCTGTCGAGTACAGGTAAATTAGTAGAAAAACCAAATATTGTGGCTAAAGTGTTCTTACTGTTATTAGTGCCCAAAACTTTTGTCATAATCTTAAAATATTTGGACCAAAATGTATGTAAAGAAGGACAAACAAAAAAAACATGTGACACATTGATCATTGACAGCATTCGCATAGAATTTAGATAATCGGGACTTGGATAGATGAACTCTATGTAATACTTTAAACTGAATCAGCTGAAGCCTAACTTGAACATACTTTGCTTACAGCTTTGTTCCACTATTGTTCTGTAAGAGTAGTACCCAGTACATGTTCCCACGCTTCTGGTTTTAGTAAGAGAATGTTCACCTAAATCCATGATGTACAAACAAATCTTAGATATAGTACATTTTCGAAATAGGTGTTTATAAAGATCACAGAAAGATCTGATACCTCTCTCGTGCCAAATATTGAAAGCCGTATCAGTCAAAGCAGGGGGAAATCGATGATTTTCTAATATAGGCATTGATAAAGAAGGAGATGTGAACTTAAAGTGACACTCATTTTTTGGTGATTTTTATCTCTATGTCAATGAATGAATGGACCAATAGAAATGCTCCAAAAAAACTAGAAAAAATTCCTTCTCCATTTTACATTAAGAGTAAGGAAGGTTGTCCTCTCCTGCAGGGTTGTCATTTTGGAGATTTCATTTGTACAGCGACACATACATATATACATATATCTGTACATACACACTACTGTGCAAAAGTCTGAGGCACCTAAGATGATAGTTAGCCTTTATCTTATCAATGTGTATGTTCACCAGTAAGAACAGCAGATCTGATTAGAACAGATGTAAATAATCATACATACAATACAAAGTAACATGAATATCTTATTGTGAGGGAAGTAGATCAGATCTTGAGCTCCAGTTTGAAGAACAAAGTGTAGTTCCAGATTTCTCCTGGACGCCCCAGACATTGTATGAATGTGTTCAGTTCCTTCAGCAGCAAATCTTGATTTAGCTTAATGAAGTACTGAGCAGTCAAAGCAGGTATTAGATGAGAACTGTAAATAATACTAGGTTGTTTATAGAAGGAGAAGCTTGGAAAGGGTTAAATAAACACACTGACGTATGTAAAAGCACTACTTACTGTATTAATACTGTTTAATATTTAAATAATAAAATGTTTTACTGAGTAAATAAAAGCTGCTGTATATAAACACACACGTTTTTGTTTTAATGTAGGGTGACATCGCAGGAGATGAGACACGCCCACCCTTGCACACTCTTCTGCTCCAGCCGGTCCAGCGTATCCCGGAGTACCTTGGGCTCCTACAGGTGGGCTAGCAGAGTTTGTGAAGTATACACTGAGGCAGGTGTCAGGAACAGCATCAGCAGGACAATTAACTATAATTAGGGGTATAAGGAAACATGATTGTTCATTATTTAATTTGATTTAGCTGAATGATTGTGGTATGTGTGAATTAATTACACAATAAAGTCGTGTTAAATGATGAACTACACTCTGCGTGTGTTTCAGAGTTTGCTGCGGCAGACGGAATCGGAGCATCCCGACTATTACCTGCTGCTGGTTTGTGTGCAGCACCTTCGTTCCTTCGCCACCCAGTACGGCCATCTCCTCCAGCACAACCAGGAGCTCCTCACACACTCTCACACACATGCCCCGAGAGAGCGCACACACAACAACCTGTACACACACCAACAGGAGCGGCCCACACACACTCGCAAAGAACTCAGCAGGTATGTTAATGTGTGGTTTATATATATGTATATATATATAAACATAATTCCATAAACAAATATAATTTGAGTAAATATTCCTGTATAAGCTGCAAGTCCATTATCTCTTTCTGATGGGATATAATTGTCTTTTAGGTTAAACCCTTAAATAGGCAAGACCTGCCAGCAAATCTAGAAGCCTCTGAGAGTGTGTTATGTGTTTAATTGGTCTGGTGTGTGTGTTTCAGATCGGCAGTAAAGCAGCTCTATAAAGTGAACTATGAAGGCTCCTCAAACTACAGCACCTCGAGCGCAGTGATGTGAGTTAAAAGCTAAGAACATCAACATAACATAACATACTGTCTTAAGCAGTATTTGCAAAGTGTACTAAAATGTTTGGCTGGTAGTGTACTATAACGTTTGGCTGGTAGTGTACTAAAATGTTTGTCTGGTAGTGATCTAAAATGTTTGACTGGTAGTGTACTAAAACATTTGGCTGGTAGTGTACTAAAATGTTTGTCTGGTAGTGATCTAAAATGTTTGACTGGTAGTGTACTAAAACATTTGGCTGGTAGTGTACTAAAATGTTTGTCTGGTACTGTACTAAAATGTTTGACTGGTAGTGTACTAAAACGTTTGACTGGTAGTGTACTATAACGTTTGGCTGGTAGTGTACTAAAACGTTTGGCTGGTAGTGTACTAAAATGTTTGGCTGGTAGTGTACTAAAACATTTGGCTGGTAGTGTACTAAAATGTTTGTCTGGTACTGTACTAAAATGTTTGACTGGTAGTGTACTAAAACGTTTGACTGGTAGTGTACTATAACGTTTGGCTGGTAGTGTACTAAAACGTTTGGCTGGTAGTGTACTAAAACGTTTGACTGGTAGTGTACTATAACGTTTGGCTGGTAGTGTACTAAAACGTTTGGCTGGTAGTGTACTAAAATGTTTGGCTGGTAGTGTACTAAAACATTTGGCTGGTAGTGTATCTAAAACGTTTGACTGGTAGTGTACTATAACGTTTGGCTGGTAGTGTACTAAAACGTTTGGCTGGTAGTGTACTAAAATGTTTGGCTGGTAGTGTACTAAAACGTTTGACTGGTAGTGTACTAAAACGTTTGACTGGTAGTGTATCTAAAACGTTTGACTGGTAGTGTATCTAAAACTTTTGACTGGTAGTGTATCTAAAGCGTTTGTCTGGTAGTGTACTAAAACGTTTGACTGGTAGTGTATCTAAAACGTTTGTCTGGTAGTGTATCTAAAACGTTTGACTGGTAGTGTATCTAAAACGTTTGACTGGTAGTGTATCTAAAATGTTTGACTGGTAGTGTACTAAAACGTTTGACTGGTAGTGTATCTAAAACGTTTGACTGGTAGTGTATCTAAAATGTTTGACTGGTAGTGATCTAAAATGTTTGACTGGTAGTGTATCTAAAGCGTTTGTCTGGTAGTGTATCTAAAACGTTTGACTGGTAGTGTATCTAAAACGTTTGACTGGTAGTGTATCTAAAATGTTTGACTGGTAGTGTACTAAAACGTTTGACTGGTAGTGTATCTAAAACGTTTGTCTGGTAGTGTATCTAAAACGTTTGACTGGTAGTGTATCTAAAACGTTTGACTGGTAGTGTATCTAAAATGTTTGACTGGTAGTGTACTAAAACGTTTGACTGGTAGTGTATCTAAAACGTTTGACTGGTAGTGTATCTAAAATGTTTGACTGGTAGTGATCTAAAATGTTTGACTGGTAGTGATCTAAAATGTTTGACTGGTAGTGTATCTAAAATGTTTGACTGGTAGTGTACTAAAATGTTTGACTGGTAGTGTACTAAAATGTTTGAGGTGGGCTGCAATGTTTGGATGCATAACCATCAAAGGTACACAAATGTTTGCATGCAACTGCATCTGTAAAATTAAATGAACAGTTAAAAATTGAATTAAAACGTTTTGGCCAAATTATCTCTGTGTTAATCTATGTGTCTGTAGCATGTGTGCATTACTTCACTAACTGTAGTCATACCTTCCTTCTCCCAGTGATCCAGTTCATGGTCTGAGACGCACCAAGCAGCCAGCACTCCGTCGCTACCCAGACTGGGAGGTGGAGCCTCATCGTTACCATGGTGACGTCCCATCCCCTGTTTCCTTTGTGTCCGATTCGGAGTCCCACCACAAATCTCCGCCCCCTCCACTACACAGCATCCCAGAGACAGAGGGGGCGGGCTCTTCTGCCTTGGCCGACGCCATGGGGGCGTTCCTTCCCTACGGAGGCGAAGACTCCCGCTGCTCAAGCCCCTCCCACTCCTCAGACTCCAGCATCGATATTGCTTTTGTGCGCTGTAGCCCCTCCCTTGGCCCAGGGCACCAATCACATGGTGGTGGGCGGAGCTCCGGAGGTGGGGTTTACAGACCCAACCGCGGCTGCGTGTCACCAGACTCGGTCGATATGATGAGGCCACGGCCCCTGCAGGCAGTGCAACGCAAGAGCAAATCGCTGAACGGCCTACAGCTGGACAGCATTGACAGCCACGCCCACCAGGTCAGGACCCCTGTCCATCCGAGGCTGGAGCGACAATCAAGTGCAAAATCGAGGTTGAAGCACAGCAGCCCACAACATCGCCATGAAACACATACGCAGAGCGGCGCCGAGGAGCTGACACAACAAATAAACAACAAGGTATGTGCACATTTACGGTGAGACTGCTGTGAATCAGAAGCTGATGCTTGTTATAGTGCATGGCTTACAACATGTCATGCAGCCAATCGGGACGTGTGCAACTATTTGCAAACTTCAATACGGAATAATAAAAAAATAGAGACGTGTACAGCATTTCACTGACATTTCATGGAATTTTAACAGAATATTTGTTCTCAGAATTAGCTGTAAAACATTAGTTTATATTTCTCAAATGAAATTATGTGCATTAGGTAGCAATGCTAACTAGATCAGCTACTTTTGGATGGAGCGACTAATATATATATATATATATATATATATATAGTCGCTGTCCAATGACAAGCATGTCCACTTTTGTCGATTTCTATTTTTCTACATTCATTAAATGCCGCAGCTGTTGTTTACATTGTGGGAAGATTTCATGATGAATGGACCAATAGAAATCCTCCAAAATATCTTGGAAACAATCCTGTTTCCATTGACTTCCATTGAAAGTAAAGACAGTTATATATATATATATATATATAAAATCAACATTCTGCAGAGGCATCACAGTCCTTATAGGGGAGACACAGACTTACAGGCTTCCACTTAACCCCTCATGTTCCAACACCGATTGAATAGTAACGTTTGAGTAATTAATTTGCCTATATTTTTATAATTGTTTAGATGTTGATTGTCAAACAGTAAGTAGATAAAATTAAGTGCAGTCAGTGCAAGAACTTACCACAACAAGTAGGTTACAGGCTCTGAGCTCACCAGTTTTAGCGTCACCTTTATGTAGTGGTAATGTAGCAGCACTGTACTACTTATTTGAGAAGATTCATTAAAACTGTCCCTCATAATTCCTCGTGGCTGGTAATTATGACTCCACAACAACTAAACATAATGTAACGTGGAACCCACCTCCGAGTGTGACTTACTGGGGTTAAATTTATATGCTAACTACAAGAATCATCTGAATGCAGCAAGTTTGTTTTTCTGCCTCAGGAATCTGGGACCCCGATATGGGAGGATATCAAATGGAGGGCGGTGTCAGAGGAAGGAGAACACACCCCTCTGAGTGAGCGCAGCAGGAAGGAGGGCAAAGGCTTCCGCAGCTCTTTCAAAAAACTCTTCAAGAAGAAGTGAGAGGAGCAAAATGTATCTGTCTTAGACACACACTCTTCTGGTGCTGTACCAAATACACTGAATAACTATGCCACACATGGGCGTAGAAGTAGATTTGACATGGGGGGGGCACATTTGGTAATATAAATCAAGGCCCACTCTATACCCTAAATATTACCTTTAACCTGATTTCATCGTGGTTAAGGTAGTGAATCACTGTATGTATAGTGACGTAGAACAACATTTGTGGAATTACAGTAAATTACTAATAAATAAACAAAATACAACATTATCTGTACATCTGATTATTATTTGATAGATCCAATTAAAGCTCACTTTACAAACTAAACTACATACTATACTCCACATTACATGTACTGCTGTCAGAAAACTTTATTAAAAATTATACATACAATGTCTGGATTATATACAAATATAAACAAAATAAAATATAATCTTTGGAGCATATTGCTGAAATGAAACGATAATAAATGTATGTTCCTGACAGTTAGACAGTAAGGCTGTGTCCCAAACAGCACCCTCTGAAACATTACATACTGCACTACTGAAAGCTCTTCTAACGATGGTGTGCTTTTATTTAATCATTAATTTTTTTTATTTAATTTATTATATTTTATTTATTTATGTATGTAGTGTAGTAGCAGTCTGCAGTTTGGGGCGTGGTCAGAGAGTAATATAACTTTATGTTTCAGAGTGATTTCTGACTAAACTTAATATAAACGTTAGCTAACCCAAACCCTCCTAGTCTGTTACCATAACAACACATTATACTATTTTATTGCAGTATATATGGTTATCGTTACTATTCATTACTTTCATCATAT
This sequence comes from Megaleporinus macrocephalus, assembly GCA_021613375.1. Taxonomy (NCBI): domain Eukaryota; kingdom Metazoa; phylum Chordata; class Actinopteri; order Characiformes; family Anostomidae; genus Megaleporinus; species Megaleporinus macrocephalus. The sequence goes on along the minus strand of CM038712.1, from coordinate 6,909,707 downwards.
TTCTGAACAGTCATCTCAACACATGCCTTAACAAGGTGAAAGACCACCTAACAACCAGAGCCAGTTGCTAACAACGAACACAGCGCGTGAATTGTGAACGCTGCCAATACAGGCTTTTAAAATAAAGTCTTTTAAACAGTTTCCACTTTTCTGTGGTCTAATTTTTGGGTGGGACAAATCTACCTGTTTCTGATACTGAGTGGGACACATTCCCCTGGTTCCTACACCAGTGCACTATACATGGTTTAATTGTTATCTTGTCTTATTTGATAGAGAATGTACACGAATCAGTCATAACATTAAACCACCTCCTTGTATCAGCCCCACTGATCATATAGGAGCACTCTGTAGTTCTACACTTACAGACTGTAGTCCATGTGATTCTCTGTATACTTTGTTAGAACCTTTTCACCATAATTTAAATTATAAAGTTTTGCTGAGTAAATAAAAGCTTTCTGTCTAGAATTTTTTTTTAATATATAATAAAGTCCCCAAGTGCTTACCTATATATATATATATATATATATATATATATATATATATATATATATATATATATATATATATATATATATATATAGGTGAAATAGCAGTACTTCCAGCACTAATATTACATTTGTTGTTTGTGTGACAGGTCCAGTGGAGACAGTAAAGAAAAGGCTGCGGAGAAGACTGAAGGTCAGAGCAGTAGTGAACTGGAGCCAGGCAGGCCAAACAGGATAGCCCACCCTGGAGACATCGACAGAGGCACTGCTGTCTGAACACACTCTCTGAAAAGCGTATTGCCCTCTACAGGATGACTGGGTCAACTACAGTTCAACAGCAGGGTGCACATTTCTGAAAACTCAGTGCATCATTTCTTCTTTTTAGAATTGGATTCTACTAATCTGGTATAACCATCTCCACAGAAATGAAATAATAATGCGCCACGCTTTTTTCGGATTCTCATGTGCAAGAGACCACCCTTTATTCATTTTATTTCCTCTCAACAGCCATTTAGTTCAAGTTATTAACTTTTCAGGAGATGTTTCTGAGGAGATTAGACTATATTATATTAGACTATATTATATTAGAGATTAGGCTAAACTATATTGCCAAAAGTGTTCACTCACCCATCCAAAGCATTGAATTCAGGTGTTCCAATCACTTTCATGGCCACAGGTGTATAAAACCAGCATCTGGTCATGCAGACTGCTTACACACATTAGTGAAAGAATGGGTCTCTCTCAGGAGCTCAGTGAACTCCAGCGTGGTACCGTAATAGGACGCCACCTGTACAACAAGTCCAGTGGTGAAGTTTCCTCACTACTAAATATTCTATAGTCGACTGTCAGTGGTGTTATAACAAAGTGGAAGCGACTGGGAACAACAGCAATTCGTGGTAACCACGTAAAATGACTCCACTGAGGAAAGTAGGAAAAAAAGGAAAGAAAAACAAGAAAAAGTTTCCAAAAAATTACATCCCTGCAGATTTCTATGAAGAACTGAAAGAAAGTCTCCTGTGAAAAGTAGAAGTCGTAATAGAGGTAAAGTGTAGTTAGTTCATATACACTTCATAGCAGTTTAATGAGGTTTCACTGTATAATCACTGCAGTAAGTAATGTGTATCCGCAGGTAACAATTCTTTTAACCCCAACTGATGCAGTGAGTAGCTTCTCATTTCTTGAACAACCACGTGGGACGAAGACAAAATGAAGAAAACCACTATAAAGAAGCTGAAATGACGAACTGGGATCACAACTGTCCAGTGCATTATTCAAACTGGGAAGGAGACTAAAGAATCATCAAGTTACTAGAACCTTAAATCTGGAATGAGCGTGATCAGGGATTCTTAAACGCTTGCTGAAGTCGAATGGTTAAAAATGGGACAGTAGAATTGACGACCATGTTTAATAGTATAAGTAAGATCTTTTCCACATGACCAGAACCCTCAGACTAAGCAGCTGTGTGGACATCAGAAACTGGACGATGGGAAAAAGTCATGTGGTCAGAGTGATGGGGGCGTCAGCAGCGAAGCAAATTAAGTGATGCTTTCATCATGCATAGTTCCCACTGTACAAGCCTCTGGAGGCAGTGTTAAGATCTTGGGGGGCTTTTGTTGGTAAAATGAAGTCAGCTGAACACCTGAATGTACTGGTTATCCCATCTGTTGACTTTTTATCTTCTCTGATGACGTGACCTTATTCCAGGACAACAGTGCAGGGATTCATGGAGCTTATAGTTTATGGTGAAGGGAACATGAGGAATCAGTTCACACGTGAACTGGCCACCACAGTCCCCACTGGAAGTCTTAGGCATGTGCTGGAGACTATTTCCCATCGTCAACATAAGAGCTAAGCCAGTGTGACGTTGCATAAGGATGTTGAAACAATGACAGTGTGAATGCACAGCGAAATCAAAGCTAAAGGCGGTCCAACAAAGTACTGAACGGCCATGTTGTCTAGAAATTAAAATGAGGGGTGGTCTGTATTGAAATGTAGTATAATTGATAACATTCCAAATTCGTACAATTTCACATCCAGCCCCAGCCATGAGAACACAATAACTTTGTATACACAACTGTATATTACCTCTATCACACTGTCACATTATTGGCTATATCCTTGGCTATAACTACTATTATACAGTACTCTTGGTATGCTGTACATACCTTTATATATAGAAATTAATATTATGATATTGTCTGTGTAAAGACAAAAGATTCAGACAAATATCATCACTATCCAAAGAGAAACATACTAAAAGTATGTAAATCTGTCAATTTTTATATTTCTACATTATTCGAACACGACAGCTGCCATCTACAGTGTGTTAAAATGTCATGATTGATGAATGGACCAATAGAAATACTCCAGTGTAGCTTGGAAATAATTCTGATTCCATTGACTTACATTAAAAGTAAAGACTATACTGTCCTCTACTGTAAAGTTGGCATTTTGGAGATCCATGTCTTTCTTTGGACAGCAACGATACACAAAGCGATGTTGGTTGTGTAGGCAGTATTGCATTATAAATCAGAAATTAAATACTACCTTTATTATTGCCAATAAAAATGTTGTATATGTTTATAAGGTCAAAAAGAAGACACACAAATGAACAATGACAATGTGATTTTCTTTTCTTTTAATGTGTTACCTCAGTCTCATAGATCAGTTTCACATTTGAAACAAAATATAGACGATTATACAGTCTGTAAAACCAAATATTATTTTACACTATGTACAGGTCATGTGCATTGCAGTGTGAATCGAATATGTTAATGCAGCCGACAAAACGTTTAACTGGTTTATTATTACCACATGCTGGACTGCGTGACTCCGAAGCTACGACTTTGTCAGATGAATCTACGCAACATGGTTGCGAGATAAAAAGCTGCATTCTGAAAGGCTAAAACTTCTAGAGGTCTGTAATTTTATATTTATTACTATTATTAGTTATAGTAGCTCATGGATTGGAGAAGAGAAACTGTGTGGAAAGTTCAATCCAGACCACATTTGTGTTTGTAAGCAGGAGAGTAGATATTTTATCACGATTTTAATTTGATATGAAGGTAAATGTTATAGTTTTGTTTAGGAAATCCACCAGCAACACTTTATAATAACAGGCCCAATGCAACTTCTAAATTATCTAGACGTTTGTTAATTATGTATCATAAGTATGTTATTGTTTCTTATGCATTAATAAACGCTACTATAGTCATGTGCAAAGAATTGTGGTTTAATTTGCTAAATAAACAGTAAATAAATAAAGAAAATAAGCATACTAGAAAAAATAAGGCATAAAATGTGGCTTGTGCAAAAGAAAATATGGCACTTTTTAAATTTGAATGTTTTGTGTTTTTTTTTCCCCAATGTGTTAAACTTATAAATAGAAACTGAACAGAAAAAATATTTAAAAAATATTATTATTAAAAATTATAAATTTAAACTTCTTGTAAAGGATGTTTGAACCCACACGTCATTTATCTGCATTTGACTGGTAGTATTGAAACTTTGTTTACAGGGTTCCCACTCAAATGACCAGACCCTATTCTGACTTTCACTTTTTTTTTTTTCAAAAAGTTAAATTTGACCTAAAATGAAGAGAAAAATGGGCTGCCTTGAAGCTGAGCAGACAAAACCAGTCACAGTATTTTAAACCCACCAACTTGTGAGCTTTAGTTACTAGTTTTCAGTAAAAAGTGTAAAGAAACTTGAAATTAAGGTGCACGATTATTACTGAAATGTACATTTTTCTGGGAGGTTTGCCTTTGTTAGCAGGTAGAGGAGACTGCAAATCTTGGCTAAAGCAATTGCCACCTGTTGATAAGCAGGAAGGGGTTAAATGGGTGTAGGATAATCAAGTAAAATCTTGATGTTACAAACAAACTTGTCTGAATTTCCACGTCCAGGTCCAAAAATGATTAAATCCTCTGACTTTCCTTGTCTGGAATATACATATGACACTTATGTATGGAACCCTGTGCTTATAACTATATTATACAGTTCAGAAATGCCTAATTTGTATGGATATATTTACCTTTTACTAATACTAATACTAATACTAAAAGTATTGAAGTTAATGTATCTTAAAGTAGCAAGATAATAAATTTACTTATTTAAAAACAGGATGTATTCAGTCTCTGAGTAGGATATGTATTTCAAAATAGATTATAAACTGTATTTAACAAAGTAATTATATTAATATAACTGCATGTGTGAAAACAAAATATTAACAAGTAATGTTTCGCTTTCTATTTCAAATTTAAATTATAACAGATTACCTGTATATTACCAAATGGAAAGGGTTAATAAATAAAATAGTGGCTTCTCTTATGGCGTGTGTGATTATTATATAATTATTAACGAACTATCAGAGAATGATTAAGTTGCTGTTAATTAGGGCTTGTTATTATAAAGCATTACTTATTCATTGTTTCAATAATTTAATGTAACTGTAAATATAATGTATACATAACTACCCAATTAATTATGTAACTGTGCAATTACATTAAAACGTTTAGCAAAAAAAAAAATATCTGGACTGGTAAGGGTTAAACTCTCACTGCAGTGTATAAAATAGTTCACCAGGCATGTTCTAACTGGAAACGTGGAATGTCTTATAGGCAAATGCACAGCAGGTCCTAATCGGTCCCCACGAGTGCGGAACAGGTCGAGATGAAGGAAATCTTACAGAATGCAGCCTTGAGTCATCGTCTTCTGCTAAACTAGACACTCTGAAATGAGGGTTAACTGCATTAAAATATTTTAGCCCTGGGTTAATCACCGATACCTGACGAAGTGGCCCAAATTCAATCGCTAAATTTGGCCCTTCAACAAGACATGATTTAGTCGTTCCTGAAAAAGTGAACATTCAGTAATCACAACAATTAACGCTCCGGGTTACGGGGAATGCATCAAGATATCTTCTTCAGAAGTGATAACACACTGGAAAGAGAGTTCGCAGAGTTCTCCCATATTTACACATACTGCATCAGCGAGACATTGCATTGGTTCTTCTTACAGAAGTGGCAGAGATTAACGAGTACAGTACAGGTCAAAAGTCTGGACGTAACTAGCTGAATGTTTGTTAAACCTAATTAAGGACTTTTTGATCTAAATCATTATTGTTAATCAGCCTGATGACAAAGTGTGCCTCACTCAAAGTTAATAAGGCTTATATATACATGACCCAGTCGACCAGACACAAACACTCCTAACTGTTTTGTCTGGGACTCAGATCTGTTTTTCTCTAAGCTATGTGAACGCTCATCACATCTGAGACGCTTTTAAATGTGGTTCTGCAGGTAAACTGTTATACGGGGCATTTTTGCCTCCATGTGACTACAATGTAAAGAGTGTTACAGGGTACATTCACCCTGGCTGGATCAGGTGGCACAAACCTGATATTTCTGCCTTACTCTGACCCAGACCTGAGTGTGGACGCACAAAACTGAGCGAATCAAATCATTTCTGAGCCACTTTGATATGTGGTCCTACACAGAAAATGGTCCTACAGGGCATGTTGACCAATTTACAATATTGAAGTGGCAAAAAATAAGATTTTTTTTTTTTTTAATTATTTTTTTTAGCACTGTGTGAACCTGCAAATCTAATCTTTTAGAATCAGAGCTAAGCCACATTCATATGTGCTTGTACACTGTAAACAGAGTCACAAGGCACCTTCACATTATAGAACCCAATTATTTACTCTGACCCAGATCTGAAGTTTTTTAGACAAAATCATTTCTGGGACACTTTGATATGTGGTCCTACACAGTAAATGTTTGCATTACTATACTATAATAGTTTTTTGCATTCACGTGACCCAGATTAGATTTTTTTCCAGTGCTGTTTGAACACACAAGTCCAACCGTTTAAATTCAGATCCTTTTCTTTTTTGCCTTACTTTGACCCAAATCTGATTTATTTTTAAATCTGGATCCTTAAAACCAGATCAGACTTTCACATATGGTCCTGTAAACAGTGTTACAAGGCACATGACCCAAATCCGACTGACTTTTAGAGCTGTGTGAACACACAAATTTGAACCAATAATATCAGATCTGAGCCACTTGTGTTCCTACACTGTAAACAGTGTTACATTATCTATTACCTAGATCAAGTTTGCTTTACTCTGACCCAAATCTGATTTATTTCCAAATCTGAACCATTAATATCAGATCAGACTTTCACATGTGGTCCTACACTGTACACAGTGTTACAAGGCACATTTACATTATCTAGATCAAGTCTGCTTTACTCTGACCCAAATCCGATTTACTTTCAGAGCTGTGTGAACACACAAATTTAAACCATTAATATCAGATCTGAGCCACTTATATATGTGTTCCTACACTGTAAACAGTCTTACATGATCTATTATCTAGATCAAGTTGCAATACTCTGACCCCAATCTGATTTATTTCCAAATCTGAACCATTAAAATCAGATCTGAGCCACTTTCACATGTGGTTCTACACTGTAAACTGTGTTGCAGGGTACATTTACATTATCTAGATAAAGTCTGCTTTACTCTGACCCAAATCTGATTTATTTCCAAAGTTGAGAGAACACAAATCTGAACTATGAAAATCAGATCTGGGCAACTTTCATATGTGGTCCTACACTGTAAACAGTGGTACAGAGTTCTGAATTCATGCAAATCAACATTACTTTTGTTTATCCAAGCCAAAATATTGATTTGTATTTTTTTTACAGTGTGGATGGGATACATATTCATTTTGTGGCCTAAATGAGAATGGCTAGATCAGATTTCACATGTAATTCACACTTCCATTGTGCTATTGATTTGGATACACGTCACTAAGACTGAATCCAAATTGACGTTTAACATTTGTCCTTGTTAATATATTCAACAAGTCAGGTGCGTTGCTGGTTGGTTGGGTCCAAGTTGTCTTATTTGGCAGCCACTGTGATAATTCCACTTGTGATATTCCACAGTTTTGATGTCTCCTATTATTACTAACAGTACAGAATAATACTGTTTAAGCCACAGAGGTTTAAGTGTCCAGCTTTTGACCGGGTACTGTATCTCGTCACTATGTTTATTTAATTCTACTAATTCTCAGTAATCTCTATTCGTCTACTCTATCTCTTAATGACATCACAGCTTGAGAGTGTGAATGCACATGTCCGTAGTGTATAGCGATGCGCGCGTGTTACTGCATTGTATTTTTTTATGGACACCTCCAAACACCTATGCACTTGCAAACAGCGAAATGTCACATTATAGTCCGTATAAAAGTGTGCAAATTTTCAATACAGTGATTAGTAATGTTACGAAACAATCCAAACGTGAGGCATGGCTTTCAGTTAAAAGCAATAAAAATACAAAACAAGCCTCCCACTTCAAGATCTGAAATCCAGCTCTCCATAAATAAAAGTAGATTCCTACGTGGAATTAAGTGAACATTTGATTTCTGTTCTTTCTAGTTTAAAGGCAAGTACATGACTTGAATAGCAACATAAACGGATGGGGTCATATCGAGGCAGGTTCAGCCTCCAGCTACAAAACAGCTTGGTAATTCTCCCTTTGAGTCCTTTTTAAGTTAAGAACCAGGCTTAATCTACGAGACTGGCCCACGAGGTTTCAACTATATAACGGCGATTCAGTCTGAGGTTCACTGCAGACATGAAATGGCAACGCTTCAGCATTTAAAGCTGGGGTTCATGGCAGCTATTTTGAAGTTTGGACTAAATCCTCTATGACAGCGTTAATACAAAGTAACACAATCTGGCTACAATCAGTGTGGTTCAGGGAACGTCTTGAGACCAAATAAATATAAATAAACAGACCAAATAAAACTATTTTGTTTAACAGGGCGTTTTTCCACTGCAAAAAGTCTTGTGCGTCCCCCCATTTAGTCATCAATCCAGCAACAAAAGGGTCTAGTTTTGGTTTTGGAAATCAGAACTTAGAACCAGTTGCCACTTGTGTTTGCACACAGCACAATTTGACCCATCCGGGCAGTAAAACACTCACATACACACACACACACCAGTAAACACAAACACTAGGGGGTGTCTTGCTCAAGGGCACTTCAGTTGCGTATTGTTAATGGGATCGAACCGGCAACCTTCCAGTCACAAGTCTGGTTCCCCAACATCCAGCCCTCGACTGCCTACAAAAGCTTTTGGTAGAAGTCACAAAAGTTTTGGTACCCGAGCAAGACTTGATACCTACCAAACTAATGATGTTTGAGAGCCGAAACCACCATTTATAAAATTCTTTCCTTTTTCATTATATGACTAGTAAGTGGAATAGAACTAGGATGGCGTGTTATTGTGTCTATGACTGATAGTTCGGAAGCTAACTCTATGCTAGCATTTTCACTAGCCTCCACAGAACATTTTCACACCTGACAAAGACAAATATCCACCTTGCCTAATTTTACACATAATTCTGTGTAATTGTAAACATTTGTGTGAGTACAATTCATTATTTGTGTAGTGTAGCTAGCAGGGCAGCATAAAAAATAAACAAATTCAGAAATACTGGCCAACCACAAACCCAAAAAGATGCTAACAATATTATGCTATTGTATAATGACTGATAACAGGCTAGCGATCACTGACCATGCTAGAAAAACTAGCAAAGACCATCATCCCAGATCACCAGCCTATGTTGTGTTTTAGATGCTGGTATGCCCAGCATGGACCAGCATGGACCAGCATGGACCAGCATGGACCAGCATGGACCAGCATGGACCAGCATGGACTTTGTGCTGTTTGCTTTTCCCAGTAGGGAGGAAGCTACCCTGTTAGAAAAACCTGCATATGTTGTGTTAAGGATACTGGTAACCAGCTAAACCAGCAGAGGCCATCTTAGACCAAGAAGTGCCTACTGAATGGTGCTGTTTTTCTTCAGCAAGACAATTAACCAAATTAGATGCTTTAGATTGGCATAAAATGACCAGAAAGACAAACAAATCATAAACTGTGATTATGATGATGACGATGATGATGGTGGTTACAGTAGGCGAAAAATAAACTAGACCTGGAACTGCTGGTTTCTGAAGCTTGCAGTGGAAAAACGCTCTCATGCAATTTCTGATTTCATCTGTACCAAAATATCTAGTATCATCATCCTACGTTCCATTTGGCAACTGCTTATATATACACACTCGTAGAGTAACATGGCGTGTGGAATATTTGCTTGGATTAAAAATACATAATACATACAGCCATAAAGGAACAACTCATCCAAAAATGCTAACGTAGCTAACAGTGAATAGCCTAGTGTTCAAGCTAAGTAGCAACAGTTGTAGTTATATATTAATAAGATATGAGAAAAAAATGTCCCTCTTAATAGAACCTTGTCATTCTGAAATCATTAAATAAATCATAAATACACACACATATATATATATATATTGTTAAATAGAAATAAATTATTTTTAAAAAGGCAAGTCTAGATCAATTAGCAGTGATCTCACCTGGCCTATCGACTTTCACTGATCATTAGCAACGTTAACAACTCTGGACGAAGTTTTCCTTTAAGCCTAGGAGGGGACGTATGAGGTCTTGGACTTAAATCACGTGGTCCTGCTTCTTACCAGGCGTCCGATTAACCAAAGTATGTACAGAAGTCTGCTAGCATACTGTAACTTCTATGCAAGTACGTGTTCTTATATTGTAAAATGCACAGATCACTTCACAAGCAGATTATCGTTACACCGTTACAATGCAATAACAAATACCTCCACAGAAGTTACGCTCTGTCGGCAAAGCAGGTACAGAGTCGTTTCTGGACCCCTGACGTAAAAGTTGGACCACCGGCTCCTCTGGCTCTAAAAGGACAAGGGAAGGCTGCAAGCAGGAACGGTGACACGAGTTTTTAAAAAAGTCTAAAAACTAAAAAGAGGATGCCGTCTGCATCTCCGTAGCATGCCACAATAAATAGATGGATAGGTAATCTTGTTGGTTTCTTTGTGACGCAACACCGCTGGCGTTGCTGTTGCGCGCGGTACAGCCGAGTTGTAGTGCTTGTCGAGTGGAGCAGCTTGTTTGTTTGTTTTGTTGTTATTTTTTTTTTCTCCTGGTGCTGATTAGGTTCTGGTAGTGTTTACCTGCGGCTGAGTCGTGGTGTACAGCAGTTTAGTAGAATGGCTGGTTGCACATGGAGGGACGTGTAGTGTTACAGGAATGTCTACGTGCACACACACACATAGCTTATACACATGGCTGGGGATGTAGTTGGTTATGTCGACTGGCTGTGGAATGCCGTTGAGTGTGCGAGTGAGTGCGATCAGTAGCTGTTCTCGTGGCCTGCGAGTATGTACAGGTTACTCTGGGCCGTGGGGTTGTCTGTCGGTCGACTTTCCAACACCACCGTCCTGTAATACACAAAACCAGACGTACACATTAAATACAAAAAGCAGTCTTCATAAACATCGACCACCAGCAGTGGTGCACTGACTAATCTATAAGTTTGGTGATGAAGCTTTAAGCTTCATGTTGACCGGTTGCTGATCATATGATTATGACACAAACATGGACGTCCCTGAGAAGACAACAGGTGATGAGGCTGAAGACTAACTATACCCTCAAGGGCTCAGTGGAAAGCTCACATTAAGCTTTACTGATGTTCTCGCCTTGGCTATCTACCTCACATCAAAGAAAGACCCTGAGGATGCACTTAAGTCATGTGTGATTGGGTCTGAGGCCAGTTACTCTCATTTTCTCTTTCTCCTCTGACCTCCACTGTGGGTGAGTGCATCTCAAATATCCATGTACAGTGTTTTTTCTCAGAGGGCCTCTTGGTAGGGTTCCACCTGGTACCTCCAGCCTGAATGACCACTTCCAACGTCTCTTAGAATAAAACAGGCTGGTTTTGTTTAAAGGGAACCCCGGCTGGTAACACTTGTAAGCCTAATATGGTGTAATGACTCTAAATTATTAAGACATGTTGTTAAAAATCACTAAAAGTATCAGATTTATTAGATTTTCTGTAAAATCCGCTGCATGTATGTCTCTATTGTTGTAACTACTGACGTGATCAGCGGGTGGTGACGTCAAATAGTTGCAGTAACCGGCCGTCACGCTTGAGCACAGCTAGCTAGCTAGACATGCTACTGTTCAGTCTTTACAGTTTGAACTAGAACTCAACATTTCTGACATCAGCGGTAACATCACACACCACGTTAGTGTAAATGGTGAACAGAGAGGGTGGAGGAGAGAGTGACACAGTGCTGGAGTTGTTGTGAAACTGTGTGTTGGTGTTGACGGAGAAGGAGAGTGTCTGTTAAAGGAGCTCCGCTTTCTAGTAAGAAACATTCACACTCAGTAAACAGCTAGATACACTGAACGGGAGTGTCTCTGAGCTTCACACTCCTTTATTAGTGAAGTAGTATGTTCACTACTAAGACTGGACTTTCACCTTCAGGATCCACAAACCAGGAGAAGCAGCTGACGCTAACGCTAAACGTTCTCAGGAGAGAATCCAGCACATGTTCACGTTCATGGTTCTTCTCACGGTTCTTTATAATCTGGAGCTTTTGGACTTCCTGTGTGGGGAAACTGTGGCACTGCATTGTGTTTTAGTCTACGCTTAAAACCAACAGCCTCCGTCAAGTCTCTCACCAGTGGTGGTCTACTGAACCACTCAAACTCATCCAGACTGAAGTGAGGAGAGCAGAGCGGGGGTCTTTGGGCAGCTGTGTTGGTCCACATGCTGCTTCACTAACTATTCTCTTTGTTTATGTTTGTGAAGCTGTTTAGACTAATATCAGTCTTCCCACTGCCTTTCACTGAAACATCAACAACACAATGTACATGGTTTTCTTTAAGCTAGGTTAGTAACTAACATTCACTCCTTCACACCACAGTCCAGTTCAGAGCTGACACCATTTGACCTCATCTACCCAGCAGGCATTGTGTGTTAGAAATAATGGCTGCGTCCATATGTTACATATTTAGAATAAAAGTTAATGTTAATTTATTAATAAATCTGCTGCTTTTGTGATTGTTTTTACCATGTGTCTTAACAATTTAGAGTCATTACAACCTTTTAAGGCTTACAAGTGTTACCAGCCAGGGTTCCCTTTAAAACAGAAATAAGTGTATGACCTCTCCTCTGATTGGCTGTTCTGTTTTGGGCCTAAACTACTGTAGGCTGAATGTGTCATTATAATTGAAATCTTTGCAGTTTAGTTTTTACACTTGGACTGAGGAGCACATGGTAATGCTTTGAAGCCTTGCTTACACGCTACTGTTACTGTTACTATATATATATATATATATATATATATATATATATCGTTAGTATTAATACTTTTAAGGATGGTTTTAAGAAGGTGTGCTGGGGTACCCATTCTGTGATGCTAAACAGGCCAGCCCTATATATGTATACAGCAGCTTGTGCAGTACTATCAATGTGATTGGCTCACCTGTCTGCTCCCAGCAGTCTGAACATGCGTGAGCTATCTGAGATCTCCTGTGTGATCTGGAGCATTCAGAAAACGAAAGCATTTGTTACAGACTAATTCAAACCAGCGCTCAGAATCATTCAAACACCAGATTTGCGTCTGTCAGTTAAAGATATTTTATAATGATGTTAATTTGAATAACATTTATTGTTTGTAGTCTTACTATAAAGAAAAAAATAGAGAAAAACAATGTTCTGACCATGTTTCTGTTGAACCTCTCACAATGTCCATCATGTAGCAACATCACTTACTGTGTAATTATTAGGGGTGTGACGAGACACTCATTTTATGAGATGAGAAAAGACATGATATTGGGTTCACGAGAATGAGACAAGCCTTTTAAAAAATTTTAAGAAAACTTTTTTGTATTTGTATTTGACGAACTCAGCAGACTGGTTTCTCTCCTCTATGACTGAGTCTCTTGAATCTAATTTGCTTTGTGATTGTGATATAACTAAGCGTGCCTCTAGACACCCAAACAAGGGTAGTTATGGCAAGGCTTTCGGCCTCTTTTAGAGTCTGTTAGCTTTGGTCTCTTTGTGAAGATTTGGGACCACCATGCGAGCGTGAGGGTATATATTGGTTCCAGAGTGTCTAAACCCTAAACCCTGTGTTCTCCACTCCAGGAAACAGTCTCATATCAGCTGCAATGAAGAGGCCTATGTTTCTTGTTGTTGCCGTGGCTCTATAAGTGTTCTTGCATAGTGGTTGTATCAGCCACGGTGTACAGCTTGATTTCTTACAGTGCTTGCAGTCTTGTGACCGGAAGGTTGCTGGTTTTAATCCCATGAACCGACAGGACACGTCTGAAGTGCCCTTGAGCAAGGCAACTAACCACTGACTGCTCCCCTGGCTGCCTACCACTCCGGGCAAGTGTGCTCACTGCCCCCGAGTGTGTCGTACAGCCAGATGTACGACTTAAAAGGAATTTCCTCCAACTCTGACATTACACTGGCTGCTACTAGCAAAGATCCTCAGTAACTGACAAGATAATGTATTAGAAGCTATACCTTATCTGCTGAAAGCTGCTGAGCCACCATTGCTCCTGTGCTGCCAGATCCCTCTTAACAGGTTCATACTACTCAACTGATTACTTATTTCCCGCGAGACAGGTTCAAGCTTGACGAGAAATATGGTCATGTTTTAATCTCGCATCACGAGATCTCGTCACACCCCTAGTAATTATATTGAAAACATATAGCAACATGAAAGGAGATAAGAGAAAAAGGGAACGTCCACTTATAGTCACTTAAAGAACATTATAAGTGAAGCAAATTAAAAGCCTCATCTAAAGGTAAGCTTAAACTGGATTTGCTTAGGAGTCCCACAGAGTACATGTTATACAGAGCAGTTTAAGGTGATTTTATTTAGCTTACAAAAGGCAAAGGGGAATTCCACCAATTTTTCTAAACTTCTGCATAATTCAGTTATCAAGAAATAGTTACGTAAACAAAGTCATACTAAGGAGGAGTAAGGAGTGGTTTGGCATGAAATGCTCTGCTCTAGAAACACTTTCACAGACAGAACTGTTCACAGCCCTGGATGTCTGAACAGTTTAATGTCCCTAAAAAATCCTTCCCAGCACGTTACATCGTTTTAGTAGATACATAGTTTTTAAAATCATTCATGATGGAGAGGTACATGCAGGGCATAAGATGGAATAGCAAACAAATGGGGGGGAAAAGTAAACGTAAGTATAGAGCAAAATAAAATGGCTATATTTTGTGTTGTAATCATCATGACCCCTGGTTGCCATCATCAGCACCACCACTGTAATCCTGCCACTGGGTGGGAATGTTTCTTTACAACAAGCCATTTCACGTCAAACCACTGTCCACGAGTACCGTTCTCAGTGACTGAATTAGATAAAATTTCTTAAAAATGGGTGGAATTCCCCTTTAAGTGCCAAATTCATGTATGGTGCCATAGTAACCCAGCACAAAGCCTCAGACCCACCTCGTTGGTTTTAAAGCTGCGTCCTTGCATCCCATGCCTCCAGAAGGCCAGCACACTGTCTTGCAAACAAACTGGAATAAACAAAAAAACAGGTTTACAAATAACAACTAAACACACATTCTAGAAAAGTCTGAAATAATCAAACTGCTCATGCGCATATACACCATTACACGGTGCGGTATGGGGGCAGGGACGTCTGCACACACCCAAGCAAATAAACACAGACAGTTTCACCCACCTATTGCTTCAATCTGGAAGTTGAAGGTGAGCTCAGCAGAGAGCTTCTTGTTGGATTTTAACCTGCCCTGTAAATTCACCATCTTTATACATCCTGTAAGTACACAACCACACACACACACACACACACACACACAATTAAACCTGTAAACAGACCACCTTTACACACTGCGCTGAAGCGGTGAGAGTTTAAACTTTCACCTAAAGCAAACAAGACAGTAATTCATACTTACGATCCAAGCAGACCAGTATGGTGTCTCTCTCCAGCTGAGTAACGTGAATTACACACGTCTGCGGCGTATCTAAATACAGACAGCAGAGAAACACTTTAACAGAAAACAGCACACAGCAGAGGACAGTATGACTGTCGCTGTCCACCTCATCATCTGTACCTGTTCTTAGTTTGTTTTTTAAATAAATATTATAAATATTATATATATATATATATATATATATATATATATATATATATATATATATATATATATATATATATAAATTAACCACAGATTTTATGGGGTTTACCAAAATAAGAGCATGTAGGTTAACTCTGTGCATGATTCTCTGTGTGACTACAGTATTGATTTAAACTCTTATGCAAAAATAGACAGCTATTAAGATATTAGCCCATTTAATCACTTCAGGTGAATATTCTACTAATCGCAAATAACTAATTCACAAGTGCTTATATACATTCCCAGACTGTATGATAATCAACCAATCAAACAACAAATTATAATCAATCACAGTAATATTTAATAAATATCTTATAAAATATAATATATATTACACACACACAGACTAAGTGACTTTACTGGTTCTTTATTGTGATTAAATTGAATTATTTTTGAAAATATACATAAATGGGTCCAAAAGCCCGCCGTCCAACGAAAAACATATCCACAGTGGTAACATGAGAGGCCAAAAACCTTCTTAACTTCCAACGTGAGTCAATGGGAAGCAAAACGTTTCCCAAGCTATTTTGAAGCATTTCTATTGGTCCATTAATCATATAATTGTATTAAAGTTGTTTTCAAATTATATTCAAAAGTAGTAGCATATATATATCCCCATTACATATATACACACACACCCAATGCTACTTCTGGACCCATTTATGTATGTTTTCAAAAAGGAATCAATTCAATCACAGTAAAGAACTGATGACTGAGTCACTGCAAGGTCAGATGTGTTCAGCAGAGTTTGTACCAGGCTCAGTGAAGGTGGGTACGGGAGCATTTGGGTCCACCGTGCCAAAGGTCACCACCTGGTCAGGCTGGCTGCCCTTACTGACGGCCACGCAGATCAGAGGGTACTGATGCTCCGGGACCACCAGCATCTCAAACACCTCCAGTGGACAAGGCAGCGTGAAGTCTATACTCTGCACACACATAAACACAACAAGTTACACAATTACAGCCTTACTATCAAACATGGAGAATTGCTGTGGTACAAAATCTCAGAATAGTAAGAAAGAAAAACTGTCCAAAAAAGTTAGGACAGGGTAATTAAAGACGCTTCGGAATTTAGTCATTCAGTGGAAGATGCATTCTAGGGACTGATGAGCCCACCGACACAGTATGACTTACACATGGGTGAAGATACTATTAACACTAGAAGATATGTACACACTTTGGAGCAGCGTACGCTGCCTTCTAGACGCCGTCTTCTTCAGGGACGTGATTATTCAAACATGAGAAAACAAGAGCACGGCTGCATAGAGTGACCTGCATTCCAGAGCTGAGGCCCAAAATATGAAGGCCCCATCACAGGTGCGGAGCTGACTGGCGTAACAGTAAAATGGCCCAAACTGTGTACGCTTCCTAAACAACTAAGTGCTGGTGACAGGTGATTTAACACCCAATAAAAGGTGGAGCTGAGTTTTTACAAATGGTGTATAATAAATTAATAAATTAATAAATACATACATAAATAAAACAAACTAGGAAAAATCTTAGTGTTTAATATGACAGAAAGACAAAAACAAGTGCCATAATCCCACATACACAAGGTGCCCACCTTGATCAGCATGAAGCGCTGCATGGCCTCCACCCACTCGAACAGAACTACACTGGACTGGAACGCACCACACAGGTACTTGTGTCCTGTGTATGGGTTACGAACTGCACAAACACAAGCGCGCACACACAAAAGCATTCACACACAAACACAGAGCCAAAGCAGTTACCATTAAAATTTGAACACTCCTACAGTTAAAACAACAACCTTTATATGAACTTCTGCATCAAACAGAGTGAATTCTGTGCATTAATACGTCCACATCAGGGTGTAACTCACCTACACAACACTTCTGGCATCCCTTTGTGTCTGGAATCTTATTGGACACTGTGAATTTCCTACAGGACAGAAAAACAACAGAGAAGCTTTAATAAATCCATACCTGGCATTCTTAAATTCAGTATTATAAATGATTGGCCTCAACAGTTCTGGCAATGACTGGATTTGGATTATAGACAGCTATAGATATTAAACTGGTTAATAGCAAAGTTTTTTTTAGTTTTGTATAATATATTTACAACTTTCACAGCAAAAAGTTAAATTTCACTTTTGGAAGACAAACTGGAGGCAGCAGATTGTAAGCAATCATTCTTCCCCCCACAAAAGGTCTCAGTCCCCCAAGTAGTGATCAGCCTAGAACACACTGCACCTGTCCCTCCTCACCTGCACCCTTTCATAAGCCCCTCACTCCGGGTAAGGGGTTCTAGATTAGAGCCAGTATGTACTGCTTGAGCAGTAGTCTAGTAGGCAACGTACGCCATCTTACCAGCGCCCTGTGACGCAAGACGTCAGACCACCACTGTAAAAGTCCTGCTATTCATTTAAAAGCTCTTTTACTGACAGATTTAGATCTTTTAGTGACTCTGATCTGTGTTTTTATCTGATTATGTATCAGACGGTGTGGAGCTGTAGATCAGAGAAGATGAAACGGGAGGAATGTAATCATTGTTTATCTCAGCAGTAGCGCTAACTTCTGTACGCCTCCTTTGTCACTTCCGTGCAAAGTATTGCCAGCCCACCCGCGTCTGCTTATCAAGTGTCTCAGTCGAGTCTGCCAAGCTTGTGATTTTGAACCTCTGTCTGTCTTCTTGGTTTCTGCTAGTCTCTGCCCTTACAGGACACACCCGCCTGGAAATCTTGGGCTGAACCTCGATAACAACCCCCTTGCTACGTTCTCTGGACCTCTGCTCTGACTGTGTCCCTCTGCCCGGCTCTTCTGACTACCGCTACAACCCACTGCTGTGCCCCTGAGTTCACTCTTTGCTTTTCCTCTGTTTTTTCAATAACCTGTCTATGGATCTCCTTTGCCTCCTCTGTGAGTCAAAGTGAGAGCGTGAGAGAGAGAGGAAACCCACACCAGCAGGAGCTCACAAACGCAAGAATGGTTTGGAAATTAAAACGGTTTATTGCCTCTAAAGGCTTGATAGAATTTAATATGTAATTTTTAATTTAAACAGTTAATCCTAAAAATGGCCACAACCTAAAGACAGCATATGTGGACGACCCCCAGCTTCCAAATCTTTATATGTAACTTTTGAGGCCAGAAGTGAACAATTCTGAAGCAGTTTGTACTTTACAAGACTCTCTGTTTACATGCGTGCATGCTCGCTCTGACGTACCGGGGGATGATTTTATCAGGCAGTTTATACGTTGGAATTGCGACGGGTAACTTCTGCATCTGCCGAGCGTGCTCGAAAAGGCCTGCCAGGTTGTGGGAGTATAGCTGGGACGCTTTACCTGCAAAACACAAACAGGTCCACAAACACAATTCTTCAGTTAACACAACTGGAACACGCGTGACGTCCACTACAGGAGAACTTTGATCTGGAAGTACAAGTTTATACAGAAGCAGCAGAAATAATGGCACATTAAACATTACAGACAGATTTGCATGTAACTGCATGCTGACTACTACAACACTCACAACAGGGGGTGTACATGTAAAGTCACCGTTGGTGGGAGTCACTGGGGGGATGAGTGGCTGAAAGACTAACGTCAATAGCACTCAGAGTGAATGTTGGATGGGATATGGTTGGATGGGGTGTGGTTGGGTGGGGTTTGGAGTGGTTGTGTGGGGTGTGATTGAGAGGGGTGTGACTGAGTGGAGTGTAATTGGGTGGGGTGTGACTGAGTGGAGTGTAATTGGGTGGGGTGTGACTGGTTGGGGTGTGACTGGGTGGGGTGTGACTGAGTGGGGTGTGACTGAGTGGGGTGTGACTGAGTGGGGTGTGGTTGGGTGGTGTGTGACTGGGTGGTGTGTGACTGGGTGGGGTGTGACTGGGTGGGGTGTGACTGGGTGGGGTGTGACTGGGTGGGGTGTGATGGGTGGGGTGAGGTTGGGTGGGGTGAGGTTGGGTGTGACTGGGTGGGGTGTGGTTGGGTGTGACTGGGTGGCGTGTGACTGGGTGGTGTGTAACTGGGTGGGGTATGGTTGGGTGTGACTGGGTGGGGTGTGACGGGGTGGGGTATGGTTGGGTGTGACTGGGTGGGGTGTGACTGGGTGTGACTGGGTGGGGTATGACTGGGTGTGACTGGGTGGCGTGTAACTGGGTGGGGTATGGTTGGGTGTGACTGGGTGGGGTGTGACTGGGTGGGGTGTGACTGGGTGGGGTGTGACTGGGTGGTGTGTAACTGGGTGGGGTATGGTTGGGTGTGACTGGGTGGGGTGTGACGGGGTGGGGTATGGTTGGGTGTGACTGGGTGGGGTGTGACTGGGTGTGACTGGGTGGGGTATGACTGGGTGTGACTGGGTGGGGTGTGACTGGGTGTGACTGGGTGGGGTGTAACTGGGTGGGGTATGGTTGGGTGTGACTGGGTGGGGTGTGACTGGGTGGGGTATGGTTGGGTGTGACTGGGTGGGGTGTGACTGGGTGGGGTGTGACTGGGTGCTGGTTAAACAGTGTTAGCTAGAACAAACCCAGTTTTCTTAACAGCGTCGCTGTCCAAAGAAAAGCTACCATCCCCAAAATAATAACTTTACAGGAGAGGACAAAAACATTCTTAACTTTTAATGTAAGTCAATGGAACCAGATTTTTTTCCAAGATGTTTTGGAGCATTTCTATTGGTCCGTTCATCATGAAATTGTCACACAATGTAAACAGCAGCTGTCGTGTTCAAACGGTGTAGAAAAATAAAAATCATTAAAAGTTGGAGATGCATGTTTTTCATTGGACCGCAACGATAAAGAGGAACTCAACAAAGCAAGTTCAGAGAGTCAACGAGAAAGTGGTGCAGATCTGGAAGTTATACTTGGAGCGAATAAACATGAAGACCACAATGACCACGAGAACGTATATTTCACTGTAAGTCCTGCTGTCTTTCTCAGATAATCGCTTGTGTCATTCCCGGTTTGGCTGTTTCCACTAATAAACGCAGCTGCAGAATGTTTTGCCACCCAGTTGGACTGAGGGGACGTATTCTGGCAATTTTACTAACTTCTCTTCTTCTCTTCATCACTAACGCTGCATTTACACTGCTCCGTCGCATCGTCGCACTGTAACGTATCTCATTCATTTTCAAGCGTTGGTTCCCTCAGATGCGGCTGTGCAATGCATCATGGGTTCAGCGCATCGAGTTCAGGGGATGTTGTGCAACGAAAAGCTGAGCCGAGACTAACTTGCAAATGAAAATAATCCAGCCAACGCAGCGTGTCTGACCAATGAGAAGAGGGCGGGTGTTTGCACGATGGGTGTCCTCAACAAAACAAACAACCCAGAACATGTAATAGCTACTTGTAGCCCTGCCATGGAATATAGCCCCGCCCTCGATCGATATCGGCTATTAGCCGATCGCGTTGAAAGGTGAAAGACACTGATCGGTCCATCTCTACTGAGTTGTTTTTCTATTGTTAGCGGTCGGGGCTAAACTGCTGTAGGCTGTGTAAGTGTAGGTAATTGTATTGGTTCTTGGTCACCTCAACAAACAATACATTAAAAAAAGTTTATAGAGTTTATAGAGTTTAGTTTATATATCTGACCTGTAAGGACCGGAGAGTGAATAACACGCTTATAAACTCCAGTAACTTTTGTCTCTGAGTGTGTTTAGTTATAATTGTTGACTAGAAAGTGAACATTACCAGATATTGAGAGAAGCCAGTTGTTCATTACATACAGCCATGTGCATCTCCGTGGAAATATCTGAGAAAACAGAACAAAATAAAAGCAGTTAGTGAAAAAAAATGATGTTATAGTTTTCTATAGGTGGGCAGTCTGATTATACACTGCTTAAAAATAAAAAACAACAAGGCTTAAAGCACACACAGGGTCTCGATGAACACAAGACTCAAGTAAAAAATACATAAAATATACACTGACTGACCCAACAACTCAATGAGACTCCGCAGGGTGTACGCTAATTTTAGCTATATCAGTTATCAGCGATATTGAAGTCAATGTCCATTCTTTAGGCAGACTGGTCACTAACAAGCCTACAGAAAAAGGCTTAACTGGTGAAGAACCTCAACAATATGTTCTTTAAACATTGAAACGGTTCTTCTTTGCACTAGCTAAATGTTCTTTGGGAAACCAAAAGCCTCTCTTTTCTAAAATTTTTAAGACTTTAACTGAAACACTGGAAACAGGCCAGGTTTCTCACCTGTTCCATGGTGGTCTCGTGGAGCTCGTTCAGGTTGAGGGTGTAGATGCCTTCTTCAGCTCCGAAAAGCAAATACTGATCTAAAATATGACCACAATAAAAAAAATGTAAGAGTCTTTGGAAATGTGATAAAACTCACAGCTGTTCTACTAATTAGACCAGCATGCAGAAATGTCTGAGAACTGAGCCCTAAGAAACGACCACCATCACTGCTGCATGTTGTAGTCATGGTTACACGTTGCAAATATATTGTTATTCATGTTTTGCTTTCTAACAGATATTTGCCATGTAACTCGTCTCGCAGTTTCTGAAATATGAACTCTGTTCCAACTCCTGATTGTACGGGAACATTGGTTGATCCGGGCTTGCATACAGCTTTTTGATCGGATGCACAAATTCCAGAAAACTACAGATTTTTTTTTCCCATAGAGAATGAATAGGATAGAAACGTTGAAATGGGACTGCAACATCAGCACCATCATCAAGAGAGGCTGTACTTTCTGCGTCAGCTGAGGAAGTTCTGATGGTGCAGTTCTACTCCGCCACCATAGAATCTGTCCTCACCGCATCCATCACAGTGTGGGGCAGCTCAGCCACCAAACACCACACCCACAGAGTGCAGCGCATCATTAGGTCTGCAGAGAGAACCATCGGTGTGAAGTTATCAGGATCAGGAACACCAAACTACAGAGAAGCTTCTTCTTTCCACGTGCCATCACACTCATGAACAACTGAACATCACACACTACATTCTGAATACAGTCTACTACATACATACATCCATATCCAGATGTTCTCTCACGCGTCTTTCTCTGTACAGTCTACTACATACATACATCCATATCCAGATGTTCTCTCACTCTTCTATCTCTGTTCAGTCTACTACATACATACATCCATATCCAGATGTTCTCTCACGCGTCTTTCTCTGTACAGTCTACTACATACATACATCCATATCCAGATGTTCTCTCACTCTTCTTTCTCTGTACAGTCTACTACATACATACATCCATATCCAGATGTTCTCTCACTCTTCTTTCTCTGTACAGTCTACTACATACATACATCCATATCCAGATGTTCTCTCACTCTTCTTTCTCTGTACAGTCTACTACATACATACATACATATCCAGACGTTCTCTCACTCTTCTTTCTCTGTACAGTCTACTACATACATACATCCATATCCAGATGTTCTCTCACTCTTCTTTCTCTGTACAGTCTACTACATACATACATCCATATCCAGATGTTCTCTCACTCTTCTTTCTCTGTACAGTCTACTACATACATACATCCATATCCAGACGTTCTCTCACTCTTCTTTCTCTGTACAGTCTACTACATACATACATCCATATCCAGACGTTCTCTCACTCTTCTTTCTCTGTACAGTCTACTACATACATACATCCATATCCAGACGTTCTCTCACTCTTCTTTCTTTGTACTGCGCATATATATATATATTACTACACAACTAGGAAAGTGCACTTCCTGAAGGAAATGGGAAGAGGGATGGTAAAAAAACAACAAACAGACGAATGCAAGTCGAACCAACACTGCAGTCGTGCTCGGGGGTCTGCCCTGAGTCAGTGTATGCGAAACAATGTCTGTTGGTCGAGCAGAAGTTCAGTAGACTGGCGTGCACTTTTCCATCCTATTCATTGTCTATGGGAAAAAAATCCTGGAAAATCGGAAGTTTTCTGGAATCCGTTCATCTGATCAAAAAGCTGCATACACGCCCAATCACACAATCAGACCGGACAATCTGGAGTTGGAACGGTGTTGATATTTATATCATATTTCTAAGGGTCTGTGTAAATGCTGGCTATGCAAATAATTCTTTCATTATTTGGCCTGAAGCACCAAACATTTGAATAACAATTTGGACTGTTATTCAAATCCTAAAACCACAAGCAACACGTTCAATAAACACAACATACAGCTGCTTCAACTGAACTAGCTGTAGTGGTTATAGTGATTTCAGACTTGTGTGTCCTACCTCTGGTGTCTGGGTTGACCCAGGACGTAGCGCAGTGGACCTTCAGCGGGCAGCCGTTGAACACCTTAGAGAAACACGCTCCCATCTACGAACAAACCACACTCGACTGAATCAGAGTACATACAATACAGAGCAGCAGGAATATCTTATTGTGAAAGAAGTAGATCATATCTTGAGCCCCAGTTTGAAGAACAAAGTTAGGTTCCAGATTTCTCCTGGACCCCCCAGACTTTGTATGAATGTATTCAGTTCCCTCAGCAGCAATCTTGATTTAGCTTAATGAAGTACTGAGCAGTCAAAGCAGGTATTAGATGAGAACTGATAATAATACTGGGTTGTTTCCACAAGGAGAAGCTTGGAAAGGGTTAAATAAACACACTGACGTATGTAAAAGCTCTACGTACTCTATTAATACTGTTTAACATTTAAAATAGCAAATAAACCGCTGCAGTCTGCAGAGTGCTCAATTGTGAATGCAGCGTCAGAACAAAAAAAATTGTTTCTCGAGTAAATAAAAGCTTGCTGTCTATAAAAAATTTATTTTTAAATATAATAATGTAGAGATGGAAGGTTCGATAGGCTACGCATCGTCCTATTTTTAATCAAAATATCGATGACGTTAAACAAATGAGCTTAATTTGTATTTCCAGCTAGCGAAATACAGGAAGAGGAGCCCTCCATGAAACCCCCTCCGGCCAGGTCGCAATGCCTATCCGAACCACTAGGTGGAAAAACATACCGTTTCATTTTCCACAGACTGACTAAAGCAGCAGCCTCGCGAGAACAGTTTATGGCGTTCACCGCATGTGCTGATAGAAAACATCGTCCGTCTGACAGTTTGTTACCATATGTGACTCATCCAGGGTGTTCTGTAACATCTGTAAAATCAATGTGTCTCATTGGGGAACCAAGACAAAGACATTTAACACTATTAATCTGATATGGCACTTAAGAGTACACCACGCGGCTGAATACAGTGAGTATCAGCAAACCGCAGAGCTAGCACACACAGCTAGCACAAAACAAATAACCCAGAACATCATACAGACCAGATCTGACCGGTACGAACAGAACAGCAGCAGAAACAGCCAGAGAGCTAAAGAACCACAGCCAGAGTGATTGAGTTTATAGTGCTAGATAACCACGTTTCAACCATGTTTCACGACTTGCTTGGGCTAATAACTACATGTAGCCCTGCCGTGGCATATAGCCCCGCCCTCGATCAGTATCGGCTATCAAAAACGCTGATTGGTCCATCTCTATAATAACGTTAAATATAATTTACACCTCAAATGTCCATGAGTAGTATATTGAAATTCAACTACAAACAACTTTGATTAATATGGATGTCAAACAGTTTGTGTTGGTTGTTTGTAAACTTATATGTGAACTATTTCTCAATCTTAACACTGAAAAATGAGTAAATAACTACTGCCTGCTGCCAGACTCTGGGCCTAGAGTGAGAACGTGTGGAGGAGTCAGGGTCGCACATTCCAGAGAATGAGAAAGAGCTGGTTTACTCACATGCACTTTAGGAGTTGGAGGCAATCCGTTACTGATGGGTTTCTGCAACAGAGACATTTCAAATAAACAAAAGAGACGAACCGAGCTGAAGCGGCTGCAGTAAAGAGAGCGCTCAGACTCACTGGAATGTCCTTGCTCTTGCGGCTGGGGATGGTAGGGAGGGTCGACTGCCGTTCTCTCTCTCCGTTCTGCTGAGCCGGACTAACTCCGTTACCTGAACATGCATAAACTCTCCATTAGTTACACACGTGCAACAGAACCGCACCAGTCAGGTTCACACACGCTTATCTATGTAGTATAAAGTCAATTCCACAATTTCCCCCGAACAAATCGATAACGAAAGCTTATGGTGCACTAATTAGCACTGTGTAAACCAATCACACGTCCAAATCATCCTGGAAACCAAACTGCCGGATTTGTATACACTGTTTTTGTGATGTCACAAAAATCAACACGTGTACACGGTTCAGCATATCCAGGCTTCGGCGGTTTAGCACCAGCCCTTCACGCTAAACTTCAGTTACCCTCTGGGTGGCTTTCAGAAAGAGGCAGCCAATCACAACAGAGATTACTTAACTGGCATCAAAACTTTTTTTTTCCCCCAAAAAAACTAATTTCTCAGTTTCAAAACCTGCTATGTCTTATTTTTATTTCCGGGTACAGACAGAGAGTAAACTGTTTGCACATCACTGCACAATGAGCTGTTCAGAACTGAATCTAGAAGCTGAAAGCCACTCAAACTAGACTAGCAGCTCTACTCCAATAAGACTACAGGGGAGGTGGACTGGCAGGGCCATCTACCAATCACAGAGCAGGATTTGGCTACTGGGCGGAGCCAGGCTTACTCTCGTCCTCCTGCTCTTCCTGCTCTTCCGCATGAAGCCACTCCCAGAACCTAAAACTCCCATCATCCCCTTCTGGCTCTGTTTCAGCGTGCTCGGTGGGCTCTTTACCTAAGCTGCTGCGTCTGTGGGGGGGCAGACGAGGGGGCGGTGGTCTAGGGGGCACGCAGGAGGAAGGGCGAGGAGGAGGGGTGGGGTTTGGAGAAGTAGGGCAGCGCTTGATCGTCCCCTGTCCGCCACCGTCATCTGCAGTAGGGCCGTTCTGCGCCGGACCTAAAGCCTTCGGCTGGGGAGAGAGAGAGAGAGAGAGAGAGAGAGAGAGAGAGAGAGAGAGAGAGAGAGAGAGAGAGAGTGAGAGAGAGTGAGAGAGAGTGAGAGAGAGAGAGAGAGAGAGAGAGGTGGGGAGAAAGAGAGAGAGAGAGAGAGAGAGAGAGAGAGAGTGAGAGAGAGAGAGTGAGAGAGAGAGAGAGAGAGAGAGAGGTGGGGAGAAAGAGAGAGAGAGAGAGAGAGAGAGAGAAAGCCAAGATAGAGAAAGAAGGAAAATGGGTGTGATGGAGAAGGAGAGAAAGACAAAGAGAGAGAGAAAGAGAAAGGGAGGGAGGGAGAGAGAGAGAGAGAGAAGGTAAAGGAAGAAGGAAAATGGGTGTGATGGAGAAGGAGAGAGACAAGGAGAGAGAGAAAGAAAAAAGAGAGAAATAAAGAAAATGGATGTGATGAAGGAGGGAAAGAGAGACAAGAGAGAAAGACAAAAAGAAAGAAAATGGGCATGATTGAGAAGGAGAGAAAGACAGTGAGAGAGAAACAGAGAGAGAGAGCACAAGTGAAGGGAAGAGAGAAAGAAAAGGAAAGAGAGGGAAAGAGAAAGGAGAAGAAAGGAAGACAGAGAAAGAGAGGGAGAAAGAAAGAGAGAGAGATAGAAAGGGAGAAAGATAAACAGAAAGAGAGAGAACATGAGAACACAAGAAAGGGAGGAAAAACAGTTAAGAGAGGGAGAGGCAGAATGTAATACAAAGGGGGGAAAAAAAAGGAGAAGGACAAGAGAGGGAAAAAGAATAAGAAAGAGGACGAGAGCGCAAGAGAGAAAGGGAGAAAGAAAAGGACAGAGATTAAGTTTAAGTCTTAGAAGAAACCAAAACTAACTTTATTAAATATTTTCAAAATCGATTCTGATAAAATCTAACATTTCAGATTCGTCATCTCATGCAGCTTTATTGTTCTTTAGTGTGAGAACCAGTGACTCGGGTCTTACCTTGGGGGGCAGCGGAGGGGGTACTTTGGGTCTCATTGTGGAACTGGAGTGTGAACTGGAATTAAAACATACAGTTCAGATTATTAGACCATCATACACAGACACACAATCACCGCGGTTCAAAATCTGATCTCTAAACCATCAGGAGCGAAAACAGTGGAAGGCAGGATTCCAGGACACAGACAGGAACCAATCAAATGGACCAAGTTAAAATAAGTAGCGCTGTGATAATAAATTGTTCTAATAAATTGTTCTGCTAAACACGATTCAATGACAATGATAAAAATCAAGCACTTTTTCCTGCTCTGATTAAAATATATTTAATCATATATATATATATATATATATATATATATATATATATATATATATATATATATATATATATATAAATATATAAATGCTGTTCTCCATCAGTGCTTTAGTGCTACCTCAGTACAGTAGGTGGCACTGTGTACTGTATAAGGAGGTAGAAGAAGTCTAGCTGTTCACTTGCAACAGCACAAGCCAGTAGAACAGAATAGTGAGAATAGTTCATTAGAAAACTATACATGCTACATACACTAATCAACCATAACATTAACATCACCCCCTAGTTTTAGCCCCACTTACCATTTGGGTGGTGGGTCATTCTCAGCACTGCAGTGACACTGACATGTGTGGTGCTGGTGTGAGTGGATCAGTCACAGCAGTGCTGTTGCTGGAGTGTTTAAACATCTCAGTGTCACTGCTGGACTGAGAATCGTCCACCAACCAGCAACATTCAGCTGTCCAGTGGACACTGTGTTTAAAAACTCCAGCAGCACGGCTGTGTCTGATCCACTCACACCAGCACAACACACCACCATCTGCGTCACTGCAGGGTTGAGAATGGCCCACCACCCAAATAACACCTGCTTTGTGGTGGTCCTGCGGGGGCCCTGACCATTGAACAACAGGGTAATAAAGTATACAGAGAATCAGATGAACTTCAGAGTTCTTCTATATGGTCAGTGGAGCTGATAACATTAACAGTGAGTGCAGAAACGAGGAGGTGGTTTTAATATGATCATAATAAGCCACCTAAGAGGAGCCAAGCACTCACATTTGTGGCTGTAAACGATTTAAAACACTAATCAGTTCAAAAAAGAACAAAAAACACACATAAAATAATAATTAATATTTAACAGCATGAGAAAAACATACGCTGGGTCTCCAGCTCATGCACAGGAAAGCAGAGCAAGCAAAAGACTAAAGGCAGCTCCTTCAGCAGAGCCAGTGAAACCAGCAATAATCAGATCCCCATCATTACTGGGTCATTAGTCATGCAACAGCACAGAGCAGAGCTGGCAGCATCGCAGCACAGCAGCACGGCCCACTCTGCACTGGTGTACACGCCACAGAGCACTGCAGCCAGAGTGAAGCCTTCAGAACACCACAGCTGTGATGCATGAACGTATGAACAGACATTAGTGACTGCTAGAAAGGGCATGCATTCTCTCTCTCTCACACACACACACACACACACACACACACACACACACACACACACACACACACACACACACCCCAAGTACATTCAGTGTCTCTCACTTGGTTGAAAAGGGGAAAGAAGAACATGCCCAACAACACAAACACTTACAGAGATACATGAGTAGACATTAAACAACAATAACAACAACAACACATCTCCAGATGTCCAAATCACCAACGTATCCACAATATACACAAACACACACACAAAAAACAACACCTGTATTTCAGGGCCCGACTGATATGAAAACATTATACAGTACAGAACTGTGCAAAAGCACCTAGACACAGTTTTCAAAACTATTTATTTATTTATTTCTACCAGTACAAACACTAAATATCATCCAAATAAATGTAAATATGTTGTCACTGTCCAAAGAAAAAAAAAGTTTACAGATGAGGTCTTTACTTTTATGTAAGTTAACATAAAGGTGTTTTATTCAAAGTGATTTTGAAGCATTTCCTATGGTCCATATATCCTAATATGTTCACAGGATATAAAGAGCAGCGGTCGTATTATATATTATAATTCTATTATAAGTGCTTCACAAAGAGATGGGTCTCCAGTCTGGTCTTCAAACGCAGACTGAAGTCCTGTTTCTTTGTGAAGCACTTATAAACACTAGTCTACTAAAGCAGGGGTGTTTAATTAGAGTCAGTAAGGTCCACCTAGAGGAGATTTCCTCAGGCCAAGGTCTGGACCATCATCATTTCTAACGTGTGTTCTGATTCAGTGGTGTATCCTGTTTACTGAAGTAGTCTAGTATCAGCATCTTATACCATCAGCTACTGAAACACCAACACACCACACATACCGTTCAGTATATTTACTGTTTAAATACTGAACTGAAATGCTGTTCTGTTACTTTCGACTGCAGCTTCTTGCCTGTGCGCATGCCACGCTTTTGAATCTGCTCAGATCTGATTGGCTGAGGATCGCATTTGGTGATTGATTGATCTGTGAGTTTACTGTGCTGCAAAGCCCGTATACTGTAAAGACAAAAAAGCTCCGCCTCTTTGAATAAACACTGTCAACATTAAATCCTTCTCAATAGATTATCGGTTTGGGTCCGCATCGGACAACGTCTGGGTCCGGACCTGGACCGTGGTCCGGCTATTAGTGGCCTCTTTACTAAAGTATTGGTGTGAATCATAACTGCACTTAAGCGCAGCTGCATAACTCTTTATCTTCTAGAAACACTGGCCAAGTATTTCACAGATACTGTATGTAGTCTTGTATTTATTATCTTCTCTGTAGGCATCAGCACTGGCCGCCTGTTTGTGGCAGTGTTTGAGCTCAAGAGCAGTTTGGACTTAAACCTGTTTGTACTAGCTAGAGATACATACTCTGCAGTGCAGAGTATACGGTAAAGTACTTAAACGGTGACTGATATAATTATTTACAGCCATATGTGACAAATTAAGCAGGAGACAAGCATTAAGTCTAAACTTAATATTCAGTTCAGAACTGCATCACATTCCTAAACGTAGTAACTTATTATTATATTATAGTTTAATATACTATTCAAAGGTTCTGCATCATAGTATATAACACTTGTTGTACTGATATGGACATATTCAATCATGAACAGAGCTACTGAGCATTTAAATACTATGAACAAATAAAAATTAATATCCAGAATAACTTCTATTTAAAAAGTGAGGACCAAATCTCAATGATCAAATATTCAATAGGAATTTCACAAGATACAATTCTTTTGTTCCCAAATGACTTTAAATATTTACATTTTAGTGGTTTGGTATAAAATTTCAATGTATATAAACAAAGATTATTGTTATTGGTGCTTTATTAGCAGCATTTTATTAAGAATCAAGAAAATCGATTTATCTTTAATATTAACCGATTTTATCAGATGAGTGATATATCGGTCGGGCCCTGCTTCACGCTGGAGCTCAAGCTCCGTCACCCACTCTGTGCACAGACGCAGTACAGAAGACAGCAGTGCAGAAGGGGTGCAGCCTGAGCTCAGAGTGGTCCAGAGATCAGGAGACAGACACAGCGGCTTGTTAAGGTGGTGATGATGACGACCAGACCATGCGACATGAGAGGGGCACAGCGCGTAAACACGTCTCAGACACTTACTGTACAGCTTCATCATCACCACCACCCTCATCATCCTCCTCCTCCTCACCATCCTCTAAATGTGTCACATGACCCCTGAGAGAAACGAAGAAAGGGGCGGAGACTAAGAGGGCGTGGCATCCAGAGCCAAGAGAAAAAGAACAGATACACACACACACACACACCCACACCCACACACACCCACACACACACCCACACACACCCACACCCACACACACACTCAATCATACTGACATACACACACTCACTCAGCAGTGAGGGCAGCTAAGCAGCGCTGAGCGGGAAGGTAGGGGGATGGGGGGGTGTTAGCCTTAACAGTTGCTTGGATGATGAATGGGCGGAGTTAACCAGCGCTGACCCGTCAAAAGAAGAAAGGGGCGGGGCTACACTCACCTCTGATTAAGCTCCTCAGCTACTGATTTTAATAGACTCCTAGAGAGAGAGAGAGAGAGAGAGAGAGAGAGAGAGAGAGAGAGAGCGAGAGCGAGCGAGAGCGAGAGCGAGAGCGAGCGAGAGCGAGAGCGAGCGAGAGCGAGAGCGAGAGCGAGAGCGAGAGCGAGAGAGAGAGAGAGAGAGAGGCAGAGAGACACGGACAACAAGAAACAGAAAAGAAAAGGAGGGAGAAAGTGAGAGAAACCGACAGAGACAAAGAGAAACAGAAGAAAGAGAGAGAGAGACAGGGAGAGAGAGAATGACAGACAGAGTAAGAATGACAGAAAGACCCAGTTACAGACATACAGACACACAGCATCACGCACACCCACCCCCCAGACTATAACACACTCACTTGTTGTCTCCCAATATACTGTGCGGCTCCAACTGCAGGTCCTACAAACAAACAAACAAACAAACTCATAAATGCACAGAACTATTACACATCTTATAAACAGCCTCCAAACTAAAGACAAACCAAAAATAGATAAGTTGCGTACCGGTTCATGATGCAGTTCTGTCTCCTTCCTCAGAGGAGGATCAAACTTCACCTGATCGACTGAAGCACACAAAAAGAAACACAATTGTTATAAAAAAGGAATTGAGGTCCAAAAGGCTTATGAAAAACTAAAATAACATCATGACTACTCGCAAATAAAACTATATATATATATTAAAAAAATACTTTGATTTACCTAAACTTATATTATTATACTTTATATATTGTGCATATATTTTTATTATTTCTTTTTTTGTTATCTATTGGTAAATGGAGGGACAGCAAAGTAAGAATTTTATTGTACAGTGTAACTGTCTGTTCTGCTGTGCATATGACAATAAAACTCTTGAATCTTGAATAATGTTGACATGTGTTAACATCACAGTATCGATATCACCTTGCTTACAGTATCAAATGATAAGCCCTGTATCGTGATATGTATCATATCGCCAGGTCTCTTGCCAATACTCAGCCCTATGTATCAGACCAGTGGTTCCCAAACTGTGAAGACCTGAGCAACCAGACAATAAACTTGACTAGAGGCCCCAGTCACAACATCCAGACGTCTGGGTGGGTCGGCCAGTCAAAATAATAACTTCTGCACCCAAATAAAGCCGTTAATGACCCTCTATGATTCAGATTCACTCTTCTGGTATAGAGTTGGCTCAGGCTGTGCACTTTACAGGCAGCAGCAGATCCTTCACAGACTCAGATCCAGGTTGAATGTTCTCCGTAAACAGGCCTCCAGGCCACGTTCGCATGCAGATACCACATCAACTACATCAAACACCAAGAGTGACAGGATGAGACTGAGCAGAGCAGAGACACACACAGAGCTGACTCACAGTTGATCTCGGACAGAGTCTTTCCGTCCCGTGAACTTCTACTTGTTGAGCGAATCCGATGAGGAACAGACACAGGAGACTGTGAAAACACACACAAACATGGTATAAAGTGGAGTTTCTCAGTAAACGTCAACAACAGTCTCATCACACGCTTCCCAGTAACACCGCAAGTCACTGCAGGCATGCAGCGGGGTTACTCAAATACACAAACATATTCAAACTCATCTTTTTACACAAACTCGTTTTCCCACAAGGCCCAATCGAAGCTACACAACTCTAGGGCTGCACCTAACGATTCATTTTTTAATCGATTAATCTAACGATTCTTTTTTTCCTCTCTCTCTCTCGATTAGTCTATCAATCTAATGACTAATTTTTAGATTACTCTGATGTGAGTGTGTTAGGAATTGGATTTGTAACCATGGATGATTTTGTGTGTGTGTGTGTATATATATATATATATATATATATATATATATATATATATACACACACACACATACACACACACACACACTACATATATATTGTCAAAGAACACAAGGGGCTGTGGAATTGATGTCCCTGCACTGTGGGGGGCTCAGAAGCGCGAGGAAAACACATGGCCATGCTAGACTTAGAGCATACTCACACTTGCTCGCTCCATGTTAGGGCCCGGTTATCCCCCCCTCCCCACTCCCCCTCTGGCCTGCACTCACACTGCCTTTATCAATCTGCGCCTGAGCACGCTTACGTTATCACAGCGCTACTTTTTTTTTTTTGGAAGAAGCGCGCTCGCACAACACACATGAGCGTCAAATCACTGACATTTGTGTTCCAGCAAAATGAACCAATCACACGAGGCTCCAGGCGGGCCCGGGCACGGATAGCGCTCACACTAAAATCGAACCGAGCCCGAGTCCAAGTGAATCGTGCCCTGGCCCACCTCTTCCCAGTTAACCGTGCTTGGGCCCAGGCACGGTTCGGAGCGATCACACTAGTCAAACGAACCGTGCCCGGATCACAGAGCCTAGTGTGAGTACGCCCTTAATGTACTAAAGGCTACCTTAATCTATAAAGGTGATCTATAAATGGTTGAAGACTAAGAGTCTACGCTCTGACTCGACTTTTAGAGGCACCTAAGACAACGTAGTCTACACGCCTCACACACAAAAACTCGGACAGGTTGTGGACTATATATTTTATCAGAGAGTCGTTTGAGAAGCAGCTACGTGTGTTTTAAAGCTCCCGCGGTATCTAGAACAGTCTTAGGTTCTACATCCAGCATGTATCGTTAGTAAGTTCGTTTTTATACTCTACTGAAATAAACATAATGAAATCAAGTGTTCTCCTCTTCTCAGACCAGCTGAAAGATATACGCTGAAAATAGCCCGGCTAGGAACATCAGGCTATAAGCCTTTATCAATTGGACTCTCTTTCTCTGATCGTATTTCAAGCCACATGTGATCTACTGTGGCTTACTGTGGTTTCAATATGGCTTTAATTGAATGTAGTAACAGATAATGATAATATAATGCTGACTGATGTGCTGAGGAAGTGAACTGTGCTCACTGAGCGCCAGTGTGGTTTCTAAGCGTTAATGGCTTCTCATTTTTGGATGCTAAGCAATACCATAGGCTTGTATGAGCAAGATGTAAACACATACGTCGTAAAGAAATGCAACGTGATGCAATCTGCACTGAATAAGCATCCATTTTTTTGTTGGTGGTGTTTTTTTTTTTTAGTTCAAAGCCAAACTCAGATAATGATAATGAGACTCTTGGCTGCTTAGATACGCCATTATTTGATGTGAATCATGACAAAAGTTTTATATCTTCATAAATTTGACCACCTGTTATTTCAATTTTTGTCTTAAACAGTCACTAAAACAGCAGCCAGTCTGAAACTGTCAGATTAGAGTGTTTGTAGAGAAGAATTACAAAACTTCTGATTGAGATCTATCCTAATGTTTATTACTGGGTAAAAACCATCAGCATTAGGCGTCCTGCACTCTGAAAT
Organism: Megaleporinus macrocephalus; assembly: GCA_021613375.1. Taxonomy (NCBI): domain Eukaryota; kingdom Metazoa; phylum Chordata; class Actinopteri; order Characiformes; family Anostomidae; genus Megaleporinus; species Megaleporinus macrocephalus. The sequence continues at coordinate 6,874,958 of CM038712.1, read as the reverse complement.
TCAGCCTGAGGAGCCTCTGCATGTGTCCGTCAGCTTAAGTTTGTATAAATAATGCGGTTTTATTTATTATTTATTATTATTTTTTGTTTTTTTTCTGAATGTTGCGAGGATAGTAGTATTGATCATGTGCTACAGAGACATGTGAAACCAAAACACACACAGTATGTGACGTTTATGGAGGAAAAAAACAAAAAATAATCATAGCAGGATACAGAGAGGATTGTGGGTCGCTGCTGGAGCTGTATTACTCGCTGATACTTCACTGCAGGTCAGTGAAACTACTCTAGCTATACAGGGTCTCCTGCGTATGATGTCTGTAAGATGAACAATTCTGAAATTGTGAGGCCTAAAAGGCAGCTACGCACATTACCTGCAAAATGTCAAATCCAAATAAATCCAAATAAATAAATAAATAAATAAATAAATAAATAAATAAATAAATGTGTTCTATTTAGGTAACTTTTTGACTGACTGTGTGAGGGGCTGGATACTGTGTGAGGGGCTGGATACTGCGAGAGAGGCTGGATACAGTGTGAGAGGCTGGATACCGCGTGAGGGGCTAGATACTGTGAGAGAGGCTAGATACTTTAAAACAGGCTGGATACCATGTGAGGCTGGATACCATGTGAGGGGCTGGATACAGTAAGAGAGGCTAGATACTTTAAAACAGGCTGGATACCGTGTGAGGCTGGATACCATGTGAGGGGCTGGATACAGTGTGAGGGGCTGGATACCGTGTGAGGGACTGGATACCATGTGAGGTCCTGGACACTGTGTGAGGGACTGGATACCATGTGAGGTCCTGGATACCGTGTGAGGGACTGGATACCATGTGAGGTCCTGGATACCATGTGAGGTCCTGGATACTGTGTGAGGGGCTGGATACTGTGTGAGGGACTGGATACCATGTGAGGTCCTGGATACTGTGTGAGGGGCTGGATACTGTGAGAGAGGCTGGATCCTGTGTGAGGTGCTAATGATAGGGGTTAATGATAAATGGTTAGATAAATAACCAAATTGGCCAAAACAAGATTTTAGGCCTCACATGCTGTTTTTAATTTTATCCCCAACAAAATAAATGTCTTTTTTATTGGGATGTTTGAATATGACTCTTTTAAAAATACAAACATTCACTCTCCAAAAATGGTTAAAATGTTTATTCCCAGCATGCACACACGCACACGTCCAGAGTTATGACTCACACAGGTACCTGAGCGACCCCTAGCAGAGAAAATGGCTCACCTTCTCTGAGGTCACTGCTAAAGAAACAACCGACAAGATTTCAAACACTCCATATACAAACCCTCCTGCTGTTTCATGATTCTCTGAGGGTCCACGGTCGCGAACTAACCTCAGGGTCAGGGTCCTCATCGTCGATGTCACTGTAGTGGGCATGGTCAGGGTTGCTGGCCTTGTCTAGCAGCTCAATGGCGAGGGTCCGACTCAAGGGCTGCGATACAAACGGGTGCTGAGGGAAACAGAAAGTGGTGCTATTAAGCTCAGTGATGTCCATAATGAGGTCCAAACAGAATGTGAGGTCAGTAGCTGGGGCAATTTCAGCAGTCGAAGCCACAGGCAGGGACGGGACGTCCTCACCTGGAGCAGTTTCTCAGCCGTTGGTCTCTTCTTGGGGTTTTTGGTCAGCGCCATTTTCACAAAGTGATGGAAGTTATTCGTCCTTGAGGAAAGAGGAGAAGACCACAGCTTCTTATAACTTTTCAGTGTCCGTTAATACCTTTGAGGCTTCTAAAAATATGTGCAACACATCAAAGGCTTCGAAATGAGCATAAGCTGTGATGACTAATTCAGCACATCTCCATTTCAGAATTCAGCACTTTTTAAAGTCTTACACGTAAACAAGCACATACACACTTACCATTTGACTTTATCTTTCAGTTTAGGAGGCTGGAAGCTGCTCTTGGTCATGAGGAAAAGAGCCCTGAAGGGACGAAAGAAGAACTGATACTGTACTTTGCACTATTACACTATACTTTGTTACTAAACCTCCTAAAACATAATAATAAAGAGAATGTAATGAGTTGGTGTAGCACAAATGATGTATGGAGCATGTAGTTATTTCATTGGACTTTGTAGTAGACCATATCAAACGTCCTCCTGGGCCAACTTTGGTCCTGATATAAAAAAACAGACAGACACACGTACCTCATTGGGTGCAGGTCGAACATGGGTGGCTGTAGCTCGGCCAGTTCTATAGCAGTGATGCCCACAGCCCAGATATCACAGAGCTGGTTATAACCACCTTTCCTTTCTACAGCCGCCACCTCCGGAGCCATCCTGCAGAGAGAGAGAGAGAAAGAGAGAGAGAGAGAGAGAGAGAAAGAGAGAGAGAGAGAGAGAGAGAGAGAGAGAGAGAGAGAGAGAGAGAGAGAGAGAGAGAGAGAGAGAGAGAAAAGCATGAGAGACAGAGAGGAAGAAAGTGAAGGAGAGACAGAGAGAAATAGAGAGAGAGAAAGTAAGATAGAGAATATGAAGAGAGAGAGTGAGAGCAAGAGGACAGAGAAAGAGAGAGAGCATGGGAAAAGAAAGAGAGAGACAGAGCGGGAATGGAGAAATGGAGAGAAAGTGAGAAAGAGAATGAGAAGAGAGAAAGAAAGTGAGAGCAAGAGACAGAGTAGGAATATGACAGAGAAACAGAGAGAGAGAGAGATCCAGAGAGAGACAGAGAGACACAGAGAGAGAGACAGAGAGAGAGACAGAGACAGCCAGAGAGACAGAGACAGCCAGAGAGCCAGACATAGAGAGAGAGAGAGAGAGAGAGATCCAGAGAGAGACAGATTCTATTACTTGAAAATCAATTGATTAATTAGTTAATTAAAAATGGACTTGGCAGGAAGTGATTTTTACTGGACAACGCAGGGAGCGCATTTGTTACAGTATTAAATCAGAACTCGACTGATGTGTGTGCTCACCAGTGCGCACCAATAACCAATCACAATTGTGGCTCAGCCAATCAGACTTCAGAACTAGACTTATCCATTCTATAAAGTGGAATTTTGACAAGTCGGGTGTTTGATTTGGGGCCTGACAGTGACGGATTAATGAAGAACCTTTATTGGTTAAAAACTCATCATTGCCTTTATTTCATCATTAGAACAGCATGAATTTACCAATACGGCGTTCCAATGAAGGACTTCCTCTTGGCCAGGGTAGCCGAGATCTGAGCAGACACTCCAAAATCCGCTAAAGAGAGAAAAAGAAAAAAAAAAGCAAACAGAAACACACAGATGAAGGAATAACAGCCACAGAAGATAAGGAGGTTCACCACGCTGTGCTGTATGGTGCCTTACCCAGCTTCACATAGCCGTTGTCTGTTAGTAGGATATTGGCTCCCTGTGGAAAAAGAGTAAAACCTGTTCAAGTCTGGGTTTAAGCATTAAATGACAAATACATAAAACTGTCCAGTATTTAATCTCAGATGAAGAGTTAATAAAAGCATAGGCCAGTTTTTCATTCAACATGACTTTCAGAACTGCACACAAGCACCAACTTGTTCCAACAGCCCTACTTAGTGAGGCACAGTTCCAGCTTTCTGGAGAGATTAAACCAGCCTAAAACTTTTTTACAGCATGACTACAGAGGGGAAGTCCACTGACATTTCAAAAATTTACACCACTAACTAAACAAAGTCAAAATCAGTGTGCTTCGGTGTAAACTGCTCCATTCTAAAGAAACTTCATAACTGTTCACAATGGTGGTGAATGGAACCAGACGTCCACCTTTACAAGCTCCCTCACAGAAAGTTATGTACATCGCCTGATGCTGGAGATGTTGTCTTATGATCATTCTTTGAACGCAATTCAGCTTAAAATGTATTTTAATCCATATATTCTGATGTTTTTATGGCAGAGGGGTACATTTTTGGCAAATGTAGGTTCACTAGTTGTTTCGGACAGGACATAAAAAATGGCTACATTTGTGCTGCACATATAATGACCCCTAAGATTCTTCACAATAACATTTTACATCATATCACATTGAATTACTTTGTTTACACTGAATTTTTAACAGAAATGTTGAAAAGCTGGTGGAATTCCCGTTCAGGCCATACATGTTTAGGCCGTTCAGGCCATACATGTTTATTTACGTGGGCTAATTAAATATTAGTTAATAAACGTGTATATATATATATATATATATATATATATATATATATATATATATATATATATATATATATATATAAATGCTGCCAGACATAACAGATATGGCCATAATGTATGTGTGTGTATGTGTATATGTGTATATATATATATATATATATATATATATATATATATATATATATATATATATATATATATATATATATATATATATATACATACACACACATACATTATGGCCATATCTGTTATGTCTGGCAGCATTTCAATATAATAAATAAATAATTATTCAGTAAATTAATAAAAGTTGTCAGTTGTGAGTCTAAATATGTGCCTCCATTTACATCCCCGTTAAGAAGGTTTAGCGCAGCTTCTGAATTTACTGCAGGCGCATGGGAGGACATGAAGAATCCTACCTTAATGTCTCTGTGCATCTTGCCCTTGTTGTGGAGGTAGTACAAACCCTGAAACAGAGAAACAGCAGGACGTCACCAGTGTGTGCGCATGCAGGGTGATTGAGAGTAGGAGTGAGAGTAGGTGTGTGCATACCTGCAGCGTCTCCCGTGATACGTATGCGATCTGAGATTCCAACAGAGGTCCAGTCACTGTTAAAACAAAAGAAAGATGTAGATAATATTCAGAAAATACAAATAATATAAGTGAAATGCTACAGGCTGCCTGCCACAGTGACGCTTACCATGATAAATATCCTGCAGCGAGCCTCCTCCACAGTATTCCATACTGATCCATAACTTATCCCTCCTGAAACATATAGAACAGCCCGTCAGCGCATGACCTGAACACTTTTAAGTTCACAGTACTTGACCATATCAAACATTTTCTACTGTTACAGAAGGTTTTAAATAAATTCAATTCAGAAAAACATGTCCAAAATGCCAACTTTACAGGAGAGAACAAAAACAGTCTTTACTTTCAATGTCAATGGAACCAGAAATGTTCCCAAGCCAATTTGGAGCATTTCTATTGGTCCGTTTATTATAAAGTTTTCACACAGTGTAAATATCAGCGGTCTTATTCGAATGATGTAGACAAATAAAAATGGACAAATATGAAGATACATGTGACGACTGGTCACAAAAGCATTGATGATATTTATTAACATTAAAATTTACTTTAATATGATTGAGGGAAAAATAATAATAATAATAAAAAAAAAAACCCTCACTCAGATGCACCCAAACTTTTGACTGAAGCTATGTAATCGATTCAGATTTTCACGACAGCAGTGCTGGTGTGCGGGCCATACCTGAGATAGCTGCCGAAGTAAGCAACTATGTTGGAGTGTTTACAATCTTTCATCATAATAATCTCCTGCTGCACCACTGCAAAGTCTTCACCTGCAAAATGATCAATCAATTAATCAATCAATCAATCAATCAATCAATTCATTATAAGAGTCAACAGATCTCGTGTTTTCATGAGAAAAATGTTTTGCTTTTTTTAACATACACACAAACTTAGTCCTTTAACCAATCAGTGTAGTTCACTGTAAGCATCCTGACCAATCACGTGAGAGCTTTAAATCATTCACACAGGAGTGTACCTAATGCAGACTGATCTTTAACTGTTTATATTACTGATTCACCAGAGTGTTTATACTGGACGAATATACTTTATACTTTATACTTTTCAAATCCTACTATTAAAACACAGCACTGTATGAAGAGGTTTGTTAATGCTAACAATAGCATAGCACCCTTGTGCTGCTTGTTAATGTTGGAGTGGAGCTGAAAATGGATTACAACACTGCCATCTAGCGGTCAGAGGTTTAAACACAACACACAATGATTTAATGTCTGGCAGGAATCTGTGTATCGATACTGTGTTTTTGAGAAACGATACAGTGTCGTATAGCTGTAAGCCAAACAAAGCCCAAACTTTTCAGATTTACCGCAGTTTTATCAAACACAAATGTAGCTTCACTAGTTGTTTTGAACAGTACATAAAAAAATGGCTACATTTGTGCTGCAGGTATATATTTGTGACCTGCAAGATTCTTTACAATAACATTTCACATCATATCACACTGAATGATTTTGTTTACACTGAATTTATAACAGAAATGTTGAAAAGTATACATGTTTATTTACTTGGGCTAATGAAATATAGTTAAAGTACATATATACATTATGGCAGTGTCTGGAAGTAATTTCAATATAATAAATAAATAATTATTCAGTAAATGAATAAAAATGTCAGTTGAAAATCAGTTGACATTGTCTTCCACATGGGTCCAGAAAATGCCACCACAACATTCCCTACACCGTGACGTTGCCATCTATGTGCTGCCGTCGTCGAAAGTAGGTTATAACATGACTGGACTGTGTATATTGCACATAATATTCATTTACTCCATCAAACTCTTTTACCTAAAACAGGTTACGACAACTCTGTGCTTTTATGATTTGGTCCCTTATAAATATTGCAATATATCGTCACTGTCCAATGAAGAACAAGTATCTCCAAAATTGCAACTTTACAGGAGAGACCAAAACCATGCTGTACTTTCAATGCAAGTCAATGGAACCAGATTTTTTTCCAAGCTGTTTTGGAGCACTTCTATTGGTCCATTCATCATGAAATTTTCACACAATGTAAACGACCATTGGCGAGTTTAAACAATGTAGAAAACTCAAAATCGACAAAAAATGGAGATACACGTTTTTCATTGGACAGCGTCGATATGAATATTTAACACAGACACACGTTAAAAGGTGCTCAAGAGATTTCAGTGTCTTTATACACACTCGCAACCCGTATTACGCACAAGCACGTACACGCACCTCTATGGAAAGTGTGTGGAGTCCGCTGGAAAGAACACAGAGCTAGTGATTGGAAGAGATAACACACTTCGGCCAGCAGTAGATGACCAGCAGGGCTTCTGAGCACGCACCCTCACCTGCTTAGCAATGGTTAACTGCCTGTGACTGTTTCCCCTCTCACTGATGCGTGTACGCACTTTAGTTAAATATTGCACCTCAGAGAGAGTATGTGTGCGTGCGAGCATGGCTGTGTTGGGTCTATAATACAGAGGCTTTGTACTGAAAGGATGGATGGATGGACAGACAAACTGATGCACGGACAGATGAATGGACATATGGATGAAGATGTTTACCTGGTTCCAGTTTAATGACTTTGATGGCGGCCAGCTCTCCTGTGTTGACATTGCGCGCCTGAGGGTAAAAGGGAGAGATTAAAAAAGCTGATTAATGATCAGATTTAAAGGAGCTGTCTCGCTTCTGAGTCAGTGGTCAGCTTACATGGCCATTCAGGGAACGGCCTATCAACATTTCCCCACCCTTATTGTGGAGGTGGATGGTTGAGGTAGCTAAGTAATCTCTAATGGATGTTGTTTCTGATGCTGGTATCTTCAACACATGTGGGAGAATTTCACACAGAAACACAACAATGTGGTGCTCTGTCAGCTCTGAACAGTGGAGATGATCACAACAGTACAACTGCTATACACGAGACCTTGAAGCTCAAACACCCCTTAGAGCTTCATCAACACAGCAGCAGGACAGCACCTGTTTACCTGTTTATCTTATCTTATAGATTATTTTAAGATTATTAACACGTGTAACATGTTTCTTTCAGTAGTGTCACTAGAAAAGTCGCATTGTTAACCGTTTCTTAATCGTCCAGTGTAGAATCTAAGACTGTTCTAGATAGATGTGGGAAACAGTATAATATTTTAACTAAATGAGAAGTTGGTCTATGTGGGAGTAAACCGCTTGATAAGCTCCGGAAGAGCCACATCTGAACAGTATCTCTACTAGGAACAGCAGAGCGTGGATCCAGGTGGAATATTAAGCAGCAGAATGAACGTCTTCTACAGCCGAGAAGAGCTGCTTATCTAGAACTATAAACTCAATCACTCTGGCTGTGGTTCTTTAGCTCTCTGGCTGTTGCTGCTGCTGTACTGTTTGTACCGGTCAGATCTGGTCTGTAGGTGTTCTGGGTTGTTTGTTTTGTGTTAGCTGTGTGTTCTAGCTCTGCTGTTTACTGATACTCACTGTGTTCAGCTGTGTGGTGTCTCTGAAGTGCTGTATCAGATTATTAGTGTTAAATGTCTGTCTTGGTTCCCGTGAGAGACGCTGATGTTACTAATGTTACTGATGTTATAAACTGTCCTGGATGAGTCTGAGTCACATACGGTAACAAACTGCCAGACGGACGATGTTTTCTTTCCGTACGTGTGGTGAACACTTAAACTGTTCTCGCGAGGCCGCTGCTTTAGTCAGTCTGTGGAAAATGAAAGGGTGTGTGTTTCCACCTATTGGTTCAGATAGGAATTGCAGGGAGCCATTGGTTGGCTCTCGAGATCGGCTGATCGCCGATCACATTTTTTGATTAAAAATCGGCCGATACATGGCCAATCGATCCTTCCATCTATTATATATATATATATATATATATATATATATATATATATATATATATATACACACAAAATCATTCATAGTTTACACATCGAAAACAAAAGACAAAATAACAACAATTTTAATTAAACACACTCACATCAGAGTAATCCATAAACAAGTCACAAAATTAATTAATTAATTGACTAATCATAAAAAAAAAAAAGATTTATCGATTAATCGATTAAGAAATTAATCATTAGGTGCAGCCCTAGTGGTGGGTAATACAACAATACTGCTGTTTGCGATAAATTAAGTTACTTTGCATCACAACTTGATTACACAAGCACACTGTGAAGAAAACACACTGGACACATTGGACGTCTCATAAGAAAGACAGCGCAATTAGTCCTGTTTGATTGCAGCACACTAAACAGAAACACTAAATAAGCAAAATCATCTTTACAGTTTTCGACTAGGTCAGATATTTTTTCGTTCAAGCTTATCAAACTGCAGAAAAACAGAACTATTTTTATACGTATGGCGTATCGTAATATCACACTCCTGCCATATCATCTGTCCTCCTGCTGGTCTCTCTTCCCCTGCTGCACGTATGGCTACCGATTGATAATGTGTGATATTCTGCAGACCTATACTGGGAGAGGGTCTCTTAATGTGCCACACATACACACTCGCAGACACAAAGGCATCTTCTGTAAGTCCTTCACTGAGAGACATCTGTCTAACAGAACAGCAGATCTGATGATGTCATCACAGAGAAGAGAGAGATAGAGAGATGGAAGGGCAAAAAAGGGAGTTTACCACTGGTGAGAAGAATTCATTATAAAAAGCTATAATTTCTGGCTCCACAAAAAAACATCAGCTCAACATGCAAACTCTGTAACTGACACGGATTTAAGAGAATTCAGAGGCCGTTCATCTAATTTCTGATCAAAACTAGTTTTTCACTGCTCAGCAACAGGACTCAAAAAGAGCAAAAACATGTATTTTTACCAAACATGTAAAAGAAACGACTAAATATAAATATACTATCCACACTTTACCTTCTTTACAGCTTCCATTCTATTCAGGAGACCCATTTTTAGTTAGTTATCGATCAACACCTTACCCTGAATTTGATGCTGATATTAATACTTGCCAACATTTTCTAACAATAAGTGTAAAAACAATGAAGTGTAATTTATCTTTATGGTGTAAAACAGTTAAAAACAGAACTGAACAGTATGTGGATAAACCTGTGGTGTACATCTAATCATTACAGGAGACTCCAGCGGTTCAGTCTGGACTAACAATTACTCTAGACTGTAAGTGTCTGCACTACTGATGCAGGAACGGTATCGGTGCTGATACAGACGCTGTACTGCTACTGATACAACACCACTACTGGTGTCGCTACCGATGCAGTACTGGTACCGATACTGATATCAATGCAGTACTTATACTGATGTTAATATTGTTGCAGTACTGGTACTTATGCTGCCATTGATGCAGTACTGGTACTAATGCTGCCATTGATGCAGTACTGGTACTTATGCTGACATTGATGCAGTACTGGTACTTGTGCTGACATTGATGCAGTACTGGTACTAATGCTGACATTGATGCAGTACTGGTACTAATGCTGACATTGATGCAGTACTGGTACTTGTGCTGACATTGATGCAGTACTGGTACTAATGCTGACATTGATGCAGTACTGGTACTTGTGCTGACATTGATGCAGTGCTGGTATTTATGCTGACATTGATGCAGTACTGGTACTAATGCTGACATTGATGCTGTACTGGTACTTGTGCTGACATTGATGCTGTACTGGTACTTATGCTGACATTGATGCAGTACTGATACTTATGCTGACATTGATGCAGTACTGGTACTTATGCTGACATTGATGCAGTACTGGTACTTATGCTGACATTGACGCAGTACTGGTACTTATGCTGACATTGATGCAGTACTGGTACTAATGCTGACATTGATGCAGTACTGGTACTAATGCTGACATTGATGCAGTACTGGTACTTATGCTGACATTGATGCAGTACTGGTACTAATGCTGACATTGATGCTGTACTGGTACTTGTGCTGACATTGATGCTGTACTGGTACTTGTGCTGACATTGATGCTGTACTGGTACTTATGCTGACATTGATGCAGTACTGATACTTATGCTGACATTGATGCAGTACTGGTACTTATGCTGACATTGATGCAGTACTGGTACTTATGCTGACATTGACGCAGTACTGGTACTAATGCTGACATTGATGCAGTACTGGTACTAATGCTGACATTGATGCAGTACTGGTACTTATGCTGACATTGATGCAGTACTGGTACTAATGCTGACATTGATGCTGTACTGGTACTTGTGCTGACATTGATGCTGTACTGGTACTTGTGCTGACATTGATGCTGTACTGGTACTTATGCTGACATTGATGCAGTACTGATACTTATGCTGACATTGATGCAGTACTGGTACTTATGCTGACATTGATGCAGTACTGGTACTTATGCTGACATTGACGCAGTACTGGTACTTGTGCTGACATTGATGCTGTACTGGTACTTATGCTGACATTGATGCAGTACTGATACTTATGCTGACATTGATGCAGTACTGGTACTAATGCTGACATTGATGCAGTACTGGTACTTATGCTGACATTGATGCAGTACTGGTACTAATGCTGACATTGATGCTGTACTGGTACTTGTGCTGACATTGATGCTGTACTGGTACTTGTGCTGACATTGATGCTGTACTGGTACTTATGCTGACATTGATGCAGTACTGATACTTATGCTGACATTGATGCAGTACTGGTACTAATGCTGACATTGATGCAGTACTGGTACTTATGCTGACATTGATGCAGTACTGATACTTATGCTGACATTGATGCAGTACTGGTACTGATGCTGACATTGATGCAGTACTGGTACTGATGCTGACATTGATGCAGTACTGGTACTTATGCTGACATTGATGCAGTACTGGTACTTATGCTGACATTGATGCAGTACTGGTACTAATGCTGACATTGATGCAGTACTGGTACTAATGCTGACATTGATGCAGTACTGGTACTAATGCTGAAATTGATGCAGTACTGGTACTAATGCTGACATTGATGCAGTACTGGTACTAATGCTGACATTGATGCAGTACTGGTACTTATGCTGACATTGATGCAGTACTGGTACTTATGCTGACATTGATGCAGTACTGGTACTTATGCTGACATTGATGCAGTACTGATACTTATGCTGACATTGACGCAGTACTGGTAGTAATGCTGACATTGATGCAGTACTGGTAGTAATGCTGACATTGATGCAGTACTGGTACTAATGCTGACATTGATGCAGTACTGGTACTAATGCTGACATTGATGCAGTACTGGTACTAATGCTGACATTGATGAAGTACTGGTACTAATGCTGTTATCAATGCAGTACTGGTACTTATGCTGACACTGATGCAGTACTGGTACTTATGCTGACATTGATGCAGTACTGGTGCTAATGCTGACACTGATGCAGTACTGGTACTAATGCTGACACTGATGCAGTACTGGTACTAATGCTGACATTGATGCAGTACTGGTACTTATGCTGACATTGATGCAGTACTGGTATTTATGCTGACATTGATGCAGTACTGGTACTTATGCTGACATTGATGCAGTACTGGTACTAATGCTGACATTGATGCTGTACTGGTACTAATGCTGTTAACAATGCGGTACTGATACTTATGCTGACATTGATGCAGTACTGGTACTAATGCTGACATTGATGCAGTACTGGTACTAATGCTGACATTGATGCTGTACTGGTACTAATGCTGTTAACAATGCGGTACTGATACTTATGCTGACATTGATGCAGTACTGGTACTGATGATGCTACTGATGCAGTACTGGTACTTATGCTGCTACTGATGCAGTACTGGTACTAATGCTGTTATCAATGCAGTACTGGTACTGATGCTGACATTGATGCAGTACTGGTACTGATGCTGACATTGATGCAGTACTGGTACTAATGCTGCTATCGATGCAGTACTGGTACTTATGCTGACATTGATGCAGTACTGGTACTAATGCTGCTATCGATGCAGTACTTATGCTGATGCTGCTATCGATGCAGTACTGGTACTAATGCTGCTATCACTGCAGTAGTGGTACTGATGCTGCTACCGATGCAGAACTGGTATTGATGCTGCTACCGATACAGTACTGGTACTGATGCTGCTACCGATGCAGTACTGTGGGGCTGCATCTCCAAAAGAAGCTTAAACTGAGTTAAAGAGATTAAAAAGAGAGTTTTCGCTCCTGAATGAGGCGGAGAAACATCTCACAGCCATAAAGCACTCAAACCTACTGAAAGTCCACAGTGGATCGTCCCCTTGGCTTGTTATGCTTGCTGGAAGTGTAACGTATCTCTTCAGCATCAGCAGTAGCGTGAGGAACTTTAGCATAGTGGGGCTAACAGGTGGTCAGAGAAGGGTGGATGCTGTTCTCTGCCATGTCCCATCAGCAAATCCACAAAAATACACCAATACATACCATCAGTTTTAAAAACTACCAGTTTAGCCCAGCACAACTGTCCACTACCTGACATCTGCACTAACATCTGCAATTACCAATCTGGGTTAGTGAGTGTGTGATAAGTGGGGCTTTAGGTTTAGGCCTTATTAGGACACAGGTCAGGCTTAGCCTTGAATTTCATGCCCATGAAAGCCTTTTGCAACATCATTTTGGGCACGTGCCCCTTACTGGCCTAGTCCAAACCAAGCTTTATTTTAAACAACAAACAAGAACACCAGAGACAATAACGACAGGCCAATTAACTGTTGCTTAAATCATTCCAATTAACAACTGAATTGTCCACAGCATGCAAGCACAAGCCAGAAGTGATCAAATGAGCTGACTGGCTATCTGACTTGCTCACTGGCTATGCTCAATTAATAGCTATTACTAGTTATACAGTCAGAGTGATACACTACACTATTGTGGCTACACAGCTAATACACCAAAATTACTCAGCACTGCCCTCTAAACAGGTCAGCATGGTCTCAATGATCCATTCTACTGCTTTCTTTATATCAGTTTATACACTCAGCACACCCACTTAACACTCTGCTTGTTGCACAAAGCTAACAAATGTGTACAGTTATTGCAGTCTTAAGTAACTGCCATCACCCCAAGTAATTGTGATTAGGAGATTATGTAAGAATCGTGACAGCCCTAGCACACCACTTATCTGGAGCACTGCAACAACACTGGTGTCTAAACGAAAATAGAAGAATATACAAGAGAATGATGTACACACACACACACACTCTCTCGCGCCCTCATTCACTCTCTCATACACACTAGTGAGGCATTTCTCTCCTCTCTCAGGCAAACAAATGCAGCAGCGCATCTCATCTACATACAGAACTAAGTCTATACCATGATTATGCAACTGCTCCTACTGTTCTGTTGTTCTGTAGCATCCATTTATTTATATTTTGTGATACCAGTATGTCATACGGGGTCAGCAACCACATAAGAAGCTCTGTTAACCTCTTAACACGCCCGGGCCTGCCGGGGGGCCCAAGATATATCTGAAGATCTTCAGTTCAACCAAGGACAACCAAGGTACCATATGAAAGTTTAGAATCTCTTTTTTTCAGACGTTTTGCCATTTTTACTTTAATTTCATTCAGGAAATAAATATTTTGGTCAAAGACTACCTTGTCCAGAGCGTTAGTATGACAAAATATTAGGTACATTACAAACATTTTTATTTTTCGTAAAGCCATCTTTTGGCCAATCTGGACATATTATACATCAAACGAACGGGGAGACCCTCAGGATTATGATGGTGTCAGCTATTATACTCTGAAATGTAGGAGTATTGAAATAAATAAAAAAACACGGCCCCTAGCTCCACCACAACTTCGCGTTGTTGCGACACGTAATGGCTCTCAGCCGCCAGCTACTCCACCAGCTTGAATAACTTCAAATCAGTAAAAGAAATCAACTCCAATTTTTTTCTGGGGACTGTAGACACAGGCAGACACATTTGTCTAAAGAAAAAAAAAGTCTTGGAGCACATAAACTCACTAAAATTTTAATTCTAAAATGAAAATTAGAAAAGCGCCTTTTTTTGTTTTTGTTTTCAGCATAATTGGACAATTGCAGATTAATTGCAATGCCTTTTAGTGCTTTCTAGTATAAATGTGAAGGCTTTTCAGGAACATTACATCATGAAAATTCCACAAGTTCAAGCTTCAAGATTTGGGTGTGTATGTTCAGGCAGAAATTGGTAAAAAGGGCTGGAAATTTGAAGTGTTTGACGTTCCAGGCAAAGCTAATTGGTGTACACAGGCTTACATGACTTGTTACATGCTGCATATGAGGCAATGTGGGAACTACGCCTTTAAACAAGGCACAGATCTAAACCAGGCTGTCATCAGCGGCTGTGCGACAACTGGCTTCAGTTAAGCTCGCAGTCACTTTCTACTGACTACAAATAGATTACAGACAAATTCTGAACTGGCCTTCGGCTCCTTCTGACTCCAGCTCTCCTTGTAACCACATCCCTGTCCACTTTATCAGAAACACCAACCTTATAGCTCCACTACACAGGTGTACAGTTACAGACCGCCGCTCTGTCTGCTGCTTCGTCTACCACTGGTCCATTTCTGACCTCATTATTTGGGTGGGGGACCACTCTCAGACCGGCACTGACACCAATCTGGATGCTAAAAATGTGCTATGTAGCAGAGGGTTGGATGAAAGCCGCCCCCCCACCGCCCCACAGTGTGCTTATTCAGCATCACTGGCCAAATGTGGTGGTATTTAAAGTTTGCTAAAGGAGCAGACTGCGTCGTATAAACTGCTGAAGCACATGGCAAACATAGTCCCTAACCACAAAAATGCAGGAAGAGGGAACAATCAGGAACAAACAGGATGGTTGGCGATCCAACTCTACACACACACACACACACACACACTCGCATCCTCAAGTCTATCTGTTTCCCGTCCTCACAGGAAGTCCAACATACTCACTTTTCCCAAAGAACCGCAAGGGGCTGGTATTTAACCAAAGCATCTCAGTGTACAGACGGAGAAGGAGAGAGAGAAAGAGAGAGAGGTGGGGGGGGGAGAGAGACAGAAAGAGAGAGGGAGGGAGAGAGAGAGAAAGAAAATGAGTGTGATGGAAAATGAGAAAAAGACAGTGAGAGAGAGAAAAGAGAAATAATGAAAATGGGTGTGAGAGAGAGAGAGAGAGAGAGAGAGAGAGAGAGAGAGAGAGAGAGAGAAAGAAAGAGCTCAGTGAAATGCTCGCTCTACCATTTAATAAGCTGCAAAACCAAATTTCATCCACAAATAAATAAATAAATCAATAATATATATATATATATATATATATATATATATATATATATATATATATATATATATATATATATATACTTATATTAGGGGTGTAAGAAAATATCAAATATCGGGATATTATGTTTGGTGATACTGTATCGATTCTCAAAAACACAGTATCGATACACAGATTCCTGGCAGACAGTGAATCATTGTGTGTTGTGTTTAAACCTCTGACCACTAGATGGCAGTGTTGTAATCAATTTTCAGCTCCACTCCAACATTAACAAGTAGCACAAGGGTGCAGCGCTGTTGTAAACATTGGTGAACCTGTTCATATAGTGGTGTGTTTTAATAGTATGATCTGAAAAATCTCAATATATCACTATTTACAATATTGTGATATATTAAATTGTGACCGCTATATCACGATACATATTGTATCGCCAGGTTTATTTATTTATTTATTTATTTACATACTAAAACAGCATTAATAGAGTACGTGGTGCTTTTCCATAGATCAGTGTGTGTATTTAACCCTTTCCAAGCTTCTCCTTCTATAAACAACCCAGTATTATTATCAGTTCTCATCTAATACCTGCTTTGACTGCTCAGTACTTCATTAAGCTAAATCAAGATTACTGCTGAAGGAACTGAACACATTCATACAATGTCTGGGGCGTCCAGGAGAAATCTGGAACCTAACTTTGTTCTTCAAACTGGAGCTCAAGATATGATCTACTTCTCTCACAATAACATATTCATGTTACTTTGTATTGTATGTATGATTATTTACCTCTGTTTTAATCATATCTGGTGGTGAAGATACGTTTATTGATCAGATAGGCGCCTAAGATTGTTGCAGAGTAGAGTCAGTCTTAAAGGCACAGTAACTAAATCAGTCTGTTAAACTGTGAGGGATACAGAGAGGTGGGAAGAATTAACTACGACAATTTTTTGGTACACAGTGGAACTCAACACCCCTCCCGTCAGCCCTGCCACACACATCCCTGCTCCCTCTCCCACACGGGGGCCTTGGTGGCCACCATCTGCCACTACACACTCAAAGTGCATTGTGTGTCCCCCCTCCAGCCGACTCTCCTCCGCCCCTCTGTTCATCCCAACACAAACAGACATCTGCACGAACGGGACGGCCCTGAAAGAGTTCAGCACTGATGTAATCAACCAGCCAAGAAACACTGGGTGTCTGAAGCTACGAGGCTCAGCGCCGTGTTAACTGCAGGCCTACAATCATCACACGCTCACCTCACACTGTTCAGTCAGCTCTAATACACTCACTTATAAGGCTTCTGACTCCGTAGGACATACTGTTGTCTAGAAAAACAGCCTAAACTACAGAGATCAATTCAGACCGAGGTGACAGCTGCTGCTTTGCATGTCTCTTTTTAATGACCCCGACTTCTTTTCAGTCAAATTGAATTGACTGACGGCCAATTTTTATGAGCCTTTGGCGTTTAGGTGCGTTTGCTAAACAAACGCATGAGAAACATTTGAAATACTGTGAAGTATGTGAACTACGCTTTAAAGGAACAATCTGGAATAATCTGTCACAGAAAAAACATGAAGTGCTCCATTGAAAGTACGAGGCAAGTGGCTATTTAGTGCAGTGAGTCATGTATAATTATGCTTTTTGTACAGCAACAGTGTTTAGATAGAGAGCGAGCGCAGTCACCTGCCTCGCTTCATCAGTATAAAAGAACTCAAACGCAGACTGGCCAATACAAATCTAATAGAAGTGTATTCATGCTATGCAACATACTTATATAGCAGCATGAAATACAGCATCAGATACACCGGCCACGATTCAATATATCGTGATATATTGCGATGTAAAAGCACTACTTACTGTATTAATACTGTCAGAGTATGTAAATAAAGTGATAATGTCCTAAAAAGTGCCTAGAACTTGCAAGCTACTGTATGTAAATTATATATATATATATATACTATATATAGTATATATATATATATATATATATATATATATATGTATACATATATCTCAAATCCTACTATACAAACACACCACTATATGAACAGGTTTGTCAGTGCTTACAATAGCATTGCGCCCTTGTGCTGCTTGTTAATGTTGGAGTGGAGCTGAAAATGGATTACAACACTGTCATCTAGTGGTCAGAGGTTTAAACACAACACACAATGATTTACTGTCAGCCAGGAATCTGTGTATCAATACTCGATACAGTATCACGAAACATAATATCCCAATATTCAATATTTCGATATTTTCATACACCCCTAGTATTTACATTGTTACATAGAGTAATAATGAGAGTTCCGTGCATAGAACTGTACATGCAAATCCCGCATTTACAAAAGAGGGAGGATAAAACGGGCCGAGCTCAAGATTCTACAGTCACGTAACAGACTTTTACCCAACATTTACATGCAACCACAAAAGCAACCCAACTGGTGGACTATGTAGAAAAATCTACTGTACCAGGCTTTCCAACGAACCCAACTGTCAGAGCTACATGGTTGATGATCATCTTTAATCGAGGCCCAAGTTCCTATTCGCCAGCTTCTTCATCTAATGCTCCACCTTAGATGCTGCAGCTTGTACAGATGCTAGAATGTAACTGTGGAATCATTTAAGGTGGAACTTGAGCTCCCACATCTTTAACATAATCCTGAACAACTTCAACTCTGCAGTCTGGACAGTTTCTTCAACACTCAGCTCAGCGTTCAACACTGAAGAGACTGAAGAGACGAGCAGCTCCACCTTTATTAGCACCTCAACCCCAACAGTGACCTGTAGGTCGCAGCCATGCTGTGTGAGTGGATCACTGTGTGCTGGTTGAAGCAGATCAAACTGAAAGTTTCACAGAGACACCTTTAATCTACTTTGTGTTTGATGTCCAGATGAAAGCGAGTAGCTAGTATAGGTAATGTTAGATACTAGCAAGCTCAGAGTAACAAACCAGTATGAGGGCGGAGCTTATTTACATGGAGGTTCTTTTATTTTGTCTAGCTTACTTCAGTCTAATCATCACAGCGAACCAGCCAATGAGAGCAGAGCTCATCTAACTGGCTCAGGATCAAATCACAGGGTGTAAACGGGCGTGCAAAACCGCATCTGGTCACTTTTCACCACCGCAAACCAAGAACATAAGAAAAAGAGTTAAAATGCTGGTTCTATGCACCCTATGGCACCTTTAAATAACAGAGTCATTCAGACTGGTTTGATGTTCACAGTGGTGCTGATGGGAACTAGACATCTGCATCACTACTGACCTCCCTGGATCTCATCACCACCAACGTGAAGAACTCCGAGGCAAGCATGTGACAATTGAAGCATGCAGTTTTCACATAGTGATGTTAGCTACATGACATCACTGGATTATCACCTCAACACACCCTCTCGCTGCCAGGGAAGTGGTGGCAAAGCCTATGACCCAGAGTTATAAATGACAGTAGGCTATAAACACAAGGCTGTCTCTACTGTAGCCTACAGAGCTGAGACTTCATATTCAAAGCCCAAGACATGGGTCATAATAACCTTGTCACCTATCACCCCATCTCCCCCATAGATCAGTTTCAGGGATGATCTATAAGAAGAGACAAGCTATTCAAACCCTGGCACCCCACAGAAGAACACCATACAAGCCTGGGACCCTCATAACCAACCCCACCACAAAGTGCAGAAGGTGCCAGGGATCTGGTTTAAATGAGAGTGCATCCTCAAGACCTACAGTGGCCCTTCTTTTAGCTTCTTACTGGAATGTTCCCGCTCCACCTTAAACCGTGCAGCGCTTCACGTAACTGCTGCGCCATTTAAGGTGGAACGGACAAACCAAGAATAACAAGGAGCCAACTTCAGCCTCGTCAGGGACCCACAACACATAGAGACCCCCGTCTTGTTGCGTCCCATCACCATCAAAGTGAACAACACTGCCCAACAACCTCACAAACCCACCCCCGGCCAACACTCTGGTCCCCCAACACCAAGCGGGCCGCTCCCGTTTGTTTTTATCACGCTGATAGCAGCCTAGCGGCTAGGCTAAGCTACGCTAGCCTAAGCTAAGGCAAGCCGAGCGGAGCCACCTTGTACACATCTCCGTAGGTTCCGCTGCCGATCCGCTGGATGAGCTCGAAGTCCTCCTGCGGGTTTCGCCTCGACAGGTCCAGGCTGGAGTTCATGGCGGCGGCGGCTCAGGGCGCTTGTGCCCGCGCCGTGTCGGAGAAACACGGAGCCGAGAGAGAAACACACTGAGCGCCGTTCAAACGAGTCAGGAGCCGAGCGAGCGAGCAGGAGTCGGTTCACTCCAGCAACGAATCAGGAGCCGAGCGAGCGAGCAGGAGTCGGTTCACTTCAGCAACTCGGTCAGAACGAGTCAGTGAGTCGACGCGTGTACGCGCATTCGCCTCAAATATTAGTTAAAAGGAAACACTCGTTAGACAACGAAATTGTCTAAATGGTGTTTTCCGAGAAACTAGGAAAAGAAACATTCGGATGGGTGGGGTGAGGGGGTCCTTTTTTAAAATCAGGAGTTGGGGGGGTCTTTACTTTACTGCCATTGAAAAGTGTCACCATCAGGCAGTGAAAAAGAATGAGATGTTCCCTCAACGCCCCTAGCCCTCCAAAGTCTTCAATTCTTTACTCATAATGAAATAATTAAACATTTAAATGTGGAAACAATTGCAAAAGAAAATCAAATGCAAACATTGTGAGTGTGCCTGTCTGTGTGTGTTAAGGGGACAATGTTGGGGTTGAGGGTGCATTTGTGTAACACCCTCATCCATATCTTAATGCAGCCTATAGAAGACCAATGCATATTAGATAGATAGATAGATACTCTATTAATTCCAGAGGAAAATTCAAGATCTCTGCATTAAACCCATCCATGTAGTGAAACACTCACATATACCCACACTAGGGGGCAGTGAGCACACTTGCCAGGAGTGGTGGGCAGCCCTACCACAACTCCCGGGGAGCAGTCAGGGGTTAGGTGCCTTGCTCAAGGGCACTTCAGTCATGTCCTGTCGGTTCATCGGATCAAACTGCCAACCTTCCGGTCACAAGGCTGGCTCCCCAACCTCCAGCCCACGACTGCCCATGTCCTATATTTCTTGTGGGTACCTGCTAGTCTTCATATGGATGCTACCGGATATATACTCTATTTTGGGTGTTTTCATTTGTAAATAACCCAAATTAGGGGGTGTAGCTTCCATATGCTTGTGTGACACACATGCACACAAAGGGGGAGGCGGAATTCGGCACAACATCAGAAGAGAAAGAACCACGTGGACTTGCCGTGTTACAGGAATTTATTACAAGAGGTTCAAACTTTCGAGGCCTATGTAGCGAGATGGACAAAGACTGACCAAGGCTTTCGGCATGAGATGAATTTACTTTGCACGCTGGGTTAAAACAGGATTGAGGTTAGGCGACTTCAGGTATCCGGAAACACTACAGAACTCTGTGAGACGGGAATCACACAGATAAGGTTACAGCCCACATCGCCATCGTTCATTAATAACACTGACAGGGATGAACACACTGCTGTTGGATATTTATTGTTTTCTTGTTAGCCATGAGACTGTCTTGCATCCTTTTAACTCTTCCAGCTCTCACCAATCAGTAATCTGAGATTTCCTGTGGTCTGGTGTCTTTCTCTTCTTCTGACAACACTTTCTTCTGTATCTTCTCAGCCTCTGTCGTGATGTCCATGCTGAGAATACTGAGTACTTCTTATTATGTCTAGCTGAGGATCTACAGTTGTTGTAAAGGTGACTTGGTGGTGTAAAGTGTTACGCAGTTCTCGCGAGAGCTCTTGTGTCCACTAATCCTAACACTATAGCAGGCATTCCGGGCCGGAAGTGGGAATGATTGAGACACTGTTCTCCCTATTATAAGTCCCTGCTATACTATTAAAATGTTGCTGTATGGATTTGTTTTACAGGTCGTGGTCGGAGTGGATGTTTCACAAACTTGATTTCCCTCTTAGCCACAAGACTTAAGCATGACAGTTGAGCACTGTCCAACAAAACATGTTTACCTGTTGGACAGGCTTGGATTTGGGCTAAACCCTTTAAAGCACAAGCTAAGCAAACCCCTTCTAATGAACATTGTGGGTCATCAACTTGACCCATATTCATTTCCTACGTTATTTTATGTATTGCTGAGTGTCTCTTTGGTATATCTTGGTAAAACTTCAATGTGATCATTAAAAATCATTAAATCAATATTTGAATTCTTATTAATTTACTTCATTGACCGAAAATAGTGTTTGTTAATGTGTTCCTAACTGCAAGTGTTTATAAATTTATAAATGTCCTATCAAAAAGTTCCTATCAAATTCCATAGTGAACATAGGGGTTCATTCTGACCCATGTTGTGTGTTAGAAGGCAGTGATACAAAAATGATTGATTGACTAAAACTGAGATCAGGATTTATGATGAAGTAAGAACAAGAGGATTTCATGTAAGCTTGCATGATCTCAGTCGGGTCACTTTTGACCCAGTTTATGCATTAAGAGGTTAATACATTTGGATAAACTGAGAAATCCTGTTTTGTGGGACGCCCACACTCCTCACACTGGCTAATTAGCTGATTAACTTTTGGATTGTGTTGGAGAAGGGATAACACTTAAGTGTGCAGTACAGACTTTGGGTTTGCAAAGTGCATTTATGTTTATCGTTATCCATCCATTATCTTCCACTTTATCCTGCTAGTCGGGGTCACAGGGGGCTGGAGCCAATCCCAGTGCCATTGGGCGAAGGCGGGGTACACCAGAGACAGGTCACCAGTCCATCGCATAACCAACACACACTAACACTCACACCTACTGGCAGTTTAGAGTGAGAAATCAATCTAACATGCATGTGTTTGGACTGTGGGAGGAAACATACACACTCCAAACAGAACCACCCGGACCAGGAATCCAACCCCGATCATCTTACTGTGAGGACACAGTGCTGACCACTACACCACCATACTGACCACTACACCACCATACTAACCACTACACCACCGTACTAACCACTACACCACCATACTAACCTCTACACAACATACTAACCACTACACCACCATACTAACCACTACACCACTGTACTAACCACTACACCACCATACTAACCACTACACCACCATACTAACCACTACACCACCGTACTAACCACTACACCACCATACTAACCACTACACCACCGTACTGACCACTACACCACCATACTAGCCACTACACCACCATACTAACCACTACACCACCGTACTAACCACTACACCACTGTACTAACCCACTACACCACCGTACTAACCACTACACCACCATACTAACCACTACACCACCATACTAACCACTACACCACTGTACTAACCCACTACACCACCGTACTAACCACTACACCACTGTACTAACCACTACACCACCGTACTAACCACTACACCACCGTACTAACCACTACACCACTGTACTAACCACTACACCACCATACTAACCACTACACCACCGTATTCACCACTACACCACTGTACTAACCACTACACCACCGTATTCACCACTACACCACTGTACTAACCACTACACCACCATACTAACCACTACACCACCGTATTCACCACTACACCACCGTACTACCCACTACACCACCGTACTGACCACTACACCACCATACTAACCACTACACCACCGTACTAACCACTACACCACCATACTAACCACTACACCACCATACTAACCACTACACCACCGTACTAACCACTACACCACCATACTAACCACTACACCACCATACTAACCACTACACCACCTTACTAACCACTACACCACCATACTAACCACTACACCACCGTACTGACCACTACACCACCGTGCTGCCTTATTTATTGTTATAAATATACAAAATAGAAAACCATAAATAATAATATAATAAACTCACTGCATACAATAAAATCTTTTATGAAGATCATTGTAGACTCCTGAGATTCACCCACTGAGTCTAAAGTGATTGAATATCGTCACTGTCCTCCAAAACTCCATCTTTACAGGAGACGACAAAAACATTTTTTCTTTTAATGTACGTCAATGGAACCAGACATTTTTTCCCCAAGCTATATTGGAGCATTTCTATTGGTCCATTCATCCTGAATTATTTTCACCATGTAAACAGCCGTTTAAATGATGTAGAAAAATAAAAACCGAGTTTTTCTCTCTACACTGGCGATATGAAGAACTGAAGTTGACTAACTTGCCACCAAAGTCTGGAACTAAAACCCAATATTGAATCGGACGGTTCGAGAGAATCGGTTCAGCGAACTGAATCAACAGCGACTGGACCGACCGCAACATGGCCTTCGGCGCGCAGAGCGCATGCGCAGAGTCCATCCTGCTCTCAGGCTGAAGAGGCAATAAAGACGCTGGTAAAAGATTTACCTTCCAAACTCTGTGTTTATATAAAAGAGAGGATGAAGCTAAAACGCAAGTGAAGAAGAAATGTTGTTATTTCCAATGAAGAAATCGTTTAACTGGAAGAAAAAAAAAACAAGCTTTAGTAAAGAAGTTACCAGCATATAGTAGAATAAGATTCTGCGTTTGTTCAGCTATATTCTTCTGTTTTTTGGCTCCAAAGTAAAATGATAAACCTTGAAATTGAATTGAGAGTCATAATGAATGATGCTGAACCGTCAGATGCAATAATTATATAATTCAGAAAAATTAGTAAGCAGAAAACATTAAAAATAAACAGAGAAATTATACTTGGAGTCAATTTCCTACATTACTACCGTTTACAGGACCATATTCCAACCTTTCTTTAGCCCTGGCTATATCTGTTAGAGTTTAACACTTCTATATGTTTAACACTTCTATATGTAAATGAGCTATATTCTGATTGGCTGCTCTCTATTGCACCTCGTTCACAAAGCAGTCCAGGCTGACACTTCTTATAAAACACTGCAGGGTGAAGGGGCGGAGCTAACCTGCTGTAGAAAGAATAACTGGATATATGCAAATGAGTATGAAAATTAATTTTAAAAGGCTATTTTTGCTATTTCCATAAACAAACTGCATTGACTGTGGAATGAGCGGCTCATTATGAATCTTTGGGTGATTCTTTAATTTGGGGAACTTTTACGTCCCCAGGTTATAAATTTGTGATAAAATTACTTTATTACAAAACAAACATTTTAGGTATTAAAAAGATCATTCCTTTCATTACCAAAAAATGTACACACCAAAATAATTATGATTTTAATTTTTATAATGATATTTTGCTACTTTGGCCTTGTCTCCAACCCAGACTTTAAAACCTCTGGGCCCCAATAAAATGCTAAAAAGTGGTCAATTTATGAAAAAGATCACAATATGAGTTTCATAAAAACTTAAAAAGAAACTAAATGTACTGTTTAGGTTCATATTTGTACCTATGCATATTTTTAAGCAATATATTATCATCTCCAACATTATCGCCATTACCGCAACAGTGTATGACTTCTGCAGGGAACTATTTAAAGGTAGCATTTGCTTATGTTGTAACCATGGAAACAAAGACTCACAAAGGAGCACATGTCAGCCATGAGTGAGGAGTGACATGTTAATGTGTGTAAATGGGAGTAACTGAATCATAGAGTACATTTATTCAGAGTCATTACCGTTTACATCAGTACTGCAGTCCTTTACAACTAAACATTACATTTACATATTATTTATTTATACTATTTATAACAAAACATTACATTCACACATTATTTATTTATTTATAACAAAACATTACATTTACACATTATTTATTTATTTATAACAAAACATTACATTCACACATTATTTATTTATTTACAACTAAACATTACATTTACATATTATTTATTTATATTATTTATAACAAAACATTACATTCACACATTATTTATTTATTTATTTACAACTAAACATTACATTTACATATTATTTATTTATATTATTTATAACAAAACATTACATTCACACATTATTTATTTATTTATTTACAACTAAACATTACATTTACATATTATTTATTAACAACTAAACATTACATTTACATATTATTTATTTATTTACAACTAAACATTACATTTACATATTATTTATTTATTTATTAACAACTAAACATTACATTTACACATTATTTATTTATTTACAACTAAACATTACATTTACATATTTATTAACAACTAAACATTACATTTACACATTATTTATTTATTTACAACTAAACATTACATTTACACATTATTTATTTATTTACAACAAAATATTACATTTACATATTATTTATTTATTTATAACTAAACATTATATTTACACATTATTTATTTATTTATTTATTTACAACTAAACATTACATTTACATATTATTTATTTATTTATTAACAACTAAACATTACATTTACACATTATTTATTTATTTACAACAAAACGTTACATTTACATATTATTTATTTATTTATAACTAAACATTACATTTACATATTATTTATTTATTTATGTGTATTTAAAGTGCAGCTTGTACTAGCTGGTAACTACCTTTAGCAAATCCATAGCCTAGCTAGCTCTTTTCTTAAAAAAGTGAAAATTGTCATTACTGCAACACGTCATTACCAACACATAACCTGTTGAGATGGTAATGACAGGTTTTCAATTTCACCATCAGTATGTTTTAAATTATGTAGAAATTAAATATAATTAAGTTTAACAGTGTGATTTTATAATGAAATTCAAGTGAAATGCATTACTTTATAAAATTAAAAATTACACAAGTTAAAATGGCAAAAGAGCCCGCAATTGAAGAATCACCCCTTTATAAATGTATACCCACTACAACAGGGAGGGAAAAGACATTTTCCATGATATGGACCCTTTAAGTCATTGTGTTCCTCATGTACAGTGTAAGTACGGTGATAGTATATGACGATTTTTAGTTTCCTATATTATTTAAACACAACGGCTGCCGTGTACATTGAGTAAAAGTTTCATAATGCATGGACCAATAGAAGTGCTCCAAAATAGCATGGAAAAAAATCTAGTTCCATTGACTTCCATTGAAAGTAAAGGCGGTTTTTGGGCCTCTCTGGTAAACTTGTCGTTTTCGAGATACTTGACAGAGCTGATATACTTGAGTATATAAAAGTAAATAGTAATTGTTTAACACAAATCGTCGCTGTCCAATCAAAAACAGGTATTTCCAAAATTGCAACTTTTCAGGAGTGACCAAAAACATACTTTACTTTTAATGTAAGTCAATGGAACCAGAATATTTCCCAAACTATTTTGGAGCACTTCTATTGGTCCATTCATCATGAATTTTTCACACAATGAAAACAATCATTGGTGTGTTGAAATGATGTAGAAAACTCAAAATCGAAATACATGTTTTTCATTGGACGGCGACAGTATAGTAAATATGTATATTCTCATGAGAATGTAATGAGTACAGTGAAGTAACAAAAGTAACAATAATACTTAAGTGCAGAGATGAAATATGATTACGGAAGTGTTTCTCACTGCTGATGTGTGTATGGACCTGCCCCACCAGTATAATTCACCTGACCTGACTCATCTATGGTTTAGTGTAGTGAGTAATAAAGTGAGGAATGCTGTTGTTGCAGGATTTTCAACATACTGCACTATAATCACTTACCCGCTCGTCCCCCCTCCATCTCTCTCTCTCTCTCTGTTTCTTACCTACTGACATGTGTAGTTCTGTTTTTGTAGAGGTTCCTTGTGTTTCTAGGATTGCATGCAAAAGCACACAAGCACAACCTTAACCTCAGCAACCAAGCGATCAGATCTGGACTCTGTTGCTGCTTCTGTTCAGAGATTATCTGAGGTCTGGTTTAGGTAGAAAACCAAACTGCTCCTGCAGTGCTTTAAAGAACCGCGTACAAAGATTCAGATGGTTCGACTTGTCCATGTTCAGATGCGTGCAGATGTTTTGGCCCCTGGTGTAGACGGACAGACGAACGAGTTAGCATGTAGACAGACGAAGCCATGTGCAAAGTTATGGATGAACAGGTGGCCAGACAAACGGATGGACACAGCTATCTGTGAATGAAGGACCATACAAGCAGACATGCAGGTGGACAGAAAGACGGCCAGACAAATGAACACATGACTGAAGAATTTGGTGAACGGGGAATGTTTGGGGTCAAGATTAGGATTGGTCAGTTTACATGGAGAAATCTGGTGAAAGGTTTGTCAGTGGAACTTTATTTACTTAGTAAACTTAGCGCATGTTTACTGTTTACCTGCAAGAACAAGATTCACCTCATTAGAAAGAAACCAGATTTAGGTTCCCTGAGTTCCCTCGACATCCTCCACCGAGAGCACACCTCTGCTCATTTTCTTTTTTTTCTTTTTTTTTTAATCACATTTCAGTACAACAGAATTTTCAGATAACATTTGAAATTACCCCTATTATGTGATTCATCATTTGTCTTTCTTTTTCTTTTAATAAATACAAAACTGAAAAATAGTAATAATAATAATAATAATAATAAAAAGGATATAGTAAAACATCCAAAACTCAAATGAAATAAAATAAAACTTGGGGTACAGTTACAAATAAAATATGCATGCGAGAAGAAAAAAAAGAAAAAATGGGGTACAGTACAGACTTATAATTACAGTAAATAAATCAAAAGTATATTTAATTTATTTAAACAAAAGAAGGGTATTTCAGGGAGATATACCTTTTCCACTTCTTCCAAATTCTTTCAAATCTATCATTCTGAAGCCTGATAGAAAAAGTTACTCTTTCCATCACAAAGATTTCGTAGATTATATCATACCAGTTCTCGATGGAGGGTGTTTCAGGTGTTTCAAGTATTCCAAATAGGTACTTTGTTTGAGTGCTTACTGACTTTGACTGTAGCCCAAAATAAAGTTCTTTCCAATTAAAAGTCTGGCCCAAATATGGTAACTAGTTCTGTATTAATCCCATTCCAAAAGGTCTTTATCTTTGGACAGGGCCAAAACAAATGATGATGATTGGCCTCCTGGGTGCCACAGGACCTCCAACAACTAGATGAGCCTGAATGATGAGACGACTGAATAGGTGTAATATCTGCTGAGGCTCTTCCATCCAAACACTCTCCATGATAATGAACTTTTGTCCTCCATTGAAATTCACAGTATTTTGTCCAGACTTCATCTGGAATGCCAATGTTGGATTCTTTTTCCCATTTGTGTTTTATATAAGCAGTGTTAGTTATTTTCACCTCCTGGAGACCCTTGTATAATCATGAAATCACCTTATGCCCCAGATCTGCCTTATATGCTCTAATAAAAATTTGTATGAAATTGTTTGTAAATGCTTTTTGGGCTTCTCTCGAATTACCTCTGCTCATTTTCACACACACTTACTGTTTATCTGCTGAACGTGTGAACATAAAGTGGAAACTGTGCAGTAGAACAGACAGACACACTAGTGCCACACTCACCTGGAAGCTCATTAAATATGAAGAAACATTAATAACAGAGAATGTGATTTTTTTAAATAGTTCACTGTAGAGTTCAGAAATCAGCAAAGCACATCACTCGGCTGGAGGCACTAACTTCTGCATTCTCAGTCTAGATAAGCGTGTCAGCCGAAATCAAGTCGCTGCCTCCGAAGAAGCTACAATCTGAGAGAGAAGAAGCGACGTGGGACGTTATGGCTGAGCTATTGGTCAGACAATGACAGACATGCGGGTGGGTGTGTAGACAAATGGACAGACCAAGCAACGCACAAAGGAATAGACAAACACAGAGAGAGAGACAGAAAAGCAACACGTGAATGAAAAACAGACAGACAGACATGAAGGCAGACAGATGTGACTGGTTGGGGAAATGTATATACCGCAGCATTACTCAAGATTATCTCTTCCTGAGATAATGACTGTCCTCCCGTCTGCTGAACGCTGTTGAAGGACTGATCATCAGACCCTCCTCCCCACCATCACCAGCCAGCTCTCCTGTCCATCTGTGTCAAAATATGTTTCTAAATATTTGCTATCCAGATTCAAACAGAGACTCTTTTCTTTGGTATTTAGTTTATTAACTTGTAAATACTGTTTGACCAGAGGAGGATGTCTGTATGAGTGTGTATGTTAGTGTATCTTGGTGTAGGTGTGTATCTGTATGAGTGTGTATGTTAGTGTATCTTGGTGTAGGTGTGTATCTGTATGAGTGTGTATGTTAGTGTATCTGTATGAGTGTGTATGCTAGTGTGTCTGTATGAGTGTGTATTCTAGTGTGTCTGTATGAGTGTGTGTGCTAGTGTATCTTGGTGCAGGTGTGTATCTGTATGAGTGTGTATGTTAGTGTATCTGTATGAGTGTGTATGTTAGTGTATCTGTATGAGTGTGTATGTTAGTGTATCTGTATGAGTGTGTGTGCTAGTGTATCTGTATGAGTGTGTATGTTAGTGTATCTGTATGAGTGTGTATGCTAGTGTATCTGTATGAGTGTGTATGCTAGTGTATCTGTATGAGTGTGTATGCTAGTGTATCTTGGTGTAGGTGTGTCTGTATGAGTGTGTATGCTAGTGTATCTTGGTGTAGGTGTGTCTGTATGAGTGTGTATGCTAGTGTATCTTGGTGTGTGTGTGTCTGTATGAGTGTGTATGCTAGTGTATCTTGGTGTAGGTGTGTATCTGTATGAGTGTGTATGCTAGTGTATCTGTATGAGTGTGTATGCTAGTGTATCTTGGTGTAGGTGTGTCTGTATGAGTGTGTATGCTAGTGTATCTTGGTGTAGGTGTGTCTGTATGAGTGTGTATGCTAGTGTATCTGTATGAGTGTGTGTGCTAGTGTATCTGTATGAGTGTGTATGCTAGTGTATCTGTATGAGTGTGTATGCTAGTGTATCTTGGTGTAGGTGTGTATCTGTATGAGTGTGTATGCTAGTTATCTTGGTGTAGGTGTGTCTGTATGAGTGTGTATGCTAGTGTATCTTGTGTAGGTGTGTCTGTATGAGTGTGTATGCTAGTGTATCTGTATGAGTGTGTGTGCTAGTGTATCTGTATGAGTGTGTATTCTAGTGTATCTGTATGAGTGTGTATGCTAGTGTATCTTGGTGTAGGTGTGTGTCTGTTATGAGTGTGTATGCTAGTGTATCTTGGTGTAGGTGTGTCTGTATGAGTGTGTATGCTTAGTGTATCTTGGTGTAGGTGTGTCTGTATGAGTGTGTATGCTAGTGTATCTTGGTGTAGGTGTGTATCTGTATGAGTGAGTTATGCAGAGTGTATCTGTATGAGTGTGTATGCTAGTGTATCTTGGTGTAGGAGTGTCGTATGAGTGTGTATGCTAGTGTATCTTGGTGTAGGTGTGTCTGTATGAGTGTGTATGCTAGTGTATCTGTATGAGTGTGTGTGCTAGTGTATCTGTATGAGTGTGTATGCTAGTGTATCTGTATGAGTGTGTATGCTAGTGTATCTTGGTGTAGGTGTGTATCTGTATGAGTGTGTATGCTAGTGTATCTTGGTGTAGGTGTGTCTGTATGAGTGTGTATGCTAGTGTATCTTGGTGTAGGTGTGTCTGTATGAGTGTGTATGCTAGTGTATCTTGGTGTAGGTGTGTATCTGTATGAGTGTGTATGCTAGTGTATCTGTATGAGTGTGTATGCTAGTGTATCTGTATGAGTGTGTATGCTAGTGTATCTGTATGAGTGTGTATGCTAGTGTATCTTGGTGTAGGTGTGTCTGTATGAGGTGTGTATGCTAGTGTATCTTGGTGTAGGTGTGTCTGTATGAGTGTGTATGCTAGTGTATCTTGGTGTAGGTGTGTATCTGTATGAGTGTGTATGCTAGTGTATCTGTATGAGTGTGTATGCTAGTGTATCTTGGTGTAGGTGTGTCTGTATGAGTGTGTACGCTAGTGTATCTTGGTGCAGGTGTGTATCTGTATGAGTGTGTATGTTAGTGTATCTGTATGAGTGTGTGTGCTAGTGTATCTGTATGAGTGTGTATGTTAGTGTATCTGTATGAGTGTGTATGCTAGTGTATCTGTATGAGTGTGTATGCTAGTGTATCTGTATGAGTGTGTATGCTAGTGTATCTTGGTGTAGGTGTGTCTGTATGAGTGTGTATGCTAGTGTATCTTGGTGTAGGTGTATCTGTATGAGTGTGTATGCTAGTGTATCTTGGTGTAGGTGTGTCTGTATGAGTGTGTATGCTAGTGTATCTTGGTGTAGGTGTGTATCTGTATGAGTGTGTATGCTAGTGTATCTGTATGAGTGTGTATGCTAGTGTATCTTGGTGTAGGTGTGTCTGTATGAGTGTGTATGCTAGTGTATCTTGGTGTAGGTGTGTCTGTATGAGTGTGTATGCTAGTGTATCTGTATGAGTGTGTGTGCTAGTGTATCTGTATGAGTGTGTATGCTAGTGTATCTGTATGAGTGTGTATGCTAGTGTATCTTGGTGTAGGTGTGTATCTGTATGAGTGTGTATGCTAGTGTATCTTGGTGTAGGTGTGTCTGTATGAGTGTGTATGCTAGTGTATCTTGGTGTAGGTGTGTCTGTATGAGTGTGTATGCTAGTGTATCTTGGTGTAGGTGTGTATCTGTATGAGTGTGTATGCTAGTGTATCTGTATGAGTGTGTATGCTAGTGTATCTGTATGAGTGTGTATGCTAGTGTATCTTGGTGTAGGTGTGTATCTGTATGAGTGTGTATGCTAGTGTATCTTGGTGTAGGTGTGTCTGTATGAGTGTGTATGCTAGTGTATCTTGGTGTAGGTGTGTCTGTATGAGTGTGTATGCTAGTGTATCTTGGTGTAGGTGTGTATCTGTATGAGTGTGTATGCTAGTGTATCTGTATGAGTGTGTATGCTAGTGTATCTTGGTGTAGGTGTGTCTGTATGAGTGTGTACGCTAGTGTATCTTGGTGCAGGTGTGTATCTGTATGAGTGTGTATGTTAGTGTATCTGTATGAGTGTGTATTCTAGTGTGTCTGTATGAGTGTGTATGTTAGTGTATCTGTATGAGTGTGTATGTTAGTGTATCTGTATGAGTGTGTATGTTAGTGTATCTGTATGAGTGTGTATGCTAGTGTATCTGTATGAGTGTGTATTCTAGTGTGTCTGTATGAGTGTGTATTCTAGTGTATCTGTATGAGTGTGTATGCTAGTGTATCTGTATGAGTGTGTATGTTAGTGTATCTGTATGAGTGTGTGTGTTAGTGTATCTGTATGAGTGTGTATGTTAGTGTATCTGTATGAGTGTGTATGCTAGTGTATCTGTATGAGTGTGTATGTTAGTGTATCTGTATGAGTGTGTATTCTAGTGTGTCTGTATGAGTGTGTATGCTAGTGTATCTGTATGAGTGTGTGTGCTAGTGTGTCTGTATGAGTGTGTATTCTAGTGTATCTGTATGAGTGTGTATTCTAGTGTGTCTGTATGAGTGTGTGTGCTAGTGTATCTTGGTGTAGGTGTGTATGATGGCGTCAGTGCTGCCGAGGCTTACTCGGTGTGTGTTCTGCAGAAGCAGTGAACTGAGCTTTAGTCGTTCTGTGTCTTTGTGATCGTCTGTCTCTGAGCTGTGTGTTTGGTCATGTGACCCCTCGTCTCGTCCGGCTGTGTGTGACTCTGCGTTAAGTGTGTTTGATTTGATGAGTTTCTTAATCTGGGCTGAAAGCTGCAGACTCAACAGAAGAACCAGAGATCCACCCTCACGGAGAACCCTGCAAAAAAAAAAAAAAAAAAACGTAAACATCAGACTGTGACTATAATATCAAACTAATATTAAAAATCTCACATATTGCTCTTTTAAAGGGGACTGCACTGAATTTCTAAGTCGATATGGGCATAGGAACCAGACGTCCAAACCCTTTAATGCTTCTAAAAACTCTACATTGACTACATTGTCTGCTGGTTAAAAAACTAAATAAAGTAAGAGGTACTTGCAGAGTGTTACAGGGCAAAATAGACCCTAAAGCCATTTATAATATATACTGTATCTTTCACATTGATTTTGATAGTAAATATCAAATTACCATCACCATCACTGTAAAGAACTGTGAGTCTGTAAGTTTGTCTACAATGAAATTTCACACCAAACCGCTCTGACAGGTTTTTGTTTACATATTAAAACTCACACAGCAGCTCTGAAGAATCTGTGGACGTCCCTTTGTAACATCCATTGCAAGATTGTTTGTTAGCTACATTAGCTTTGTAGCTGAAGTGCAAAATTAAGAAGCAAACTTCACACAACCCAATATTTCTTTGTTGATTATCTATATTTTATCTCTATAAGTAAAAACTTCATTTTCAACATTTCAACTATTGCTGGTATACTGGCAAGAATAGTTCTGTTTCTGAGAACAACGTGCTGGTCTACCTCTCCATCTCGGCCAGTAGGCGTGGCAGGGCAGTGGTCATGTCCATGCTGCAGCTGAACTTTCTTCCGAACGGGACGTCGCACAGGACCGCGTCCACCGAGCTCGCCGGCAAAGGGATGGCTACAATTAGAAAGAGGAAAAGAGAGAGACTAAGCCTGAGATATACAAATCCACAGAAATATTTAATCTTTAATACTTATATCTATAATTCTGGTTTTCTGTCTTGTTTTGCAAAAGGATTTTATATACTAGCGTATGTTTTACATTAGACATATTTGTACATAACTATTTTACTAGTTATATATTAGTTATATAATTATGTAATTACATTTAAATAGTAAACAAACCAACAATAGTAACAAACCAACAAAACATCTGAGGGCTCAGGAGAGTGAGTATAATGAGTCTTGCGACTGTGAGATGTGAATAAAGGACGACCAGCATCATTTTGACCAAATTTTTTTTTCATTTTGTTGAATTAAAAACCATAAATACCCTGATTTATCAAATGCTAACAGCAGGTTCTATCAGTACTGTGCAGGCCGGTACTGCAGTATCAGTATCGTACAGGTCGGTACTGCAGTATCAGTATCGTAGAGGCCGGTACTGCAGTATCAGTATCGTACAGGCCGGTACTGCAGTATCAGTATCGTACAGGCCGGTACTGCAGTATCAGTATCGTACAGGCCGGTACTGCAGTATCAGTATCGTAGAGGCCGGTACTGCAGTATCAGTATCGTAGAGGCCGGTACTGCAGTATCAGTATCGTACAGGCCGGTACTGCAGTATCAGTATCGTACAGGCCGGTACTGCAGTATCAGTATCGTAGAGGCCGGTACTGCAGTATCAGTATCGTAGAGGCCGGTACTGCAGTATCAGTATCGTACAGGCCGGTACTGCAGTATCAGTATCGTAGAGGCCGGTACTGCAGTATCAGTATCGTAGAGGCCGGTACTGCAGTATCAGTATCGTACAGGTCGGTACTGCAGTATCAGTATCGTACAGGCCGGTACTGCAGTATCAGTATAGTACAGGTCGGTACTGCAGTATCAGTATCGTACAGGCCGGTACTGCAGTATCAGTATCGTACAGGCCGGTACTGCAGTATCAGTATCGTAGAGGCCGGTACTGCAGTATCAGTATCGTACAGGTCGGTACTGCAGTATCAGTATCGTACAGGTCCGTACTGCAGTATCAGTATCGTACAGGTCGGTACTACAGTATCAGTATCGTACAGGTCGGTACTACAGTATCAGTATCGTACAGGTCGGTACTGCAGTATCAGTATCGTAGAGGCCGGTACTGCAGTATCAGTATCGTACAGGTCGGTACTACAGTATCAGTATCGTACAGGTCGGTACTGCAGTATCAGTATCGTAGAGGCCGGTACTGCAGTATCAGTATCGTACAGGTCGGTACTACAGTATCAGTATCGTACAGGTCGGTACTGCAGTATCAGTATTGTACTCTTTAGCCTCATTCCTGTGAAAGACTGCCATCAGAGCAGCTCAGTTGTTTTTTTTGCAGGACTATATTAAGTTCTGAATCAATACTGATGTATTCTGGCTGCACCTCACATCACACAGTAAAATCAGTGTTCCTGAGCAAGCAAACGTCATGGTAAATCTCATATACTCTGATTTATGAACCTGATCCAATGGAATAAACGGAGAAGGACAACGAGCAAAAGAATAAAGAAAAAGAAAAAACAAAAACATTACCCATGCAGGACGACTGGACCAGCAGCATTCTGCTTTCCTGACCAGCAGCTTCTACATTCTCTGCAGCTCTCTGTAACTGAGCCTGCTCACTGTCCATTCCTAGAAACACAGCGTTCTACACACATACACAGAGGCTTTAATGAGTGTGACATCATCACAGTCTGTACTGTACTATGAAAGAGTCCACCCTTCGTTTATTCAAGGCCTAAATGAAGGAGGGATGATCTCTGCCTTTTACCTTTTACACTGTACTGTTAATGAAGTGAGTTAATGAAGTGTGTGTGTGTGTGTGTGTGTGTGTTTTAGAGGGTTACACACAAATGTGTGTATGTGTGTACAGACCGGACACTCCTGAGCTGCCTCTAATAATATTGTGCCAACTCCACACATAGGATCTAAAACCACAGAGGCCTCCTGCAAAGGCAAGAGAGAGAGAGAGAGAAAGTGAGAGAGAGAGAGAGAGAGAGAAAGTGAGAGAGAGAGAGAGAGAGAGAGAGAGAGAGAGAGAAAGAGAGATGGGGAGAGAGAGAGAGAAAGTGAGAGAGAGAGAGAGAAAGTGAGAGAGAGAGAGAGAGAGAGAGAGAGAGAGAGAGAAAGAGAGATGGGGAGAGAGAGAGAGAGAGAGAGAGAAAGAGAGAGAGAGACAGAGAGAAAGAGAGAGAAGGGGAGAGAGAGAGAAGGGGAGAGAGAGAAGGGGAGAGAGAGAGAAGGAGAGGCAGAAAGAGAGAGAGGAGAGAAGAGAGATGGAGAGCGAGAGAGAGGAAAAAGAGAGGAGAGAGAGAGAGAAGGAAGGGGAGGGAGAAAGATGGACAGTGAGAGAGAGGAGAAGAGAGACAGAGAGACAGAGAGAGAGAGAGAGATGGAGAGCGAGAGAGAGAGAGAGATGGAGAGCGAGAGAGAGGGGTAGGGAAGGAGGGGGAGAGAGAGGAGAGAGAGAAGCAGGGGGAGAGAGAGAAGGACGGGGAGGGGGAGAGAGAGTGGAGAGAGAGAAGGGCGGGGAGAGAGAGAGAGATGGAGGGAGAGAGAGAGAGATAGAGATAGGGTGAAAGAGAGAGAGAGGTGGAGGGGGAGAGAGAGAAGGGGAGAGAGAGAGAAGGAGAGGGAGAAAGAGAGAGAGGAGAGGAGAGAGATGGAGAGCGAGAGAGAGGAAAAAGAGAGGAGAGAGAGAAGGAAGGGGAGGGAGAAAGATGGACAGTGAGAGAGAGAGAGAGAGAGAGAGAGAGAGAGAAGGAAGGGGAGGGAGAGAGATGAACAGCGAGAAAGAGAGAGAAGAGACAGAGAGAGAGAGAGAGAGAGAGAGAGAGAGAGATGGAGAGCGAGAGAGAGAGAGAGAGATGGAGAGAAGAGAGAGGGGAGGGAAGGAGGGGGAGAGAGAGGAGAGAAAGAAGCAGGGGGAGAGAGAGAAGAACGGGGAGGGGGAGAGAGAGGAGAGAGAGAAGGGTGGGGAGAGAGAGAGATAGAGAGAGAGAGACATGGAGGAGGAAAAAGAGAGAGAGAGAGAGAGAGAGAGAGACAGAGAGAGAGAGAGAGAGAGAGAGAGAAGGAGGGGGAGAGAGAGAAGCAGGGGAGGGAGAGAGAAGAAAAGGGAGAGAGATGGAGGGGGAAAGAGAGAAAGAGAGAGAGAGAGAAGGAGGGGGAGAGAGGAGAGAGAGAAGCAGGGGAGGGAGAGAGAAGAAGAGGGAGAAAGATGGAGGAGACAAGAGAGAGAGAGAGAGAGATGGAGGGGGAAAGAGAGAGAGAGATGGAGGAGGAAAGAGAGAGAGATAGATGGGGAAAGAGAGAGGGGGGTAGAGAGAGAGAGAGAGAGAGAGAGAGAGAGAGAGAGAGAGAGAGAAGGAGGGGGAGAGAGAGAAGCAGGGGAGGGAGAGAGAAGAAAAGGGAGAGAGATGGAGGGGGAAAGAGAGAAAGAGAGAGAGAGAGAGAGAGAGAGAGAGAAGGAGGGGGAGAGAGGAGAGAGAGAAGCAGGGGAGGGAGAGAGAAGAAGAGGGAGAGAGATGGAGGAGACAAGAGAGAGAGAGAGAGAGATGGAGGGGGAAAGAAAGAGAGAGATGGAGGAGAAGAAAAGGTTAGAATATTGTTCTAGGGCTGTCCTTTGAAAGTTTACTATTTTTACTACGTAGTGTTTTGGGTCAGACAGTGGTTCATTTTGTGTTGCATATAAAACCCCAACCACTAGGTGGCAGTGTTCTTCACTGATATTTTATAAATCATAATAAAGCGTCTTCCTTATGGTACATGTATTGAATTGTAATGTCTGTGTAATGATACATAACCCCTGTATAATGATGCATGTGCCATCACCAGGTTCTTGCCAATACACAAGAATCATAAACATATTTTTATATTCTAAAAAACAACTGATGATGATTACCTGTCGACAGAAGCTGAAGCCTGAGGTGGAGTGGTTGGTAAGCTAGGCTAGCTATAACCAGATCTCGGATGGAGTCTAAACATTTTAAATGACCCAAACAACATACACAGTCGAGTCTCATTATTATGCCCTACTCTTGACGGTAGCAGTGTTATGATCTGAGGAGTGTTGAATTCTCTGGACCCAATCATCCACTCTCAACCGATCAGGGTCTGAATCCATCCTTGTAGATCACATACACCATACATGCTGATTGTCTCCTCTGGGACGGATGGGATCTTCCAGGAACACATCACACAGCTAGAAATGTCCCACATTGGTTGGAAGAGCTGACCAAGACTTCCAGGTACTACCCTGGACCCCTAATTCCCCAGACTTAAACCCAACTGAGCATCTGTGGGACCACCTGGATGGTGATGGCTCTATAGATCCTCCTTCACGCTCCCTCCAGCAGCTGTGGGATGCACTGCAGTCAGCATGATACCTCCAGATACCTGTGACCACCTACCAGGACCTTACTGAGTCTCCCAGTCCGTCTAGCTGCTGTCCGTGCTGCACACGGCGGTCACTCTGGATATCAGCTGGTCATAATAATGTGACTCGACTGTATACAAAGCAGGCAGTAAATATTTACAAGGCCTTTTAAGACAGCCGGCAGTAAAGCAACAAACCTCATCTCATCTCAATTTTCAATCTCAGATATTTAATTAGTATATTTATTTGTTTGATATACAGAAGCAGGTCTATCCTAATGAAGAAGAGATGTTACTTCATAGTAGTCATGAAATTATACATTTTAAATACTTTGATTTTAATGTTTAAAGTGAAATAAGGGCTAGACTATAGGGCTGTGTATTGGCAAGAACCTGGTGATACTATACATATTGTGATACAGCGGTCCCGATTCAATATATCATGTTATATTGTGATACTGCAAGCAAAGTGATATACTGCAATTTTTCAAATCCTTCTATTAAAAAAAACACTATATGAACACCACTATTTGTTAATGCTTACAATAGCATTGCACCCTTGTGCTACTTGTTAATGTTGGAGTGGAGCTAAAAAAAGATTATAACACTGCCATCTAGTGGCCAGAAACACAGGTTAAAACACAACACACAATGATGGCCAGGAATCTGTGTATCAATACTGTGTTTGAGAATTGATACAGTATCACGATACATAATATCCCGATATTCAATATTTCAATACTTTCTTACACCCCTGTTCGACTATAAGAGCTTGTCTCATTATCCCTATAAAAGGGGTAGCCCACTATTATATGTCAGTAATTCAAATTAAAGACTTTCATCATATGCAGCAGCTCTTTAATCATTTTTAAAATATGTTCTCATGACTTTTTTGCATTTGACTTTTTTAATGTGGTCAAAATCGTCACTGAAACTCAAGACCCTGGATTTTCTCCTACATAATATGAAAATAAAAAATAGTCAAATATTATCATTTTAAGCTGTCAAATCTGATTAGACAGCCAAACAAAACTAACTTTTCTCAGAGCACACCTAAAGTAGTATTCTGGTCAAAAATCAGATGTACTCAGTTCTGGCTTTAACACAGACACAGTCAGTTTCTGGTGTGTGAAGGTCTTTAACAGACTCTACCTGTATGGGACAGACTGAGGTCATAGCCCAGGCTATAGTGGACCTGAGTCCAGTGTGCTTCATATAACTCCGACTGGCCAAAGGATGCCTAACGAAACAAACACACAAACACACACACACACACACTACTCACTCTATGAACACCCTGTGGTCCTATTACTGAGATTTGTTTATGGAAGTACCTTAACAGAGGGATCCCGATCACACAGTGATCATCACTCATATACACATTCACCTGGTTTACAAACACAACCAATCAAATATAATATTCATAATCAAATACCAACAACAATAATGTACTGATACATTTCTGTGTGTGTTTGTGTGTGTGTGTGTGTGGGTGTACCTCAAGATTTGGCTCTCTCAGGTCAGTTTTCCATCCAAGCTGTCGGCTGATGGCCACCCCGATGATACGACTTAAGTTCTATGAAAATAAATTACAAACACAATAAATACAGATAAAATACACACACACACACTTTTTATACATTTTGTTATTGTATACACTGCTTTATACGTCCTGCTTATTCATTTTTATAGAATCTTTGTAGGTATTTTGAGAAAAAAAATCTAAACCTAGTATTTTTTGTATCATATCGATATCCTTATACTTAAGAAAATCATATTTGTAATTATTTATAGTAACTGTTGTCAATCTATCTTTGTCAATTCTCTCAAATCACTACTCTGCATTTCAATTTTAATAGAACTTAATTCTCTTATTTTATTAACATTTTTTATACATATTAACTTTATTATAAATTTCTAAAAGACTTTCATTTTATTAATAACTTTAGAATTATAAATGAATACTGCATAACAATGTTAGAACTACAACATATGAATTTATTATTTATTAACTGGATTTGTTTTAAATCC
Organism: Megaleporinus macrocephalus; assembly: GCA_021613375.1. Lineage (NCBI taxonomy): Eukaryota > Metazoa > Chordata > Actinopteri > Characiformes > Anostomidae > Megaleporinus > Megaleporinus macrocephalus. The sequence continues at coordinate 6,834,139 of CM038712.1, read as the reverse complement.
CAACATTGTTTAGGATACAAATTTGGATATCAATCTTATAACTATAATTTATTCATACTGAATATTATTGATTTTCTTTATGCTAACGTTATTCTGAATTTTGAATGATAATTTGATATCAATCTTTTACCTACTATAAATTCATACTGAATATTAATTTAATATTTTTTTTATCTGGATTTAAATTTTGAATAACAATTTAAATCTGGATATTAATATAAATGTACTGTAACTGTATATAGTATTTTTTTATTATAAAAACATACAAGATAATAATTGGTTATTTTTTGTTTCATTCTATTATACCTTTATACTAAATGTTAATCAAACTGTACTTTTATTCTAACACCAATCTGAATACTTATTTTAAATAACAACTTAATACCACTGTATAATAGAAATTCATACCGAACAGCAACATATCCTGTATATTTATTCTTTCACAATAACTTTATACTAGATATTAAATGTATGATAACATATTTATGGTTATTACTTATGACTATGGTATATACACATTCCTACCTGGGAGTTACAGAAGCGAGCGACGGCTCCACTGCAGCGGCAGCTGACCCTGAAGGTGGGACGTTTCTGATCCAATCCGAGAGAGTCTCCGTTCTCCTCCACGCCCTGCTTTCCTTCATTCTCCACTGTTCTGTCCTCCTCCTCCTCTCTCTTCCTCTTCTGACCCCGCCCCTCAGAGCCGCTGAGCTCTGCCTGCAGTGTGGCCCAGGTGGAGAGGGTGTGGCTCCAAACATCTGGATTTCCCACAATGCTTTGCTGTATCATGCTGGTTGCTTTTGCTGAAGGAACAAGAAACAAAGAGGACTGAAATCACTGGAAAGGAGGTGAAGAGAGAGGACTGTAGTACTGATCTACAGCGTCTGGCTAAGTAAGGATCAAGGAGGTCCACAACGGGCCAGACATGGTTCAGGTATCCTGTGACATACTGCATGGGTAGCAGTTTGGGTTGTACTGGGTTGTACTGGGAGGAGCTTGGATTCTTCTAGAAAGGGATTTTGTTGTACTAGGAGGGGTTTGAGTTGTACCAGGAGGAGTCTGGGTTGCACTATGAGGAGTATGGTTTGTACTGGGAGGAGTTCGGGTTGTACAGGGAGAAGTTTGTGTTGTACTGGGAGGAGTTTGGGTTGTACTGGGAGGAGACTGGGCTGCACTGGGAGGAGTTTGGGTTGCACTGGGAGGAGTTTGGATTGTACTTGGAGGGGTTTGGTTCGCACTGGGAGGAGTTTAGGTTGTACTAGGAGGAGCTTGGATTCTTCCAGAAAAGGATTTTGTTGTACTGGGAGGGGTTTGAGTTGTACCAGGAGGAGTCTGGGTTGCACTGGGAAGAGTTTGGGTTGTACTGGAAGGAGTTTGGGTTGTACTGGGAGGAGTATGAGTTGTACTGGGAGGAGTTTGGGTTGTACTGGGAGGAGCTTTGATTCTTCCAGAAAGTAATTTGGTTGTAGACGGAGGAGTCAGGGTTCCACTGGGAGGTGTTTGGGTTGCATTGGGAGGTGTTTGGGTTGTACTGGGAGGTGTTTGGGTTGTACTGGGAGGTGTTTGGGTTGTACTGGGATGTGTTTGGGTTGTACTGGGATGTGTTTGGGTTGTACTGGGATGTGTTTGGGTTGCACTGGAGGGTGTTTGGGTTGTACTGGGATGTGTTTGGGTTGTACTGGGATGTGTTTGGGTTGTACTGGGATGTGTTTGGGTTGTACTGGGATGTGTTTGGGTTGCACTGGAGGGTGTTTGGATTGTACTGGGAGGTGTTTAGATTGTACTGGGAGGAGTTTGGATTGCACTGGGAGGCATATGGGTTACACTGGGAGGAGTTTGGGTTGCACTGGGAGGAGTCTGGATTGCACTGGGAGGAGTATGGGTTATACTGGGAGGAGTTTGGGTTGCACTGGGAGGAGTTTGGATTGCACTGTGAGGAGTATGGGTTATACTGGGAGGAGTTTGGATTGCACTGTGAGGAGTTTGGATTGCACTGTGAGGAGTTTGGGTTGCACTGGGAGGAGTTTGGATTGCACTGTGAGGAGTTTGGATTGCACTGTGAGGAGTATGGGTTATACTGGGAGGAGTTTGGATTGCACTGTGAGGAGTATGGGTTATACTGGGAGGAGTTTGGATTGCACTGTGAGGAGTATGGGTTATACTGGGAGGAGTTTGGATTGCACTGTGAGGAGTATGGGTTCTTCCAGAAAGGGATTTTGCTATACTGGTAAGGGATGTACCAGCATAACATGTGAACGTACGTCTAAATGTCCTGCTAACTGTACCTTTACGGATGCTGCACACCTGTGTGATGCGAGTGGCACACCTGGATTTTTGGGTAGAGTGGTGGGCGGAGCTTTGCGCAGGAGCAGAAAGAGTCTCTCTGCAGATTTCAGCCGCATCACTTCCTGTAGAGCCGAACGGCAGCGGAAAAACACTCTACCAGGTATGTGTTCCACCTGAAACATTCAAACACCAGTCAGCAGTGGTGGCATGTCAGTGTGTGTTGCTCTGGTGTAGGAGGATCAGCCACAGCTGTGCTGCTGGAGTCCACCCACTGTCCACTTTGTTCGTCCACCTTGTAGATGTAAAGTCAGAGACAGTAGCTCATCTGTTGCTGCACAGTTTGTGTCCTCTAGTCCTTCATTAGTGGACACCAGCAAAACGCAAACTAATACCATGTCAGCATCACTGAAGTGATGAGAATGATCTACCACCCAAATAGTTCCTGCTCTGTGGGGGTCCTGATCATTGAGGAATAGGATAACAAAGTATACAGAGAAACAGATGGACTACAGTCTGTAACTGTAGAACTACAAAGTGCTTATAAATGGTAAGTGGCGCTGTTATGATAGGCTGGCTGTCTGTTCGCCGGCTTCTTGTTTGAATTGTCCCGTTCCACCTTAAATGGTGCAGCTGTTTCATCCTGGTACATGATAATCTGCCATTACTGCTGCACCTTTTAAGGTGGAACGGGACAATTCAAACAAGAAGCCGGCGAATGAGACTTCAGCTTCGTATTAAAGCCAGTGGTTTACAGTAAAAATAGTATTTGAGCTGTTTCCCAGTAATAATGTTTTAAAGTTTACCGCCTTAAGCGCTGAAGGATGATGATACGTTACTCACCTCAGTGGCTCCCAGTTTGCGTTTGACTTCATCCAGTAAAAACGTTTCCATGCCGCTGCCCGCAGTGCAGTAAAACCGAACTGAGCCGTCAGCCTCTGCCATTATCAACCACCCCAAAAATAAACTGAAATTAAAAATCACAATAACTAAATATTAATGCTTTTGCGAGATGTCAACTAAAAACCGACGAAACCTGCATCATGTACAAAACCTCCGGTATATGCTACTTCATCTTTCAAAATAAAAGTCACCTTTAGTATATAAAAAATTCATTTGAAATATGCATCAAATGTAATGTTCATGTGTAAAACAATATTTAATCTAAATTGTTGCAATATTTGAATTTTTTTATCTGATCTTTAGCTGATATATTATTTAGCTGATATTATATTATTGTTGTTTGTTTTTTTTCCAATAATATACTGCATAAATAGCGTACCTCAACAACACTGTATAAATATTTGTAAGACGTATCTGATCTTTGTTTACAAATGTTCTATAAACAAAGACCATAACCCGGGGACTTTTAGTTTGACACATCTCAAGCTGGGAAGCTTGAGAAGCAGGTCGTAGGTTGTGCGCATGTGCAGAACTCCATGCTGGCGTCGGTGTCGTTCCTGTCTGTCTGATGTTTTGATGCAGTGAAATAATAAACAGTAAGTTATTTACAGATTAATCGATTATAGTCTGTCTGCCTTGAAGGTCTGTTACTTGGAGAAGCTCACGCAACATATATCGAAGCTAGAATCTGCTTCTTATTCGCCCGTTCCACCTTAAACGGTGCTGTAGTTGTCTTCTGGCGCCTCATATTTCTATATACTTACACTGGGATTAATTGTTGTGTTTAATTTCAATCTGTTGTGTTTAGCTCCTGGACTAATTTACTGTTCTACTGATCTCCCTCTGTAGAGCTTATTTTATTTTAGACCAATAAGAAGAGTACTTAATTCAGCGGTTGGGATGTAAACAAAGTCATTCCGAGTGGTTTGATGTGAGAGCCACTGTAGAGACTGTAATTACATTACAGTGGTGGTGATGGGAACCAGGGGTCACAACACAACTATAGCCATTTTATTAACTGTCCAAATGAACAAGTGAACATACACATTCCGTATTAGTTTACATAGATAATGTTGATGACTAGTAGTTATCAACGTAGTAGCAGTACGAGAGTCTGTTTTACCTTAGAATGCCCCCAAACCTTCCCAGAATGAACATAAAACTATGTCTCAGGCAATGAGGCAATGTATTTTTTTTTTATAATTTTGTTGTAACTGTCTGTAGAGGTGTCCAAACAGTTTCATCCATATATTTTCTGTCTTTAATTCGTCAAAGGTGGACACTATAGTGATGGATCTCTTGAAGAAAGTGCCTCTTCCTGAGGACGTGGTCCACTACAGGCTTTTTCTAGTCCATCCAGACACAAAGACCATGGAGGAGACCCTCCTGCGGCTTCTGGAGGACCTGTTGGCCGAACTTGCTCCTTTCTTAGTCAAGTACATTTGGCAGAAACAGCCGTTCAGCCTCAGCTACCGTCCAGAGAAAGGTAGGAACCTGGAATAGATCAGTGTGTGTTCTAAGGGGCCCATACTCTCTATTAAAAGGGGACCTACTATGCTTATTTTCAGTGATAGGTTGATAATTGTATTTTCCTCATACTATGCACCTGCGTTCACCCTCTGTCTGAGAAGCTCTTTTAGGGCTTGTGTCTTTAAGCCCCCCCCCAGATAAGCCCAGTGTGCTCTGATTGGACAGGTTGTCCACTCTATTCCCATTGGTCAGCCGCCAGAGCGACATCCACTGCTACAAGTTCCGCCCTCACACTGCTGTGTATGTTCTTACAATGGCATCAGTTCTGCTGTATCAGTTTGAGCCAGAGTCCGATCCTGAGACTCAAGTAGAGTAAATTCACAAGCTAGACTAAAGCAGGACATTTAAGAGTGGTCTGTTTATACTGTTTAGTTCTCTGTATGTTGGTGGTGGCCCAAGCTTTCCTGTAGGTGGGCAATAAAGGTGGGTTTTGTTATGAGATGACATCACCTGGTTAAAAAAAAAAAGAGCTGAAAAAGTTTCACCAAAGTTTCCCAGGCAGCTGAGAAAAGTGGGAGACAGTTTCTCCCTCTGGCGTGTAACTTTGGGCCGTAGAACTTTGCAGATAGTTTACAAGTGATGTAAATGATCTGCTCTCCTCTGTCCTCTGATTGGCTGCCAGCACAAGTTTGGCCTCTGTAGTTAAATGTAGCTAACAAGTATTAGAAGCTTATACTTCACTATGTAGCATCGTGTGTCAACTTGTTAAGCAATGCTAAATCTGGTATACAGGGGGCGTGCCAGCCCATTTGGGGGGCAGCACAGAGTTTGGGGATAACGTGGAGGACGAGTGGTTCATCGTTTACCTGCTCAAGCACATCACGCGCACCTTCAGTCAGCTGGCGGCCACTGCGCACGACAACGACGGGCAATTCCTGCTTATTGAGGCGGCAGAACATCTGCCCAAATGGCTCGACCCCGACAGCAGCGAGAACAGAGTGAGATCTCACACGTTTGATTTACAGAGTTAATGTTCCTATGACTTTAGTACTGATACGTAATAACATGTGCTGCTCCGTATGAATTCCACACCTTGCAGGTGTTCTTGTATCGGGGGGAGCTGCACATAATACCCAATCGAATGCGCTCCGGAGAGGTGGGCTGGCCCCGGGACTCCATCCCCACGCTTCAGGAGGCCCTGGATGTGCTGCACAAGGACGCTGACCACTGCCTGGCAGCACCGCACATCCGCTGTGTGATCGATCACAGACTGCAGGGGTGAGATTTGAGAAACGTGGCCAATAGCCTGGACATCCAGGTGTGACGCTAGACCTTTTAATATTGAAAATGCTGATCAATCAGTGGAGGCGGTTTTGTGGGGTCTCTGTCAGCTGTACATGGCTGTAGCTCTAACAGTTGTCTGTCCCACTTCCCGGTCCCATAAGCCCCCACAAACCCAACCAGAGCAAACAATGAGGTTCAGTCTCTCTGCAGCATCCCTTACACAGGTTTCCATGAGGTTTTCAGATTAACTACTTTTTTCCACCAGTTTTTAATGGTCCAGTTTTTAATGGTCCAGTTGTTAATGGTCCAGTTTTTAATGGTCCAGTTTTTGATGCATATCCTATCTGTGTGTGTATGTCTGCGCAGGTACCCAGACAAGATCCAGTCTAGTCTCCATCACGCTCATTGTTACGTCCCCGCGTCCATCGGTGCAGTGTTGTCACGGCGTCCCGACCTCATAGCGCCCGCCGTATCCGCTTTCTATCTGCGTGATCCCGTCGACCTTCAGGCCTGCAGAACGTTCCGGAACTTTCCCGCAGACACCAGAGTCCTCACTTCGGTACGTGCACTCGCATTTCTAGCCGTCAAACAGTTGGATATGTGATGCTTGTTTTTCATCTTAAAGCCATTCTGATCCAGGAGCTTCATTATAAATACTATAAAATACTATAAAATATTCTAATATATGCAAATTGTAAGCAAATGTATTTTCAAAAGAAACTCTTCAATGTATAAGAGATGTTAATTTCCTAATCCAGGACGTTTTAAGCCAGGTATAGAATTTTTGGTTTTCTGCATGATGATTGGGCAAATAGATGTACTTCCAAATTGATTCAGCATCTCTCTCTCTCTCTCTCTCTCTCTCTCTCTCTCTCTCTTTCAGGTCACGTTCACTCGGTGTCTGTACGCTCAGCTGATGCAGCAGAGTTTTGTTCCTGACCGGAGGAGTGGATACACCCTGCCCCCTCTCTCTCACCCCCAGTACAAAGCTCATGAGCTTGGCATGAAACTGGTGAGTGCCTGGACCTTTCCCTGTTGCTCAGAGAGCTCAGTAGTCAGTGGTATAGGGCAGCGTGGTGCAGATCACCCTAGTACTTCAGTACTTCAGTATTTACGGGTCCATAAAGGGGTTTGATGTATCATGCCGAGATCAGACTGCGCATATTTAGGCCATGATTTTGTCGAATCTGACTAATTTCTGGTGTCAAACACAAATATGAGCGCGTGGAATGAGGAAATGCGTAGTGTTACTTAATTAAAGAACAGCCATGTGGTGTCTGTGCCCCCTATAGCACCCCGACAAATAGTCTAACACATCAGAATGTTTAGCTAAGTTCAAAAAGCAAGACACAAATGGGACAGTGTGCTTACGGCCCCCTAGTGTGGGTGTTCACTTGTGTGTGTATGTGGGTGTGTGGCTGTTTCACTGCCCCTCAGTTTGTTTATTCACTAGTGTGTGTGTGTTTCACTGCCCCCTAGTGTGTGTTCACTATAGTGTGTGTGTGTGGGTTTTTCACTGCTTCCTAGCGTGTGTTCACTATAGTGTGGGTGTTCACTAGTGTGTGTATGTGGGTGTTTCACTGCCTCTTAGTGTGTGTATGTGGGTGTTCCACTGCCCCCTAGTGCATGTGGGTGTTTCATTGCACACACACATGTATGTGTATATATATATATATATATATATATATATATATATATATATATATATATATATATATAAATATATAATTCACAATAAATAATAATAATGTTTTTTTCCTGTTTTACACAATTAAATATTTTAGAATATTTTGGTTGTTAAAAATGCTTCTTATTAAATAAGTGAACGTTTTAAATTACACCATGACGTTTTTGCCATATCACCTTCTACTAAATGGCACCACCTAGTGTACTGTAAGAGAAGTTCTCTTTTAAAGTTTAAGCCTTAGGTGCTAATGCAGAATATAATGACATCAGAATTTTTTATTCAAAATATCTCTAAAACATATTGTTGATGGCAGATATTTTTGGCCAGGCCTAACTAATATTTTAATATTTATGTTAATATTTAATATTTTGTATGTATCTACTTTTTAAAATATTTTTGTATCTACAGGTGAAATGTGAGGAAATCATCTGGAAAACATTTTCTGGACTGTCACTTTCACTCTTGCTTGTTCTCTGTTTGTGTTTATTTACACATGTGTTGGATTTTCCAGGCCCATGGCTTTGAGATCCTGTGCAGTAAGAGTGGACTGGGGGCGACGGAGGGTCAGGAGGCTCCGGTCAGCGCTGACCCTCGATGGAAAGGCTTTCTGGACAGCTTGCAGAAAAACGACTACTTTAAGGTGAACAGAGACAAGAAGCTTTCATGCAAACATAAACTCTCCACTGGAACAGTCATGTAACAGTGCTTCTCTGGTTTTAGGGGGAGCTGGAAGGCTCAGTGCGCTACAAAGAGCTGCTGGCCTCCGCAGAGAACTTCTTCAAGCAGTCAGTCACCAGCGCACACAGGTAGAAGTCACATAGGTGTCATTCACATTCAGCGCAATGTAATGCTAGATAAGTCTCTCATCATCAGATACACGTTGATACATGCTTATTACCACCTACTCCATACTGAGTAATCAGAAAGAAATCAGAGTAAGAGTATATATACACTGAGAGATCAGAAAGAAATCAGAGTAAGAGTATATATACACTGAGAGATCTGAAAGAAATCGGAGTAAGAGTATATATACACTGAGAGATCTGAAAGAAATCAGAGTAAAAGTATATATACACTGAGAGATCAGAAAGAAATCAGAGTAAGAGTATATATACACTGAGAGATCTGAAAGAAATCGGAGTAAGAGTATATATACACTGAAAAATCAGAAAGCAATCAGAGTAAGAGTATATATACACTGAGTAATCAGAAAGAAATCAGAGTAAGAGTATATATACACTGAGTAATCTGAAAGAAATCAGAGTAAGAGTATATATACACTGAAAAATCAGAAAGCAATCAGAGTAAGAGTATATATACACTGAGTAATCAAAGAAATCAGAGTAAGAGTATATATACACTGAAAAATCAGAAAGCAATCAGAGTAAGAGTGTATATACACTGAGACAACTGAAAGAAATCAGAGTAAGAGTATATATACACTGAAAAATCAGAAAGCAATCAGAGTAAGAGTGTATATACATTGAGTAATCAGAAAGACATCGGAGTAAGAGTATATATACACTGAGTAATCAAAGAAATCAGAGTAAGAGTATATATACACTGAAAAATCAGAAAGCAATCAGAGTAAGAGTATATATACATTGAGTAATCAAAGAAATCAGAGTAAGAGTATATATACACTGAAAAATTAGAAAGCAATCAGAGTAAGAGTATATATACACTGAGACAACTGAAAGAAATCAGAGTAAGAGTATATATACACTAATAAATCAGAGTAAGAGTATATATACACTAATAAATCAGTAAGAGTGTATATATACACTGAGAGATCTGAAAGAAATCAGAGTAAGAGTATATATACACTAATAAATCAGAGTAAGAGTATATATACACTAATAAATCAGTAAGAGTGTATATATACACTGAGAGATCTGAAAGAAATCAGAGTAAGAGTATATATACACTAATAAATCAGTAAGAGTGTATATATACACTGAGAGATCTGAAAGAAATCAGAGTAAGAGTATATATACACTAATAAATCAGAGTAAGAGTATATATACACTGAGTAATCAGAAAGAAATCAGAGTAAGAGTATATATACACTAATAAATCAGTAAGAGTATATATATACACTCAGAGATCTGAAAGAAATCAGAGTAAGAGTATATATACACTAATAAATCAGAGTAAGAGTATATATACACTGAGAGATCTGAAAGAAATAAGAGTAAGATTATATATACACTGAGAGATCTGAAAGAAATCAGAGTAAGAGTATATATACACTAATAAATCAGAGTAAGAGTATATATACACTGAGAGATCTGAAAGAAATCAGAGTAAGAGTATATATACACTGAGAGATCTTAAAGAAATCAGAGTAAGAGTATATATACACTGAAAAATCAGAAAGCAATCAGAGTAAGAGTATATATACACTGAGTAATCAGAAAGAAATCAGAGTAAGAGTATATATACACTAATAAATCAGAGTAAGAGTATATATACACTGAGAGATCTGAAAGAAATCAGAGTAAGAGTATATATACACTGAGAGATCTTAAAGAAATCAGAGTAAGAGTATATATACACTAATAAATCAGAGTAAGAGTATATATACACTAATAAATCAGAGTAAGAGTATATATACACTGAGAGATCTGAAAGAAATCAGAGTAAGAGTATATATACACTAATAAATCAGAGTAAGAGTATATATACACTGAGAGATCTAAAAGAAATCAGAGTAAGAGTATATATAAACTGAGAGATCTGAAAGAAATCAGAGTAAGAGTATATATACACTGAGAGATCTAAAAGAAATCAGAGTAAGAGTATATATAGACTAATAAATCAGAGTAAGAGTATATATACACTGAGAGATCTAAAAGAAATCAGAGTAAGAGTATATATACACTAATAAATCAGAGTAAGAGTATATATACACTGAGAGATCTAAAAGAAATCAGAGTAAGAGTATATATAGACTGAGAGATCTAAAAGAAATCAGAGTAAGAGTATATATAGACTAATAAATCAGAGTAAGAGTATATATACACTGAGAGATCTAAAAGAAATCAGAGTAAGAGTATATATAGACTGAGAGATCTAAAAGAAATCAGAGTAAGAGTATATATAGACTAATAAATCAGAGTAAGAGTATATATAAACTGAGAGATCTGAAAGAAATCAGAGTAAGAGTATATATACACTGAGAGATCTAAAAGAAATCAGAGTAAGAGTATATATACCCTGAGAGATCTAAAAGAAATCAGAGTAAGAGTATATATAGACTGAGAGATCTGAAAGAAATCAGAGTAAGAGTATATATACACTGAGTATTCTGGAAGAGAAAGGGTGTGTGTGTATATATATGAAAGATATCTAGCTTCCTTTATCTGATTGCTAGGCCTTCATTTGATCTAGGAAGTCAAAGCATGCTGTTTAGAGGACATGAATAATCAGATACTTGCAGAAATAGTATAATTAAATTATTGAATGAGTGCATGTAAATCATCTGAATCACAAGCATTTGTCACTGTTTTTGAACTTCATTTGAGCTTAATTTTTAGGAGGCTCTGTAAATGAACAGTGCTTTCTGTCCCTCTGTCTCTCTCTTTCTCTCCTCTCCTTCTTCCCAGTTCTAGGGTTCATGGTCCAGGTGAAGAGGTGTTGCAGGTGTTACAGAGCACCCCCTATAATTTGGAGGAGCAGAAGAAACTAGAGGCCCAGCTACCACCAGAGGACAGTACGTTTCCCCACCTTATACAACATGGCTGGAGTTTCTCTGTGCAGACCTGTTTGACCGGCCAAGTGAATTTCTATAAAAGCTGTGCACTTTAAACAGTTTCAAACCAAAACAAGACGCAGGTTTCATTTTAATCAGACTTCCAACTGCATGTTCACCAGTAGTCAGTTATTGCATTTAGTGGAGACTCAACTCCTCAGCTTACTGAATCCAGCCACTAATATCTCAATTATAGTCGAAAGAAGAATCGATTGTGGATCAAGTGACTCCACTTCGTGAAGGAAAGGAAGGTTGTCTGCTGTGAGGGAGGTCTTCGAGGCCTAGTAGCGTATTACATAACTCCCCAGAGAGCGTTAACACCTCGCTGGCACTTCCAGTACACCTTTCTAGTGTTAATATTATAATATATTTTAATAATAACAATATAATATTATATTATATTAGTATTATTATTGTTATTATTCATTTATTTATTTATTAAAACGGCACAAAACAAAACACAATACAAGTATTGTATCAGTGAGCGTAAGTGTGTGCTGAGGTGCTGTGTGAAGCATTGAGGTGTCTCTTTGCTGCCCCCTGCAGGTGATGACTGGCTGAACATCACTCCTCAGGAGCTTGAGAGGATGCTGGAGGAAAGGGGGGGTCGGGGGCTTGCCTGTGGAACGGGAGCAAGGAGCGAGGGAGAGGAGCGAGAAGAAGAAGCTGGCTATAGTCTGGTGGCCGTAACGCAGGGGATGAAAAGCTTCATCAACGCCATGTCGTCACACGAAGGAGCTGAGTTCCCACGGTGTGTGATCTTCAACATCATTATTGTTCATTTTTTCCTGGAGATCCTGGAGCACAGTTTGGTGGTCTCCCTGCATAAGCACACCTGATTCACCTGTGCTGGACACTGACTGTCCACAACTGTTTTACAATATTTACAATACTACAATACTTCATAAATCACTTCAAAGCCTGCAGTAGTACTTCTTGAATGTGTTAGACCGCTCTGGAGTAAACAGTAAACAGCTGACCCTTTGGCTTTCAGGTCTTGTTTGTCGGAGCCTTTCAGCTTCGACCCTGATGGTGTGACCGCTGCAGTGGACAGATTGCTTGGTAGGCGTCTGTTCCTGTTATGCCAATACAGTTTTGTCTGGTTTTGATTGGATTATATGATCAGCTTGCGCTGTTTTACAGGTGGAAAAGATGAGGAGCTGGATTCGGATGACTTTGAGGATGAAGATGACGATGAGGATGATGAAGACGAGGAGGAGGAGGAAGTAGGTTCTCGAGAGCAGGCAGGAGCAGAGGCTTTGGGCAGTTTGAGGAGATACATGAATGAAATGGACCAAGAGCTGCAAACCACAAACATCGGCAAGAGTTTCATCCACAATGGCAAAGTAAGTGCCGTTATAATAAGCATTTATCTTTGCAATATCATAGAAAGTAACATGAATATCTTATTGTGAGAGAAGTAGATCATATCTTGAGCTCCAGTTTGAAGAACAAAGTGTAGTTCCAGATTTCTCCTGGACGCCCCAGACATTGTATGAATGTGTTCAGTTCCTTCAGCAGCAATCTTGATTTAGCTTAATGAAGTACTGAGCAGTGAAAGCAGGTATTGGATGAGAATTGTAAATAGTACTGGGTTGTTTCCACAAGGAGAAGCTTGGAAAGGGTTAAATAAACACACTGACGTATGCAAAAGCACCACTCACAATTAATAATGTTTGAATATTTAAAATAGCAAATAAACCACCACAGTCTGCAGAGTGCCACTTTTGCCATTGTCCATCTACTTCGAATGTGAATGAAGTGTCAGTGGTCTTTACCAGTTGTGCTGTGCTCTGATACTTACTGTACTGGGTGAGTAATGTTCTCTCAGTGTGGTATCAGGTTAGTAGTGTTTATTCTTTACTCTGCTTCTCCCACAAGGAAAGGGAGTCAGATATAGTAGAAACGGACAGACTGACCACATGTCTTTTGTCAGCACACCTGGAGTTTTCGTGTGTAGTCATTTTTTTTTCATTCATCTTGGTTGTGATGTCACAGCATTAAACAGATTGTAACTACTTATTATTATTATGGAGGGCTGTTACTGCAGAACGTCTATAACTTTTAAATGATGCACAATGAAGGGACAGATTCAAATTAAGAGATATGCTTAGAGGATGGATAGATGGATGGATGGGGAGATATTTATATATACATACATACACACATACCCCTGATATAGAGGTCTGGAGTATAACAGTGTCTGATAGCTGATATAGGGGTCTGGAGTATAACAGTGTCTGATAGCTGATATAGGGGTCTGGAGTATAACAGTGTCTGATAGCTGATATAGAGGTCTGGAGTATAACAGTATCTGATAGCTGATATAGAGGTCTGGAGTATAACAGTGTCTGATAGCTGATATAGAGGTCTGGAGTATAACAGTGTCTGATAGCTGATATAGAGGTCTGGAGTATAACAGTGTCTGATAGCTGATATAGAGGTCTGGAGTATAACAGTGTCTGATAGCTGATATAGAGGTCTGGAGTATAACAGTGTCTGATAGCTGATATAGAGGTCTGGAGTATAACAGTGTCTGATAGCTGATATAGAGGTCTGGAGTATAACAGTGTCTGATAGCTGATATAGGGGGTACAGAGTATAACAGTGTCTGATAGCTGATATAGAGGTCTGGAGTATAACAGTGTCTGATAGCTGATATAGAGGTCTGGAGTATAACAGTGTCTGATAGCTGATATAGAGGTCTGGAGTATAACAGTGTCTGATAGCTGATATAGAGGTCTGGAGTATAACAGTGTCTGATAGCTGATATAGAGGTCTGGAGTATAACAGTGTCTGATAGCTGATATAGAGGTCTGGAGTATAACAGTGTCTGATAGCTGATATAGAGGTCTGGAGTATAACAGTGTCTGATAGCTGATATAGAGGTCTGGAGTATGACAGTGTCTGATAGCTGATATAGGGGTTTTGAGTATAACAGTGTCTGATAGCTGATATAGGGGTTTTGAGTATAACAGTGTCTGATAGCTGATATAGAGGTCTGGAGTATAACAGTGTCTGATAACTGATATAGAGGTCTGGAGTATAACAGTGTCTGATAACTGATATAGGGGTTTTGAGTATAACAGTGTCTGATAGCTGATATAGAGGTCTGGAGTATGACAGTGTCTGATAGCTGATATAGGGGTTTTGAGTATAACAGTGTCTGATAGCTGATATAGAGGTCTGGAGTATAACAGTGTCTGATAGCTGATATAGGGGTTTTGAGTATAACAGTGTCTGATAGCTGATATAGAGGTCTGGAGTATAACAGTGTCTGATAGCTGATATAGGGGTCTGGAGTATAACAGTGTCTGATAGCTGATATAGGGGTCTGGAGTATAACAGTGTCTGATAGCTGATATAGGGGTCTGGAGTATAACAGTGTCTGATAGCTGATATAGGGGTCTGGAGTATAACAGTGTCTGATAGCTGATATAGGGGTCTGGAGTATAACAGTGTCTGATAGCTGATATAGTGGTCTGGAGTATAACAGTGTCTGATAACTGATATAGGGGTCTGGAGTATAACAGTGTCTGATAGCTGATATAGGGGTCTGGAGTATAACAGTGTCTGATAGCTGATATAGGGGTTTTGAGTATAACAGTGTCTGATAGCTGATATAGAGGTCTGGAGTATAACAGTGTCTGATAGCTGATATAGGGGTCTGGAGTATAACAGTGTCTGATAGCTGATATAGGGGTCTGGAGTATAACAGTGTCTGATAGCTGATATAGGGGTCTGGAGTATAACAGTGTCTGATAGCTGATATAGGGGTCTGGAGTATAACAGTGTCTGATAGCTGATATAGTGGTCTGGAGTATAACAGTGTCTGATAACTGATATAGGGGTCTGGAGTATAACAGTGTCTGATAGCTGATATAGGGGTCTGGAGTATAACAGTGTCTGATAACTGATATAGGGGTCTGGAGTATAACAGTGTCTGATAGCTGATATAGGGGTCTGGAGTATAACAGTGTCTGATAGCTGATATAGTGGTCTGGAGTATAACAGTGTCTGATAACTGATATAGGGGTCTGGAGTATAACAGTGTCTGATAACTGATATAGGGGTCTGGAGTATAACAGTGTCTGATAGCTGATATAGGGGTCTGGAGTATAACAGTGTCTGATAACTGATATAGGGGTCTGGAGTATAACAGTGTCTGATAACTGATATAGGGGTCTGGAGTATAACAGTGTCTGATAACTGATATAGGGGTCTGGAGTATAACAGTGTCTGATAACTGATATAGGGGTCTGGAGTATAACAGTGTCTGATAGCTGATATAGTGGTCTGGAGTATAACAGTGTCTGATAGCTGATATAGGGGTCTGGAGTATAACAGTGTGTGATAGCTGATATAGAGGTCTGGAGTATAACAGTGTCTGATAGCTGATATAGAGGTCTGGAGTATAACAGTGTCTGATAGCTGATATAGAGGTCTGGAGTATAACAGTGTCTGATAGCTGATATAGAGGTCTGGAGTATAACAGTGTCTGATAGCTGATATAGAGGTCTGGAGTATAACAGTATCTGATAGCTGATATAGAGGTCTGGAGTATAACAGTGTCTGATAGCTGATATAGGGGTCCGGAGTATAACAGTGTCTGATAGCTGATATAGAGGTCTGGAGTATAACAGTGTCTGATAGCTGATATAGAGGGTCTGGAGTATAACAGTGTCTGATAGCTGATATAGGGGTCTGGAGTATAACAGTGTCTGATAGCTGATATAGAGGTCTGGAGTATAACAGTGTCTGATAGCTGATATAGGGGTCCAGAGTATAACAGTGTCTGATAGCTGATATAGAGATCTGGAGTATAACAGTGTCTGATAGCTGATATAGTGGTCTGGAGTATAACAGTGTCTGATAGCTGATATAGTGGTCTGGAGTATAACAGTGTCTGATAGCTGATATAGTGGTCTGGAGTATAACAGTGTCTGATAGCTGATATAGAGGTCTGGAGTATAACAGTGTCTGATAGCTGATATAGTGGTCTGGAGTATAACAGTGTCTGATAGCTGATATAGTGGTCTGGAGTATAACAGTGTCTGATAGCTGATATAGGGGGTACAGAGTATAACATTGTCTGATAGCTGATATAGAGATCTGGAGTATAACAGTGTCTGATAGCTGATATAGGGGTCTGGGGTATAACAGTATCTGATAGCTGATATAGAGATCTGGAGTATAACAGTGTCTGATAACAGATATAGGGGTCTGGAGTATAACAGTGTCTGATAGCTGATATAGAGGTCTGGAGTATAACAGTGTCTGATAACTGATATAGAGGTCTGGAGTATAACAGTGTCTGATAGCTGATATAGAGGTCTGGAGTATAACAGTATCTGATAGCTGATATAGAGATCTGGAGTATAACAGTATCTGATAGCTGATATAGAGATCTGGAGTATAACAGTGTCTGATAACTGATATAGGGGTCTGGAGTATAACAGTGTCTGATAGCTGATATAGAGGTCTGGAGTATAACAGTATCTGATAGCTGATATAGAGGTCTGGAGTATAACAGTGTCTGATAACTGATATAGGGGTCTGGAGTATAACCGTGTCTGATAACTGATATAGAGATCTGGAGTATAACCGTGTCTGATAGCTGATATAGAGGTCTGGAGTATAACAGTGTCTGATAGCTGATATAGGGGGTACAGAGTATAACAGTGTCTGATAGCTGATATAGGGGTCTGGAGTACAACAGTGTCTGATAGCTGATATAGGGGGTACAGAGTATAACAGTGTCTGATAGCTGATATAGTGGTCTGGAGTATAACAGTGTCTGATAGCTGATATAGGGGTCTGGAGTATAACAGTGTCTGATAGCTGATATAGAGATCTGGAGTATAACCGTGTCTGATAGCTGATATAGAGGTCTGGAGTATAACAGTGTCTGATAGCTGATATAGGGGGTACAGAGTATAACAGTGTCTGATAGCTGATATAGGGGTCTGGAGTATAACAGTGTCTGATAGCTGATATAGAGATCTGGAGTATAACCGTGTCTGATAGCTGATATAGAGGTCTGGAGTATAACAGTGTCTGATAGCTGATATAGAGGGTACAGAGTATAACAGTGTCTGATAGCTGATATAGGGGTCTGGAGTACAACAGTGTCTGATAGCTGATATAGGGGGTACAGAGTATAACAGTGTCTGATAGCTGATATAGGGGTCTGGAGTACAACAGTGTCTGATAGCTGATATAGGGGGTACAGAGTATAACAGTGTCTGATAGCTGATATAGTGGTCTGGAGTATAACAGTGTCTGATAGCTGATATAGGGGTCTGGAGTATAACAGTGTCTGATAGCTGATATAGGGGGTACAGAGTATAACAGTGTCTGATAGCTGATATAGTGGTCTGGAGTATAACAGTGTCTGATAGCTGATATAGGGGTCTGGAGTATAACAGTGTCTGATAGCTGATATAGGGGTCTGGAGTATAACAGTGTCTGATAGCTGATATAGAGGTCTGGAGTATAACAGTGTCTGATAGCTGATATAGAGGTCTGGAGTACAACAGTGTCTGATAGCTGATATAGGGGTCTGGAGTATAACAGTGTCTGATACCTGATATAGGGGTCCGGAGTATAACAGTGTCTGATAGCTGCTATAGGGGTCTGGAGTATAACAGTGTCTGATAGCTGATATAGGGGTCTGGAGTATGACAGTGTCTGATAGCTGATATAGGGGTCCGGAGTATAACCGTGTCTGATAGCTGATATAGGGGTCCGGAGTATAACCGTGTCTGATAGCTGATATAGAGGTCTGGAGTATAACAGCATTAATACTCTTTGTTCCAACAGGGCAGTGACAGAGCAGATGCTGCCAGCAGCTCAGAGTGTGCAGAAGAGGAGCTCAAGCCTTTGGATGTGGATCTGAACCTGGTCACAAACCTGCTCGAGTCCCTGGCTTCACAGGCTGGCCTCGCTGGACCTGCCTCTAACCTGCTGCAGAGCCTGGGCATCAACCTGCCCCCTAACGCTGACCAGTCCTAAGGCACCCAGAGCAGAGAGACTCAGTGGTTATGCCACATCTCTTTATTAGGGGATTTGGATATTAGTCATGTTACAGCAGTGTCTTCTCATATGCATATGTGTTGTACAGTATTTTGTAGTGTTAATGCATTTGACTCTACTGACACATCTGTTTTCAAATACTATATTAAATAAAAGATATTTAATTACAAACAGATTTGTAAAGTGAGGTGTAACTAGACCTGGATGAGAAAGAAAGTGTCGCAGAGCTGCAGTACAGTTACTGCCCTTCACTCACTGATAAACCAGAGAGCTGGTCGTGTTACATTAACCAAATTCACGAGAATTCCTCGTTCACATAGTCAATCATTACTGATGTTATCCTGTCTGTTGATCCGACAACGCCTATGAAGCACATCTCCAGGTTTTTAGACTATGCTTGTCCACGCAGCCTGTGTCAAATCAGAATGTTTTTTTAGATTCAGGTTTTTTAATGTCAGAACATTAGAACCACCTCCTTGTATCTACACACATTGTCCATTATATCAGCTCCACTGACCATATAGGAGCTACGCTTACAGACTGTAGTTCATCTTCTTCTCTGTATACTTTGTTACCCTGCTCTTCAATGGTCAGGACCCCCAAAGGACCACAACAGAGCAGATATTATTTGGGTGGTTGGTCATTTTCAGCACTGCAGTGTCACTGATGAAATAAACGATGTGTGTAGATACAAGGAGGTGGTTTTAATGTTATGGCTGATTGGTGTATAGTTTGGCAAATATAAAAAAGGTCAGGACACCTTTGGTACCATAGCTTAGCTGAAGTTAGAGAAGAAGGTGCTGTTTTAACAGGGGCCAGGGGGCTCTCGTGTGAGATGTGGCCGCTGGACACTGACCCAGCTGATGCTAATGCACTCTAGTTATCATAACATTATAGTGTTTGTGAGCCATGCTAAGTATAGCTAGAGAAGTAGGTGTTGTCTTAGGAGGTCCGCTGAGCCATAATGGGAGCCAGCGGGCTCTCAGTGTGAGATGTAGCCACTGCTCACTGACCAAGCTGATGCTAATGCACGTTAGTTGGCATAACATGGTAGTGTTAGTGTGTCATGCTAAGTATAGCTAGAGAAGTAGGTGTTGTCTTAGGAGGTCCGCTGAGCCATAATGGGAGCCAGCGGGCTCTCAGTGTGAGATGTAGCCACTGCTCACTGACCAAGCTGATGCTAATGCACGCTAGTTGGCATAACATGGTAGTGTTAGTGTGTCATGCTAAGTATGGCTAGAGAAGTAGGTGTTGTCTTAGGAGGTCCGGTGAGCCGCAACAGGGGCCAGCGGGCTCTCAGTGTGAGATGTAGCCACTGCTCGCTGACCCAGCTAATGCAGTCTAGTTATCATAACATTATAGTGTTCGTGAGACATGCTAAGTATAGCTAGAGAAGTAGGTGTTGTCTTAGGAGGTCCGGTGAGCCGTAATGGGAGCCAGCGGGCTCTCAGTGTGAGATGTAGCCACTGGACACTGACCCAGCTGATGCTAATGCACTCTAGTTATCATAACATTATAGTGTTCGTGAGACATGCTAAGTATAGCTAGAGAAGTAGGTGTTGTCTTAGGAGGTCCGGTGAGCCGTAATGTGAGCCAGCGGGCTCTCAGTGTGAGATGTAGCCACTGCTCGCTGACCCAGCTGATGCTAATGCACTCTAGTTTTCATAACATCATAGTTTTAGTGAGTCATGCTAGGCTAGAAAAGTAGGTGCTGTACTAGGAGGTCCGTTGAGCCGTAATGGCAGCCAGGGGGCTCTCAGTGTGAGATGTAGCCACTGACCCAGCTAATGCTAATGCACTCTAGTTTTCATAACATTATAGTTTTAGTAAGTCATGCTAAGTATGGCTCCAGTGCGTCATCAAGCCAGGTTTCTGGGCCTGCTGAAAGATGCCTGATCCTGATCATCCTGATCATTTATTATAATTATTTTAAAATAAATAAAATAGTATACAGGCATGTTGTCCGCAGTTATTTTCTAACATGTGTAATGTGCTCAGAAACAAATCTCTAGATGTCCTTTACATGGATGTTATGTGTCTTAAGAAATTCCACTGATTGTTTTTGTTGCTTTTCAGGATATGGGAAATGCATAAAAGCCCTAAAGAACCAGTATTTTTTCGGGGTTTTTTTTTCAACTTATTTTCAATATTTTTATAATAATCTTACATAACGTTAGCCAATGTTATATTGATGGCAGAAATGTCTCGATAAAACAAATGAAAATAGCTCATCTAGGAAAAACACAAGGCTTCCTGAGCTCTCTGACTGGAAAGCAATGCTGGCTTAGGCTACATGACTAAATGTAATTGCCCAAGATCTTTATCTGTTATTGGACCCCCAGTATAACACAGTAACACAGCTATAAAATTTGGATGACAGACTACAGGTACGGTTTCCGTATTTGTCTTTCTGGACAGATGCTCCCAGCACCTGAACTGTCGAACCCATCCACAGCCACCAACCACAAACTCACTGGCCTGTTTGTCCAGCGCACCTGATAGC
The DNA here is from genome assembly GCA_021613375.1 of Megaleporinus macrocephalus. Lineage (NCBI taxonomy): Eukaryota > Metazoa > Chordata > Actinopteri > Characiformes > Anostomidae > Megaleporinus > Megaleporinus macrocephalus. Next base: position 6,813,220 of record CM038712.1, on the reverse strand, counting down.
AGTGGAGGCGCTGTGACGTCAGTGAGCTTACTGCCATGTTACACAAATACACCACTGCAGTTTATTGCTGTGAATACTTGAGCACCCTCTCCTGTAGCTCCACCTCACTGATGTACTGGTAACCCATCTGTTGTTGCACTGTTTGTGTTGGCCATCCTCTAGCTCTTCATCAGTGGTCAGGTTTTAACCACAGAGCTGCTATTGGTTGGATATTTTCAGATGGTGGAGCTCTCTAAACCTTGCATCTGTTAATTAGGGGTGTGAGAAAATTATATGTTTTGTGATACGATATCAATTCTCAAAACACAGTACTGGTTTTTAATTAGTAATTTACAATCCAAGATTTGTGACAGACAGTGGTTCGTTTGTGTTGCGCGTAAAACCCTGACCACTAGATGGCAGGGTTCTTCACTATTAGACTCTTCAACTCCAATGGAAACAAGTAGAGTAAGGACGCACAGCTAACATTTAGCATCATGGTGTGTTTTTATATAATGAGAATTTTCCTAAAATTATGTTTTAAAAATATTGCGATATATGACCCTGCAATATCACAATATATTGCAATATATCGAATCATACCTACTGTATCATGAAATGTATTGCATTGTCAGGCCAATACACAGCCCTGCTGCTAATGTGTTCTCACCAGTGTACTGGCTTCTGTCTCCTGCGTAGAAGCCACCTTAAGTCCTGAATGCTGTCCAGACATTCATCTGTTTTAAGACAGCAGTATGGTGTTTGTGCACAGCGGCAAATTGTGTGTATTTGATTGTACGAGCATACTATCAGGTGTTTTCACGCTCAAGTCTCTGCTCCGATTGGCCACTAAGTTCTACAGCAGGTTGTAGAGCGGCAGTGCGAGTCCCCTGGCCGAGTGCAGCAGGGCCGCAGCCAATGCGGAGAAGTGCAGCGCTGTAATGTCCACCAAAAGCGCCTGCGCAGCGCCCAGCAGCAGCATGCCCAGCATGTAGCCCAGGAAGAGCAGACTGTTCCAGCTGCCGTCCGTGATAGCCCGTGCGCTGTCCGGGTGCAGCAGACACAGGAACCCCAGCAACAAGCTTCGGGTCACCACCAGGGTGTAATAAAGATCAAAGGTGGAGGTGTGACCTCGTTCAGACTGGGCCACCTTGGCTAGCCAGGTGAGGGAGAGGCTGTGCAGGAAGAGGCTGAGAGGAGAGTAGAAATACTCCAGCAGCTCGATGGTGTAGAGGCCCTCGTACGCTGGAAACACAAACATAAATACAACTCACATGAGAAATTCAATCCCCAGCTACACATCCTTTCAGACCCATAGCGTTGAGGTGTCTTCTCACAGAGGAAGGAGGGGCAGAAACACCTGTGGATGTTCTAGATACATAGTATCTATAACCATAGGGCTGTCTAATCATCTTAGCTACCCTGGTGCATGCTGGGAAATGTGGTTCTACCTGTGATGACGACTGAGATGACAGTGACGGCCACCAGGATGACGGTAAAGTGGAGGTGGATGGATGTGGTCAGGGAGAGCATGTGACTCCAGGCCAGGCTGAGGAGGGGCAGGAGGCGGGCAATGAGGGGATAAAGACCAGAGTGGGCACTGGCTTCAGCCCAAAGGGCCAGAACAGAGTGGACGCTACCACACACGGCCGGCACCATCAGTTGCTCGGCCAGTCTCATTGAAAACGACTTCAGCTTGACCAGGCCCGTAGCATGCAGACCAACCAGGGCCAGCAGATTCAGCAGCGTCTGGAACAGAGACATACAATACACTGGCCAACTGCTACATAAGAGCATTCACACTGACCCTAGCAACTGGCTGGTCAAACACTGACCAGTAATGAATGAGGGTAGACAACCTTGGAAAAAGCTACAGTTTCATTTTTCAGGATAAACGTACCTGTGTGAGGGCGAGAGGTACCACATACGGATAGTGGTACTGAGGCATGAAGATTTCACAAACGAAGCTGTGCAGCTGATCTGCCAGCGCGTACACCACCACCACCACCAGGGCGGCAGCGCTGGGCAGGAGTGGAGCCACATCTTTATAAACCGTATATGTACGCACCCTGAGTGCAGATGGGACGCGAACCCAGAGCCATGCTGAACTGAGAGAGTCATAGAGACCATAGAGAGTGAGACAGAAAGAAAGAAGGAATGAGAATAACCCAAAAACGAGTTTTATTTTTTAGTTCGTCATTAAAACTGACCATCTGGAGATGTGCATCTTTCTGGCTCCAGTTGGGCCGAACCAGCCTTCCAACAGAATGAGGTCAGGTATGGTTCACTTTGTCCCTCAGGTTGCTGGAGACTGGTTACAGAGTGCCTACATACACACATAAAAACAAAATGAATAACCCAAGTTTAAAAAAAAAGCTTTACAAACTCCATTGTTGTGGCAGAACAATAAAAGAAGTCGTACATTGAAAGTTGAACGCACTTTCGGTCATCTCCTCGTATCCCCACAGCAAAGGCCTTGACTGTTAGTCTTTTGGTGGACGTACAGATGACTGGCATAATTATATACTGCACAAGCTTTATATGGCCATACCATGACCAAAGTTAATGAGTGAAAGTGTTAATAATTAAAGTTAAATCTTTCACAGCTGTCATGTCAAATGCTTATATGTCCTTGTAAAGCTATAGCAACCAGACAGATATTTCTCAAGATTCCACCACAAAACTGGGTTTGTATCTAAAAATTACTTATGATTAGTGAGTTGTGTGTATATGTCACAGAATTCTCTCCCAATCTCCCTCTTGGTGGCCATAATATAGCAGCATTGTGAAATATGTATGTGTCTCACAGTGACAGCTAGCCTGGCTACAGTACAGCCTTCACGTGGCTGGGTTATTTTAAATACAGTGTTACAATTTAGACTCTCTAAGTGTATAACAACAGAAGTCCTTTTATTCCTATATACATTCAAAACAGTTTACCTTATACTCAGATTCATCATTATATATCATAATTTTAATCAAATAGTTTCAATTATCAATTTAATTGTGCTGATATTTACTGTTATGCTTTGACATAAATGTGTTTATTTGTAAAAATGCTTGACTATGTGTCACACTATGTGTACACTATCTATAACGGTCAAAGGTTTAGGTACAATACCTATCAAACATTTTAGAACTGTTCCAAAACATATATATATGAACAACATTACAAATTGAGTTAACCTGCTTGCTACTAGAAAAAAACTGTTTTGTTCGTAGCAGAGAAATGTGGCTTTATTAAAATAATAATATTAAAATAATCTTGTTTCAAGAGATTCAAGAGTTTTATTGTCATATGCACAGCAGAAACAGACAGTTCACCAATAAATAAAGATAACAAAAAAAAATATATATAAGAATGGGATAAATACATCATAGCCATAACTCACTAAGGCGTAGGAGAGAGACAATTATGTCATAGCCATGACTTAACAAGGCAAAAGTATGAGATGATTGTCATAGCCAAGAAATAAGGAAGCGTAAGAATGAGATAATTACGTCATAGCTATGACTTAACAGGGCATAAGAATGAGATAATTACATCAAAACCACAACTCACTATGGCATTGGAAAGAGCCAATTATGTCATAGCTATGACTTAACAAGACATAAGAATGAGATATTTAAATCATAGCCCTCACTTAGTAGGGACTGGGAATGAGAAAATTAAGGCAAATATATATATATATATGTATAATAATGTTATAAGTTGAAGTAAATAAAATTAAAGTATTTTTTTCTTTTTTATAATTAAAAATAAAAATTACATGTGCTGTTCAGCAACAAAATAAATAAATTTAAAAAAAAACACAAAACGTCTCTTCCCTATCGTTCATGTTACCATGCAATGTTTACAGACTACTAATTCTGGACTGGCGTATGAAGCCTACATGGAAAGAGAAAAGTTTGCATCCTCCTGTATGGTGGTTTATCATTCTGGGACACAAAAACTAAAATATAGGCATCATTGCTGTGGAATTATTTAGCTCATTGAGTTAAACAACTAGTCAAAATACTGTACATGGCGTGTCCTGAAACGTCTTTCTAGGTTGTAAGAGATGTGGCAGACGTTTCTTTTGAGATCCCACTTCTATTATAAATAGAGGCAGGGGAGGTGATTTCTTAAGGGGGACGTTCAGAACTCTCTAATAATCTGAGACCCATGTGTGCTTATTTTAGAGTGGAGTGTAAACCACATGTCTTTATATATACAAATATTTACACTAGCACTCAAAAGTGGGGTCACAGTGAAATGTTCTTGTTTTCAATGGAGTATCTTCTTCCTTAACACAACAATGGACTGACGGGTCTCTAAAGAAAGTTGTTTCTTTCTGGTCATTTTGAGTCGGTCAGCAAGCCATCAACTGCTGATGCTTCAGATACTAAACTAACCTAGAATGTTGTTCCCTTTTATACTCACTTATTAGTAGAATGTTTTTCAGCTGTGCATCACAATTGAGCAAGAGTGTCCTAACAAACCAATTAGTCCAATAACATCCTTAACTTGGATTGGTGGCCGTACCAGGAGTTTTAGACAGAGGACTGAGAATTACTGATAATAGGACTATATGTAAAATAAGCCTCTATACAAAAATAGACTTTAATACAAACATTTTTATTCTTTAAAAATCATCTGATACACTTACAGTAATTGTGAAATGGATAATATTGTTTGTGAATTGCATGAAAATGAAAATGAAATTCTAAAGTGATCCTAAACTTTTGAGCGGTAGTGTATTCAGGTTTTTCACTTTCATGTGGTTCCTCATGAAGCTGCTGGCCAAAATGTATGTCTTATATACACTGCTTAAAATTTCAGATTCCCCAGCTTACAGCACCGTCTCACGTCCCTAAATAGAGGCCGTTCTCTAAACTTCATCTTATCAAAGCAGGTGGTGCCTGTGACCTGAAGCCATTACGATTTAATCTGTTAACGGACGCTGAGCTCTCCTGACAGGTACTACCATCCTTAGAAACCAACACGCTCCGCAGCACATTCTTAACAGAAGCTGATGGTCTGATTTTCACCTTTTGAAAGCTCACTGCTTACAGAATGTGGCTCTTTGACAAGCTAAGCAAACCCATTCTAATGCACAACATGGGTCAAACTTAACCCGTATTGATTTCTGGTTATTGTATGCACTGTGGAGCGTCTCTTTGGTAAATCTATTAAAATCAGTTTATTTCATTATTTAATGTTTCAAGTGTTCATTAAAAATCTTTATTTTAAGTTTTTTCAAATTAGACATTTCATCCAGTCACTACAAAAGGACAGTAACCTTAGACTCAATTTGACGGAACTTGAGAAACAGTTTACTTCTAGTAATTTAAAAGGTAAAATTTCAGTTTTGTGTGCAATTTTGTCTAATATGGATTCATCCTGTTATGATACACTTAGGTTAACCTGGGAAAAAGATCTTGGTTTGTCATTTAGTGAAGAGGTTTGGTCCAACACTTGTAACAGGATCTTCCTTTAATTCTGCAAATGTACCTTGGTTAATGTCCATGAGCAAAATTTCTAATTTATTCATAGGATGTATTTTATCCCAGTCCATTTGCAGAAAATATCTCTGAATATGTGTTTTAAGTGCTCTATGGAAGTAGGCACTGTAATGAATGTGTTTTGGTCTTATGACAAATTACAGAACTACTGGAAAGGGATTCATCATGTCATACAGGAAATAATTAACATACAATTTGTTATCTCTCCAGCTGTGTATCTGTTAAATTCTAAAAATATATGGTCAGATAATCACACTAATATTCTTTTAAGCATGCTAATTTATTTCGCCAAAAAATGCATCTATGGAGATGTGGTTAGGTCAGATTTCCAAATGGTTACCTTTGGAGAAATTAACATACGATTTACATCATAAATGTTAAATAATTCTTTTCACTTTGAATTGTTTAAAATGTTCATGTTTACATATTTACTTATATACTTATATATCTATATTTATCTGGTACTTTGCTTATGTTTTCAGGAACTCTGCCCAAATGCCCAACATGTATGCTACAGCAGGGGAGACCCCTCCAACTTTAGGTCTGTCCACAGCCAATGTAATGTCCAACCCCTGGAACCACTGTATTTTTGTTCGTTAAAAGTTAATAAAAAAAAAGATAATAAAAAAAAAATCTTTACTTTAATCTTAAATCATTAAATATGTTCCCGACTGCAAATGTTTACAAACATCAATAGTTCCCAATAGTTCCCAATAGTTCCCAATAGTTTGAATCCATAGTGAACACGTAAGGGTTCATTCTGACGCATGTTGTGTGTTAGAAGGCAGTGATACTAGCATGATTTATTTTTAATAAATCTTAAATCAGGATTTGTGATGAGGAATTAATGGAAGTGATGAAATGAATTTACTGCAAATATATACAGTAAATAAAATCTCAGTTGGGTCACTTTTGACCCAGGTTGTACATCAACAGGTTATATAGTAGTTTTCAGGCAGTGTTTTGTGGGGAGTCTGGAGACACTACAGGTAGACACACATTAAAAGATAATAAGAGCAGTAAAGACTCACTTTGCAGGTGCATCATGCTTCTTTTCTCCTCCTGTTCCTGAACCGTCGTGCCGTTTAAAGATGGGAAGAAAGCGTCCACTGGATCATTCCCCTCAGAATCACGAACGAACAAACGCTCCGGCCTGAGATGTGAATGGAACTTCTGTGTGTGTATCTCCTGTGAATGCGTCTGTGTACTCTCCGCTCTGAGGCACTGACCGCTTGCGATGGACTTTGAACCTCTCTCACTAACATAACCTCATTTCATCAGCTCTGTCTCTCTTCGAATGTTTCTTTTCATTACTCTCTCTCTCACAGAATCACTGATAAAGCAATGGTTGACCTGTGATTATTAGTCTTTTGCTGGATGTGCAGATGACAAGCATCATTAAGGGACCTATATTGCACTGGTGTTATATGACTATAGCGTGACTAAGGTTAATGATTGAAAGTGTTTGCATTAAACAGTTATATGTGCTCCTGTCACAGCTACTACGTCAAGTAATCATAAACTCTTCATCATGAAAGCTCCCAAATGACTTAATTGACTTGTTCCCAGTCTACAGCTTAATTAACATTCCTTACTACATTGTGGCTATGACTTAATAATCTCATTACCATCCCGCTACTGCATAGTGGCTGTGACATAATGAACCTATTTTCATGCCTTGCTAAGTTTTTTTCCACACTTAATTAAGTTTGACTTAATTATCTCATTTCAGTGCATTACTAAGTTACGGCTTTGCCATAATTATCTTACTCTCATATATTTTTAAGATGGCTTAGTTATATTGTAGTTAACTTTTAATTTGTATTATATAAAAATACTTTTATATAAAAATACTTTTTTGTATATTTTGTATATATTTTTATTATTTCCTTTTTTTGTTATCTTTATCTATTGGTGAATGGAGGAACAACAAAGTAAGAATTTCACTGTACAGTGTAACTGTCTGTTCTGCTGTACATATGACAATAAAACTCTTGAACTTAAACTTGTTCCCACACTTTACTAAGCTGTGACCATGGATTGATTGTCTTAATTCATCAAGTTGCAGCTATGACATAATTATCTCAATGATACTCCTTAGAAATGATCTCATTTTCATGCCTTACTAAGTTGTTGCTTTGGTTTACACCTTATTAGGTCATGGCTATGACATGATTATCTCATTCTTATGCCTTGTTAAGTCATGGCTATGGCATGATTATCTCATTCTTATGCCTTGTTACATCACAGCTAAGACATAATTGTGTTTTTCCTATGCCTTAGTGAGTTGTGGTTATGACGTAATTATCTCATTCTTACGCCTTGTTAAGTCATAGCTATGATGTAATTATCTCATTCTTTTGCCTTGTTAAGTCATAGCTATGACGTAATTATCTCATTCTTACACTTCCTTATTTCTTGGCTATGACAATCATCTCATACCTTTGCCTTGTTAAGTCATGGCTATGACATAATTGTCTCTCTCCTATGCCTTAGTGAGTTATGGCTATGATGTAATTATCCCATTCTTATGCCTGATTAAGTCATGGCTATTACATAATGATCTTTTCCCGTGTTTTACTAAGTTGTGAACATGACATAATTATCTCTTTCTCATGCCTTACTATATGGTGGCTGTGCCTTAATTATCTCATTCCCAGGCCCTACTAAGTGAGAACTACTGTGTCATGGCTATGGCTTGGGCTTAATTACGTTGTGGCATAATTATCTTATACATAAGTCATGGCTATGGCTTTATTATCTCATTCCCACCCCTTACTACGTTGGGGCTATGACGTAATTATCTTGTTTCCATGACTTGTTCATGAACAGTCTTGGTCCCAAGTGGCCATATATTATTTATATTTGAAATAGATGTCATCAGTAGGTCTGGCTGACATTTTGGCCGGACTCCACCATCTGTGAGTGACACTCCTCCTCCACGCCCCCACCTCGACCTCTCTCTCCCACTACAGTCCTCATACTGAAGTAATCTATTACTCTTACCAAGTCCTGAGCCACTAGAGAGCACCATGGTCTGGTATTCAGTGTAGAATGGGCCTTTGGTTGATTCTCTAAATATTTATTTGCATTAGAGATGGCATGTCCAGTACTGGTGCAGAGCCGAATACTGGATCAGAGAACAGAGCAATAGTAAACAACTTTATTACTTAGCACACAGTCCATTTTTCAGTTTTAGGTGAATATAAAGAGTTACTTTTACTCCAGAGCAAACACAATCGTTCAGATCTCTTACTTGTCAGCTGTATGCTGTCGCATCAATGATTACCCAGTGAGTAATGACCGTGGTGGTTGTACATGTGTTTTGTTTTGGTCCTCTTTACCTCAGATAAGGGTACGAATAAGACCTGAAAGCTGACTCTGTGTGAAACAATACAGGCCAAAATGGATCTTTTTCCACTGTTTCCACTTTTTAAAGCATTAGAGCAGAAGAGAACCTAAAACTAGACCAAATTAGAGAACATATCGTCGCTGTCCAATGAAAAACATGTATCCTCATTTTTGTCGATTTTGAGTTTTCTACATAATTTGATCATGTCAATGTTCATTTACACTGTTTAAAAATTTTAATGATGAATGGACCAATAGAAATGCCCCAAAACAGCTTGGAAAAAAATCTGGTTCCATTGACTTACATTGAAAGTGAAGTATGTTTTTGTTCTCTCCTGTAAAATTGCAATTTTGGAATTATCGGTGGTGATTGGTGGTTTTAAAACCAAAATCTCAACTATCCCTTTTAGAGGGAACGTCTGGTTCTATTTACCACCACTACAAACAATTCTTACTGTTATTGAGAGCAGTTCACACTATATATATATGTGCTTCATTTATGAATACAGTATTTAGCTCTATGTGTGTGTGGCTGTTTTTGGTGTGTGTGTGTTTGTGTGTGGTGTGCACGTGAGGGTTTAACACTCTCTGAGCTGTCAGGTCCAGCTCCCACTTCACTCTGCACCATAACTATGGCAACCCACTAAAACAAGGAGTCAGGAAAAAGTGGGGGAGGGTTAAACGGGCGTAAAGAAAGAAAAAAAGAAAAAAAACACTCATCTTTTTACACCTGCAGGACAAATGAGCGCCATGGCCAGATATCAACTTCACCCAGAGGATCTTTTTGAGTGACTGGAGTCCAGAGAGGCCTTCTCAGGTGTGTGTACGTCTGCCGGGATGGTTGCGTCCACTGTCTTACCTTTTGGCCCGTAGCAGTGAAGAAGGTGCGAGCTACGAGTCCCGAATGCCTCCCACCCCAAACCATGGGCACTGTGCTGTCCAGGTAAGTATATCAGATTTAGTGCTAAATAAATGCTAAATCATGTAGATTAGTAAAAAGATAATAATAAATAACTGTGTCCCGGTATGATATATACTAGTTTAATAAAGTATATATACCATGTTCTAATCTTAATGATGGAAGATTTTGGCGGAATACACAAAATCTGAATACACTGCACCATTCTGCACTAACAGGAAGTGATGAAATGATGTGGCTATACTAACATACATCAAGCAGCTCATTTGTAGTCTAATTTTTTTTTACTTTTAGAATTTTTTTTAAATTCTGTTCTTTTATTTACAAAAACACTAACATACACTCTTTTTTACTAACCTTCTTGAGCTGGTTTGCTAGGATAGCTTGCTAGCTAGCTAACTAGCTCTCAGTTGAGCATCCCTCCCGTCCTAGCAAACACATTAAGTTGTCACAACATTGGCAGCTTTCTTACAATGTTGCTACAATGTTGTCAAAAGGTGGAGCTTTTTATGTTTTCTGAACAACGTTGTCACAACATTACTGTTAAGTAACGTTGTCATGCGGTATTATGACTACCTGTTGGCTAGCAATATTCCATAACGTTCCATGCAGATATAATGGAACGTATAAAAGATTTTACGAAGCTGTGACAACATACTGACAACATTGGCACTACGTTATTACAACGTTGTCATATATTTATACTGTTATCAAAACTTTCTGAGGAATTACATTTCAACGTTGTGACAAAGTTGTGGCCACCAAAACAATAGATGTCACAATGTTGTCACAATGTTGTCTTGTAACTTTGTTTACAAGGATTTTGTGTTTCATTGTGAGACTGTAGTGTGCATCAACACCACACTTAAAATCTAAATTATAGCCCTTCTTTATTACTTTGTTTTTTTACATTGGTGCACACTAGACCCCAGCTAGGCTAACCCGAGCAAACTAACATTGTAATACAGAAATTCAACATTTATTTTGTAGTACTTATCAAATAATAAATGTAGTGTATTGTTGCTAGCATCTTTATGTTAGCATTCAGCTGACTAACAAGCTAGCTTATAATGTTGTTGTACCAGCGGAGTACCTTTAAAAATATTAGCCATTTTAAAGCATTTTGTGTTGGTTTACAATGATCTCTGGGCAGCATTGGTTGACTTGATCGCTCACTCTCCAAAGAATTAGCTAACTTTACTTGAGATAACAACCCTGCTGAAGAAACAGCACATATGGTTCACATGCTCATTGGTTTATGCTAGTTTGGTGCTGGTCTGTTACTGGTTAAGCTGGTCACTCAGCATGGTCATGCTGATTGACCAGCATACCAGTATTTGAAACGTATGGAATAGCCCATTGCTGCTAGAAAAACCAGCACAGACCAGCATAATTAATATGTTTATGCTGATCTAGTGATGGTCTAGGTGATCACCCAACATGGTCATGAATTCCATGCTGTTTGTTCAGCAGGGTTATGGGTTAACATTGCATGTTTGTTTTGTTTTAACAAATTTTAGAGTATGCTGGAAGCAAATTCTTCAGGACTATCTCTGCTCTATACTATACTAAGCAAAGTCAATTAGATATAGTGTTTAGTATAAGACCGGGACACTGTTTTCGTGTTACAGTGAGGACACAACATATTGCCTTATGATTCTATCACACTATTCAATCACCCTCCGATCCTCTTTATGCTGCCAATGCAGGGCTGATAAATGCCGTTTAGTGTCCTCCAGTGGGCTTCGAAGCTCTGTGCCTGGAGAACGCAGCGCCCCCTGCAATGAGATGAATGGCACAGTCAAGATCTCTCACCTCTCAGGCACTAACATTGAAGGTTTGGTGGCTTCAGATTGAAATACTGTTATCAGTATTTGCCGTGACGTGTCTGAAATCTTTACACATATTTGAGTATATGCATTTGTGTGTTTAGAGGAGCTGTTGGTCCCTGCTCTTCCCGAGAAGACTGATATAGAGAGGGGCTATGTGACCCCTCAGCAAGTGTATAACCTGCTAAATGCTGAAGCTGGTGAGCCTGCGCTTCATGATCCATACTACATCCTTATACTGGACTGTCGCTCCGCAGACAGGTAGAATACACATACACACCTATGCATACCTTGGCTGTCCAAAGAAAAGCTCAATTTTTGGTGATTTTTCTTTTTCTACATTATTTGAATGTCAGAAATGCTAAAAATTGGCTTGGAAAACATTCTGGTTCCATTGACTTGCATTGAAAGGAGAGACAGTTTTTCCCCTCTCCTGTAAAGTAACTATTTGGGTGATACTTGTTTTTCTTTTGACAGCAACTACAAGTTGGTCAACAAATCAAAAAGCCTTTTTCCGAAGCTATTGTATATGTGCATGTACACAGGTATAAGCAGAGTCATCTGGTGACGGCACGTGCAAGTGTGACAGTAATCCACCCCGAGCTGGGCTGTTTGATAAGCTGCGTCCAGCTACAGGAGTTCTCCATCATTCTGCTGTACGCAGAGGAGGGACACAGCCCAGGTACCATGCTCTTCAAACACTTTAAGATAACATAAAAAGAATATGTTAATGGACACATTCAGAACAATGTATTTAGCCATCATTACTTTTTTTAAAGCGTCCTGCTCAATTCTGCTGGCCTTACACGTCAAAACCCATGTCCAGAAACACAGTTGGCTGGTGGAGTAGCCTAATTCCAGAGTCCTTTAGACTGAGCTTTCATCCCCTGTAAAAGAAAAGACACTGTTGTTAAAAATTATGTGCTTGTCTAAAGTGTCCTGAGCATGTTGCAGCCAGTTCAGTGACCAGAAAATTAGATTCTAGTGCCATCTACTGGGCAAAAATGTCCCAGCACCACCAAGAGCATTTCGGAACATCAACAGTTGCAAGAAAAAGTAAATGAACCCTTTGCAATTATATGTATTTCAGCATAGATCGCTAATACAATGTAATCTGAGCAAATTATAGACAAACACAGTCTACAGTCGCACTTTTCATGTCTTTATTGAGCACATTGATGGACATAACGTCACTATCCAGAGGAAAAAAAATACATAAATAAAGTTTTAGAGCTGTCTTTCACATTGTAACAAAATTTCTTGATGATTGGACCAATGAAAGTAGCTCCAACATAGCTTGGTTCCAATGACTGACATTAAAATTGAAGAAAGTTGTTGCACTTTCCTGTAAAGTTGGCATTCTGATACATGTTTTCTTTGGACAGTGACAATAAACAGTGCTGGGAAAGAGGAAGGCATAAAAAGATAACAATCAAACCTCATTTTATTAGTAATCAATGCTGAAATCTAGGTCATTCTAAAGGGTCCACTTACCTTTTTTTGTAAGTGTAAAGACATAACCAGTGCCTGTACGGTACAGACCAGGGACAGTGGATCTACATCAAAATCTGTCAGCACTGATTATGTGTTGTTTCTTCTCTCGTCCTTTCCCCCTGTGTGTGTTTTAGTAGGCAGTCAGGAAGCCCGAGCCGACTGCCCCACTCTACAGCACTGTTTCTTTCAGCTGAGCGCTCTCGGCATGGACCCCGTGATCTTACTGGGTGGGTTTTCGGCCTTCCACTCCCTCTATCCTTTCCTGTGCACGCCACGCATGGTCCTTCTAGAGTCTGAGCGCCGCCTCCTCACCATCTACCCCTCCGAGATCCTGGAGGGGGCGCTGTACCAGGGATCTGCCTCCCAGGCTCACGACTACCGCATCATCAAAAACCTCCACATCACGCATGTGGTCAATGCTACGGCTGAAATCTCTGACGCCTTCCCCAACGTCCTGCGCTACCTGCGGCTGCGGCTCAGCGACGACGCCCAGCAGGACCTTCGGCAGGCGCTTCCGGAAGCTTCCCGTTTCATTGCTGCAGCTCTTCGGGGGTCTCCAGGGTCACCCGGTGGGCGCGTCCTGGTGCACTGCAGCCTGGGCCGCAGCCGTAGCTCGGTGTTGACGCTGGGTTTCCTGATGGAACAACGTCGCTGGTCCCTGCTTCATGCTTTCCGCTGGCTCAAAGAGAGGCGCACATGCGCCGCACCCAACGCAGGGTTCCTCAGACAACTCTCGGACTACGAGGAGCAGCTGTTCGGACAGCGTCTTACCTCACTTGATGACATCCGGCTCTGAGAGGATCAGGGATCAAGGGGATCAAACATCAGTAACATCAATATTTGTGAAGTTACAGCAGTTGGAATGACACTGACACTGGAGACTGAATCAGAATCAAGAGATCATGGATAATAGGATAGGGCACTAACTCTTAACTGATCCCATTGAAGGCACCAGTGAAGGTCTATGGCATGGGTTTCCATCTCTGGTCCTGGAGGTCAGGTCCCACACTAATTAATCTACTCAAAGCCACCTACTATACCTGGCACTCAACAGATCTGTTGAATCAGTTTGAGCTGGGAAATCACCAAACCATGCTAATGACCTGCCCTCCAGAACTGGAGTTGAATACCCCTGGACTACAGCAAGGATTGCCAAAATTCACCTCCTGGAGACATGCCTGGAGTTTCAGTCCTAACCTTCTTCATCTGATCCAGAGAAGTCTTCAGAACACTTTGTGTAGTTGGCTAAGGTGTGTTTGGGATGGAAGTGAGCTTAACAAGAAAATATATCTTTAGAAAAACCTCTAGTGACCATTGCTCTTAGTGACCCACAACACTTGACTGCTTTGAGTGTTCCTTGACTGATCTAGCACATGATGAGCTGGGTCAGCTGAGCAGTAGTTGAAACAGTGCTCAGAGGTTGCCAGAAGCCAGATTAAGTAGCAGGTCTACAGTGGCCTCCATGCTTGATCATGGAGAACCTAAAGTCTAGGCCAACCATAATCTGCCTCACCTGTTTCTTCTTATTACCAGAACAGGCTGATGGCAGCAAGACCAAAACAGATGAAACAACAGGGGATTTTGGTAAATACTACAAACTTCTGGTTGCTCAAAGCCAATCCAAGAGGGTACACTGACCTGGTAGCTAGCATTAACGTGTTTAGGGTGGAAACGGCTATAGCAACACTTCTCTCTGTAGCCTGGAATAGTACCAGGTAGCCAGTCGAGGTAGCCATGCGGCTTAACTGTTTACTATTGGAACCAAACAGCAGGAAAGTAGACCCCTAGAACAGGAGCCAGGTCTGTTGGTGTTAAGACCAACCATCCTCCTGATTTCACAAATGATATACCTTTCTGGGATGAGCTTGGTTGGAGCAAACCCTTGTAGGACCTGCAGGCCAGCTTGAAGACCAGGAGATGTTAAGACCAGGAAATGTTATAGATCTAAAACGTAAAACAAAAACACTCAATATTCAATATTCACATGATTCAAAAGACCATGATTATCTGGATCTGGTGGGTTTCATAATGATTAAACTAAACTTTTTGGGGGTAAAGCAGGGTATCAACTTTGGGAGAAACTGTTCCAACAATTAGGGAACACAAATGAAAAACAGTGGACAGAAACTGCCGAGATCATATCCTCGCCAGCCAAACACAAATTACCCAAACCTTTTTAACTCTGGGCAGTTTTTTAGGAACTGGAAAGACAGGAAGATTTTTCTTATGACGTGAATGGATTCAGGAAAGTCAAG
This sequence comes from Megaleporinus macrocephalus, assembly GCA_021613375.1. Taxonomy (NCBI): domain Eukaryota; kingdom Metazoa; phylum Chordata; class Actinopteri; order Characiformes; family Anostomidae; genus Megaleporinus; species Megaleporinus macrocephalus. The sequence continues at coordinate 6,797,888 of CM038712.1, read as the reverse complement.
GACAGTGTTGACATTCATTCCTGCTGCTTTACTTTGAATATATTGCCTTCCGGCATTTTCATACCTTTATTCCTTTTGTCCAGACCTCTTGTTTACTTGCTCATGTTGCTTTGTTTTTTCTCTCACCATGTTCTCCGAAAGATGGACTACAAAATGGAACATGAGTAGATTTAGTAGATTTAGAGTTGGATTTGAAAAATCGTATATTTAGGCTACTGAATATTTTCGTTGCTGTTTTGCTTGTTGATGTGCATTGTTTTGTGAGAGGTGTTTTCTGTACTTCTAGTGGCGTGACCTCTGGTCAAATGACACCAAAGAACAAACATGAACTCTGCAAAGAGCACTTCAGTTTGTGTAGTTGTTGGATAATCACCCCCAAACGGTAAACACAATGTTAAATATCAAACAAACAAAGGGTTAAGCAATTTTCACACCTTGTGAAAATTAACTACGGCTCATCCAGATCACTGGCGACACCAAAAACACCCCCATCTTTTTTGTTGCCGATAACAAGCAAGCTAACCTGCTAATCATAAACACTAAAAACACAAGGGTGAACATGATAGATAGTTGTATGTTAGTGAGAGTACAGTGCTGCACACTGATCTATAGAAAAAGTATATAGATATCTGGAGTGGTGCTGCCCTTAGCCAAGGAGCTAACATAGCAGTTTGCAAGCTAGCTTACTCGTCTACCACAAACAGTAAAATCACTAAAGTAATGATCTGACAGCGAACATATCACAGAGTCTCTTTTTCACGTTTTTTTACAGCCATGTGCAAAAGTTTTGGAGCCCCTGATCAAATGCTCTGTTGGTTATCTAAGTGAAAGTACACTAAGTTGCCAAATGTATTCGCTCGTCTGCCTTTCCCCACGCATATAAACTTGAGTGACTTCCCGTTTTTAATCCAAAATGTTTAATCCATTGTGATATCAGCCCACTCTTTGCAGCTATAACAGCTTCAACTCTTGTGGCAAGGCTTTACACATCATTTAGGAGTGTGTTTATGGGAATGTTGGACCATTTTTCCAGAAGCACATTTGTGAGATCAGACATTGATGTTGGACATGAAAGCCTGCTTCGCTAATTCATTCCAAAGGTCAGGACTCTGTGCAGGCCTGTCAAGTTCTTCCACACCAAACTCGCTCTTCCATGTCTTTTTGGAGCTGCTTTGTGCACTGGTGGGCAGTCATGTTGGAACAGGAAGGGGCCGTCCCCGAACTGTCCCCACAAAATTGGGAGCATAAAATTGTCCAAAGTCTTTTGGTCTGCTGAAGCATTAAGAGTTACTTTCACTGGAACTAAGGGGCTGAAAAACAAGCCCACACCATAATCCCCCCTCCACCAAACTTTACACTCAGCACAATGCAGTCAGACAAATACAGTTCTCCTGGCAACCGCCAAACCCAGACAGAGAAGTGTGATTGGTCACTCCAGAGAACACATCTTCACTGCTCTAGACTCCAGTGACGGTGTGCTTTACACCACTCTATTTACATTGATCTTGGTGATATAAGGCTTGGATGCAGCTGCTTGGCCATGGAAAGCCATTCCATGAAGCTCTCTATGCTCTGTTCTGGAGCTGATCTGAAGGCCACATGAAGTTTGGAGATCTGTAGTGATTGACTCTGTGGAAAGCTGGTGACCTCTGCTCACTATGCTCCTCAGCATCCGCTGACCCGCTCTGTCATTTTACATGGTCTACCACTTGGTGTCTGAGTTGCTGTCGTTCCCAATCACTTCCACTTTGTTATAACACCACTGACAGTCGGCTGTGGAATATTTAGTAGTGATAGGGATCCTATCACGGTACCACGCTGGAGTTCACTGAGCTCCTAAGAGAGACCAATTTTTTCACTAATGTGTGTAGAAGCTCTGCATGTCTAGGTGCTGGCCTGAAAGGGGAATATGGATTATAATTATTTTAACTTGTATGATGACACATGTAAAACACAGACAGACATTTTTACCCAGTTTAGTGATTAGTAATCTAAAGTTTTCAATGCTAATCTAAAGTTACTTTCATTGGAACTAAGGGGCTGGAAAACAAGCCCACACCATAATCCCCCCTCCACCAAACTTTACACTCGGCACAATGCAGTCAGACAAGTACCGTTCTCCTGGCAACCGCCAAACCCGGACAGAGAAGCTTAATTGGTCACTCAAGAGAACACATCTCCACTGCTCTGGACTCTAGTGACGGTGTGCTTTACACCACTCTAAAAGGCGAACGTGGAAAGGGGAACATGGATTATAATTATTTTAACTTGTATGATGATACATGTAAAACACAGACAGCCATTTTACCCAGTTTAGTGATTAGTAATCTAAATATTTAAATGCTGAGTCATTTAAATGCTGAAACTGTTGGGAATTAAACAAATAAAGATTGTGTGCTACACTGCAGATTTCCAATGTGTTTAATAAAATAAGGTAATAATAATAATAATAACAACAAAAATAATAATATTAATACATCTACAGGTTGTGCAATGAAAATGTGAGCATTTATATATTATTATATGAATATTTATTAATATTTTATTGTCACCACACAGTGTAATAAAGTGTACATGTATTTTACCAATACTTCTCTTTTTTGTGGTCACTTTTTGCTCCACTTATGCTCGCAACCAACCACCCCCCAACCCCCACCCCAAAATAGAGTCAGCTTTATTGAAGTTTTATTTAGGTCTATTGTAATTAAACACTCCGCTGCCACATGAAGTCACATGGACTTTCTGCAATAGACCATTTTCACGCCAGCACAATGACCCACGACTGAATGCGTGAGGAGGCCCGAACTCGCAAACAAACACCAAAACACACATTCGTAAATTCCTCTGCCTCCTCCCCTAAACACTCATGGTAGAGACAGCTTGCCGGGGGAGTGCAGGGATGAAAGTAAACGTTTATGGCTGATGTGAGGCCGACTTTACAGATTTAGGGCCTAATTACAGACGTGCTGGTGGAGGAAGATGAGTAACTATCACTTTAATTCAGCCTGTATTCTTTCAGAGAGACAGAGAGAGAGAGAGAGAGAGGGAAAGAGAGAGAAAGAGGGGATGGCCTTGTTCCACAGTAAGTAGGAACTTTCTGGAATTCTCTGGAACCGTAAAAAGCTGCTTATCTCCAGCTGCATCCAGCACATGATTCAGTAGCACAATACATCAGCTGTTAATCATCAGATACACAGATGGAGAACCGGAGAAGGTTCTTCCTCATACCACTTCACAAAGCAGTTCACCAGACCCCTGTACTCCTCCTCCTGGCCAACCTGCACACGACCCACAATGGCAGCGTCATCCTAGCATAGTGTAAATGACTGGATTCGGATCCACAGCTCTCATCCATGTGGGCATGTCGTTCAGTTTATCCCTCAGCAGTCAAGGCTGGATATTATTGCATGATCCACACCATGCTGTCCAAGGGGGAGGAGTAGGAGGAGTAGTCCCCCTGTAGCAAGCATGTCATGTCATCTGCACCCATGTGGCTGATACTCAACCTGCAGGTGGATGTAATGCTGAGCTCACCAGTGGTCGTTGTTGTGCCAGTCCCAGTCTCTCCATGACGTTCACTTGCTCTGCTGGTCTATATGGCGCCGCTTTCTTAGGCACCGGCACATGCATGATGTTTTCCTGAGCACAGAAACTGTCTTGAGGCTCTTGAGGTGCTGAAGAACTTCACAGCTGGTCCACACATGCCCTTAACACCTGGGGGGCTAACGTCCTGGTGAAGTCTCTCCAGCTCTTTCCTCACCTGGTTAGCTATAATATGATATCTAGCTTGGTGAAATGGGGGCGTGGTAAGGTCTGCAATGGGGGGTAATTCGGGAGGGTGTGAATGTGGTGTCAGAGGGTCAGTGTGAACGGCTCATGGGGACTCCTGTGACGGTAGCTGCTGGAGGTGATGAGGCATGGGTCTAGCTTGTTTGCCTGTTCTAGATTCCAGTCAGCTGTACCCCTACCTTGTGGGCTGTAACTGGCACTGAATCTGACTTGTACGGTGATGTTCTGGTTACCGTAATATTTGGCTTGTGATGCTGATGCTGAGTTTCTAGTCCGCTGATGAACCAATATTGCAACAGAAGCGAATCACAAACCACTTCGAATGAATTTGTTTACACCTCAATCACTTTAAATATTCTTTATAGTATATGTCTATCAATGTGCAGCAATATTATAATAATGAATCCTGTTCATAGAGTGCCACCTTGGTACGAAGCAGAAACTACATACATATCAAACTAGTTAATTCCAGATAAGCCTGCTCACATGCTCACATGTAGCGTGTCACTGGCCTCTTTTCTGATCCTGACCACTTTACCGAATGATCCTGGAAGCCATGTGGTCTAATTTAAATGATACTTAGAAGACTTCAACAGAAGAGCTAAAGCAGCACAGAGAGAAACCAGTTAGAAAAAAAGTTTTTATTTGGTGGAAAGTCTGTCCACATATATACAGATAAATATACCTAAGATAAAGAAAGATTGCATTTGTCTTTTCCACACACTAGCACAGTAACTGCTTCAACACAAGTGAAGGAAAGATGGTTGATGTTATCAGTTAACATGAGCATATTTAGGAGAATTCTTTTTGTCTGACTCTCTGAATCACGGTCAGCACAGTCTCTCCGCTGTAAGTCACTCAGAACTCTGTTATTGTGGATTTGAAAGAGTTTTGCTGAATTGCAGCAGAAAAACGCTACTGAAGGCGGCGCATGCGCAGTGAGAGCTCGCCGGGTTCTGAAGCGAAGCCCCTTTTCAGCGTGTGTGAGGCTCTGCACGTATCATGGCTGGACCTGGGTTGCCAGATTGCGCATGAATCCTCATAAACTCTTACAATTTTTCCATCTGGGCTGAAAAATGGCTTTTAACTGTCAAATATATTTATAAAACGTAATTCGTGTATTAAATCAATTATTTCAAACTTCCAGGTTTAGGTTATAATTTCACAGCAGGGAGTAACGTGCTGTTAATATAAGAGGAATGTTTATTTCACCCAAAATAAGATAAGCTAAGATAAAATAATCCTTTATTAGTCCCACAGTGGGGATACTCCTAGGAAATTCCCTGCAAAGGGAACTAGGAACAAACAGGGCACTCAGTACAAAAAATAGATAAATAAATAATCTAGTATATACAATATGAATAATAAAAGTAAAAAATTAACTCTTGGTTGCACATAGCACATTATCTCAAATGGACAATAGAGATAGAAATAGTCCTCTTCATGAATGAACATAAATGGTTTTTGGGATGGTAGTGCAGAACCAATTAAATATTTAAGTAGAAAATAAATAAATAAATAAATAAATAAATAAATAAATAAATAAATATATATATATATATATATAATATATATATATATATATAATATTATATTATATATATTATATATATATATATTACTGTTTTTTGCCATTGTGTGAGCCTTTTACTGAATATATAAAATGTGTTATATGCACCGAGTAATGAAATATTCTCTTTCTAAAAAGCCCCTTCACAAAAAATACATTTTAATTTCATAGATAAACATCGTTAACACTATTCAACACCCAAACTGTCCATATACAAAAAAACTAAGCAGTGAAACAAACAAAAGTAGGCCAGTTTTTAATGAACTGTTTTTTTTTGACACAGTTAAATCAGTTTCGCCCCGCCCACTTTTTTTCTGACGCTATGAGTGTTGACTCATTAACATATATCAAAGTTGAAAACGGTTTTTTCAGCTTTTGTTGATTATATTAAATCACACAAGGCCTTCAGTTAAAGTAAGTTTTCTAGATGATCTAGATGAACCTGTAACCTGTGGGTTTGGCTAAAATTGAACTTCTTTCTGAGCCACTGAAAGCACTTTGGCTTGTAGAAAGTGAGTGTATGAATCAAAGGAGTCACAACACGAATCGAATCAGTGATTCCTAACGCCCACGGCAAAAGGTGGTTTAGTGGGATTTAATCAATCCAATCTGGCAACCCTGGTCGGGATTGGGAGCCGAGGAGCGGAAGGAGTTCCCCCAGCAGATAAAGGCTGCAAACCCAGGCAGGCCAGTGAGCCACGCATCACTTCTTCAGAAGTTTGACCAGACAACGAGCCTACTCAACATCTGGACATAGACTCTCAAGGGTCTTCGTGCATGCGCAGAGACTGAGCACGCTGAAGGTAAGGGTTCATTCATAACTTTTATATAAATATATAACTTCTTATTCGCCAGCTTCTTGTTGGAATTTTCTCGTTCCACCTTAAATGGTGCAGCAGTTCCATTGGAACTGAGGCACCATTTAAGGTGGGACGAGAAAATTCCAACAAGAAGCTGGCGAATAAGAAACCAACAAATAATAATAATGATGTGGTCAGTACTGTCCTGTAGCATTAGTGCATGGAGAGTGTGAGCTGTTGCTGACCATTATATCAGTCCAGGAAACTTTTATCTTCTCCAGATATCCTGCTTTAAACATCTCCAATCACTGTGACAGCACCTACTTCTGCTTCTGCATGAGCATCACCAGTATTCCTGTGTACAGTAGCTTAGTCTGCCACTGTATATGTGGTCTTAGCATTGGAGTAAGAGGGTCTTGTAGCACTAAAGCCAGCCTTTAGTGAAAGTGGGATTACTTCAGTGGAAGGATTTACTCAAGTAGCCCCAAACTTGAGGGCCAAAAAGCCCCTAAATACTTCTGCACCACAGCAGAAGTGGAGCGTCTAGGAACTGAAGTTTGTTAGAAAGTCTGGTCCAGGAGCAGATCCAGCAGAACCAGACTGGAATGAAGCTAAAAGTAAGGAATTAGGGATTAAACCAAACTCTGTGCCAGCATAAATGCAGAACAGTGCTTAACTATACTGTGCGTCTCTGCATACTGTGCCTCTTTTAAATGCATTAGCAGGTAAAGTCCCCCCAACCCCCGGCCCCCGGTTTGTATGTGTGTGTGTAAAGGGGGAAGGCGGGGGTGCCGAACACGTGGCAGTGCTCCTCCGCCCCTCCTCTTGAGCGGGACGTCCTCTGCCTCCATACCGGAGCCTCACATCCTCACGAGCGCACAGCTGGACAGCTGCAGACCCTCACGTCCCACACGGGAAGTTTTAGGATTATCCTGTGGAAAAACGTGACAAGACAACAAGCGATAGACCTATACATGAAGTGCACTTCACTGGACAGCAATAAATAACAGATATATAGCATTGCAAGTGAAGTGCATGAGAAATAGTAGATGTATCATATGGAATATTAAGTTTGTTTTGTGGAACAGTATAAAAGAATGTCCTATATATGGTGTACAGCCAGACACCAGCTGTAGTGGGACTAACATTTTAGAATAGCAGGTTGTGACAAAAATTATGTTCAAGCTTTAAATAATCATTATTTAGTACACTATTGTGAATCATTGAGTAAATACTGTTAATTATTTAGTAATTACTGTGAATTATTAACAATTTTTAATTCATTATTCAATAATTGCTATAGATTGTTTGGTACAAAGAAGTTATTTAGTCATTGCTATTATTATTTTTTATAATTGTATAATATTTTTCTGTAATTTGCTTGGTAACTTTGAATTATTCAGTATTTACTTTGAATTATTCAGTAATTACTATGAATTATTCAGTAAAAGCTATGAATAATTCAGTAGGTACGTTTTGACTTGTACTGTAAATTATGTTTTAAATCTATGAATTATTAAATATGTACTAAATATTGTTTAGTAATTACTATGAATATTTTCTTAAATATTAACTTTTTGACTACTATAAATTGCTCAGTAGCTGGATTATTGGATTATGGGTTATTCAGTAACTACTATTAGATATTCACTGAATTGTTTAGTAACTGCTATGAATTATTCAGTTTTGGCCAAGTAATAACAATGAATTAATTACTGTTTATTATTCATAAATTAATGAGTTATTTACTAATGATTATTAATTGTTCAGTAACAGCTATACATTATTCAGAATATTATACTGTATAGTGTATAGCAATTATTTACTGTTTAGTATAAATTATTTAGTAATAATTTATAAATTACTACTATGTATATGTGAGGGAGTGTAAGAAACTGTCAACACACTTGAGTATCACAATATGTTTTGTGTAATAATTCTGAAAAGCAGTATGTATTTTTTATGTAAAACTGCAATGTAAACGAGGGTGTATCTCATAATGTTAGCATTAGCAAACCTATGCTATGTGTGTTTTTGATGCTATAACAGTTTTCTTAAAATTAGATTTTTAAAAATTTTAATATTTCGTCATGTAAACAGTATCATAACGTATCACAGTACATTGAATCATAACTGCTGTATTGCATCACCAGATTATTGCCACAGTCTTAGAAGCTACAAGCTGAATTCTTAACATGAAGCCCACGTTATGTGGATAGTTATTAGCGTGAGCTTTGCACTAAGGGGTTAAACATAATCAGATTTATAGTCTACGTGGTCGGATGTCTGTATAGGCTGTGCTTAGTGCTTAGCATTTCAGAGACCCTCCTTATAGCCTGAAGACCATAATGGTGGAATGTGTTTCTGAGGTTAACAGAGTTCACTTAGCGTCCTACAGGATTTTACCAGATGACGTCAGGTTTCTGAGAATTCAGTACTCATGTAAAAGGGTGGTCTTTAAGTAGTCTGGTGAATGAAATGTAAAGACGTACACATCCGCCCCTTAACCCAAAAAAGTCTGTGGAAAGTTTTGAGGCCCACGTGGCTAATGTGGCTAACAGGGTAATGGAGGCTTATTTTCAAAGAGATGTTTCAAACCGCATAGCTTCGTTTGCTTTTATACACTGTAGAGATAACACCGTTTTAGAAACCAGGTCTATTAGCAGTGACTACACTCCATATGGTTTGAGGTGAGTGTGGCAAGAAAAGCTGAGCTGCATTAGCCTTGTAGCTTCAGTGCAGAATTAAAGAAGCTAGCTTCAGGCACCAAACATGTCTTGGCTTATCAACAAATTAATTTAATTTATTCTTTTTGATCAAACTATTCATTCATATACACTCTGACACTGTTTTGTCAGCTGTAAAAGCTGGAGTTGCGGAGGTTAATCCTGTGAGCGTCTAGCCTGCGGCTATGTTTGGTGACAGGACGTCTTCAGTGCTGAAGTCAAAGCGCTGAAGTGTAAACCTGTCAGTCCTGTCAGTTTTAAAAGAAGAAGCGTGAAGCTTTTTATTTTTACAGGAGGCATCACTTGGTTTGGGATAAGAAATTTAGATAAAACATTCCCTGAGTGTGAACTGATACTTAGCTTGTAGTGGTCAATCTGAATCTGAATTTGGTGACGCTATTACCAAAATTTTGAGGGAGTTGTTTCTAATACTTTATTATTAGTTGGTAAATATTACGTATTTTTTTGGAACAAAATGAAATTCTTGACAAAAATAGCTTTTTTTAATTTGTTTTGTTTTATTTGTCTGCATTACTGGTTACATTTGTTTAGCACTTTCTTACTCAAGCTAAAGACTTGGGTAGGGGCGCTAGTAGGCTTTTCATTGTAGTACATTTGGTGCTTCACATCATCGACACTGTGTGTTCTTGTTGTAGTTTTGTGAGATTTTTAATTAATCAAATCAAAGTGAACTGTTGTCAGCGGTTCACACTCTTTATTGGCCGTAAACAAGCGTTTTGTCATTCTGTAGTCAGTGCCACACACGTTGCAGAACCTCTGGTTCTAAGATGATTTCTCTATGAGAACATGTATGTTTTTCGAAAATGTGATAAATTGATACGTGCAAAAGTAAGTTTTTCCATATGCACATTTTTCTGAATTCTTCTGAATTACAAGACTGTCAAAGGAGTAATTTGTAAGATGATAGACCATCGCAAACTTATACTCCAGACAAATAGGGGGCGGCATATCACCAGAAAATTTCTCCTCTCTCTTCACTCTTTACTCGTCTAGAAGACCTCTTCCTTTTAATCCACCAAGAGCATCTCCATTGGTGGAAACAGAGCCAGCCTCGTGTTCTGCTTCTGTGTATATCACTTCTCTTGTTTGCTGCCAAATGTGGGTTCTTGACAAAAGCAGGTGGCATAGATTATGCTGTCGGGGCAGCAGTGCTACTTCTTGCAAAGTGGTATTACGAGCCAGGACAGGCTACAGCTAGCTGGTTAGCAGATACTTCAGCAGATATCTCTGTAATACAAACATAGATGTCTTTGACACATCATCATAATTGTTATTTCTTCAAATTTAGTTAATTATTTTAGCTCATTTTGGAATATTTTAAACTAAAAATATTACATATTGTCCCTTTAAGCCTAAATATGAATATCCCTACACTGCTGCATGCTGAATTGACACCATAAGACTGGCAACCTCCTAATAAAACCCCAAACAAACCAGTACACTAAGCCTGGCTGCATAGAGGTAGTGTTAGGGTGTTAGCTTGCTTTATAGCTTTTTATTATATTGTATTATTTTATCATATGGCATTTACAGCATTTGTGTTTACTACATTTTCTCAAATCTGCTGTTTTGGAATTTTGAATACGTGCATGATTCAAACCACAGGTTTTTCTATCTGGCCAGTTAATTGAGCGCATACGCCACAACCGTCCAGTGCATGCTGTGGTCAGGGGGTCTGAGCTGTTATTCTTATGCTGACCTCATTGATGGACAGAGACGTAACAAGTTGTAAATCTGCAAAAGCAAGACGTAAAACTACATTTAGCCTCCGTTAATCCTCAAATGAGAAAGCCAGCGAGGCAGATGGTGAACAGATCTGCTGTGACACCTCGAGCACACAAGTGTGTATATGTGTGATTAACACATTTACTAAAGCATTCCTTCGCTCCTCCCCCCGCTTTGCCTCAGGGTTTATAGGGGCGTCGTGTTTATACAGCCCCACGCACACACACACACTCACACACACACATCTGTGTTTGTTCAGCCACACACATAATGCATTCTAGTGTCCTGGTGCATTTATGTACATGTAACTGACCTCCTGAGAAACTGATAACTTGTGCTTAATTACTGTTTGACTGGTAATTAGACAATTCAGTGGTGGTCTCTGACCTCTGCACAGCAATATACGCAATCTCACAAACACACACAGACATGATTTGGGTGACAGCTTTGCTCCGCAGATGCCTGTTCAAATAGCAGACCTGCTGAAATGTGGTCTGTGTGTTTGTGCGAGGAGACCAGACGGGATCTGTTTGTGTAATCTGGCGGGATTCATTAAAACACTGTGCTCTAATGGCATGCGTTTAACTGGACTCTCTCTCTCTCTCTCTCTCTCTCTCTCTCTCTCTTAGGATGGCGCTGTGCTGGTTGGTGCTAAGTTTGTTCTTCCAAACTCTCCACGCTCACAATGACTTCTTCACCTCCATCGGTGAGTCATCTTTCCCTCCTTCCTCCAAAACAAACGCTGTCTAGTCAAGTTAGAACATCTTAAGATCTTAGAATATAGATCGTAGTCTAACATTCGGAATAATTTCTAGATTTTTTTATATATTTTAAGGAACTTTGTCTACTGAAAGTGTCGACAGCAGATATTGGGTGTGTCTCAAAACCTAGTGAGCTCCTACATAGACAGCAATTTATGTCATAGTATGCGGCTCCCGACATGTAGACTGTCCCAATTCTTACATACCTTAAACATTCTGTCTACTGAGGAACCTTATTTATACCTGATTTTAAGGAAGCATTGAACGCTTCCTCAGCCGCTAAGACAATCCCATGATACAATGCAGAGCTACGAGCAGTGAAGTGGTTTTAAAATGTAAGTTTGATTCTCTCTGGTGTTTTAATGTATTTGTCATATAATCACACAAAACAGTATTTTATTATCAACTCTGTTACGAGTCCTTCAGCATTTTGCAGTTTTATACTCGAGTCATTAGCATTTATGCTAGCAGATTTTTAAGCCTCAGGCTATTGTTTTGGATAGCCGGCCGGTAGCTTAGCAGCTAGCTAAACTACCGGTCACATGCAGTGTGCGGGAACAAGCCGTGACGCAGTCTCTCTCTAACTAGAGCGTCTCAGTAATCTGTTTTATGAGGAGAGATGAGGAAAGAACGCTGCTACTTAAACAGCTGCCTACCTAGACAGCCTACTTACACACTCACTAGGTTTTGAGACACACCCAGTATTTAAAAATGTTGTAAACATGGTAAACTGCCCATTGTATAAGGCAAGTTCACCTCAGCAAAGTACCTATAATATCATAATATTCATACAACAATCTCAGAATGAGACACACTACATAAGGACTGTCCCTCATAGTCCTCACTTAATTGGTGTCTGAGGTTTTTAGATTTGCTCTGGAGCTGCGCGGCTAATGTAGCTAACAAGTAATGGAAACTTAGGGTCTGTCTCAAAACCTAGTGAGTGTGTAAGTAGGCTGTCTAGGTAGCAGCTGTGTAAGTAGCAGTGTTCTCTCCTCATCTCTCCTCATAAAACAGATTACTGAGACGCTCTAGTTAGAGAGAGACTGCGTCACGGCTTGTTCCCGTCGTGCAGCAGGAGACTGGTGGTTTAGCTGGTTGCTAAGCTACCGGACGGCATCCAAAACAATAGCCTGAGGCATAAAAATTTGCTAGCATAAATGCTAATGGCTCGAGTATAAAACTGCTAAATGGTGAAGGACTCGTTACAGAGTTGATAATAAAATACTGTTTTGTGTGATTATATGACCAGAAACACATTAAAACTCCAGAGAGAATCAAAATAACTCACTTTTTATCATGTATCATGGGATTTACATGTTTACATGTATCATGGGATTGTCTTAGCGACTGAGGAAGTTCAATGCTTCCTTAAAATCAGGTCTAAATAAGGTTTCTCAGTTGACAGCATGTTTAAGGTATGTAAGAATTGGGACAGTCTACATGTCAAGAACCGCATGTATAATGCTGACTATGTAGGAGCTCACTAGGTTTTGAGACACACCCTTACTGTTGCTGTCAAGAGTGAAAAGCTAAAGAAGTAACTTTTAAAAGAAGGAAAGACTTTCAATAGAAGTCAGTGTCACAAAATTAGTTAATTAACCTCAAAGCGACGTGCTTATGTGATTTATCTGAAAGTTCATTCTTCTGGATGTTTGCTGTTATGCGACTGTACTTTTGTTTATAATAGGTATTTCACTATATTATTAATATTAGCTATTATAAACATTATATATATATTTTTTCATGTGACATCCCATTTTTTTCCCTTTCTCTTTCTTGCTGAACCAAAAAGTTTGCTGGGGTGACTGACCTTTTGTTTGACCTCTGACCTCTGTAACCCACAGGCCAGATGACCGACCTGCTGTACACAGAGAAAGACCTGGTGACATCACTGAAAGATTACATCGTAGCAGAGGAGAACAAACTGCAGCAGGTTAAACAGTACGTGCACAAGCGAACCCACACCTGCACATGCCTTTATACACATACATATGTTTAAACACCCACGTGAGAACACAAATACACACACATACAAATATATATGCATAGTACATATACACTTGCATATATACTCACACATGCTTATATACACATACACACATATGCACATACTTTATTATGCAAATACACACATGCAAATGCACATATACACATAAAATGCACACACATTCCTAAAAACAAATAGGCAATAAGTAAAAAAAACCAAAAAGTAAATAAGTTAATAGCAGAGAAGGTAAAATGTCTATCCCTACATTGTAGATCTCCATACTGCCTCTCACACATTGGGTGTGTGTGTGTGTTTGTGTGTGTGTGTGTGTGTGTGTGTGTGTGTGTGTGTGTGTGTGTGTTTATTAGGTGGGCAGAGAAGCTGGACTCTTTGACCTCGACGGCAGTGCAGGATCCCGAGGGCTTCCTGGGGCACCCGGTTAATGCCTTCAAACTGATGAAAAGACTAAACTCAGAGTGGGCCGACCTGGAGAACCTGGTGCTCAAGGACACCACTGATGGTCAGTTTGTTTATGTGTTGTTTATACGGAAATTAACAAGAAAATAGACAGAGAAGAGCAAAGAGTCGACTTGAATGAGCAAAAAAAATAGAAGTTGGAATTCAAATTCAAGCTCCACGTAAATGACGTGAATTACAGATTTTAGCCAGAAATAGGTTAATTAGGAATAACAAAGTTAATATTATTTATAAACTGAATTTAGAATTTAATATCTCTGTTTTGGTTTAACTGCTCTTGTAGATATAAATATAAAGATATTAGTACTATAAACTTATACCCTATTCATATCAGTATACTGTATGCCTATATACATATGTAAGTTGTTCATGGTCAAATTGCATTACTGAGAATACACTTCTTAAACAATTTAATAGACATACAATATATAACTGTTAATTTACTGTATTTAACATAGATATATATATAATAAACCATAACGTGTGGTCTATGTGAGTTTCTAAATATGTTAAACTCAATTAAAAATAGAAATATCCAATATTCAAGTTTGCTTCCAGTAGAGGATGTCAACATATTTTCACCTAGACAACATTATTAAGAAGGTGAAAAAGTTCATTTAAATTATAATTCTATTTTAAATGTATAGAGTCTGTTTCTCTCTGCAGGGTTTATCTCTAACCTGACGGTACAAAGGCAGTACTTCCCCACGGATGAGGACCAAACCGGAGCAGCTAAAGCTCTGCTCAGACTGCAGGACACATACCAGCTGACGGCCAACGCTATCTCCGCTGGAGACCTGCCTGGTGAGTACGTGTTAGAGGAATTGGAGGCACTGCTAAAGAATATTTTAACCCTTTTTGCAGGCCTTCTAATGGAAACTGATTGCAGCTCATTAATAAACGTATATATTTTAAATTAGTGTGATCAAATAAAATATAATACCATTCAGTTATTTTACTGGACTTAGTAGAACACTGTTGCCTGTCTATGGTGACCTGCTAGTGAGCAATGTGGGGTGAGATTTTGATTGTTGTGAGAAATTTGCTTCAAATAGACAAAATTATCTGCCAATATTATGTGATGGTAACATAAATATACTTATATACGTATTTCTAGACACATGTACTTACACTTGTAAAAGGATAATGTCTAAAAATAACTTACATACTCATGTAATTATCTTTTAGCAACATCAAACGATGAATGAATTTGTTTGTGTGCTCGCTCAGGCGTTGTCCATAAGAGCCAGATGACGGTGGAGGACTGTTTCGAGCTGGGGAAAATCGCCTATTCTGACGTGGACTACTACCACACAGAACTATGGATGGCTCAGGCTCTGAAACAGCTGGACGAGGGCGAGACCTCCCCCGTAGACAAGGTGACCATCATGGACTACCTCAGTTACGCCATCTACCAGCAGGGGGAGATAGACCGGGCGCTGGAACTCACCAAGAGGATGCTCAAACTGGGTAAGGGGCGACACTGCAGGGTCATTAGCTTGCAGCTGATCTGTTACAGATGAAGTACTACACATACTGTAGGATACTGGCCACTTTATTAGAAACCTGTAGCTCCAACTTGCTGGTGTGCAATTAGAGACTATATATAGTTCATCTGTTGATAGTCTAGTCATTAGTCATTAGACTAGTCCTGTATTGGTGGTCCAGCTTTCAGCTGGGTGTTTGTGGGTGGTGGCTCACTGTCAACCAAGCAGTGATGATGATGTGTTTAAAAAGCCCGGTCAGTGTCATTGCTATGCTGAGCATGGTCCACCACCCAAATAATATCTGGACAGCAGCGATCCTTGTGGACAGAGATTAAGAAATAACTAGTCATGTAACATGCCAGGTTAAAAATATTATTTAGTTAACCCTTCCATTAATTTAAAAACAATTACATTCATAATGTTATGTGTCAAATTGGGTTAAAGTAGATTAAAGAGGGACCTGAGCCCCATATACACAGTTAGGTTTCATCATATTCATAATCATAATATAATGTAAATATTATATAAATATATTATTATAAATATTATATTATAAATATATAAATATATTATTATAAATTGAAAATACTGAATAATTATGTACCTTTCATATATTTCATATATTAGGAGCGTAGCAATGCTATTATATTTAGGTTCAGATTAAAATGTTTACTTTATAAGACTCTATAACACTCTACCTATGTCAGTATCAGTATTAGTATCTGGATAATAGTCTTGGTGTTACTTGGTATCGGATCGAATGGAAAATCACTAGTAAATGTGTTTTTCTGCATCTGTAATGTAGGTTGAGTTTGGAGTGGTCAGCCAGTTACTGTTACTGTTTACTTGATCCGGCGTGCTTTGCTTAAGTTGTGTTCCTGTGGTTGCCAGATCCTACTCACCAGCGGGCCAACGGCAACCTGAAGTACTTTGAGTTCCAACTGGAGAAGCAGAGTAAAGCAGATGAGGCTGAGGGAACGCAGGACGCTCAAGAGGAAGAGAAGAAGAAGGTGGATAAGCGAGACGTGCAGATGAAGCGCTCCAAAGACCCACTGCCTGAGAGAAAGAGATACGAGCAGCTGTGCAGAGGAGAGGGAGTCAAAATGGTGAGGAGAGAACATATACACAGAGATATAACACAGTATCGGCTGAGCTGCTAAACATTAAATATTTCTCATTTAGTTTGAAATATTTCCATACGATGCTCTGTTTATGGCACAGTGGTGTAGTGGTCTGCACTGTCTCCTCACAGTAAGATGATCTGGGTTGGATTCCCGGTCCGGGTGGTTCTGTGTGGAGTGTGTATGTTCTCCCCGTGTTTGAGTGGGTTTCCTCCGGGTACTCCGGTTTCCTCCCACAGTCCAAACACATGCATGTTAGGTTGATCCTCACTCTAAACTGTCTGTAGGTGTGAGAGTGTGTTGACCATGAGATGAACTGTTGACCGATCCATGGTGTATTATACACCTACCCCTCTCCGTGATCACAGATTTATTTACAGAGCCACCAGTGCACTTACACACATCTGATGGGTTAAAATATGGAATGTTGCTGATGGTAAAATAGTCGTAAGTCTAAAAATAAGTTATAAAAAAAATCATCATAATAATCATTCATAGTAACTTTCTTTGAGGAAGCTTATACAGGCATTACCCTCTTTAGACGTCTGGTTCCCATCACCACCACTGTAAACAAGTCTGACTCGATACGTCTCCGCATTTCACAGCAAACCAGAAATTTTAAAATACTGGTGGTCTCGCACTTTAAACTTTAATAGCATATATCGTCGCTGTCCAATGAAAAACAAATATCTTCAGAATTGAAACTTTACAGGAGAGACCAAAAACGTACTTTACTTTTAATGTAAGTCAATGGAACCAGAATTTTTTCTAAGCTATTTTGGAGCATTTCTATTGGTCTGTTCATCACGAAATTTTCAGACAATGTAAACAAAGGCTGTCAAGTTCAAATCATGTAGAAAACTAAAAATCGACAAAAATGGACATATTTTTCATTGGACAGCAACAATATAATAATATAAAATGTTTTTTTTTTTTATTCTGATCAGCACATTTTCATATTCTAGTACTCGAATACTTGGTGTAGTAAACAAATACCAAGATTAATAAGATTATAAGTGTGTATTTGAATACTTAACGTGCCACACTCCTTCTCACTCTCTCTCTTTTCTCTTTTTCTTCTTAATTTAATGTTCAGTTACGGTCTCACACAGTTTCCTCTCTCTTTACCTGTAGACCAATCGCAGGCGCAGCCGCCTGTTCTGCCGCTACTATAATAACGGCCGCAACCCTCACTTCCTCCTGGCTCCAGCGAAGGAGGAGGACGAGTGGGACCGTCCCCGCATCGTCCGCTACCATGACATCATCTCCGACTACGAGATCAGCAAGGTCAAAGAGCTCGCCAAGCCCAGGGTGAGTCCCACTGCTGGTTATGTGATTCACATTGTGTTGTTGGAATCACAGTTCCAGTAGTCTTAGTTATGGTGGACCGCGGACATCCCGAGCATCACTGTGGAACTGAGGATGACCACTCGGTCGCTGCAACACAAGTCTTTAAACACGCTCCCCCGGTTCCATAGCCAGGGCCCGGTTTCTCCAGATGTTTTTCTCTGGAACACGTATTAGCTCGGACTTTCTGCTCATCACTGGATCACAACAGAATATATTAGTGTGTATAGTTACATGACGTGGCTTCTTTAGTGTTGAATCTGGAGAAACATCCAGATGTTATAGATGCTATAGATTACATAAGATTCAGCACTAGCTTGGACCTGACCAGCATACCAGAGTGTGTTAACTCCTTTCTGGCTCCTTAGCTGCGGAGGGCCACCATCTCTAACCCCATCACAGGTGTGCTGGAGACGGCCCCCTACAGGATCAGTAAGAGGTAAGGCCGGCGCAGCTGCAGGGGAGCCACGCCGCCTCATCGGCCCTGTAACTCGAACAGGAGCCACAAAACTCCACAGCAGAAACACAACAAGCACCTGCCTAATACAGCGACTGTGTAGCAGAACAGTCTAGAACCGCCAGGGTGGCTTATTCTAAACCGGCCCAGTTGATATCGTAAATGTTATTTTCAGGTTAAGTGGTGAAAGAAACTTTTCCCAAAGAATGTGATGTTGCTGAGGAGTTCTGGGCCCTGACTGCTTGGCGGCTTGGTCCGACGGCGGTGGAGTAGAATTGAAGGGGAAAGTAAAGAGTGCGGGTTTCTTTGCTTTCTCCTTCAGCAGCGTTAACATGCTTTGACCGAGGTGGAACAGGGACAGATGGGCAACCTGTACATGAAAAGGTCAACGTGTTTATTTTTGTTTATTTTATTTGGATTCCCATTAGCTCCTATACTGGAAGCGGCTAAAACACACATATACGTTATACATATACAACAAAAAAGAAAAGAAGAACATACTCTGTATATTTACAAAAGAAAAAGTAAAAAGTAAGAAATGTGTTAGAAATGACTGGATTAAAGGGCCCATATGCTATTTTGGGACATTTGTGTGGGTTTATGTACTAGAATCAGCCATACTTCATTTTTACAGGACTGATTTTGTTGCTGTGCCTTTAGGACAGATATCGTTGCCGTCCAATGAAAAACGTATGTATCTCCTTTTTATAGGACCTTATAGGACAGCGCCATAGGACAAGTCAATGGAACCATTGTGGAGCATTTCTATTGGTCCAAATTCATACAATTCAAACAGCAGCTGTTCCGTTTAAATGATGTGGATATATAAATAAAAACAGGGATACATGTTTTTCTATGGACGGCAACAGTATGTAAATGATCTCTGTTCTCATTGGCCGCCCTGTGTTGTGGCTCTTTCGTAAAACAATATAGGCCGAAACTCTATTTATAATTTGCCTGGACGGGGCTAAACTGATGCAGGAGGAGTGGTCAGATATATATGAAAATCTGTTTAAATTTATGACATCACAAAAGCAAATAAGCTGTTTCTAGGACTGGGCGATAAAACGATAACGATAATTATCGCGAAATAATGTTTCCTCGATGTTCCGTCCATGTTTTGAGAGACAACACAAATAGCCAATCAGAATGAGAACAGAACCGCCCCCAAACCAATCAGGTGGCTGAACTAGAGTTCCAGCTATTTCATGTTTGATTAAAGCACACAGCACAGAGTGTAGGCGTAGCGGCAGCTTAACCCACATGCTAGCAATTTGGTTACTGCAGGCGTGTGTATATATATATATATATATATATATATATATATATATATATATATATATATATATATATATTCTTATTCAGAAGCAATAGTGATTTGATTTATATCGTGATATATATCGATATCAACTGATATGAAAAAAAAGAATATCGTGATAAGATTTTTTCTCATATCGCCCAGCCCTAGCTCTTTAAAATATGGACCGGAGAGCTGTTTACAAACTACATCACACTTTGAGTTCTGCTTGATATGGGCCCTTTAAAAAGCCAACAGCTGAATGAGCATACTGTAGATCTGGTCTAAGCGCTGATTGCTTTGTCCCTGTTTAGCCTTTGGTCACCATTTAACATTATAACCCCTACTGACCGTCTCTTTCTCTGTCTGTCTCTTTCTCTTTTTTCCCTGTCCTATTTCTGTGTGTCTCTACTTTTTTTATTTGTCTGCTTATTTTCTCCCTGTCTCTTTCTCTCTCTCTTTCTTTTTCTCCCTCTGGGTATAGCTAAGGCGCGCCACAGTACATGACCCCATTACTGGAAAGCTCACCACTGCTCAGTACAGAGTCTCCAAGAGGTAAGGGGTCAAATACAATCCGAGCTTAGATTCCACCTCGGAAATCTAAGAGGTTTGATGCCGTCTGGCGTTGCACGTTAAATGTGGTTTTGAGGGTCATTATCATCTTCACTCCATTCTTGTGCATGTATTACTGAAGAGTAGGGCTTATAGGGAGCATATAGCCTTCACGTGAGGGAGCTGTGGACGTCTGGTTCCTATCACCGCCACTCTGTACCTATTATGAACCTGCAGTAAAGTCAGAGAGAATAAATCACACGCATACAGTCACACCACCAGCTGCTGAGTGAACTGCCTTTACCTCTCCACGACCAGCAGTTTGAGTCTAGGCACGGAAATATCCTTTAATGAAGATATAGATAGAAGGCCCGGTCCTACTGCCGCCCACACTGAAGTGGTTTAACTCACCCTGGTCATTACACGCTCTCGTGTGTGGAGAATTTGGGTTTGGGGAAACTGGGTGGGGCCATTCTGACCACGTTTCCTCCAATTTGGCCTCGTCTGTAGCTCTTTTGTCAGGTTTCAGTCCGGGCCTACGTGAGCGTGCGCATGTAAGCACGCGTGCAGATAGTATAAGGAGCACTTAGGCAGTCTGAGAGAGCGAAGAGCGCAGAAGGAGAAAGAATGAGGGAGGAAGAGTGAATCAGAGCGAGAGAAGAAACAGACCCGGGCGCAGAGGGTTCAGATCAGGAGCGGCACAGGCAGCGAGATCCGATTGGTCGGCCGGAGATATGGATTCAGGAACACGTCCAATAAGAATGCGTCGTTCAGGCCAGCAGATTTGGCCTCTGGCCTTCAGCATAGCTGACATTCCGACACTATAAGCAGCCTTTATATAGCGGAGCCTCCAGTGTTCACTGTGCTGTTTGATTTGTATACATCTTAAATCTGTGTGTTGGTATGAGTCACTTTTCTTTCCTTTATTATTTTTATGTTAAACAGTTTTTCCTAGAAAGCCTCCTTTTTCCATTTGTTCCACGAGATCAATGCCCTCCGTAGTGTAGCAGGTGGCGCAAGAAGAACATTGAGAAGTAGCAGTAGCCTCAGTAAACCTTCTCCACAGTGAGTTGCATGATTGCCTATGGAGAGGAATACAGTCAGTGGTCAAATGAAATGCATACCAAAATTAATTCCTAACTTGAGGCCTGTACTGAAAAAGATTGCGTGATGATTGATTTCCATTTAAGAACAAAATGCTGAATTATATCAGAATTGAAAATCATTTACTTAAGAATGTAGTTAATGGACCACTGTAGTCTTATTGTAGTCTTATATACTGTAATACAAATGCTGTAGTACTACTTATGCTCTGGGGGGGGGGGGGGGGGCAGCATGGTAAAATGTGTTGACACTTGATTGATTGATCGATCCAACTTTTATATTGTAATAAATTGAGTGGCTGCCTATAAGGACATGTAAGACATACATGTCCCTTAGAAATAAAACAACTGTCTCTTGTAAACACTGTGGATTGCACTCTTTTTTCATTACGTCTTTCTCCTTCCATTCTTTCATCCTTCGCTTAACCCATCCGTTTCACATGCATGTTCATATTTAAGGGCATGTCAGACATTTCATGGTTTGGTTTTTGGTGAATCCCCTAAAGTACAGATGGGCAGTGGAGCCAGCTCACAGTATGTTTCATGATTAGCATCGTTTCATGTGACTGCATGGCTGCAGAGTTGTATGCCCTTCCAGTCCTGATATTACTGATCTGTGATTAATTTAAAGAAGAAAGTAATAGAGATGCTCTAGTGAGACTGGAGTGGTCTGTCAAGCTCATTTTGGGGATGTAAGAGCTCAAACCCTGTGTGAAAAAGTCTGAAGGTCATGTGCATGTGCTTTGCTCTATGAGGTCATGTGCTGACACACAATTAAACACTACTCTACACAAGTATATATTAGCATTTCTTTTATTCCATATTTGCAGTGCTGTAACTTCAGTGCTCTTTCTCGTAGTGCTTGGCTGACTGCTTATGAGCACCCAGTGATCGCGCGGATTAACCAGCGGATAGAGGACCTCACAGGCCTGGAGATGGACACAGCGGAGGAGCTGCAGGTGAGAGGCATCGCTTGAAAACACACAGTCCTCAAATGCTTTTCTGAATAAAGTATTGTGTAAATGTATGGATCTGTCTAGCACAATATATAGTATTATATGTGTTATGCTCTATGCTCTATGTATATAGATTCTTATATGTGCTCTAGTATCATATATGGTCTAGTATTAGATATGCTGTAATATTACTTAGACTCTTATATTTATTCTTGGCTTATATATATTCATATATGTGCTCTAGTATTATATATGGTCTAATGTTATATATGCTCTAATATTATAAATTCTTTAGAATTTATATACTCTAGTGTTTTTATAAATTTGCATATGTGTTCTAGTATTACATATGCTTTGGTACTACACATGCTCTGGAATTACATATACTCTAGTATTATATATGTTTTCATATTATATATGCTCTAGTATTACATATACTGTAGTATTATATGTTCTCATGTTATATATTTTGTAATTGTATATATGCTCTAGAATTTTATATACTGTAGTGTTATTTACATATGCTGTCATGTTATAAATGCTCTAATATAAATGCTCTAGTAATATATATGGTCTCATTATATATGCGGTAGTATTGTAAATGCTCTAATATATATGCTTTTCTTATATGCTCTGGTATTACATATGCTTCGATACTACACATGCTCGAGAATTACATATACTTTAGTATTTTATATGATCTAGTATTACATATGCTGTAGTATTATATATGTTCTCATGTTATATATTTTATATACTCTAGTGCTATATATATTCACATATGTGTTCTAGTATTATATATAGTCTCATGTTATAAATGCTGTAGCTCTAGTATATATATATATATGCTTTACTTAAAAGTGTTAAAAGTGCTGTTGTTTCTTTTCAGGTCGCAAATTATGGAGTCGGAGGACAGTATGAGCCTCATTTTGACTTTGGCAGAGTGAGTTCCTGTCTTTCCATTCATGGATACAGAGAAAATCATTTCAACATTATGTTCTCATATTGAATCTTTAAATAAATATAAATGAGCTGTATAATCAGAATATTTGATATAGAATATTACCTAAATGGATAGGATAAGAATATTAGAATATAGAATATTATAGATGAATAACTAATTTTAATGCATGTTTTAACGCTGTTGTGTATGATGAACCACTCCCGCCTGTAGAAAGACGAGCCAGACGCATTTAAAGAGTTGGGCACAGGAAACAGAGTTGCCACCTGGCTCTTCTATGTGAGTTATTTCACACGTCTCTTTTCTCATCTGTCCGTCTATACTCATTCCCTCAATCTCATTTGAAGTCTGTCATCATGCACTTTGGTTTACACGCCAAGGACATTTGATCTTTATATCAGTTAAATAGGATTTAATCGATTTAATTCTTGGCTCTGCTATTGTAATTGGTAAGTCTTTACTGTAGGGTTCTGTTTATAAGGCTACATTAGCTTGTCATGACTACTGACATAACTGTTTATAAATGCTTATTCTGATAAATGTCTTCTGACATAAAGGCTTTATGTACAATATATATTACAGATGGAAGGATTGATCGGCTGTATATCGGTATCGGCCGATTTTTAATCAAAATATGTGATCTGCGATCGACCGATATTTCTCCAATCTAGTCGATCCCGAGAGCTGATCGATGGCATTAAACAAATGAGCTTAATTTCTGTATTTCCAGCTAGTGATTCATCCAGGAAGAGGAGCCCTCCGGCCAGCTCCCTGCAATTCCTATCTGAACCACTAGGTGGAAATACAAACCCTTTCATTTTCAAAGACTGACTAAAGCAGCGGCCTCGCGAGAAAAGCTTAAAGAAAACATGTCGTTTGTCTGGCAGTGTTTACTGTATGTGACTCAGACTCATCCAGGACGTTTTTAAAATGTGTGAAATCAGCGTCTCTCGTGTGAACCAAAGACATTTAACATTAACTACTAATCTGATACAGCACTGCACGCAGCTGAATACAGTGAGTATCAGCAAACAGCAGAGCTAGCACACACAGCTAGTACAAAACAAATAACCCAGAACACCATACAGACCAGATCTGACCGGTACGAACAGTAAAGCAGCAACAATTCAAGATCCACATTTAATGATTACAGTTTCTGCGTTTAATGACTGCATTTATTTAATTAGCTTTTTTCGGGTCTAAATGTAATGATTGCAGTATTGGCAATATTTGATTTACTTTGTTTATTTATTGTTAATTTTGTTTAAAATATTATGCTGTTTTATATGAGCTTGTTAAAAATGGTAATAAACCAGTTTATACCATGTTTTATGACTTGCTTGTGCTAATAACTACATGTAGCCCTGCCCTCGATCAGTATCGACTATTGGCCAATCGCGCTGAAAGGTGATCGGCGATCGGAATCGGCCTCAAAAACGCTGATCAGTCCATCTCTAATATATATATATATATATATATATATATATATATATATATATATATATATATATATATATATATATATATATATATATAATTAGTCAATTCATGTAATGCATGGACTTCTGATTTCTATTACTGATTTCAGTTTTGTCTCAGTAGATTAACATCCACTGTGATTAACATCTAAACCATGTTTTAAGTAAACATTTAGAAAGATGGGTGGAATTCCTTTTTAATAATAATTAGTATGTATGTCCGTACTAACAATTTATCCCAATTTGCAGATGAGTGATGTAGCAGCAGGGGGTGCTACAGTGTTCCCAGACGTTGGAGCTGCAGTGTGGCCCAAAAAGGTAAGAACCCTGACCGAGTCGCAGTACATGTTGGATTAGCTACATTCAGGTGTTGTACTGTATGTGTTGGTGTTTGTTTGCAGGGCACAGCCGTGTTCTGGTATAACTTATTCGCCAGTGGTGAAGGAGACTACAGCACCAGGCATGCAGCCTGTCCAGTACTCGTGGGCAACAAGTGGGGTGAGTGTGTTCTACTGGACGTTGCCACTACAGTTCGTTGTCATTGTTGTGTGTAGAGGTGTGTTATTTTTGTAACCGTTTCCAACCGTTTACACCAGGTTTATTTCCAGGTTTCATTACTTTTAGCTAAATTAGATGATAAATAATTCGATTTTCCACCAATTTATACCAATTTATGGCGGCACTGTTTGAATTGGGCTGTAGCATACCAGAACAGTGAGGTCAGTGACGGCCGAGACTCATCAACGGTATCGGAAGTATCAGATAAGTGGTGTCATGTCCGCTCTAGCTTGTGCAAACAGACTTACACAGTTTTCTGTCTCCCCAGTATCAAACAAATGGATCCACGAGAGGGGTCAGGAGTTCAGACGACCTTGCGGCCTCAGCGAGACAGAATGATGAACGGAAACCGTTTGCTCCCCTTCCATCCCTTCTCCCTCCAGCCCCTCGGCACTGTAGACATTGACCATCTCTCCCACTTTCCCTTTCTCCGACCTCCACTGGGCTTGAAGCCTGGGCCTGGTGGGAAGAACTCCTCACTGGCCACTGACTGACCGTGGAGGTGTCACAGTCCAAACAAAGGCCTTAAGTTAATTAAGTTAATTAAAGTACATTGCTTAGCTGAAGCAGTAGAAGCAGTCAGTCAGAAGCAAGACTGATTGAGATTACGCTGGTTTAGAGCAGGAGAGTGACCAGCAGTCGGCCCAGTGCCGGTCAGAATGTTCAGTGTAGCACAGACACTCGCTCACACATTTTAGTTTGAACCTGTTAGAGTCTGAAATATAACCACTGAGATGTCCGAGCACTCCAGACTAGGCGTAAAGGGAAATGGGGAAGAGAGAGTTTTTATTGGTCCACTCTTCATACAGAGAATTTCTAGAGAAGCCGCTGAGCTTTACGACCAAACTGCAGCCAAAGTCTCTTCATGAATGTTGAGAAGCAAACACTCCCGAGATGACCAAAGAGATTAGTGTTCTGTTGTTGTTAGTGTCCAGGGGTCGACGCCAAACCGGTTTATTTATCTTCAGAGGTCAAAACCTTTTGTATGTGCTTTTGTGTGAAAGGAATGTTTTTGAATGTGATGTTTTCTACGGAAATAAAAATAATGTGCCATTCACTAGTCGTCTTTTCTTCTCTGTACGCCCTCTGGCCCTTCTGTGAGGGTCCGGGGGGGGGCAAGCAGACTTGAGAAAGAACTGCTTCAGACATTATCTTTGGTATCTAATATTGAGATGACTCCAGCGTCTATGACTAATCCAGTTTCTCCAATAACTCCAGCTTCTAGAACTTCTACAACTTCTCCAGCTCCTACATCTTGTTTATCTTCTCCAGCTTCTACAACTTTTCAAACTTCTCCAGCTTCTACAGTGCCTTCTACGGTTTCTTAAACTTCTAAATCTTCTTGAACTTCTCTAACTTCTCAAATTCTCCAAGTTCTCCAGGTTCTGCACCTTGTCAATCTTCTCAAACCTTTCAAACGTCCTTATCTTCTACGCCTTCTCTAACTTCCCATACTTTTACCCCTTCTACACCTTCTCAAACTTCTCAAACCTCTGCAGCTTGTACACCTTCTCTAACTTCCCACACTTTTACCCCTTCTACACCTTCTCAAACTTCTCAATCCTCTGCAGCTTCTACACCTTCTCTAACTTACCATACTTTTACCCCTTCTACACCTTCTCAAACCTCTCCAGCTTCTACACCTTCTCAAACTTCTCAAACATCCCCAGCTTCCACAACCTCTCAAACTTCTGAAGCTTTGCAAACTTCCCCATCTTCTACACCTTCTCCAGCTTCAAAAACTTCTTATTTTTTGATCTTCTAAAGTTCCTACACCTTCTTAAACATACTGAAACTTCACAAACTTACACCTTCTAACTTCACCAAACTACACCTTCTCTAAGTTCTTATACTTCTACAGCTTTTACATCTCTGACTTCTCAATCTTCTCAAGCCTCTGTAACCCCCCGCTTCTGCCAACTTCTTATTTTCTTTATTTAAACCTCTCATGCTTATTCAGCATCTTTAAACAAATTTCAGCAACTTTTTAAATGTATCCTAAACTTATCGCACTTCAACTTCAAGCTGAGGGTCTGTAAGGGTCCAAGAGAACCAGAGATAAAGGGTTAGGGTTTGGTAAGTAAAGTAAAAGTTTTTCACTATTTATTATATTCATATTAGTAATATTAATACAATTTATGGGTTTATTGCATTTATTATATCAGCAAAGGTGTTTTGTAATTTTTTCCCCTAGCAAATAAATAGCATTTAAAACCTGCCCTCCCTGACACCCCCCTGGACATGACGGCTGTTATTTAGGCTGCTTGTATAGCTCAGTCCACACAGCTGAAGTCATGTTAATTATCAGAGTGCTTTATACTCTTGGTAGGCTAAGCTGTTTGTTCATAGTGGAAGAGCGCCCTCTTGTGTTCATGTTAAGTAACTTCTCTTTCATTTACCAGTGTTCAGCACAACTACACAAACAAGCCCCATAAAACTGTATAAACATGCAAATAATATAATAACAGAGTGATATCAGTTCCAGGACCCCACAGACTGCTGCTCACAGGACTTCCATAGGTTTCTTAAAGGGCAATTCAGACTGGCCTGGTGTGAAATGCTTCTGTTTAAAGAACCATACTGAACCATAGGAGCCAGGAGTCTGAGGAGCTGGATGCCTCTAAAAGCTCCCTCACTACAAGTTATTATGCAAACATGAGGGTTTTAGTTAGTCTAGGTAGGGTTTTAGACCCCTGGTTAGTAGTTAGTTCCCTGGTTATTGTTTTAGACCCCTGGTTAGTGTTTCAGACCAATGGCTTGTGTTTAGACTCAGTTAGTGTTTTAGACTCCCTGTTAGTGTTTTAGACTCCCAGTTAGTGTTTTAGACCCTAGTTAGTGTTTTAGACCCCCTGTTGGTGTTTTAAACATCTGTTTAGTGTTTTAGATGTCAGTTAATTTTTTTAGACCCCTGGTTAGTGTTGTAGACTCCTGGTTAGTGTTTCAGACCCTAGTTAGTGTTTTAGACCCCCTGTTGGTGTTTTAAACATCTGTTTAGTGTTTTAGATGTCAGTTAGTTTTTTAGACCCCTGGTTAGTGTTGTAGACTCCTGGTTAGTGTTTCAGACCCTAGTTAGTGTTTTAGACCCCCTGTTGGTGTTTTAAACATCTGTTTAGTGTTTTAGATGTCAGTTAGTTTTTTAGACCCCTGGTTAGTGTTGTAGACTCCTGGTTAGTGTTTCAGACCCTAGTTAGTGTTTTAGACCCCCTGTTGGTGTTTTAAACATCTGTTTAGTGTTTTAGATGTCAGTTAGTTTTTTTAGACCCCTGGTTAGTGTTGTAGACTCCTGGTTAGTGTTTTAGACTTCTGGTTAGTGTTTTAGACCCCCTGTTGGTGTTTTAAACATCTGTTTAGTGTTTTAGATGTCAGTTAGTATTTTAGACCCCTGGTTAGTGTTTTAGACCCCTGATTAGTGTTTTAGACTCCTGGTTAGTGTTTCAGACCCTAGTTGATGTTTCAGACCCCAGTTAGTGTTTTAGACCCCCTGTTGGTGTTTTAAACATCTGTTTAGTGTTTTAGATGTCAGTTAGTATTTTAGACCCGTGGTTGGTGTTTTAGACCCCTGGTTAGAGTTTTAGACTCTTGATTAGTGTTTTAGACCCCCTGGTTAGTATTTTACCCCTGGTTAGTGTTTAGACACCTGGTTAATGTTTACACCACTGGTTAGTGTTTCAGACCCCTGGTTAGTGTTTTAACCTTTGGTTAGTGTTTTAGACCTCTGGGTAATGTTTTAGACCACTGGTTAGTGTTCAGACTCCAGGTAAGTGTTTAGATCTCTGGTTAGTGTTTTAGACTCCTGGTTAGTGTTTCAGACCCCTGGTTAGTGTTTTAGATCTCTGGTTAGTGTTTTAGACCTCTGGGTAATGTTTTAGACCACTGGTTAGTGTTCAGACTCCAGGTAAGTGTTTAGATCTCTCATTAATGTTTAGACCCCTGGTTAGTGTTTTAGAACTCTGGTTAGTGTTTTAGACCTCTGGGTAATGTTTTAGACCACTGGTTAGTGTTCAGACTCCAGGTAAGTGTTTAGATCTCTCGTTAATGTTTAGACCCGTGGTTAGTGTTTTAGACCTCTGGTTAGTGTTTTAGACCTCTGGTTAGTGTTTTAGAACTCTGGTTAGTGTTTTAGACCCCTGGTTAGTGTTTTAGACCACTGGTTAGTGTTCAGACTCCAGGTAAGTGTTTAGATCTCTCGTTAATGTTTAGACCCGTGGTTAGTGTTTTAGACCTCTGGGTAATGTTTTAGACCACTGGTTAGTGTTCAGACTCCAGGTAAGTGTTTAGATCTCTGGTTAGTGTTTTAGACCTCTGGGTAATGTTTTAGACCACTGGTTAGTGTTCAGACTCCAGGTAAGTGTTTAGATCTCTGGTTAGTGTTTTAGACCTCTGGTTAGTGTTTAGACACCTGGTTAGTGTTGTAGACCTCTGGTTAGTGTTTTAGACCTCTGGTCAGTGTTTGGACACCTGGTTAGTGTTTTAGACCTCTGGTCAGTGTTTGGACACCTGGTTAGTGTTTTAGACCACTGGTTAGTATTTAGACACCTGGTTAGTGTTTTAGACCACTGGTTAGTATTTAGACCCCTGGTTCGCGTTTAGATCTCTGGGTAGTGTTTTAGACCACTGGTTAGTATTTAGAC
Source organism: Megaleporinus macrocephalus (assembly GCA_021613375.1). Taxonomy (NCBI): domain Eukaryota; kingdom Metazoa; phylum Chordata; class Actinopteri; order Characiformes; family Anostomidae; genus Megaleporinus; species Megaleporinus macrocephalus. The sequence continues at coordinate 6,768,081 of CM038712.1, read as the reverse complement.
CCCTGGTTCGTGTTTAGATCTCTGGGTAGTGTTTCAGACCCTAGTTAGTGTTTTAGACCCCCTGTTGGTGTTTTAAACATCTGTTTAGTGTTTTAGATGTCTGGTTAGTTTTTTAGACCCCTGGTTAGTGTTGTAGACTCCTGGTTAGTGTTTCAGACCCTAGTTAGTGTTTTAGACCCCCTGTTGGTGTTTTAAACATCTGTTTAGTGTTTTAGATGTCAGTTAGTATTTTAGACCCCTGGTTAGTGTTGTGGACTCCTGGTTAGTGTTTCAGACCCTAGTTAGTGTTTTAGACCCCCTGTTGGTGTTTTAAACATCTGTTTAGTGTTTAGATCTCTGGGTAGTGTTTTAGACCACTGGTTAGTGTTTAGACCCCTGGTTCGTGTTTAGATCTCTGGGTAGTGTTTTAGACCACTGGTTAGTGTTTAGACCGTTTAGACTGGTTAGTGTTTAGTTCGTGTTTAGATCTCTGGGTAGTGTTTTAGACCACTGGTTAGTGTTTAGACCCCCGGTTCGTGTTTAGATCTCTGGGTAGTGTTTTAGACCACTGGTTAGTGTTTAGACCCCTGGTTCGTGTTTAGATCTCTGGGTAGTGTTTTAGACCACTGGTTAGTGTTTAGACCCCTGGTTCGTGTTTAGATCTCTGGGTAATGTTTTAGACCACTGGTTAGTGTTCAGACTCCAGGTAAGTGTTTAGATCTCTGGTTAGTGTTTTAGACCTCTGGGTAATGTTTTAGACCACTGGTTAGTGTTCAGACTCCAGGTAAGTGTTTAGATCTCTGGTTAGTGTTTTAGACCTCTGGTTAGTGTTTAGACACCTGGTTAGTGTTGTAGACCTCTGGTTAGTGTTTTAGACCTCTGGTCAGTGTTTGGACACCTGGTTAGTGTTTTAGACCTCTGGTCAGTGTTTGGACACCTGGTTCGTGTTTAGATCTCTGGGTAGTGTTTTAGACCCCTGGTTCGTGTTTAGATCTCTGGGTAGTGTTTTAGACCACTGGTTAGTATTTAGACCCCTGGTTCGTGTTTAGATCTCTGGGTAGTGTTTTAGACCACTGGTTAGTGTTTAGACCCCTGGTTCGTGTTTAGATCTCTGGGTAGTGTTTTAGACCACTGATTAGTGTTTAGACCCCTGGTTCGTGTTTAGATCTCTGGGTAGTGTTTTAGACCACTGGTTAGTGTTTAGACCCCTGGTTCGTGTTTAGATCTCTGGGTAGTGTTTTAGACCACTGGTTAGTGTTTAGACCGTTTAGACTGGTTAGTGTTTAGTTCGTGTTTAGATCTCTGGGTAGTGTTTTAGACCACTGGTTAGTGTTTAGACCCCCGGTTCGTGTTTAGATCTCTGGGTAGTGTTTTAGACCACTGGTTAGTGTTTAGACCCCTGGTTCGTGTTTAGATCTCTGGGTAGTGTTTTAGACCACTGGTTAGTGTTTAGACCCCTGGTTCGTGTTTAGATCTCTGGGTAGTGTTTTAGACCACTGGTTAGTGTTTAGACCCCTGGTTCGTGTTTAGATCTCTGGGTAGTGTTTTAGACCACTGGTTAGTGTTTAGACCCCTGGTTCGTGTTTAGATCTCTGGGTAGTGTTTTAGACCACTGGTTAGTGTTTAGACCGTTTAGACTGGTTAGTGTTTAGTTCGTGTTTAGATCTCTGGGTAGTGTTTTAGACCACTGGTTAGTGTTTAGACCCCCGGTTCGTGTTTAGATCTCTGGGTAGTGTTTTAGACCACTGGTTAGTGTTTAGACCCCCGGTTCGTGTTTAGATCTCTGGGTAGTGTTTTAGACCACTGGTTAGTGTTTAGACCCCTGGTTCGTGTTTAGATCTCTGGGTAGTGTTTTAGACCACTGGTTAGTGTTTAGACCCCTGGTTCGTGTTTAGATCTCTGGGTAGTGTTTTAGACCACTGGTTAGTGTTTAGACCCCTGGTTCGTGTTTAGATCTCTGGGTAGTGTTTTAGACCACTGGTTAGTGTTTAGACCCCTGGTTCGTGTTTAGATCTCTGGGTAGTGTTTTAGACCACTGATTAGTGTTTAGACCCCTGGTTCGTGTTTAGATCTCTGGGTAGTGTTTTAGACCACTGGTTAGTGTTTAGACCCCTGGTTCGTGTTTAGATCTCTGGGTAGTGTTTTAGACCACTGGTTAGTGTTTAGACCCCTGGTTCGTGTTTAGATCTCTGGGTAGTGTTTTAGACCACTGGTTAGTGTTTAGACCCCTGGTTCGTGTTTAGATCTCTGGGTAGTGTTTTAGACCACTGGTTAGTGTTTAGACCCCTGGTTCGTGTTTAGATCTCTGGGTAGTGTTTTAGACCACTTATTAGTGTTTAGACCCCTGGTTCGTGTTTAGATCTCTGGGTAGTGTTTTAGACCACTGGTTAGTGTTTAGACCCCTGGTTCGTGTTTAGATCTCTGGGTAGTGTTTTAGACCACTGGTTAGTGTTTAGACCCCTGGTTCGTGTTTAGATCTCTGGGTAGTGTTTTAGACCACTGGTTAGTGTTTAGACCCCTGGTTCGTGTTTAGATCTCTGGGTAGTGTTTTAGACCACTGATTAGTGTTTAGACCCCTGGTTCGTGTTTAGATCTCTGGGTAGTGTTTTAGACCACTGGTTAGTGTTTAGACCCCTGGTTCGTGTTTAGATCTCTGGGTAGTGTTTTAGACCCCTGGTTCGTGTTTAGATCTCTGGGTAGTGTTTAGACCCCTGGTTCGTGTTTAGATCTCTGGGTAGTGTTTTAGACCAGTGAAACTCGGCGGAATTCCCCTTTAATAAGTGTTAGTAAATGCCCTCTAGTGGCGCTTAGAGAAACAATCTTAACTACTAAAACTATGCACGAGAGAGAGAGAGGGAGAGAGAAGGAGAGAGAGAGAGAGAGAGAAAGAGAGAGAGAGCAAGAGAAAAGGAGAGAGAGAGAGAGAGAGAGAGAGAGAGTTGGTTGTGGCGGGGGTGTGCCGATGGGTCACGTGTCCAGTCGGTACAAATTGACAGAGCGCGCTTCTTGCTATGCGGTCGCGGCAGCAAGAGCGGAGGAGAGAGAAAGGGAGAGAGAACGAGTGAGTGAGAGAAAGAGCTTAAGAGAAACTGAACGTCTGGCAACCCAAAGACCCTCAGAGCGCCGAGCAGTGTCGGAGTTAAAGGTGGAGAACCTGAACAGTCCCCGGGCCGAGATGACTCAGATAGAGAACATGATTCCGTACGATAACGGCTACGACCAGGACGAGTACATGATGCAGGAGGAGGAGTGGGACAGAGACCTGCTGCTGGACCCCGCCTGGGAGAAACAGCAACGCAAGGTGACCACCACTGCACAGTGGCCACACATCTACTCACACTGACCACTCATCCAACTAATCTAACTCCCTATACAGCTCTACTCACACTGACCGCTCATCCAACTACTCTAACTCCCTATACAGCTCTACTCACACTGACCACTCATCCAACTACTCTAACTCCCTATACAGCTCTACTCACACTGACCGCTCATCCAACTACTCTAACTCCCTATACAGCTCTACTCACACTGACCGCTCATCCAACTAATCCAACTCCCTATACAGCTCTACTCACACTGACCGCTCATCCAACTAATCCAACTCCCTATACAGCTCTATTCACACTGACCGCTCATCCAACTAATCCAACTCCCTATACAGCTCTACTCACACTGACCGCTCATCCAACTAATGTAATTCCTTATACAGCTCTACTCACACTGACCGCTCATCCAACTAATCTAACTCCCTATACAGCTCTACTCACACTGACCGCTCATCCAACTAATCTAACTCCATATACAGCTCTACTCACACTGACCGCTCATCCAACTAATCTAACTCCCTATACAGCTCTACTCTCACTGACCGCTCATCCAACTAATCTAACTCCCTATACAGCTCTACTCACACTGACCGCTCATCCAACTACTCTAACTCCCTATACAGCTCTACTCACACTGACCGCTCATCCAACGAATCTAACTCCCTATACAGCTCTACTCACACTGACCGCTCATCCAACTAATCTAACTCCCTATACAGCTCTACTCACACTGACCGCTCATCCAACTAATCTAACTCCCTATACAGCTCTACTCACACTGACCGCTCATCCAACTAATCTAACTCCCTATACAGCTCTACTCACACTGACCGCTCATCCAACTAATGTAATTCCTTATACAGCTCTACTCACACTGACCGCTCATCCAACTAATCTAACTCCCTATACAGCTCTACTCACACTGACCGCTCATCCAACTAATCTAACTCCATATACAGCTCTACTCACACTGACCGCTCATCCAACTAATCTAACTCCCTATACAGCTCTACTCACACTGACCGCTCATCCAACTAATCTAACTCCCTATACAGCTCTACTCACACTGACCGCTCATCCAACTACTCTAACTCCCTATACAGCTCTACTCACACTGACCGCTCATCCAACTAATCTAACTCCCTATACAGCTCTACTCACACTGACCGCTCATCCAACTAATGTAATTCCTTATACAGCTCTACTCACACTGACCGCTCATCCAACTAATCTAACTCCCTATACAGCTCTACTCACACTGACCGCTCATCCAACTAATCTAACTCCATATACAGCTCTACTCACACTGACCGCTCATCCAACTAATCTAACTCCCTATACAGCTCTACTCACACTGACCGCTCATCCAACTAATCTAACTCCCTATACAGCTCTACTCACACTGACCGCTCATCCAACGAATCTAACTCCCTATACAGCTCTACTCACACTGACCGCTCATCCAACTACTCTAACTCCCTATACAGCTCTACTCACACTGACCGCTCATCCAACTAATCTAACTCCCTATACAGCTCTACTCACACTGACCGCTCATCCAACTAATCTAACTCCCTATACAGCTCTACTCACACTGACGCTCATCCAACTAATCTAACTCCCTATACAGCTCTACTCACACTGACCGCTCATCCAACTAATCTAACTCCCTATACAGCTCTACTCACACTGACCGCTCATCCAACTAATCTAACTCCCTATACAGCTCTACTCACACTGACCGCTCATCCAACTAATCCAACTCCCTATACAGCTCTACTCACACTGACCGCTCATCCAACTAATCCAACTCCCTATACAGCTCTACTCACACTGACCGCTCATCCAACTAATCTAACTCCCTTACAGCTCTACTCACACTGACCGCTCATCCAACTAATCTAACTCCCTATACAGCTCTACTCACACTGACCGCTCATCCAACTAATCTAACTCCCTATACAGCTCTACTCACACTGACCGCTCATCCAACTAATCTAACTCCCTATACAGCTCTACTCACACTGACCGCTCATCCAACTAATCTAACTCCCTATACAGCTCTACTCACACTGACCCGCTCATCCAACTAATCCAACTCCCTATACAGCTCTACTCACACTGACCGCTCATCCAACTAATCCAACTCCTATACAGCTCTACTCACACTGACCCGCTCATCCAACTATCTAACTCCCTATACAGCTCTACTCACACTGACCGCTCATCCAACTAATGTAATTCCTTATACAGCTCTACTCACACTGACCGCTCATCCAACTAATCTAACTCCCTATACAGCTCTACTCACACTGACCGCTCATCCAACTAATCTAACTCCATATACAGCTCTACTCACACTGACCGCTCATCCAACTAATCTAACTCCCTATACAGCTCTACTCTCACTGACCGCTCATCCAACTAATCTAACTCCCTATACAGCTCTACTCACACTGACCGCTCATCCAACTAATCTAACTCCCTATACAGCTCTACTCACACTGACCGCTCATCCAACTAATCTAACTCCCTATACAGCTCTACTCACACTGACCGCTCATCCAACTAATCTAACTCCCTATACAGCTCTACTCACACTGACCGCTCATCCAACTAATCTAACTCCCTATACAGCTCTACTCACACTGACCGCTCATCCAACTAATCTAACTCCCTATACAGCTCTACTCACACTGACCGCTCATCCAACTAATCTAACTCCCTATACAGCTCTACTCACACTGACCGCTCATCCAACTAATCTAACTCCCTATACAGCTCTACTCACACTGACCGCTCATCCAACGAATCTAACTCCCTATACAGCTCTACTCACACTGACCGCTCATCCAACTAATCTAACTCCCTATACAGCTCTACTCACACTGACCGCTCATCCAACTAATCTAACTCCCTATACAGCTCTACTCACACTGACCGCTCATCCAACTAATCTAACTCCCTATACAGCTCTACTCACACTGACCGCTCATCCAACTAATCTAACTCCCTATACAGCTCTACTCACACTGACCGCTCATCCAACTAATGTAATTCCTTATACAGCTCTACTCACACTGACCGCTCATCCAACTAATCTAACTCCCTATACAGCTCTACTCACACTGACCGCTCATCCAACTAATCTAACTCCATATACAGCTCTACTCACACTGACCGCTCATCCAACTAATCTAACTCCCTATACAGCTCTACTCACACTGACCGCTCATCCAACTAATCTAACTCCCTATACAGCTCTACTCACACTGACCGCTCATCCAACTAATCTAACTCCCTATACAGCTCTACTCACACTGACCGCTCATCCAACTAACCAACTCCCTATACAGCTCTACTCACACTGACCGCTCATCCAACTAATCCAACTCCCTATACAGCTCTACTCACACTAACCGCTCATCCAACTACTCTAACTCCCTATACAGCTCTACTCACACTGACTGCTCATCCAACTAATCCAACTCCCTATACAGCTCTACTCACACTGACCGCTCATCCAACTAATCCAACTCCCTATACAGCTCTACTCACACTGACCGCTCATCCAGCTAATCTAACTCCCTATACAGCTCTACTCACACTGACCGCTCATCCAACTAATCCAACTCCCTATACAGCTCTACTCACACTGACCGCTCATCCAACTAATCCAACTCCCTATACAGCTCTACTCACACTGACCACTCATCCAACTAATCCAACTCCCTATACAGCTCTACTCACACTGACCGCTCATCCAACTAATCCAACTCCCTATACAGCTCTACTCACACTGACCGCTCATCCAACTAATCTAACTCCCTATACAGCTCTACTCACACTGACCGCTCATCCAACTAATCTAACTCCCTATACAGCTCTACTCACACTGACCGCTCATCCAACTAATCCAACTCCCTATACAGCTCTACTCACACTGACCGCTCATCCAACTAATCCAACTCCCTATAGAGCTCTACTCACACTGACCGCTCATCCAACTAATCCAACTCCCTATACAGCTCTACTCACACTGACCGCTCATCCAACTAATGTAATTCCTTATACAGCTCTACTCACACTGACCGCTCATCCAACTAATCCAACTCCCTATACAGCTCTACTCACACTGACCGCTCATCCAACTAATCTAACTCCATATACAGCTCTACTCACACTGACCGCTCATCCAACTAATCTAACTCCCTATACAGCTCTACTCTCACTGACCGCTCATCCAACTAATCTAACTCCCTATACAGCTCTACTCACACTGACCGCTCATCCAACTAATCTAACTCCCTATACAGCTCTACTCACACTGACCGCTCATCCAACTAATCTAACTCCCTATACAGCTCTACTCACACTGACCGCTCATCCAACTAATCTAACTCCCTATACAGCTCTACTCACACTGACCGCTCATCCAACTAATCTAACTCCCTATACAGCTCTACTCACACTGACCGCTCATCCAACTAATCTAACTCCCTATACAGCTCTACTCACACTGACCGCTCATCCAACTAATCTAACTCCCTATACAGCTCTACTCACACTGACCGCTCATCCAACTAATCTAACTCCCTATACAGCTCTACTCACACTGACCGCTCATCCAACGAATCTAACTCCCTATACAGCTCTACTCACACTGACCGCTCATCCAACTAATCTAACTCCCTATACAGCTCTACTCACACTGACCGCTCATCCAACTAATCTAACTCCCTATACAGCTCTACTCACACTGACCGCTCATCCAACTAATCTAACTCCCTATACAGCTCTACTCACACTGACCGCTCATCCAACTAATCCAACTCCCTATACAGCTCTACTCACACTAACCGCTCATCCAACTACTCTAACTCCCTATACAGCTCTACTCACACTGACTGCTCATCCAACTAATCCAACTCCCTATACAGCTCTACTCACACTGACCGCTCATCCAACTAATCCAACTCCCTATACAGCTCTACTCACACTGACCGCTCATCCAACTAATCCAACTCCCTATACAGCTCTACTCACACTGACCGCTCATCCAGCTAATCTAACTCCCTATACAGCTCTACTCACACTGACCGCTCATCCAACTAATCCAACTCCCTATACAGCTCTACTCACACTGACCGCTCATCCAACTAATCCAACTCCCTATACAGCTCTACTCACACTGACCGCTCATCCAACTAATCCAACTCCCTATACAGCTCTACTCACACTGACCGCTCATCCAACTAATCCAACTCCCTATACAGCTCTACTCACACTGACCGCTCATCCAACTAATCCAACTCCCTATACAGCTCTACTCACACTGACCACTCATCCAACTAATCCAACTCCCTATACAGCTCTACTCACACTGACCGCTCATCCAACTAATCCAACTCCCTATACAGCTCTACTCACACTGACCGCTCATCCAACTAATCTAACTCCCTATACAGCTCTACTCACACTGACCGCTCATCCAACTAATCTAACTCCCTATACAGCTCTACTCACACTGACCGCTCATCCAACTAATCCAACTCCCTATACAGCTCTACTCACACTGACCGCTCATCCAACTAATCCAACTCCCTATAGAGCTCTACTCACACTGACCGTTCATCCAACTAATCCAACTCCCTATACAGCTCTACTCACACTGACCGCTCATCCAACTAATCCAACTCCCTATACAGCTCTACTCACACTGACCGCTCATCCAACTAATCTAACTCCCTATACAGCTCTACTCACACTGACCGCTCATCCAACTAATCTAACTGCTTATACAGCTCTAGATCTTCCAGCTCCTCCAACTACTCCAACTACTCTACATCCTCTAACTACTCCAGCTCTCTTACTACTCTACATCCTTTAATAACTCCAGCTACTCCAACTACTTTGTATCCTCCAACTAATCTATTTCCGTATACAGCTCTATATCCTCCAACTCCTCTAAGTACTCCAACTATTCTAACATCTCTACATCCTTTAATTACTCCAGCTCCTTTAACTACTGCAACTACTCTTAGGTTCTCTAGATCTTTCAGTCACTCCAGCTCTTCTAACTTCTCTAGATCATCCATCTAATTTAACTTCTTATACAACTTAATCCTTCTTCTTTAGATGCTCTGGCTTCTCCAACTACTCTAACTCCACAAACATCTCTAGATCCCTCCACCCTGCCAATTTTTCTAGCTTCTCCAGCTACTCCAACAATTCTAGCTTTCCCAACTACTCCAAGATCTGCACGTCCTTCAACTACTCTAATTCCTCTACCTCCTTCAACTACTCTGGCTGACTTCTTCAGTTATTTAAAGAAAATTCTTACTAATCACTCTATTTTCATTTTTAAACATTTTTTACTCAGACTTTTTGGCTTAATCAAATTTTCCAACATTTCCACGTTTTCCAACTTCTCTGACATTTTTAACCTTCATCTTCTCTAGTACTTCTCCTGCATCATCCTTGACTTTTACAACTTCTAAATTGTCCGACTCAAAATAATACATTTCTAAATATCTCCAACTTCATCTTCCCCAACTTCTGTAACATCTCCAACCAAAAAAGACCTCCTCTGACCTCCAGCACATCTTCAGCTTCTCCAAGTTACTTACCTAACTTAACTTACCTAACTTCAGTGAGAGGTCTGGTGATTATTAATCAGTTGTATTTGCTGATATGTACTCAAACCCTTTAAGACATTTAACTCTTTAACACGTATCACTTCACTGGGCTTTTAGAAATACGGCCACTGAGGAAGGTTTATTATTCTAATATATATTTTAGTCTTTAACAACATGTGTGTCTTGATTTGTTCGCTCTGGATGAACAGAGGAACCAAACCCATGCTCTCCAGTGGTGGGTGGGTAGGTGTTGGCGGATGACATTTGTGACATAAGACTATAAAGACCTTTGATTTGAATGCAAGATGTAAAGTCACATTTAGGCTGTGGGATGGTTACATCTCTACTTGTCCAGTGTCTGGCCTCCACTACTCATTGGCAGCATGTTAACAGTAACTAAGAACACAATCCCATGTATTTATCCAATAAAACAGTAAATATTATAATATATAAGGATATAAGTCACAGTTGGCTGTATATTTGAAGCATCTAAACTGAATAAAGTGAAGCTCAGTGTTAGGAAGGGTTCTTTTGTGGGTCTTTTATTCTTAGTTAGTTGATGCAGGAGTGTCTGGTCTTGAGGCTAAAGGCTAACAATAGCCCAGCGGCCCTGCCAGACTGATACGCCTGGAATGCGCGACTGTCAACAGATGCTGCTAACGCATGACGACGCTCCCTGGGATTAGAATGGATGCTGCGGCTAATTTTAACTCCGCGGACCAAAAGGCATCATGGTGGGTTAATCCGATGTCCTTGGTGAGGAATTCTTTTGTTTGCTAGAAAGAGAGAAAGACAGAAGGAAGGAAAGAAGAGGAAACAGTGCCCTACGAATGCGATGGTTTGAGTGTAACTCCAGCAGAGTGTCATTTCCAGAGCTCACTGGAAATTTACCCAATAGATTTACTTGGAAAAACAAACGAGTCACAGTTATTTTTGAATTTCCAAGACTTGATAGAATGGTCTCTCTCCCAAGCTCACATAGATATGTGTGCTTTATTGCTTTAACACTGAAACTGCCCACCTTTAGAGACCAAACCCCCTTGAGTTGTAAACTGGGGTGAAACCTATGATGCCAAGTTCTCTAATTATGGTGTAGCAAGTTCTGCTTTGTAGGGAGTATGTAAAGGTTTGAAGCTGTAATTACATGTTGATGAAAATAAGAGAAAATAATTTAACCCGTCCTCTTCTTGGAACATATTATCATAAATATTATTATAAATTCATTGTAAATTATAATATGCCATAAATAACTTTGGCACAGGCCACATTTTTGTTAAATATTTAAAAATATTTATATATATAATTGTATAATTAGTCTAAATCTAGTATATAGTCAAATATCTTTATTGTGTAAAACAGTAACAACAGAACTGAACAGTATGTAGATAAAGCAGTGTTTATGTAAGCACCCAGCAGCTTCGCTGACTTGGCAAATCCGGAGCTGGATGTTGTTTTATATTTGAATTTTAAGTAACAGAGATTTTCAGTGTTTTTTCCAGCTTGGTTGAAGCAACAGGCAACACATTTCTGATACCTGTTGTCGATATCGATACTGTGTTTAAGTATTTTAACCAATGCTGAACACTGCTGCCAATGCTTAGTAGCTGTCAACTGATGAGAGATACAGCTCAAGCTCAAGTAAACAAACAGTACTCGCCGCTGCCCTCTACAGGCACCCGTCAAAATATATAGCACCAATCAGAAGTTACAACTTTTCATCAGTGTCTCTGTGCGTTTCCAGCTTTCTTTGACTCAGCCTACCTGAAAATCTATTCCGTTCACAATTTTGTTGTGTGTTGTGACGTAAACCTTAGATAAAATGAATAAATCAGTACCTACTCAAAGGGCTCCGTTGGCGGGGGGTGGAGTGCAGTCTCAGTTAAGGGAGGGCAGTTATTGGCATGCGGATCTGACCCCTTACCCAATGCTCACTTGCTAAGAATTTAAGATTAGCTAAGAGCAGACTATCAGCTCCAGCAGTGGGACATTCTGATCACGGAAGCCCTCAGTCTGAAGCCTTTCTGACAGCTCAGTGTTTTTTAAGCTATGTATACGATTGTTTTAGCATCTGCTAGAAAGACCAGCATAGACAGCAAATCGCTACAGAACAAAAAAGAAATCTCCAAAAAGTTTTAGAGGTAAAGGCAAAAATATGCTTTTCTTTTATTGCAATGTAAAGTAACTTCGGGCCGTTTTTGTTTATTTATCATGAAATTTACACGTGTTCAAGTTCAACCAATGCAAAACTTTGATGCTGGTATTCAGTCATTACTATAACCAGCCTAAGCCAGTCTAGACTGGATTGAATATGCAAGAATGCATAATGGTTAATCAAACAAACAAACAAACTAACTAACTAATAAATAAATATATAGGTCTGGTATGTATAATAAAAGGATTCCCTTTAATGTTTAGTTTCTGGACTTTGGTTCTCAGATTTGTGCTGAAGCTACAATGCTAATTTATCTAATGGCAACAAGTTACACAACTTGTGTCCATTTTTATGAATGACCGTGTGTCATGCTTTGCCAGGAACCATGTAAGCATGTCTGTTTGCGTTCAACTCCGTATTGTTTGAGTTATATATCGTCGCTGTCCAATAAAAAACATGCATTTCAATTTTTGTCAATTTTGAGTTTTCTACATCATTCGAACACACCAATGGTTGTTTACATTGTGTGAATATCTAATGTTGAATGGACCAATAGAAGTGCTCCAAAACGGCTTGGAAATAATTCTGGTTCCATAGACTTACATTGAAAGTAAAGTATGTTTTTTGTCTCTCCTGTAAAGTTGGAATTTTGGAGATAATTGTTTTTCATTGGACAGTGACGATATATGGGATTATTTGGGTACACGGTACCCAAATCTGGGAAGGTAAAATGCTGCTAAGCTGTAAGCCAGATCTCTGAAATATGCTATTTTTGGTGATATGCATGACGATGTTAGTTTTTTTATCAGTGTTACAGATTTAACTACTGTGTAAACTGAGAAAGCGCGTTCTACCAAAATCTCATTTGAACCTACTGTTGATGGTGTGGGCAGCCATGCTAACTTTCCAAATAGGAATTTCTGGTTGAGAGGGTGTTTTTTAGTTTTCCCATAGACATAGAGCAGAAAATACAGAGTTAAAAACATTCAGACAAATGCAGTCCAAGATTCTGTTCATAGCTCCAGTAAAACACTAAAGTAACAAGCTTCACACGCCCGTCATGCACTGAGTATACGCATATGAGTATACGCTACCGGTCAATTTCATTTAATGCAATTTTCATGCAATTTACAAACAATATTGTCCATTTCACAATTAATGTAAGTGTATCAGATGATTTTTAAAGAATAAAAATGTTTGTATTAAAGTCTATTTTTGTATAGAGGCTTATTTAGCATATAGTCTATTATCATCAATTCTCAGTCCTCTGTCTAAATCTCCTGGTACGACCGCCAATCCAAGTTAAGGATGTTATTGGACTAATTGGTTGTTAGGACACTCTTGCTCAATTGTGATCACAGCTGAAAAACATTCTACTAATAAGTGAGTATAAAAGGGAGCATAACATTCTAGGTTAGTTTAGTATCTGAAGCATCAGCGGTTGATGGCTTGCTGACCGACTCAAAATGGCCAGAAAGAAACAACTTTCTTTAGAGACCAGTCAGTCCATTGTTGTGTTAAGGATGGAAGATACTCCATTGAAAACAAGAACATTTCACTGTGATCCCAAACTTTTGAGCAGTAGTGTATAAGAGGGGAAATGTAAATTCAAATTTCTTGCAGATAATCTTTCATCATAGAACATTCTGTACATACCGTTAGCCTTAAGCTATTCTGGCCAGCTCTGCTGTCTTTATCTCAGTATATCCCTCTAGTTGTCCGTCACATCACACCAGTCAAGCCACCCCCACATCTCTAAACCAGCACACTCTCCACGGATGAATGGAATTCTTTCCCATCCGATCAGTCCCATCTAGCTTCCACATACGCCCTCCACCTCTCCCACCACCACCACCACCACCACCTGAGGCTTGCATCCCCAGGTCCTCTTATCAAAGCAGACCCAGCAGAGTGGGCTAAATTTACCCCCTTACTTCCACAGGAATGTGCTCTGGATGGTACTGTTGAGCTTTGATCTGCCTTGCCATGACTTCACCAGGTCCAGAGCTGCTTCAGTGGCTTTAAACACAAGCTCGGTTATGTTAATATCTCACACAAGTCAGAACTTGACATTATCCATAGGTGCTCAATGAGAGTGCATTGAAAATGGAATCATTCACTTGGGCAAATAAATAAATCAATAAATTCATAAATAAATAGTTAAGGATGTTGGGTATGTAAGCCAGCGGAGGATGAAGGATTGCCAGCTAAGAGATCATGTAAGCTGGCATGTTTCTAAATGCTGCCAAAGAAATCCCAGCCCTCGCTCAGAGGAAGGTCTGCTGGTGATTTACAGCCAGAGCTTTCCCTCCTGTCGCTATGACCGTCTTTATTAGAGTATGACTAGGCCTAGTGTTTGCTTTGGAGAGATGACCTCAGTGGCTGGACGGATGGAGCGGTTTCCATCCTCTCATGCTTCAAAGCACTCTTGTCAGCTAGCACATCACTCAGCTACAGTAGGAAGGTCCTTTACCCGTCTCCACTGCTAAACTATCGAAAAATTAAGATTTAATTAACATGTTAAGTTGTCTAATATGTAGAGGTTCACTGTAGAGTATCTACAATCTACAATTTTTTTACAGTGGTGTTGATGAAAACACTGTCTACAACACAAATGTATGTACTTTATTTACTATATATTTTTTTACTAAGTTATCAATCAATCAATCAACCTTTATTTTAGCTCGTACACTGAGGGCAACCCTCATTGTCAACGTAGCTGAGCATTTACATGAACAGGGATTGACATGACAAAGAAATAAAAGCAAAATGTAATCATTTATTAAAAAAATTAAAACAACTGAGAAGAAAGTAGCTAATAGACATTAAATGAAAATGTAAAAAATAACAGTGAATATAAAAACTAGAAATAAAATAATATTAAAAATAGATAAAAGTAAAGATTTAATTAGTAAGAAATTAAGATCAACAGAGGGTAAGAGAGTAGAAATAATAAAAAAAATCATTAAAAAATAAAAATCATTGTGAAATGTTACAGCTTGCCAGCTTATCAAAAAGCATCAATGAAAGATCCACCTAAAAAAATCTTGTCTACAGTGCTTGATAACTAACACGGAAATATTCAGGGAATCGTGAGAAATCTCTGTAATTAAAGGAAAAGGCCAAAACCCGCAGAACACATGTTTCTGGGAATACCTTAATACCCTAATGCTAACTGTTGTCACAGCACAGCAGAATTCATATATCAATATCATCCAGGAACATTGTCCCCTTCTCTGGACTCTCTGGGATCATCTGACATGGACTATTGCTCAGTGGCAACATGTATCTTGGTCTGACATATGCTGCCATCTAGACGTCGTCTTTTTCAAAGACCTCCATGCTTATTTTACCAAGACCAACACTCTCCACGGCTGTGTAATCAGAAAATGCAGGCGGTAAATTGACCTTCCTGCTGTTTAAAACTGTCTCCCATTAAAAGCATGTGGGCCAAAATACAACAACAAAGGCTGTGTGTGGTTGCACAACTGAACCTATACACTGAAGAATAAAAATAGCTAAATAATTGTTTCAAAATTGGATCAGTCACCATCTTCAGTGCCCAACTATTTCCTATTATAAGGAACCTTTTTAGACTGTTTTGCAGTCATTGAATTTGGGAGGAGCATATATTTGCAATAAACAATGAAGTTCAGGAGATCTTCAACTACGACTGTTTTCATTGAATACATGTAACTATTTTTTCTAATCACTGCTTTCTGTCATTTATTCGCATTTCACACTCTCCCAACGTCCCAACGTGTTTTGGATTGTTTTTATACCACTTGTGAGTACATGTACATGTAGGTTGGTTTGTGTGTTTTACTCGTGTTTTATCTTCTTCACAGACGTTTACAGCATGGTGTAACTCACATCTGCGAAAGGCTGGCACTCAGATCGAGAACATCGAGGACGACTTCAGAAACGGCCTCAAACTCATGCTGCTGCTCGAGGTCATCTCAGGTAAATCAGGCTTGCTCTTGTTCTAGAACACTTTCGAATATCCTGCGTACAGAAAACATCAGCTAAGTCAATACTGAAAGCTCACATAATACAAACACACAAATGAAGAATGTGTGGTTGCCATGTTTTTTCAAATCTTTGCTTTGTTCCTAATATCTTTTCAGGCGAGAGGTTACCCAAGCCTGACCGAGGTAAAATGCGGTTTCACAAGATAGCCAACGTCAACAAAGCTCTCGATTTCATCACCAGCAAAGGAGTCAAGCTTGTTTCAATCGGAGCTGAAGGTAAAGTTTAAGGTGTCTGAAGTTCTCAGCTTCAAAGGAATAGAGAGCACATCACAAAGAATTGTTCTGTTCAGCTGGGTCTGGGTTGTTTGACTGAGTTCTCATGTCTGTGTCTGTAGAAATTGTGGACGGGAATGTTAAGATGACTCTCGGAATGATCTGGACCATCATCCTCCGATTTGCGATCCAGGACATCTCTGTTGAAGGTACAGGAGTAATAATATGTAGACTGATGGTAACTGTTCTACGGTCCCACTGAGTGGGTGTAGGTTTGGTGGCAACATTGGCAGGGACACAGTGACCCACCCCTCACCCCTTCACTTTCAGCCAGTCAAATTTGTGGACGCATAAAGGTCATCTTGGGGACGTATCCTCTGTTAAGCACATCGGAATTATGTAATGCTAGGTTTATACTTGACGCATTGTAAAGGTTGCAAAGGCATTCCTCAACAAAGAAATCCAATAAAACCTCACAAACACCTCACTCCAGAGTTAATGTGTTCAAATATTGGTAAGAACAATTCTGTTATCACAAAATGTTGGACCCTACCATCCACATGCAAACCTATGCCCATGCATGGAAGACCTACTTTTCCTCTTGCAGTGTCAAAATGACCTTCTCAGGCTGCTTTTGCTGGTTTTCCCAGACTGGCATCTACAGTGCCATGAAACCACATCTGATTGTGTTCTATTCTCAGTAATGAGTGCTCCAGCTGGCCCTGTGTGAAAAGGTAACTGCCCTGTTGAATCTGAACATCACTTAAATACAACTGTTCCAGGAGCGTGAAGTAGGCAAAATTCAGAAAACAGAAATTCTTTGAGAATTTGAGCTGAAACAGAAAAGTTGGAAGGAGTTACAATGCTGCATAGAGAGACATCATCTCCATATAGAAAAAATCTGAGCAGTGGTAGGCCGAACCACCAAAACCTTTCCAATAGCACAGCAACGGTTCGTTCAGAAGGTCACCAAAAAGCCCAGGTGAACATCTAAGGAACTACAGGCCTAGCTTGCCTGGGTAAAGATGATTTCAATGGAGGAGCTGCAAGGTCGAAACCCATTTGGACTAACATTTGGTGGGCTGATGAGTGAAACTATCGAGAAGATACAGGCTCCAATCATAAGCACAACAAGAACATCATACCAGTAGTGAAACATGGTGGAGGTAGTGTGATGGAAGACTTGCTATAATTGACAGACCCATAGATTCTGCCCTTCACTAGAAGGTCCCAGAAAAGAAAGCCTGCTAATCAGTCTGTGATTTGGTTCCCACCTCTCTAAATGAAGATTCTGGAGTCACCTTCTCAACGTTCTGTCTTTCCCGACCCCATAGAGATGCAGTAGAAGTGCTTAAAATGGGCAGTTGTTGCTTGAAAGCCTTCCAGAGTGGATCAGTCAAAGCAGAAGTGGGCCAACATTCCTCCGCAGTGAACAGTGGTCTCCAGTTATAGGAAGCGTTTGGTTGCAGTTGTTGCTGTAAAATAACGGGTCTATGGAGTGTAACATGGAGCTGACACTGCCACCAATTTGTGGAGCCAGTGATAAGAGTATGGATTCATTTGCAATTAGAGGAAATAGAGGTGCATTTTTGGTTCTCCAGTGAAAGTAGGCTGCTATTTAAGGAACATGTATGTGAGGTTTAACAGGGACAAGTGGAGTTATCGGGTATTAACTCGGGTATAAACTGGCGTTGGGAAGTGTTTCTCTGGCTCTTTATGTTGGAATAAATAACGGCAACTAAGACTGATGCTCTTACTTCATGCTCTAAATTTGTATGACATTTAAAGAGTTTACATAGTAAAGACCAGTACTTGTAACTTTTAAGTAACTTTCTCAGCTTTTTGGTTGAATATCACATTTATTCCACCTTAAGTGGAGCCGCAGAGTTACTTTCACCTTTTAAGGTGGAACAGGAAATTCTCATAAGATGGCAAATCCTGTATTGTCCTGGCTCTGACCAACAGACAAAAGTCCAACTGTTAGACACTAGAATCAGCTAGTCTGTGACTTGTTACATCAGATAGCCTGATGGTGGTGTTACACTGGCCCCAAGAACTAGGCATTTATGTCTACAGTCTGGAAAACAAAGTGTACTGCTTCATATTCTACAAGTTACACAGAGGGAGGCGACCAAGAACTACACAAGCTAGCATATTTAGCATGTTTTGCACTGTTTGTATGGTACATGACCTGTTCTTATTTGTGGCACACTAGTATAACCGGTATGAATGAAAGGGAGAGTAAACACAACGATGGCTAAAGCTGTTGCTGAGCAACTGCTGCCGCTGCCCACTCTCGGCAAGAAATCACATTCAGCAGCAACAAAAGATGTGATATAAATAGAATTAGAACAAGAGTTAATACTGGTACTGTTTGCACCACTGGAGACACTCTTGGACAGTAAAGGGATGCTGAAGTTTGATGCTGAACTCGTAACGTTTCTTCTAGGCTGGTAAGGAGTGAAGAGGGAGGAGGAATGACTGTTGATATTGTTCTAGTGACAGGTTGTCCACTATTGTTTGGTGTGTGAATTTGACAGGTTAATAAGAATTCCAGCTGTTAAATCAGATGAGATGGTATACCATCTAAAATTATGTTAGATAATTTGTATACTGTTGCTGTCCAATGTAAAACAAGTAGCTCCAAAACAACAACTTTACAGGAGATGACAAAAACTGTCCTTACTTTCAATGTAAGTCAATGGAACCAGAAATATTTCCAAGCTATTTGTGAGCATTTCCATTGGTCCATTCATTGTGAAATTTCTACACAATGTGAACGGCAGCTGTTGCATTCAAGTGATGTTGAAAAATGAAATTTGACGATAGGATATATATTTTATGTACATGTCTGCAGATGCGGATACATAAATATCTAGGAAATGTAGAAACTGGACCTAGATTCAGCTCACATAATAGAGAAATACAACCCAGCATCACATAAACATCTAAACATTATATCTGCTTGGTACCTGGTCTGGTTATCTTTTAAAACGAGAGAGATAAAAAGAAAACACTAAAGAATGTTAATTTGCTGGGCTGTGTTGTTTTAGAAACCTCTGCTAAAGAAGGCCTGCTGTTATGGTGCCAGAGGAAGACCGCCCCCTACAGGAACGTCAACGTACAGAACTTCCATGTCAGGTGAGGCTCACTTTGTAAGAGTCTTCAGAAATGTATAAGCCTTTCGGTATAAAATTCCTTAGATTTCATGAACGCTCTATCAGCTAGAGATGGGAGATATGATAAAAATGCGATATCATGATACTTCAGAAACTTTATACCACGAAAATGAATTTTTCTGACATCTGACAGCAGATACTGTGGTGCCATATATAAAATACTATCCACCTACGAATGCAGTACCCAGTGTTTCATTTAGCATACTGCACTAATAATGCTCGCTTTGTAATCATGCAGTGCTGTTTATATCCCAGCATATTGTGATGTAATTGATCACAATTAGGGGTGGGCGATGTGGCCCTACAATAATATCACAATATTTTATGGTATTATTGTGATAATGATACTCTTGGCGATATGACAAAACATTGAATTGAAAACAATTTCAAGAATACACTACTGCAACAAAATTACATTTTATTATTGCATACAATATGATATGGCGCACCCCTAGCTGAGATATTAAAAAATACAAGAATTTTCATCAGATTGTAGCAGAAGTCAATGATCCAGAATGTCACTCCATCTCCATATATCCAGGACTGAAGTAAAGTGAATGATACTGGAGATAAAATCTGTCTCTAGTAGATTTATAATGGGAAATGAGAAAAGTGTGAATTTTTATTTTGCTAAACACAGTAAAAGTAGTACCTGATGTGATAATTAGTGATGGGTGATATGGCACGATATTTCAGGGTATAATATCGTTCACCATATTAAAAAATGTTGGCGATATTATTGTGTACGATACGATATGGCACACCCCTAATCACAATAATAATAAATATTGTCCTATTGCGCAGCCCTGTTGTGAGCCTAGTTTACAGTGCATATGTATTTCACCAGGTACTGTACAGCCTAATAGCAACTGAACGTTACATCATATTGATAAATGTAGGTGGAAAAATGTTAAAAAATCTAATATCATGATACTTTCACTATATACAATATTTATTTTTCCAGACATATGATCAGCTGGAAAGGAGAGAAATAAACCAGCAGCGGTACATTAAAAATACTGCAATTACAATTAATTTATTTCAGTATTTGTACATAATGTGCTGAAGTAAATCCAGTCAACTGGAACTCATTTATAATTAAACATATCATATTGCATTGTGATGTAGTTTATCGTGGTGATGATGTATATATTGTCTATTGATGAAATATGTATAGCAACTTAGTAATTGTGATTATAGTTATTATTATTATTATTATTATTATTATTATTATTATTATTATCATTACCTTGATTGTGACCCGAATGTTCTCTGTGTGGTGAAGCTGGAAGGACGGCCTAGCGTTCTGCGCCCTCATACACAGACACAGGCCTGACCTCCTCGACTACTCCAAGCTCAACAAGGTCTCGTGTGTGACCCCATGACATTAACATCACTGCATAATCTCACAGTTCATAGTGTTCTGTCACCGCTTTGCAGTGTAGAGGTTTTTTGCTAACGGTTCGTTGTGTCCTAACTAACAATTTAACCTGCCCTGCATGCACATGCCAAACACAAAGCCAGACATTCATAAAACTGACATGTCAACAGTGGGAAGGATGGCCAAACTGGTTCCACTGGGTGGTTTTCATAAGCTTGCATGACTAGCTTTTAACTTTTACCAAAAGGTGGCCACCATGACGGCGTATTCTAACGTCCCGTCAACCATGTCGAAGGTGCAGCTCCCGGTTAGATGATTTAGGAACTGGCAGCCAATGAAAGAACAGTAAACACAATGATGGCTGAAGTAGCCCCACCAGTGAGAAACCACTTTTTTGCAGTAAACAAAAGAAGTGATGGAAATGGAGGCCGAACGACAGTTAACTATGGAGCTGTTTTCACCACTGGAGACACTCTTGGAGAGTAAAGGGATGAAGTTTGAACTCACGTTTCTTCTAGACTGGTAGGAAGTGAAGAGGGAGGAGTGAAGATTATCTAATACTATGGGTGCGTCCGAAATCTAGATTAGAGTCAGTACGTACTGCTCGAGCGGTAGACTAGTAGGTAATTTCAGTAGGAGAGTTTTAGTAGCTGCACAATCTCAGACGTACTACGTCCACCATATTCCCAACGTCCTGTGACACAAGACGTCAGACCACCACCGTAAAAGTCCTTCTATTCATTTAAAAGCTGTTTACTGACAGATTTAGATACTTTTTGTGACACGGACCAGAGTTTTTGTCTGAATATGTTCCCACACGGTGTAGAGCTGTAGCTCGGAGAAGACGAGTCAGGAGGAATTTATTATTTTTTTACCTCAGCAGTAGTGCTAGCTTCTGTAGCGGCAGTTCACTAGCCGTAGCTACGTACACACAGCCGTCGTTCCGCTTTTCACTGTTTTTTCCTCCACCTTGAATTCATCCGCGGCTTCAGGTGAACGATGGGATACACAGTGTGCTGTGGTCGCATACATAAAAATGTCCCCCATTTCAGGAGGTCATCCGGGTTCCATTCGTCTACTACTCTATGCCGGTAGTAGCGGTAGCGCTAGTAGGCAAGTAGGCGATGTTGGACACACCCTATGTTACATAATTGTAGCTTTTAGCTTTGTCTACCGAAAGGGTGGCTTCTATCAATGTCCGTGTCAGTTGCCCATAACACTTCTGTCAAGCGTAGCGCTATGTTATATGAACTGTCCAAAAGTAAGTGGACGCCTGACCATGACACCTGTATGCACAAAACCATGCGTTTGGAGTGTGACTGTGGGAACCTGTGTCTGATTCATTTTGTAGTTCTTCGTAGTTCTGTTTCTCTGTATACCCTGTTCTTCAACGGTCAGGGCCCGCAGGACCACCTCAGAGGGACCACTGTGTGACCACTGATAAAGAACTAGAGAACACAAACTGTGTGGCTGCAAATGAGCTACTGTCTCTGATATACATGTACAAGGTGGACCAAGAAGTTAGAGTGGACAGTGAGTGGACACGGTGTTTAAATGTGCTCCAGCAGCACTGGAGTCTGATCCACTCTCACACGTTAATGCGCCACCACCACGTCACTGCAGTGCTGAGAATGATCCACCTCCCTAATAATACCTGCTCTGTGATGGTCCTGACCATTTATAGAGCAGGGTAATAAAGTGCACAGAGAAACAGATGGACTACAGTCTGTAAGTGTAGAACTAAGTGCTGGTCAGTGGAGCTGGACAGTGAGTGGAGATGTAGGTGTATGTAGAATGTATGTAGAAGTCGTAGAAGATGACGTGTAGCTAGTTCATGAATAGTGCGGTATGCACTAGGAGTTTTAGACATGCACGGTGAAGAAACTCTGGATTTGACTGGGTTAGTGGCATTGACAGACTGAATAACGGTTCACCGCACTTTTCCCTGAAGACCCTCAGTAATGCGGACCCGGAATAGCGTGCAGGAATGCAGCCGCGAGCACTCCAGTTGTGCCCTCCGATAAACCAGCAGCAGGAATCCTGCCTGGTGCCATGGCTGGAGCAAGCTACGGCTCCACAGCCCTTTTACTGGTGTTCTAGTGGTCTGAGCACTCGGCCTTCTGTTTACAGTGTACTATAAAATCTTAGATGAGAATAATCCCGACAGCAAAACACTTAGACGAGAACAAGCATTGCATCATGTGATGTCATATAACAGTACTGCTGCACAGGGCTTCCCAGTGGTTGTATCATATATGTATATATCATACATGAGGTTTTAGGCCATACTGGTCCTTTAATGATGCTATTTTAACTTGAATGCTGTAGAAGCTGTAGAAGAAACTGAGATGTACTGGGTTAGTGTTAGGTTTAGGTTAGGGTTAGGGTCTGAGGCTCAACACAACAAATAACACAACACAACAAATAACAGAATAAGCTGTGATTTTAGGCCATACTGGCCCTTTAATGAAGCTATTTTAACTTTAATGCTGTAGAAGCTGTAGAAGAAACTGAGATGTACTGGGTTAGTGTTAGGGTTAGGGTCTGAGGCTCAACACAAAAAATAACACAACACAACAAACAACCAAATAAGCTGTGGTTTTAGGCCATACTGGCCCTTTAATGATGCTCTTTTAACTTGAATGCTGCAGGAGCTGGTTGTGTAGAAGCTGTAGAAGAAAGAGAGACATACTGGGTTAGGGTTAGGTTAGGGTTAGGGTCTGAGGCTCAACACAATAAATAACCGAATAAGCTGTAGGTTTAGGCCATACTGGCCCTTTAATGATGCTCTTTTAACTTGAATGCTGTAAAAGCTGTAGACGAAACTGAGATGTACAGGGTTAGTGTTAGTTTAGGGTTAGGGTCTGAGACTCAACACAACAAATAACACAACACAACAAATAACTGAATAAGCTGTGGTTTTAGGCCATACTGGCCCTTTAATGATGCTTTTTTAACTTCAATGCTGCAGGAGCTGTTTCTGTAGAAGCTGTAGAAGAAACTAAGATGTACTAGGTTAGGGTTAAGTTAGGGTCTGAGGCTCAACACAACAAATAACACAACAAAAAACACAACATAACAAATAACTGAATAAGCTGTAGGTTTAGGCCATACTGGCCCTTTAATGAAGTGAAGCTCTTTTAACTTGAATGCTGCAGGAGCTGGTTGTGTAGAAGCTGAAGCAGATATTATATATATATAGATGTTATATTATATATAAGATATTATATATATGTGTGTGTTTGTGTTTGCACAGTATTGTATACATGCGTGTTATATTCAGCCACTGTATGATGATATGCGGTGAGTTTAGGCCGGAGCTTAGTGGACGGGCGGGTAGAGCTGGATGCTTGTCAGGGATTTAATTAGGCACTTGAGTTTAAGGATTTATTTAGAATGGCTGGGTCAGTCGGTTTAACAGAGTGAATGGAATGGCGCGCCATGTACACACACACACACACACACATGCAGATACCTCATCCCTCTCAGCTGTTGTGGTTGGCTCCAGGTAAGCTGGTGAGGGGTAATCCTGAGGTCTTTAGCTCGGGCTCGGTGCACTCGGGTTAGGAATGGGCTATCAGGAAGCCCCTTGGCCCTTTAAATCTGCTGCAGCTGACCGATTCCCGCTCTGTAGCTTTTTACTGACACACAGAGAACAATACATGCTGACCGCACTGACCCCCCACCCCATCCCAACACACACACACACACAGGTGCAGTCACTCAGTATAGACACACATACACTCATGGAGGTACTTTGGATTAATGGCTTTAGATCAGAGGTGTCAGTTTAAGAATGCCTGAAATGAGCTACTTGGCCAATAATACTTGGTTTTATCTATAATTGATAACAAGTTAATATTGATATGAAGTATCAAGACCTGTGTTGCAGTCATGTTCTGATTAGGGCTGGGTTTGGTTTGTTACTGCAGGACGATGCTCTTGGTAATCTGAATCTGGCGTTTGACATCGCTGAGAAGCATCTCGACATCCCTAAGATGCTGGACGCTGAAGGTGAGAGTCTATGGTTCTATAAATACCCCAGCACACCCCTTTTATTTGGTTTGAAAAGCTGAAGATGTAAATCATTTGTTTATTGTTTATCTATTTTTTTTTTTTTAAAGGTGCAATATGTGTTTTTGGAGATCAATTTTGATATTCAATTTCAAGCTCCTTCAGATCCAAAATCCATGGACGCACATTTCCAAGACAGTGCAAACTTGTTGTTTTAGATCTTCATGGCTACAAATCCTGTTATCCACTGTATACTTGAAAAACTATGATATAATGTTAGAACGCACAACAGCACCACAAGTAATGTAACTAACGTTAGCTAGGTTGCGCTACGAAATGAAACAGTACTGACCTACTGGTTTTGTGAAGCAGCGAAAGTGAGTAAATGTTCCCCACAAGTTCAGCACAACCAGAGCAACCTCCTCATGCCTTCCACTTCTTCATGAAGCTACTTTTTCACCAGCTTCTTGCCGCTGCAGTGCCATACTGCCACCTCAGTCCAGGAAAGTTCAAACAATAAGCTGGTGACTAGGAAGCCAACTTCAACCTTGTTCCTTGTAGAAGGTTTCTCTGCAACCGTGCCTGATATAAGAACTTCTTTCTCAGTCGTTGTGCTTCAGACCTCCTCTTTAAGGGTTCCTCAGCCATCTCACCTTCTTAACAATGCGTGGAGTTCAGCATGGAGCCCCTTCCCTTCCACCTGTCCTGTCCTAACCACAAACGCCCCCTGTTACTGATTGGCTGAAGAAGAGCTGTGCCAGGGTTGTGTATAAACAGAGGACCCTGAATTTGATTACAAGTGTATTAGAGTAACATCACTTACTGCACCTTTAATTCTGTTCTCTGTACAGTGTAGTCGGTTTTTGACAGGTCCGCTTACTAGTTAAACCTAACCCAATCACGTGATGGAAGGGTGGAGACTAGCACATACTTCCTCAGAGACGTGATGTGAAGTGCCACCTCGTCTTAGTTGGACAGCCTGTCATGCTTATTCTGTTACGTGAGTGATGGGTGGTAGAGGGAGGACCCACCCAGAGGGAGCGAAGCTAGACATACTGTCTTGCAATAGCTGGGCTGGTTAAGACATCACTGGGTGTTGAACTCATGATCTCCTGATGACAGGGTGTGAATTCAGGGGCCTCACCTTCCTACTGTTAAAATGAATAGCAGTCAAATATTTAACCCCATAGGAACCCCATACTAACTGCTCTCTTCTCTCCTCTTCTTCAGATATTATAAACACCCCTAAACCCGACGAGAGAGCCATAATGACCTATGTGTCCTGCTTCTATCATGCCTTCGCTGGAGCCGAGCAGGTATAGAGTGCTTGTGAGTGTGCAATGTGAGTGTAAATTGTTAAGACAGCTAAACTCCTGTGATTCACCCATCTGTTTCCTCACTCTTCCTCTATCTCTCCAGGCTGAGACAGCTGCTAACAGGATCTGTAAAGTGTTGGGGGTGAATCAGGAGAACGAGAAACTGATGGAGGAGTATGAGAGACTGGCCAGTGAGGTATATATGCTGATGGGGAAAGGGATGCTGTAGGGTGGAGCGATACAGCCAGAAATCACAATGTTACTCAATATCATTCAGATCAGTGGGTGAATTGGCCTAATGTCATCTAAGCTCTGTTTGGTGTAGCTCTTTCTCAAACAAATGGTCAATTAAAAACTAGGTTTAACACAAGCTGTGGTGTCAAATAATTAAAAGCACATCACTTCTCAAATGCTCAGTCATAGATTAGTGTGTAGAAATATATTGTATCTGATATATATAACATCATCCTGCTAGTTTTATTTAGGATCTGTTTATGATGTCTTTGTTTATTAGAATATATGAAAATATATTGTCATATTTTAGAGTAACATAGAGAAACAACCATTGTTTAAGGGTTTACAGAGAAACAACCATCTCTGCAGTTTACAGAAAAGAGAAAATATGAGTGAGCAGCAGTTCTCTAGGAGAAAATGCCTTGTTGATGCCAGATGTCAGTGGAGAATGGCTAGACTTGTTCGAGCGGACTGAAACGCAACAGTATCTCAAATAACCAGCGTCTCTGCACATGCAGCAAGTGGAACCCTAAAGCAGATTGGTTGCAGCAGCAGAAGACCACATCTGGTGCCACTTTGGTCAGCTAAGAACAGCCAACTGATGCTACAGTTCACACAGGCTCTCCATAACTGGACAACAGAAAATTGGAAAAACGTTGCCTGATATAAGTCTTAATTTCTGCTGCGAAATTTGGATATTAGGATCAGAATTTAGCCTAAACAACATTATATCTTGGATCCATCCTGCCAAGTATCAGTGCTGCTGGTAGTGTGATGGTGTGGGGGATTATTTCTTGAAGCACTTTAGTCCCCTTAATACCAACAGAGCAGCATTTGAAGACCACCGCCTACCTGAGCATTGTTGTTGACCATATCCATCCCTTTTTGACCACAGTGTACCAGCCTCTGAAGGCTACTTCCAGCAGTGCCATGTCGCAAAGCTGGTTTCTTGACCATCGTGGTGAGGTTGCTGCACTCACCAGATCTCAGTCCAGTAGACCACCTTTGGGATACAGGAGAACTGGAGATTCCCTTCATGGATGTGCTGTACCTGAGATGTAGGAGGACCTAGCCGGCAGGTGAAACTGTCCATAATAATGATTTTCTCTTTGTTAATGTTTCTTTCTGTTTTGTCTTGTGTTCTGCAGCTGCTGGAGTGGATCAGGCGCACCACCCCGTGGCTGGAGAACCGCACATCGGAGAAGACCATGGTGCAGATGCAGCAGAAGCTGGAGGACTTTCGCGATTACCGCCGCATGCACAAACCGCCCAAAGTGCAGGAGAAGTGCCAGCTGGAGATCAACTTCAACACCCTGCAGACCAAGCTGCGCATCAGTAACAGACCTGCGTTCATGCCCTCCGAGGGCAAGATGGTGTCGGTAAGACACATACAGACTCGCGTGCACGTATACAGAAGACTGTAGACGTTTAATCATTGTTCATATGTGTGTGAGAACGGCTCTGACACCATTTCAGCCCAGATCTATAGACAACCAGGAGCTCAGTCAGTGTTGCCACCACTCCAGGACCCACTACATTCACTGCGCATGCCCAAAACCACCGCTGACCCCCCCCTTTATACTTTATACTTTATTAATTTATTAATTTATTAGTTATAACATATTTTGAGTGTTTTTACTCACTTTTTAGTCTCCCACAACATTATTCATTCAAATACAAGCAAATATACATTATGCAAATTAGGCGATTACGTCATTTAGCGACTTCTAGCGACTTTCAGAACAGCCAATAGCTACTTTTCTTACTGAGGAGTTCGCAACAGTGAGCTCACTCCTCTCACTAAACAAGAGAAAGTGTGAGAGACGAATACAAGAAGGGAATTATTTGTTAAGAATTTAGTTAATTTATGTTTTTTATTAACTTTTTCTATAAACAAGCACTTTATGATGCACTTTTTTTCAAAAGCATTTTTAATGTAGCCCTTGCCCTAGGTTCTATAAATAATTAATTAATTCAGCATTTAAAACAACAACACTATTTGTAATTTGTCTTTCAGTTGTTGATGACATAACAAGCTGATAGAGTTACTAGGCTACTTCAGTATACAGGATATGGCACTGAAATTATTGGCCGGAGGAAATTGACTCTAACTGGACCTCACTAAATTCTAATTACATATCCCAGATCTATATCAAAGAGATTAGAATTGCCACAGTCTGACATTTTCAATTCGGTTTGATATCAAGAGATGACTTAAACATGACCAAAATGAAAAAGATCAATCAATCAATCAACCTTTATTTAATCTCGGAAATTGAGGGGTGACCCTCATTTTCAATGTAGCCGAGCATATACAATTAAAGGGATTGAAAGCAGAATGAGCAAAAATAATAAATAAAATACAATTTTTAAATAAACATTTAATATAGATGCATAAAATACAATGTAAAAAAATGTTAGAATTTTTTTATAAAAGAATATAAAAGAATATAAAATAAACATAAAATACATACAACAAGATAATAAAAAGTTGAAATGCTAATAAAAAAAATACTCATTAAAACAATCACGATAAAAAAATAGATAAAATAATAATAATAAAATAAAAAATAATAGATAATAAAAATAATAAAAAGATAATAATAATGATAATAATAATAATAAACAACAATAAAATAAAATAAAATAAAACAAACATAAAAAAATAAATAAAATTAAATTAAATCCTACTAGAGCGATATATTTATTTAAAACAATCACAGGCTTTCTGATGGTGAAAAGATGTGTACAAAGAAAGAACTGTATCCCGAGTCCTTATTACAGTGTTAGGTTATGTCTTACCTGTCCGTGCTTTACAGTGAGCAGGATTTCAGTGTGTATGTGTTTGTTTGTGTGTTGTGAGTAGGATATAGCGAGTGCGTGGCAGGGTCTGGAGCAGGCGGAGAAGGGTTATGAGGAGTGGCTACTGACAGAGATCCGGAGGCTTCAGAGAGTCGATCACCTGGCCGAGAAATTCCGGCAGAAAGCCACCAGCCACGAGACCTGGGCCTCGGGTCAGTAAAGCAGTGCCCAACGGTGCATGTATGTGTGTGTTGTGGGGCTGTACCCCCAGCAGAGGGCAGACCTCAGTACCAGTACAATATCATTTACTGCTCATTAGAAAACCTGTTGTTTATTGATTATTTCAAATCAAAGCAAGATGCTAGTATTTCCACACACAAGCATGACTGAAACTTTTCTGAATGGTGGCTGAATAGTGTCATGCCTAGGGTACGTGGAGCAGAGGTAGAGATGTAGGAAGGCAGGGCAGACGAAGGGCGACACACGAAATAAAATAAAATTTTAACAAACAAACAAAACGAGAGGAAAACAAACGGACAGGTACAGGTGAGATACTAAGACTCAGAATACGGAAATATGGACATAGAGAAATACGGAAAATGACCAACAGGGAGTATATATAAAAACATAGGGAGTAAATACACAGACTAATGAGGGGAAAACAGCTGACAGGACTAATACAAATAAGGAACAGGTGAGACAGGCGGGGCTAGGGTGGAGCAGAGGACAAAGAGAGCACATGACCAAACAGGACCACATGACTGAAGGGGGAATGTAAACAAACGGATGAAGACCGACAGAACAGAGCACAGCATGACACATGGAAGAGATTGTTCCATAAACGTGGCTGTTGAGCTGAGCTGGTTGAACTCGCTTTGTGGCAGATAGTTGTATTGTATGGTGGATATCTTATTTTTAGGTTTTAGGTTTTGCACACCAGACCAGATCTTCAGGTCTCAGGATAAAAACATAGGTGAAATCATGTCTCGGCCTATTCAAACCCCACAAATTGACTTACATATCAGGCTAAGCTAAGCAGCATCAAAGGATCTCATTTACTTCCGTTCTTTTTAGATCACAGCGTGCACAGAGTGAAATATGAAAAATGTTTGTATAATACTAAACTTGTGTGTTATATGATTAAGGCACTAATGTTGGTGATGGATAAAGAAATGAAGGAAACTGGTTTGAGTGGAAGTGTATGTAAGGCCCCTACTATTTACATAAACAAACGTGTGTGTGTGTGATAGGTAAAGAGGAGATCCTGACCCGGAAGGACTACGAGTCTGCCTCCTTAATGGAAATTCGAGCATTGCTGCGGAAGCACGAGGCGTTCGAGAGCGACCTGTCAGCTCATCAGGACAGAGTGGAGCAAATCGCCGCCATCGCACAGGAACTGAAGTACGACCCTAAGAATCTCCACTGCTCACTGAAAACGTTCTAGATAACGACTGCTTTTACGATTAACCAAGATAAGACTATGACTAGATTATTGTTAGTGAGAGAGAAGTAGATAATTTACAAAAAACAATATAAATAACATTTACAGCATCCCTTTGGACAGAATTGAAAGTGGGTGGGATGTGTCCCCCTCGTCCCCTGAGTTTTTACAACCCTACCTTTGGACAGGTAGATCTGTGTCTGCTGTATTTCGCTGCATTCTTTTTTCTCTTGTTTGACCTGTCAGAATGACAGATGTAATCACTTCATGTGTATCACACACACACATATACTCACATACAAACACACACACACACACACACACACACACACACACACACACACACAGACACACACACATACATATATACACATACAGACACACACACATACACACACAGACACATACACACACACATATACACATACACACATGCACATACACACACACATACACACACACATACACACTTATATATACACATACACACACACATACACACACCCACACATATATATACACACACACACACACACACATATACACATAAACACACAGACACATACACACACATATATACACATACACACATGCACATACACACAGACACATACACACACATGTATACACATACACACACAGACACATACACACACATATAAACACATACACACATGCACATACACACAGACACATACACACACATATATACACACACACACACACATACACACATGCACATACACACAGAGACACATACACACACACACACACATACAGTGTGTGCTTACATGATTTTTGAGTGCTCTGTGTTGCCAGTTTTCTATTTTAACTTCCATTATCTCCCTGTAAGCCTGTGTGTGTCTATGTGTGAATGACAAATACATTGCGAGTGAAAGATAAGCTGTAACCTTTCTGCCTCTCCATTCCGAAGCCACAGGCTGAGTCCAGCACTTATCCTATCTTTCAGTGAGAGGCTAATCTCCCTGACCGCTCCGAACCCAAAAGCCGGCCAGCGGAGGAAATGGAGGCCCATCCTCCCAGATATGACCAGCAAATACAGATTAAAGTGATATCAGTGATACTCGCTCCATTTCAGTCGCAGTGTTCATGCAAAACAAATCAGTTTGAGTGCTGAAGCAAGCTAGGAGTGCTGAACACAGAGCTGTCAATCAAGCTGCAAATCATTAGCTGCCAAACCCACACATTTTAGCCATGATTTGGTTGAAATTATTTTCAGCTGGATTATATCGGAAACCATAGTGGCTTGACAAGGAAACACTGAGAGAGATATCTTTCTAACTTTTTATTTTTTTTAAAAAGTAAATAAAGTAAAGAATATTTTTTTTGCTGTCTAGCCATCCTGTGTACTGATGTCACATCCTGGCTGTGTCTCAAAACCTAGTGAGTGTGTAAGTAGGCTGTCTAGGTAGGCAGCTGTGTAAGTAGCAGCGTTCTCTCCTCATCTCTCCTCATAAGATTACTGAGACGCTCTAGTTAGAGAGAGACTGCGTCACAGCTTTTTCCTGCCCACTGCAGCACGCGACCGGTGATTTAGCCTAGTTTAGCTACCTGGCTAAGCTACCAGCCGGCTATCCAAAACAATAGCCCAAGGCTTAAAAATCTGCTAGCATAAATGCTAATGGCTCCAGTATAAAACTGCAAAATGGTCATCGACTCGTTACAGAGTTGATAATAAAATACTGTTTTGTGTGATTATATGACCAGAAACACATTAAAACTCCAGAGAGAATCAAAATAACTAATGTAGCTTAATTTTTGTCCGCCATGTTGCCAATGGTTTAGCCTGCGTTGCATGATGGGATTGCCTTAATGGCTGAGGAAGCATTCAATGCTTCTTTATAATCGGGCCAAAATAAGGTTCCTCAGTAGACAGCATGTTTAAGGTATGTAAGAATTGGGACAGCCTACATGTTGGGAGTGCATACTATGACGTAAAATGCTGCCTATGTAGGCAGCTCACTAGGTTTTGAGACAGAATCCCAGTCCTGGCCTGCCCATGTCTTTGTCTGTTTCTGCTTTTGTTTACCTTTCCTTATGTCTTTTTTTATATCTACAGATTTGGTTTTGGTTAACACCTGTTCCTAGCACCCTCATTTAGTGGTTCTAGGTGTCTCCTATAGGATTCTTAGTTCCTCAGTCAGCATTATTTGTGATCCTTGGGTGTATCCGAAATCGCCTGCTAGTCAGTAGGTACTAGATCAGAGCCAGTATGTACTGCTTGAGCGGCAGAGTCCTGCTATTCAGGTGGTGTAGAGCTCTATCTCGGAGAAGACGAAACAGGAGGCTCTGTAGCGGCAGTTCACTAGCCGTAGCTACGTCTAGCTCAGTTCACTAGCCGTAGCTACATCTAGCTCAGTTCACTAGCCGTAGCTACGTCTAGCTCAGTTTACTAGCTGTAGCTACATTTAGCTCAGTTTACTAGCCATAACTACGTTCAGTTCACTAGCTGTAGCTGCGTACACACAGCCGGCTTACTGCTTTTCACTGTTTTTTTCCTCCGCTTTGAATTCATGTGCTGCTCCAGATGAATCATGGGATAGCGCAGTGTGCTGTGTTCGCCTACATAAAAATAACGGGCGATTCAGTAGGTCATCCGGGTGCCATTCGTCTACTACTCGATGCCTACTGAGTATTCGGACATACTAGCTGTGCTCGCCTACTGATTTCACTACTGAGTATTCGGACATACTAGCTGCGCTCGCCTACTGATTTCACTACTGAGTATTCAGACATACTAGCTGTGCTCGCCTACTGATTTCACTACTGAGTATTCGGACATACTAGCTGTGCTCGCCTACTGATTTCACTACTGAGTATTCGGACATACTAGCTGCGCTCGCCTACTGATTTCACTACTGAGTATTCAAACATACTAGCCGCGCTCGCCTACTGATTTCACTACTAAGTATTCGGACATACTGGCTGCGCTCGCCTACTGATTTCACTACTGAGTATTCAGACATACTAGCCGCGCTCGCCTACTGATTTCACTACTGAGTATTCGGACATACTAGCTGCGCTCGCCTACTGATTTCACTACTGAGTAGTAGGCGATTTAATGTAAATATTTACATTAAATATTTACCCATATTAGACTTGTGTTGTTATGCTGGAGGAAACTAGTATTTTTGAGGGCAGAGGTCTTGGAGGAAGCAAATTGGATTTTAACAATTGTTCAGTAACCACACTTCAGGAGCAGTGAGGTAAATCACTTTGCACTTCTGAATACGTCCTGTTGTTTAATGATGTCCATGCTATTCCGGGCCCCTGTGTTTACCTGCCGTCCGTCAGTCACCGGTCAGCTGATGTGAATAGGGTTGGTCAGAAATGGAGCTGCAGACTGTGGCTTTATAAGGCTTCGTTTATAATGAGGTCAGAAGGCTAGAAGAGTTTATCTGTGCCTGCACTCTTATCAGCTTCGTCCAATTTCAGATGTCAGTGAAGTGGTTGAGGGGGTGTGATGCTGTCCTGCCGTAGGTGCAAATACAGGAATGGGATGTCCTGTTGTTTCAAATCCGAGCTGTATCATTTGGGCATACGTAATGTATCACCCCACTAGGGGTCTTGTATGTGGGTCTACATCTACAATTATCTCGAGGTTTAGATAAGTGTCCAAAGAACCACCCACACTACAACATTATTTTGCATGTTTTGTGCAATTACACTTTTCCAACAGAGAGGTCTCCAAATCCCCCAAACTTACATAGTGTAGCTTTAATGAATAATAGGCTATAAAAGATGCCGAGTCATCTTTGTGAGATGCTCTATTATACAGTGTTAACTGCCCCCCAGTGCTAGATGTATAGAGCGCAGAGTCCCCCAGCTCTAGTACTCTAGCTACGTACTGGTGGGCCTTTACACACCCACTTAAACTGGGCTGCATCCAAAACCACATGTCGCCACACTAAGCACTATGCTAAAACTAGCACACTATATATTAGTTAGTACATGTAGGATAGCAGCTGTGGTAGGTGAAGAGGTGAACTGAGTGAAGGTGGTGGGATTCACCTTATATGTGTGTATGTTTGCCCCCCTACAGTGAGTTGGACTACCATGATGTGGCAGCGGTGAATCAGAGGTGTCAGAGTATCTGTGATGTCTGGGATCAGCTCGGCACGCTCACCCAGAAACGCAGAGAGGCCCTGGAGGTGCGCTGCCTGATCTGGATCTGTTAAGACTGATATATGTAAATGAGCTCTGTTCTGATTGGCTGTCCTCTATTGGGCCTCACTGAAATGCGTCTATGTACCTGTGTGTGTGCGGTTAGAGGACAGAGAAGCTGTTGGAGACGGTGGAACAGCTGTTCCTCGAGTATGCTAAGAGATCAGCTCCCTTCAACAGCTGGCTGGAGGGAGCCATGGAGGACCTGCAGGACATGTTCATAGTACACAGCATCGAGGAGGTCCAGGTACTCACGTACACCTGTGTCCTGGTAGATAATTGCAGCATGTCTTTTCTGTTTTTTCGACTCTTTCTCGGTTGCTGTCCATAGTATGGCTGTCATTTTATGTCAACAAATCTAAAGTAGATATCTAATATCTAAAATATCAACTTAATATTTTGAAATGTACATATTTTATCAATATATTAATCTAGCAAATCAAAGTAATGGCATATTATCTTGAGATTTTGATTTAAGTCTAAATAATCACTTATTTGTACAAATGTGCAGATTTTAAAGGGCAACTCCACCAGAATTCCCATAATTCTACATAATGAACTTGTCAGCAGAGTCATTAAGAGTGGTTTGGTGTGAAATGGGACTTGGGCCAATTGGGACTTGTTCACAGTGGTGAGGATAGGAACCTGAGGTCCAGTTTATGGGGAAGGGGTATGTGTATGGTCTTGTATAACAAAATAATTCTTAAATTCAGATTATTACTCATTTGTCAGATTACACCACTCTGAATGACTGCGTTACAGCTCAGGTTAAATTTTGAAACACTGTTGGAGCTTCCCTGTAAGTTCTAAGGAGAAAGGCTTCACATACTGTGCTGCAGTAATGAGTCTCTAAGGAAGGAAGTTGTTGTTTTGAGGCACCTGGTCAAAGTTTTGACTTACTGCTGCCAGAAACACCTTCACCTTTCTGCTTTATCTTGTGGGAACTGACTTCCATGTGCATGTATAAGTTTATGAACTGTCATCCTTTCTCTCTGTCTGGTTCTCTCTTGTTCCTTCTCTCTCTCTCTCTCTCTCTCTCTCTCTCTCTCTCTTTGGGAATAGAGTTTAATGGCAGCTCATGAGCAGTTTAAGTCCACTCTGCCGGAAGCGGATGCAGAAAGGCAGGCCATACTGGGCATCCAGCAGGAGGTGCAAAAGATCTTCCACAGTTACGGAATCCACGGCAACCTCACCAACCCCTACAGCACCATCAGCCCTGAGGAGCTCCTAAACAAGTGGGACAAGGTGAGTTCCATACACAGATCAGCCAAATATTAAAACCTCCCCTTTATATCTACATTCGCTGTCCATTGTATCAGCTCCATATAGGAGCAATTTGTAGTTCTACGCTCACAGACTGAGGTTCATCTGTTTCTCCATCTGTCTTGTGCTGGTGTGAGTCGATCAGACACTGCTGCTGGAGTGTTCAAACACCTTGTCCACTCACTGTCCACTCTAGTAAACACTCCTACCTTGATGGTCCACCTTGCGGATGTAAAGACAGTAGCCCATCTGCTGCTGCACAGTTTGTGTTCATGACTGACTGATTTATTGAATTTCTTTTAGAATTCAGATGATGTCTGCACACATGTTCGTTCTTAAACAGTCTATTCTGCGCTCTATGTTTGTCTGTGTAGGTGAAGAAGCTGGTTCCTCAGAGAGATGGCTCCCTGCAGGAGGAGTTAGCACGACAGCACGGTAATGAGAGGCTGCGACGGCAGTTTGCTGCCCAGGCCAACCTCATCGGGCCCTGGATTCAGACCAGGATGGAGGTAATGGGGCATATCACTTCTCTCCTAGCACATTCAGCATATCATTGCTGTCAAGACGTAAACACTGTATCACCAGAATGAAAACTTTCCAGGAGATGGAAGAAATTTTTGGGCTGCTTCTTTTGATCCTTTCATGGAAAGTCAAAAGCTAAAAAAACAATAATAATTAAGATACAAAGTTTTGTTCTGACAGCAGTGATATGTTCATATAACTATAGACTAGTGGTCTGCAAGTGCATGTATGTAAAAAAATTTGGAGATTGTTATACTCAAAGAACCTGTTAAGAAGGCAATGTGTTGTTCTTTAATTTAATTATATGTAAATATACAAATTATATTCACATTATATACAAATATATACAAATATTCCGTTAACAAAGTGTGGCTTAATGAAGTACTCAGCAGTCAAAGCAGGTATTAGATGAGAACTGTAAATAATACTGGGTTTTTTATAGAAGGAGAAGCTTGGAAAGGGTTAAATAAACACACTGACGTATGTAAAAGCTCTACTTACTCTATTAATACTGTTTTAAAAATAGAGTAATTTGATTGGTGCTTTGTCTATGGTAAATTTCAGGAGATTGGGCGCTGCTCTTTGGAGATCGGTGGGACTTTAGAGGATCAGATGACTCAGCTGAAGCAGTACGAGCATGTGATCGTCAGCTACAAACCCAACATCGACAAGCTGGAGGGAGACCACCAGCTCATCCAGGAGTCCCTCATATTCGACAACAAGCACGCCAACTACAGCATGGAGGTACAAGGTCACATGCATACGACTGGAGTACACCACCCTCCCTGTTCTGTGCTTTTACCAACTCATTCATACATCTGTCCATCCATGTCTCTCTCTCCAGCATATTCGAGTCGGTTGGGAGTTGCTCCTGACGACCGTCGCTCGCACCATCAATGACATCGAGACTCAGATTCTGACCCGCGACGCTAAAGGCATCAGCCAGGAGCAGATGCACGAGTTCCGCTCCTCCTTCAACCACTTCGATCGGGTACTGTTCTCAGATCAGATATTGGGCCTGTCTGTGGGTTCATAGCTCAATTCCTTATTCACACACAAGCTTACTAAACAAAAGATTAACAAGGCTGTGTTTAAAGATGTAGCTGTATGATTGTAGTGTTATACGAGCATTAGGGGAAACTGAAGTATATGTGTACTATATTTAACTAAATGTTAGAATATTAAACAAATTTTCAATGTAAAATGACATGTTTGGGAACACAAAGTGAATATAAGTAATCAATGTTTGATTAATGATTTCACAAATAATCTCGTCTCGCACCACCTTTAAACGTGAGGTCAGTGATGAGAGCAGTGAATAGCAACGATGACCATATATACTGCAATAAACCGGCTTTAGTATAATGTGTTGTTATGGTAACAGGCTAGGAGGGTTTGGGTTAGCTAACGTTTATATTAACTTAAGTCAGAAAGTACTCTGAAACGTAAAGTTACATTACTCTCTGGCCACGCCCCAAACTGCAGACTGCTACTACACTACATACATAAAATAAATAAAATATAATAAATAAAATAAATAAATAAAATAAATAAATAAAATAACTCCATTGTTAGAAGTGCTGTCGGTAGTGCAGTAGTGTGTAATGTTCCAGAGGGTGCTGTTTGGGACACAGCCTTACCGTCTAACATTGTTAGTCTTGTCTAGTCAGGAAACCTTAATATACATGTATTAATCATTTTGATTTCAGCAATATGCTCCAAAGAAAATAATAGATTTTATATGTGTATATAATTCAGACATTGTATGTATAATTTCAAAGTTTTCTGACAGCAGTACCATGTAATGTGGTGTAGTTTAGTGTGTAAAGTGGTCTATAATTGGATTTATCTAATAATAATCAGACGTACAGATAATGTTGTATTTTGTTTATTTATTTATAATTTACTGTAATTCCACTAATGTTGTTCTACGTCACTATACATACAGTGATTTACTACCTTACCTACAGTGGAATCAGCTTATAGGTAATATTTAGTGAATAGGGTGGGCTTTGATTCATATTAGCAAATGTGTTTCCCCCCAATCTCAAACCAGCTCCTGCGGCCTTGGTGATGCCAAAACAATCAGGCATTTCTTAAGGTGCGATAACTCATCATTGTTTTGCTGTACTACATCACAATCCTGAGCAAAGAAATCATCATTTCAACTGCTACCAATTAAAACACAATCAGGAAAGAAAGACGGACAAACCAGACACTTCTGTACATTTTTAATGCTACGCTGCCAAATTATATTTTTTATATTGTTGCTGTCTAATGGAAGTGTATCTCAATGGTTTGCTGATTTTATTTTTTCTACATTATTTGAACATGACAACTGTTATTTACATTGTGTGAAAATCTTATAGTCAATGGACCAATGGAAATGCTTGGAAATTTTTTAGATACTTGTTATATTTTGGACAACGATGTCATACTATATGGATCTGGATTGCGCCACGGTGGCACAGTGGATAGTAGATAGCAGCGTGCAGGTGGTCTATATTTTGCATCTCATTTATTTATGTATTATGTACAGATGTAGTGTAGACTGTACTTCCCTTAACTGTTCTCAAAGTTTTCAGCTGACTGCTGTGCTCGTCACTGAACTTTTCACATTGATGTGGATTCACTAGGTTATTATGTTGTTAGAATGTTAGCACAGTTATATGTGACTAAACCGTGACTGATGGACAATGGCTTCAGTAAATTGGGCCAAATGATAGAAATGGTGGATTTAAATTGTGTACTTGTTTGATGTGTGTGTGTTTCTCTACATGTCTGTATGTGCATATGTACCTCTGTGTGACGAGCAGAAGAAAAACGGAGCCATGGACACTGATGACTTTAGGGCCTGTCTCATCTCCATGGGCTACGACCTGGTAAGGGACTGACTGATGTACTAGTATTACTGCATTTAGACGTGATGAACTGTTATACTGGTTATATTTAGAAATGAGAACTAGTTTTGATGGGGACAGTTCGGTTTAGTTGACTTGGAGGCACCTGACTTAAAATATTTTCTAAATTTGTCCAATGAACTGTAAAAAGTCAATCGGGGTATTTAGATGTGAAGTACTGCAATCTAGAAAAACATACCATCACAGTGGTGGTGATAAGAAGCAGACATCTAAAGGGTTCAACTTCTGTGAGCAATTCTTATAGAGTCTTCTGACTATACAGGCCTTAACAGTCAATAAAGTATGTCTGTCTCAGTTATTATTATATCTGATAGCAATTATTTAAGGGGAACGCTGAGTATTAAGGCATACAGGCCCAACACAGAGTACATGTTCAATGAAATATGTCATATAAAGCAGGCAGAATACTTTCTTTATTATTAAAAATAGATTAAATCCTTTCATTAGTAGGCTGGTATGTTTGTAGCTCCATCACATGGTTGCTGTCTCTCTCACTTTGTGAGCTAAATATCTTACGTAACTCTAATATATAATTTAAGATTTCCAGCTTTAGCTAGAATATGAGATCACTCATTCAAAATTAAGTGAATAATTTAAGAGTGCCCCATTTCAAAACCCCCTTAAGTTTGTATGGAATCTGTTTATTTATTTTTATTGACAGGTTTTTTGTTAATTAACTGTACATCCTGTTACTTTATTGTTGTGCTGAAAAGTTTACACTGGAATGTTATAATGACTGTTTTGCTGTTATTTTATCCAGAAGCATATCGCTGCTGTTTCATGCATCTTCATTTTTGTCAATTTAAACTTTTCATTATTTGAAAACAACAGCTGCTGTTTAATGTGAAGATAAATGGACCAATAGAAATGCTCCAAAATAGCATGGAAGACTTGTGTGGATCTATTGACTTACAAACCGGATTCCAAAAAAGTTGGGACACTAAACAAATTGTAAATAAAAACTGAATGCAATGATGTGGAGGTGCCAACATCTAATATTTTATTCAGAATAGAACACAAATCACAGATCAAAAGTTTAAACTGAGAGAATGTATCAGTTTAAAGGAAAAATATATTGTTTCAAAAGATTTCATGGCGTCAACAAATCCCAAAAAAATTGAGACAAGGCCATTTTTTACCACTGTGTGGCATCAACCCTTCTTACAACACTCAACAGACGTCTGGGGACAGAGGACACCAGTTTCTCAAGTTTAGAAATAGGAATGCTCTCCCTTTCATGTCTAATACAGGCCTCTAACTGTCTAATCGTCTTGGGCCTTCTTTGTCGCACCTTCCTCTTTTAGATCTGGACTGCAGGCTGGTCATTTCAGTTCCCGGATCCTTCTCCTACGTAGCCATGATGTTGTGAGTGCTGCAGAACGTGGTCTGGCGTTATCTTGTTGAAGAATGCAGGTCTTTCCTGAAAGAGAGGACGTCTAGATGGGAGCATATGTTGTTCTAGAACCTGAACATAGTTCTCTGCATTAATGGTGCCTTTCCAGACCTGCAAGCTGCCCATGCCACAAGCACTCATGCAACCGCATACCATCAATGATGCAGGCTTCTGAGCGGAGCGTTGATAACAACTTGAGTTACCCTTGTCCTCTCTGGTCCGGATGACATGGCGTCCCAGTGTTCCGTAAAGAACTTCAAATCGTGACTCATCTGACCACAGAACAGTCTTCCATTTTGCCACACTCCATTTCAAAAGACCCCTGGTCCAGTGCAAACGTCTGAGCTTGTGGAGCTTGCTTAGAAATGGCTTCCTATTTGCACTGTAGAGTTTCAGCTGGCAGCGGCGGATGGCACGGTGGATCGTGTTCACTGACAGTGCTTTCTGGAAGTATTCCTGATCCCATTCTGTTATTTCCTTGACAGTGGTATTCCTGTTTGATGTGCAGTGACGTTTAAGGGCCCATTCACAATTCACAATTTGTTTAGTGTCCCAACTTTTTTGGAATCCGGTTTGTATATTAAAAATAAAAAAAAAACAACAACAAGACTTTTGTTTTTTCAAAACAAAAACAAAATTCCTTACTCTCCCGAGTAAGGAATTTGAAGTGGACGACTGTGTTTTCCAGGCTTTCAGTTGTTTTAATGTCCAGTTGCTTTTCCCATCGTTGTTTCACATAGTCCGTTGAATCCTTTTCCAATGATGTGGTACCATGGTATAGCTTACTTATGAGGCCTTTAATATTTCCAGAATCATAAGCATTAGTGAATATATTGATGACAAACGCTTGTGTTTCTTAAATTGGGGACCTTTACCTCTGTTTGTTATGTTTTATAATAAACTAAACATTAGCATTTTGGCTTATATGTTTTGATAGTGTTGGACACGTAGACTGTTTTAAGGCTTACAACCTTAATGTATTTGGCCACCCCCACTAAGCGTGAAGTTTCCTGTTGAATTTTTTCAAGGTGGACATGTTTTGGCTAAAACCGTCCACTACATGACAATCTAAAACTATAAAAATTATAACTAAAAAAAGTATGAAAAAAAATTCTCTCCAAAATATCTTAAGTAACTTTACAGGGAAGAGAAAAAACTTCCTTAACTTTCAGCGTAAGTCAGTGTAAAGAGGTTTTATTCCAAGCAATTCCGGACCATTTCTATTGCTCCAGTCATCTATTGGTCCAGATGTTCAGCGATGGGCTTTCCAGCGTTATTAGAGTCTTTATCTCTTACGGTTCTGTGCTGTGGAAACTGGTCTGAAGCAGTTAATATAAAAAATAATCTGTAACGCATGTCCATGTTTGTATCAGGGTGAGGTGGAGTTCGCCCGGATCATGCTGCTGGTTGACCCGAATGGGACGGGGGTCGTGACTTTCCAGTCTTTCATCGACTTCATGACCAGAGAGACTGCGGACACTGACACGTCCGAGCAGGTCGTCGCTTCCTTCAGGATCCTTGCTGCAGACAAGGTGTGTGTATGTGGGTAACGTTGTTTGAGCTGCAGGTTTGCTTCACGTAAGCTGCAAACGTTGGGAACAAGCGTGTAATGATTAGGATACAGTGGTGTGTAAAGGTTTGGCCAGCGCTGGGCCTGGTTTTGTTGACTTTCTAAGCATAAATAAGTTAATACATCCTCTACAGACAACACATTTTGCATTTGCATGCACAATTACTGATTTTAAATTAATTTAAATAAAAAATAATCGTAACCTGCACAATAATTTACAGGACATTTCATATTTTATGTTTTTCCAATACGGTTAAACTAATATACATTGAAATGGTGACCTAAAGTTTGCAGAACATATGCTATATTTAAGTTTGTCTGTGGAGAATGTTTACTTTCCCGTGATTGACTGTATTTTAGTTAAGGCGAAGTTATGTTATTATGTAATATCAGATTTATTTTTATTTCTATCTTTCTTTGTTGTGCTGTTGTATATGCTGATAGCAGAACTGATAGAAATGTATAATGTTTAACCTGCTTTGTTTGCCTGGTTGTTTTTCCCTCCAGCCGTATATCCTAGTAGATGAGCTGAGGAGAGAGCTGCCCCGAGACCAGGCCGAGTACTGCATCTCCAGAATGCCGTCCTACGCTGGCCCCGGCGCCATCCCAGGGGCTCTAGACTATACCGCCTTCTCCACCGCCCTCTACGGAGAGAGTGACCTTTAACCTGACCGCTGCTTGACTCATGATTGACACTCCCCACTATGCGGAGCTGACCTGCAGAATGTAAAATGTCATTTGAATAAATTAGGAAGATGGAATTTATCTTGTTTTCCAATTTCAGTCCCAATTTTGGATGAATTGTGTAAAGAATTACGTTCATTAGATTCTCCTTTTTCAACAAATACCCAGAATATTTGCACCACACACTCACCTCTCCACCTTTCACCTTTCTCTCCACTGATGAAATTTAAGCTCAACACAAATCAGTGCTCAATGTTCTGATCTAATACTGTACAAGCATCACTGTGCTTCTATAGTTTTAGCAGTTTATTTGAGGAAATCTAGTCTTTATAATCTTCATTGTATTACACATGACTATTAATGTTGGAACAGGACCTTTAACTGTGGTTTCTGTTTGTATAAGTATGTAGTAAAAGACTTTATTTACGCATCTTCACTGAAGCACTGTGCCGTAGATGGAAATAATTTACAGTTGGACTCCATTTATCAGTGTGAAATAAAACAGTAAACAGTAAAGACTACATTTCTGGTGTACGTTCATGAATGAGTGCAGTTACTGTAACACACAACTTGGGTTGCTTTAAATTCCAGTGAATTTCTATCATACAGACTACTTTTTATAGAAATACAAGCTACTGCAATTCTGGACTGTGTATTGCAAATGTATTAAATGCTTGAGTGATATAAAAAGTATTTGGATTCGTATATTCAGCAGTACACTCACTCTATCATATACACATAGCATAGACCCCAGTAAAGAGTTAACATTCTCTACAGAGAATACATTGAAATAACATTGAAATATGGCATAAGTTGAATGCTGTAATGCGCAAGCAGGCAAGGAAGCTGGCTACACGTGCAAGCTCGCAGAGTTTTAATCACATCCAAACAAAGATCATGAATAACAAGCACGACTAAACAAAACACGAGCTCAAACATTACAGCAACGCACACAACATGCATCAGCAAAGGCATAAACAGAGGGTACAAATGGAGACGCTGAACTAGAGAAACCTGGTAAATGGGGGGAGACATACGGTGCGTCCGAAACGGCCTACTAGTCAGTAGGTACTGGATTAGAGTCAGTACGTACTGCTCGAGCGGTAGACTAGTAGGTAATTTCAGTAGGAGAGTTTTAGTACCACACAATCTCAGACGTACTACATCCACCATATTACCAGCGTCCTGTGACGCAAGACGTAAGACCACCACCGTAAAAGTCCTGCTGTTCATTTAAAAGCTCGTTTACTGACAGATTTAGATCTTTTAGTGACTCTGATCTGTGTTTTTATCTGATTATGTATCAGACGGTGTGGAGCTGTAGATCAGAGAAGATGAAACGGGAGGAATGTAATCATTGTTTATCTCAGCAGTAGCGCTAACTTCTGTAGCGGCAGTTCACTAGCAGTAGCTACGTACACACAGCCAACGTTCAGCTTTACACCGTTTATTTACTCCACTCTGAATTCATCCACCACTCCAGCTGAATCATGGGATACACAGTGTGCTGTGTTCACCTACATAAACATGGCTGCTGATTCAGGAGGTCATCCGGGTACCGTTCACCTACTACTCAATACCTACTGAGTATTCAGATATACTAGCCGCTCTTGCCTACTGATTTACTACTGAGTATTCAGACATACTAGCCACGCTCACCTACTGATTTACTACTGAGTATTCAGACATACTAGCCGCTCTT
Organism: Megaleporinus macrocephalus; assembly: GCA_021613375.1. NCBI lineage: Eukaryota > Metazoa > Chordata > Actinopteri > Characiformes > Anostomidae > Megaleporinus > Megaleporinus macrocephalus. The sequence goes on along the minus strand of CM038712.1, from coordinate 6,723,132 downwards.
GCCTACTGATTTCACTACTGAGTATTCAGACATACTAGCCGCGCTCGCCTACTGATTTCACTACTGAGTATTCAGACATACTAGCCGCTCTTGCCTACTGATTTCACTACTGAGTATTCAGACATACTAGCCGCTCTCGCCTACTGATTTCACTACTGAGTATTCAGATATACTAGCCGCGCTCGCCTACTGATTTACTTACTGAGTATTCAGATATACTAGCCGTGCTCGCCTACTGATTTCACTACTCAGTATTCAGATATACTAGCCGCGTTCGCCTACTGATTTACTTACTGAGTATTTAGACATACTAGTCGCGCTCGCCTACTCATTTTACTACTGAGTATTCAGACGTACTAGCCATGCTCGCCTACTGATTTACTTACTGAGTATTCAGACATACTAGCCGCGCTCGCCTACTGATTTACTTACCGAGTATTCAGACATACTAGCCGCGCTCGCCTACTCATTTTACTACTGAGTATTCAGACGTACTAGCCACGCTCGCCTACTGATTTCACTACTGAGTATTCAGACATACTAGCCATGCTCGCCTACTGATTTACTTACTGAGTATTCAGACATACTAGCCGCGCTCGCCTACTGATTTACTTACCGAGTATTCAGACATACTAGCCGCGCTCGCCTACTGATTTTACTACTGAGTATTCAGACATACTAGCCATGCTCGCCTACTGATTTACTTACTGAGTATTCAGACATACTAGCCACGCTCGCCTACTGATTTACTTACTGAGTATTCAGGCATACTAGCCGCGCTCGCCTACTGATTTCACTCCTCAGTATTCAGATATACTAGCCACGCTCGCCTACTGATTTCACTACTGAGTATTCAGACATACTAGTCGCGCTCGCCTATTGATTTACTTACTGAGTATTCAGACATACTAGTCACGCTCGCCTACTGATTTACTTACTGAGTATTCAGGCATACTAGCCGCGCTCGCCTACTGATTTTACTACTGAGTATTCAGACATTCTAGCCGCTCTCGCCTACTGATTTCACTACTGAGTATTCAGACATACTAGTCGCTCTTGCTTACTGATTTCACTACTGAGTATTCAGACATACTAGCCGCTCTTGCCTACTGATTTCACTACTGAGTATTCAGAGATACTAGCCGCTCTCGCCTACTGATTTCACTACTGAGTATTCAGACATACTAGCCGCGCTCGCCTACTGATTTCACTACTGAGTATTCAGACATACTAGCCGCGCTCGCCTACTGACTTCACTACTGAGTATTCAGACATACTAGCCACGCTCACCTACTGATTTACTACTGAGTATTCAGACATACTAGCCGCGCTCGCCTACTGATTTCACTACTCAGTATTCGGATATACTAGCCGCGTTCGCCTACTGATTTACTTACTGAGTATTCAGACATACTAGTCGCGCTCGCCTACTCATTTCACTACTGAGTATTCAGACATACTAGCCATGCTCGCCTACTGATTTACTTACTGAGTATTCAGACATACTAGTCGCGCTCGCCTACTGATTTACTTACCGAGTATTCAGACATACTAGCCGCGCTCGCCTACTGATTTTACTACTGAGTATTCAGACGTACTAGCCACGCTCGCCTACTGATTTCACTACTGAGTATTCAGACATACTAGCCGCGCTCGCCTACTGATTTCACTACTCAGTATTCGGATATACTAGCCGCGTTCGCCTACTGATTTACTTACTGAGTATTCAGACATACTAGTCGCGCTCGCCTACTCATTTCACTACTGAGTATTCAGACATACTAGCCATGCTCGCCTACTGATTTACTTACTGAGTATTCAGACATACTAGTCGCGCTCGCCTACTGATTTACTTACCGAGTATTCAGACATACTAGCCGCGCTCGCCTACTGATTTTACTACTGAGTATTCAGACGTACTAGCCACGCTCGCCTACTGATTTCACTACTGAGTATTCAGACATACTAGCCATGCTCGCCTACTGATTTACTTACTGAATATTCAGACATACTAGCCGCGCTCGCCTACTGATTTTACTACTGAGTATTCAGACATACTAGCCATGCTCGCCTACTGATTTACTTACTGAGTATTCAGACATACTAGCCACGCTCGCCTACTGATTTACTTACTGAGTATTCAGGCATACTAGCCGCGCTCGCCTACTGATTTCACTCCTCAGTATTCAGATATACTAGCCACGCTCGCCTACTGATTTCACTACTGAGTATTCAGACATACTAGTCGCGCTCGCCTATTGATTTACTTACTGAGTATTCAGACATACTAGTCACGCTCGCCTACTGATTTACTTACTGAGTATTCAGGCATACTAGCCGCGCTCGCCTACTGATTTTACTACTGAGTATTCAGACATTCTAGCCGCTCTCGCCTACTGATTTCACTACTGAGTATTCAGACATACTAGTCGCTCTTGCTTACTGATTTCACTACTGAGTATTCAGATATACTAGCCGTGCTCGCCTACTGATTTCACTACTCAGTATTCAGATATACTAGCCGCGTTCGCCTACTGATTTACTTACTGAGTATTTAGACATACTAGTCGCGCTCGCCTACTCATTTTACTACTGAGTATTCAGACGTACTAGCCATGCTCGCCTACTGATTTACTTACTGAGTATTCAGACATACTAGCCGCGCTCGCCTACTGATTTACTTACCGAGTATTAAGACATACTAGCCGCGCTCGCCTACTCATTTTACTACTGAGTATTCAGACGTACTAGCCACGCTCGCCTACTGATTTCACTACTGAGTATTCAGACATACTAGCCATGCTCGCCTACTGATTTACTTACTGAGTATTCAGACATACTAGCCGCGCTCGCCTACTGATTTACTTACCGAGTATTCAGACATACTAGCCGCGCTCGCCTACTGATTTTACTACTGAGTATTCAGACATACTAGCCATGCTCGCCTACTGATTTACTTACTGAGTATTCAGACATACTAGCCACGCTCGCCTACTGATTTACTTACTGAGTATTCAGGCATACTAGCCGCGCTCGCCTACTGATTTCACTCCTCAGTATTCAGATATACTAGCCACGCTCGCCTACTGATTTCACTACTGAGTATTCAGACATACTAGTCGCGCTCGCCTATTGATTTACTTACTGAGTATTCAGACATACTAGTCACGCTCGCCTACTGATTTACTTACTGAGTATTCAGGCATACTAGCCGCGCTCGCCTACTGATTTTACTACTGAGTATTCAGACATTCTAGCCGCTCTCGCCTACTGATTTCACTACTGAGTATTCAGACATACTAGTCGCTCTTGCTTACTGATTTCACTACTGAGTATTCAGACATACTAGCCGCTCTTGCCTACTGATTTCACTACTGAGTATTCAGAGATACTAGCCGCTCTCGCCTACTGATTTCACTACTGAGTATTCAGACATACTAGCCGCGCTCGCCTACTGATTTCACTACTGAGTATTCAGACATACTAGCCGCGCTCGCCTACTGACTTCACTACTGAGTATTCAGACATACTAGCCACGCTCACCTACTGATTTACTACTGAGTATTCAGACATACTAGCCGCGCTCGCCTACTGATTTCACTACTCAGTATTCGGATATACTAGCCGCGTTCGCCTACTGATTTACTTACTGAGTATTCAGACATACTAGTCGCGCTCGCCTACTCATTTCACTACTGAGTATTCAGACATACTAGCCATGCTCGCCTACTGATTTACTTACTGAGTATTCAGACATACTAGTCGCGCTCGCCTACTGATTTACTTACCGAGTATTCAGACATACTAGCCGCGCTCGCCTACTGATTTTACTACTGAGTATTCAGACGTACTAGCCACGCTCGCCTACTGATTTCACTACTGAGTATTCAGACATACTAGCCGCGCTCGCCTACTGATTTCACTACTCAGTATTCGGATATACTAGCCGCGTTCGCCTACTGATTTACTTACTGAGTATTCAGACATACTAGTCGCGCTCGCCTACTCATTTCACTACTGAGTATTCAGACATACTAGCCATGCTCGCCTACTGATTTACTTACTGAGTATTCAGACATACTAGCCGCGCTCGCCTACTGATTTTACTACTGAGTATTCAGACATACTAGCCATGCTCGCCTACTGATTTACTTACTGAGTATTCAGACATACTAGCCACGCTCGCCTACTGATTTACTTACTGAGTATTCAGGCATACTAGCCGCGCTCGCCTACTGATTTCACTCCTCAGTATTCAGATATACTAGCCACGCTCGCCTACTGATTTCACTACTGAGTATTCAGACATACTAGTCGCGCTCGCCTATTGATTTACTTACTGAGTATTCAGACATACTAGTCACGCTCGCCTACTGATTTACTTACTGAGTATTCAGGCATACTAGCCGCGCTCGCCTACTGATTTTACTACTGAGTATTCAGACATTCTAGCCGCTCTCGCCTACTGATTTCACTACTGAGTATTCAGACATACTAGTCGCTCTTGCTTACTGATTTCACTACTGAGTATTCAGACATACTAGCCGCTCTTGCCTACTGATTTCACTACTGAGTATTCAGAGATACTAGCCGCTCTCGCCTACTGATTTCACTACTGAGTATTCAGACATACTAGGCACGCTCGCCTACTGATTTCACTACTGAGTATTCAGACATACTAGCCGCGCTCGCCTACTGACTTCACTACTGAGTATTCAGACATACTAGCCACGCTCACCTACTGATTTACTACTGAGTATTCAGACATACTAGCCGCGCTCGCCTACTGATTTCACTACTCAGTATTCGGATATACTAGCCGCGTTCGCCTACTGATTTACTTACTGGGTATTCAGACATACTAGTCGCGCTCGCCTACTCATTTCACTACTGAGTATTCAGACATACTAGCCATGCTCGCCTACTGATTTACTTACTGAGTATTCAGACATACTAGTCGCGCTCGCCTACTGATTTACTTACCGAGTATTCAGACATACTAGTCGCGCTCGCCTACTCATTTCACTACTGAGTATTCAGACATACTAGCCATGCTCGCCTACTGATTTACTTACTGAGTATTCAGACATACTAGTCGCGCTCGCCTACTGATTTACTTACCGAGTATTCAGACATACTAGCCGCGCTCGCCTACTGATTTTACTACTGAGTATTCAGACGTACTAGCCACGCTCGCCTACTGATTTCACTACTGAGTATTCAGACATACTAGCCGCGCTCGCCTACTGATTTCACTACTCAGTATTCGGATATACTAGCCGCGTTCGCCTACTGATTTACTTACTGAGTATTCAGACATACTAGTCGCGCTCGCCTACTCATTTCACTACTGAGTATTCAGACATACTAGCCATGCTCGCCTACTGATTTACTTACTGAGTATTCAGACATACTAGTCGCGCTCGCCTACTGATTTACTTACCGAGTATTCAGACATACTAGCCGCGCTCGCCTACTGATTTTACTACTGAGTATTCAGACGTACTAGCCACGCTCGCCTACTGATTTCACTACTGAGTATTCAGACATACTAGCCATGCTCGCCTACTGATTTACTTACTGAATATTCAGACATACTAGCCGCGCTCGCCTACTGATTTTACTACTGAGTATTCAGACATACTAGCCACGCTCGCCTACTGATTTCACTACTGAGTATTCAGACATACTAGCCACGCTCGCCTAGTGATTTCACTACTGAGTATTCAGATATACTAGCCGCGCTCGCCTACTGATTTCACTACTCAGTATTCAGATATACTAGCCACGCTCGCTTACTGATTTCACTACTGAGTATTCAGACATACTAGCCGTGCTTGCCTATTGATTTACTTACTGAGTATTCAGACATACTAGTCACGCTCGCCTACTGATTTACTTACTGAGTATTCAGGCATACTAGCCGCGCTCGCCTACTGATTTTACTACTGAGTATTCAGACATTCTAGCCGCGCTCGCCTACTGATTTTACTACTGACTATTCAGACATACTAGCCGCGCTCGCCTACTGATTTCACTACTGACTATTCAGACATACTAGTCGCGCTCGCCTACTGATTTACTTACCGAGTATTCAGACATACTAGCCGCGCTCGCCTACTGATTTTACTACTGAGTATTCAGACGTACTAGCCACGCTCGCCTACTGATTTCACTACTGAGTATTCAGACATACTAGCCATCTTCGCCTACTGATTTACTTACTGAATATTCAGACATACTAGCCGCGCTCGCCTACTGATTTACTTACTGAGTATTCAGACATACTAGCCGCGCTCGCCTACTGATTTTACTACTGAGTATTCAGACATACTAGCCACGCTCGCCTACTGATTTCACTACTGAGTATTCAGACATACTAGCCACGCTCGCCTAGTGATTTCACTACTGAGTATTCAGATATACTAGCCGCGCTCGCCTACTGATTTCACTACTCAGTATTCAGATATACTAGCCACGCTCGCCTACTGATTTCACTACTGAGTATTCAGACATACTATTCGTGCTTGCCTATTGATTTACTTACTGAGTATTCAGACATACTAGTCACGCTCGCCTACTGATTTACTTACTGAGTATTCAGGCATACTAGCCGCGCTCGCCTACTGATTTACTACTGAGTATTCAGACATTCTAGCCGCGCTCGCCTACTGATTTTACTACTGACTATTCAGACATACTAGCCGCGCTCGCCTACTGATTTCACTACTGAGTATTCAGACATACTAGCCGTGCTCGCCTACTGTTTTCACTACTGAGTATTCAGATATACTAGCCGCGCTCGCCTACTGATTTCACTACTTAGTATTCCGACATTGTAGTCGCGCTCGCCTACTGATTTTACTACTGACTATTCAGACATACTAGCCGCGCTCGCCTACTGATTTCACTACTGAGTATTCGGACATACTAGCTGCGTTCGCCTACTGTTTTCACTACTGAGTATTCAGACATACTAGCCGCGCTCGCCTACTGATTTCACTACTGAGTATTCAGACATACTAGCCGCGTTCGCCTACTGATTTCACTACTGAGTATTCAGACATACTAGCCGCGCTCGCCTACTGATTTCACTCCTGAGTATTCAGACATACTAGCCGCGATCGCCTACTGATTTCACTACTGAGTATTAGACAAGTAGATGATTTCGGATGCACCCCCCAACCAACACACAGCTCCCAAGGCGTAAAAAAAGGAACTTGCCATGGGAACTAGCCCAGGGGGACAGGAACAGAAAGAGTAACAGGAACAAGGACAGACACACTGACTGAGACAGGGACAGACAGACCAAAACAAACAGGGACGGAAACACTGACAAATGCAAAATTTCTATTTACCATATAGCAAAAAGATAACACATCAAAAAAATATACATATATCAATATAAAATATGCAATAAATGATTCCAAATTTCAAACATTGTGTATTAAAATGTACAGAAGTGTGTTTTCTAAAATATATAGATGGATGTGCATGATCACTACACTGTCTGGCCATAAACACAGTTGCACAAACCATGTTTAATTGGACCTTTAGCTTTGATAATGTGTGCATTTGCTGTGTTCATGTTTTAACAACATTATATACCGTCACAATATTGGTTGACTCTGTGGTGGCCAGCTCATGATTCATGACACAGTGTACGATTAGGACACATAAGATCACTTGATCTTTTCCTATCACTCCAGATTCATTTAAACACAGCCAAGTTATTTTTTTCCCACAAAAGAAGATTATTTTTTTTTTGGAAATGAGAAGTTACTCACTGCATCAAGAATTGGAATTGGAGTTCAAGTTAAACCACATCAACCACATCAACCACAGTTAAAACACATCAATCACTGCAGTAATTATCCAATCAATGCCCATTAAGTGTTTGTTTGAGTCAAGCATACCCACAAAGTAAATACATATATATTTATCATCGGTGTCCAGTGAGTCTCCGAAATGGCAACCTAACAGGAGAGACCAAAAACTGTCTTCACTTTCAATGGAAGTCAATGTAACCAGATTTTTTTCATGCTATTTTGAAGCATTTCTATTGGTCTATTCATCATTTGCCCACAGTGTAAACAGCAGCTGCTGCATTTAATTAATGTAGAAAAAAATAAAAATCTGAGATGAAAACAGGTGTTTAGCCTTTGTTTGTGTATGTGAGAGCATTTTTACGCTACAGCCGTTTTCGATCCAGGGGCTCCAGAGAACTCCATGGTTGGGGTCCTCTGTATGTGTTACAATGGTGTTGCAGGTGGTTGCTAGGGTGTTTCTACTTAGTTTCTAGTGAATTCCAGGTGGCTGCTAGGGTGTTACTAGATGGTTTCTAGAATATACTACCTGATTGCTGGTATCCTGAGTGGAATCAATAGTGTTGCTAGATGGTTGCCATACTCTACAGGGTTTGTGCCCAGTGGTTGCTAGGTGTTGTTGAAAATGAATGAGTGGAAGGAGTGATGAAAGAAGAAAAGTCACTAATTATAGGAGACGGTAAAAAAAATAAAAACACAAAACTTCTAACTCAAATTTCTGTTTTACCTTAAATAACACCATAGTTCCATTCTGGTGCCAGGGCACCATTGAAAAAAACAAAAATAAAAACAAAACAAACAAACAAAAACAAATTGCGAAACAAACAGGATTACAAAGACAGTCTTTCACAAAAATCCTTAAACAAACCTGCAGTAAGAAGGACACAGACAGTGATTTAGTTGGAATTATTAGACAAAGCACTGACAGAACGTAGTTGGTGAGGAGCGTGTGTCTGATACACACTCTCCTGATCTTCTGGAAGGTGGAACTATTTTTATTTCAATACTGAAGCTAATTTGGATTTGGTTTATATGGAGGACCAAACTCACAGATCAGGATCCAAACTGTTAGCGGACTAACTAACTACGCAAAACTTAATATTCATAGTAAATACACTGACCCAAATAAAGTCAAACCATAAACTACATTAGGATCAGTTAGCTAACTAGCCTTTCCTCACTTCTCTGCTGCACGGGATGAAGTACTTTCCTTCAAAGAGAAAAAAAAGAGAACAATTTAAAAAACAGGAGTCCTGCTCGGAATCTCTAACGATCTCCAGCTTTAGCTTTAGCATTAGCTGATCTGAAGGTACAGCTTCACTAAAATCTCCTCCACAGCCCCGGTTCTGCACTGCTTTGCTTGGGTGGGTGGGCAGTAAAATATAATGCGTGGACATGTTGATAGTCATATTTTTTAAAGCCAGAAATATATTCAGGGCTTGATTTGTGCATAAATGATGTCAGCAGATTTAATGATACTGGCTTAAATGAATATATGAGGTAAAGAAATAAAAATGCTGCATCTGCCTTCAAACGTAAACTTAAAATCTAATGACTGAAGAGTATACTTTGCTTATGTAATTAAAAAAAAGATGATCTAATTGTGATTAATTTCAATAACCATCCTTAATTCATTTAGCATTACACTGATATAACAAAGCTGACAAAAGTAAATAGACACAGGCTGAGACTAGAATACTCTGAAGTGGAAATAAGTGAGATACTAATATGATTAGACAATTACAATATAAGCCAATCAGAAATAAACAAGGACATATCTTCACACTGCACAGCAAAATGCCTTCTTGTGATTGGTTCAGAGATAATAGCTGTTGCTTGCATTGTGATTGGGGTAGCAAAGACAAAATCTAGCAAAAAAAAAGCTTTATTGACTAAACGTTCTGCTTTGATTAATGTAAACAGGCCTGAATCTTAAACTGGCCTGCATTTATATTTAATCAGTAATTTAAACATGTGCGTCTGTGCTGGACGTCTCGTACGGCTGTTTTATTTCTGAATGAAATGGTTTCAGATGTTCTTCACTGTGAACGTCTTCGTTTGTCTTTGTGCTGCTGAACACGAAGTCGTCAGTTTTTAGTTAAAGAAGCTACCAGGTAGCCTGAACTGACATTCTGACAGACTTAGCAACAGTAACTAAGGGGAGGGGGCGAGGAGCCTCCTCAGAACTCTGAACGTGTCATCGATGATGTCACAATGCACGCCGCGGAATCTGTAGGTTATATAAGACAGCGTCACACACAACTCATCATCAGAGTTTTGTAGCGAGTCTAGAGAACAGACGCTAAACTACAAGACTCATCGAATTCAAGCAGCAGCGAATAGTGATGGAGAAGAAATCTGCTCTCACTGGTAACTTCACACAGTCCTGTCTGAGTTTAGAGAGTTAGAAACTAATACTTGGTCAATTTGATGAAACTACACACTTAAAAAAGAAGCTTCTTCAAGAGTTCCTCCAAAATATTTGTCGTATATAGAACCATAGACACTTAGTGAACCCTTTGTATGATTGATGGGTTCTTTACATGATTCTTTTTAGAACCCATTTGTAAAGGGTCCTGTGTAGCACTCAAAAAGTGTTCTGTTTTTGTTATGATGCTTTTTAGAACCTGAAGAACCCTTTCATGATACACAGAACCTCTTTAGTCATGCAAACAGATCTTTATCGTTTACTCAGGAACCCTTTTTAAAAAGTTTTTTTTTAAAGCAGTTTGGCTCACTTTATCATTTACGTTGGATTTTGGTTAGAAAACGAAGGTTATTCCACAACGTACTTCAAACTGAGATGGGATTTGGATTCTTATGGATTCTCATTGGAGAAACTATTGAAGGAGCTCTCAGAAACATGCATCAGGTCTACCTGGAATCTGCATTAAGGCCTGAGAGATAGAAAATGAAATATGAGAGACTAAATGTAGTACAAGGTGTCAGTCACTATAACTGTACTGACTTAAAATTATGCACACTCCTGTAGTTGTGGTTAAAGAATACTTGTTAATGTTGATTATTATTAATAACCACTTATAAGACAGTTTAGGTTCTAAAATCATGCCTTTGTAAGCATTTAATTTCACTTCACTCTGTAATCTAGTGGACAGATTCTACAGCATCCTTCATAGCCAGTACGTTTGATTGGTGAACCTGTGTTAAGTGATCGAAATAGGAATGATGTTCATTTGCACGTTTTTTCTTATAGGAACTTTGGAATCGCGCTTCAATGTTGGAGACATGCTGGGCGAAGGAGGCTTTGGCTCAGTGTATAGAGGAAGGCGCATTTCCGATGGACTACAGGTTTTGCTCACATCTCAGATTACTTTTTAAATGGTTATTATTTTCCTGCTTTCTTTTCAGTGCTAGTAATACTAGAATATCTTTGGTCTTTGTTTGTAGGTGGCCATTAAAATTGTCCAGAAATGTGTGCCTACTAGTCTACAAGAGGAGCCTTTGGAGGTGGCTCTGATGAAGAGGGTGAGCCAGCCACCTGTCTGCCAGAACATCATCCGACTGATCGGATGGTTTAACGAGGACGATCGGTATATTCTAGTCCTGGAGCGCCCACAATCGTGCATGGACATCCAGGCCTACCTTAAAGAAGTATCTTATATTGGGGAAGAAACGGCCCGGATAATAATGCTTCAAACTTTAGAGGCAGTGAGTCACTGTACTGCCAGAGGTGTGATGCATCGGGACATCAAACCGGAAAATCTACTCATCAACACGGATACCTTAGAGGTGAAGCTTATAGACTTTGGCTGCGGTGACCTAATCAGCACAGACGGTTATAACACCTTCAACGGTAAGTTGTAACACTAATAGCTCCTCCTTGTGGAGAATTATAAATTAAAGATGTGAATCACATGGTTACTTAGCTGCTACATGAACTACAATGATTATTTGTGCTATTTTATGTTCACAGGCACGATGTTATACGCCCCTCCAGAGGTCTGTCTAGAAAAAACATATCACGCAGATCCAGCAACGGTTTGGTCGCTTGGTGTCACGCTATTCGAGATGGTTTGCGGACGCCTTCCCTTTACCAAGAAAGAAGAAATTATTTTAGGAAATAAAGATTACTACAGGACTGGCCTATCCAAAGGTAAGATTAACAAGAATGTCTGGGCAAACATACCTTTAACCTGTACTAAGTAGAAGATACGTTAAAATATGTACAGTAGAGGCCGGACGTCCCTCAACATAGTTTATAATAGTGTATTTGTTCATATCAAAGTTACATCCCACCTTAGTTCTTCTAAACTGATTATTGATTAAGTGTCTCTCTCTTGTCTGATCCCATCACTCTGTACAGAATTCCATGATCTAATAGAAGGGTGCCTGCAGAGCAATCCATCTGACAGGCCTAGTTTGGAGCAGATCAAGGAACATAAGTGGTTCCAGCGTTCCGGCCAGCCTTAAGATCAGCCAGACAGAGCCAGGAGAACAACGAGCAGAAAGAATAATCAGTATCGTCCCAACATCAAGCAGCCATAACATCAAAACCATATACTTTTATATATGCACACTGTCCATGTTATCAGCTCCATGTACAATACAGGTGCATGTTGTAGCTGTACAGTTCATTCTTCATTCATTCCTGAGATAATGGCTGCCCTCCTGTCCTGCCGAATGCTGTTGGAAGACTGACCATCAGGGCCTCCTCCTCATCTAACACCAACCGGACCTCCTCTTACTTGCCATCTGCTACACATCTGCTACAGCACTGATTCTCTCAGCTTTTATTTACAATTTAGATGAATTAATTGTAAATAATTTTTGACCAGAGGAGGATGGTTCTCCCTTTGTGAGTCTTGGTTCCTCCCAAGGTTTCTTCCTCCAGTCTTGAGGGAGTTTTTCTTGCCACTGTTGCCTCTGGCTTGCTCACTGGGGAATACATGTTGTAGCTGTATGTGTTCAAACTTCTGTAAAGCTGCTTGTGAAAAACTCCATACAAATAAACTAGACTTGAATCAGTGGTCACAGGATGTTGAGGTGTATAACAACTCCAGCAGCGCTGCTGTGTCTGATGTTGCACTCATACCAGCACAACACACTCTAACACACCACCACCATGTCAGTGTCACTGCATTGCTGAGAATGATCCACCTCCATAACAGTACCTGCTCTGTGGAGGTCCTGTGGAGGTTAAAGAATATGGTAAAACGAGATAAACAGTGTACGCAGCACAGGACTAGAGTGTAAAAACTGTTGAACAACAAAGTGCTCCTATGTGGTAAGTGGAGCTGAAACAATGCTGGTTTGGATTAAACATTTTCTGTAAATCTTTAAGTTTCTGGAGGAAAGTCCTCTATCAATGAATGTAACTCGAGATTTATGTTTCACGGTCTTGCCACAAAAAACTTCACCTGCACGCGATCCCGCAGGTACTACTTTCCATCCCTGAAGCCGCAGCCATGGAGGAGTACATTCAGGAAGAGCAGGGCTACATCCGTCCTTCAGCCTCACCTGCTGCTGCTGTTTTTTTTTTATAGAAAACAAGGACGGCGGGTTGAGCCCCTGTATAGAATATCGATGTCTATAGAGAATATGATGTCTTATGGCCTTCCGTATTCCAGTCGTTCATTAATGAGGTTCTGAGGGACATGTTAGATCGGTGGGTCATCGTTTACATTGATGATATTCTTATATATTCCAAGAATAGGGAGGAACACGTCAGTCATGTCCGTATGGTGTTGAAACGGCTGCTGAAACATCAGCTTTTCGTTAGAAAGTTAGAAAAATATGAGTTCCACCAAACAGAGATCGCCTTCCTAGGGTATATCATCAACTCTCAAGGGGTAAGGATGGACGAAGGCAAGGCTAAAGCAGTCACGGAATGGCCACTGCCCCAAAATGTTAAAAAGCTGCAAAGCTTTCTTGGATTCCCCAATTTCTACCGACTTCTTATCAGGAATTGTAGCTCTGTTGCAGCCCCGTTAACCTCCCTGCTTCGCGGAAATCCCCGGACTCTGAAATAGAACACTACTGCAGAAGCTGCGTTCACTAAGCACAAGGCCAAGTTCACATCCGCCACTATTTTAAAAAACCCCGATCCCTCACGGGCCTTCGTAGTGGAAGTAGATGCCTCAGACACTGGAATAGGAGCTATCTTGTCCCAAAGACATGGCACCCCGGCTAAAATGTACTCGTGTGCCTTTTTCTCCCAAAAACTCAATGCAGCAGAACGCAACTATGGCGTCGGCAATCGTGAACTCCTGGCCATTAAGGAAGCCCTAGAAGAGTGGAGACATTGGTTGGAGGGGGCACATTATCCATTCATGATCCTTACCGATCATCGAAACCTTGAGTACATCAAGGCAGCCAAGCACCTGAACCCTCGCCAAGCCTGTTGGGCTCCGTTTTTTACCCGTTTTAACTTTACTCTCACCTACAGACCGGGATCTGGCCGCCCAAGGATCTGACCTAACACCAGCCAACTGCCCGCCTGACAAGCTTTACGTACTGTCAGCACTAACTGGTAGTCAACTGGGTGCATTCCACACCCAGCTCTGGACATCTGGGCATTCAGCAGACTACAACCCTAGTAAGAAATAAGTTTTGGTGGCCTGGAGTTTTTGTGAAAGATTTTGTGAACGCATCTGTGCTCAAAACAGGACTCGGCAGCTGCCAGCAGGTCTGCTGAAACCCCTTCCTGTCCCTCACCATACCTGGTCTCATCTATCCATAGACCTCGTCACAGATCTTCCCCCCTCACAAGGAAATACAACTTTCCTGGTGGTGATTGATCGATTTTCCAAAGGATGCAGGCTCATCCCACTACCCAAGCTCCCCACCGCCTTAGAGACCGTATTCAGGTTTTACGGCCTTCCTGAAGACATCGTGTCCGCTCGTGGATCCCAATTCACCTACCACGTCTGGCGAGAGTTAAAAATTGGAAAACATCTGCAAATTGGTAAACATCTCTGTTAGCCTATCTTCTGAGTATCATCCTCAGTCCAATGGCCAGGCTGAAAGACTAAACCAGGAGATAGGCAGGTTTCTCCGATCATATTGCAGCAATGCTTAGAATGACTGTAGCAGGTATCTACCTTGGGCAGAATATGCTCAAAATTCACTCACCCACACCTCTACTTGACTCACTCCATTCCAGTGTATTTTAGGGTATCAACCCCCCTTGTTCCCCTGGTCTGGAGAACCGTCAGAGGTCCCAGCTGTGGATGACTGGATGCGGAGGAGCGAGCAGACCTGGGAAGAGGCCCATGTACGGCTGCAAAGAGCTGTAAGACGTCAAAAAAGGCAAGTAGATCGCCATCGCAGAGACATCCCAGAATTCACGGTGGGTCAAAGAGTTTTACATTTACTTGCATATTTTTAAGAGCTTAAGTCTCAAAATTAAAATATATTTACAAAAGCATTTGTGGATCACATTGGTTTTTTTTCTCTCGCGTATTTTGGGTTTTGAGACTTTTCTTTCGCATTTCTGCACCCGATCCACACACAAATGCAGCACTCCATTCACAAATGTGGCAACAAGAGAACAAGCCGCCGCAAGGGGGCGCTGTTTAGTTTCACTGTGGTTGTGAATGGCGGTGCTCCTGAAATCTAAAGATTACTGGTCAAAAAGCTGGGTTTGTGTTCTAGGTCATGGGTCTTCCAGAAGGCCACGACCCAAATATGCTTCAAAGAGCACACTGAATGGAAATAAAGCACTGGAGAGTTCTGAAGTGGCCAGCAAGGAGTCCGGATATAAATCCCATTGAACACCTGTGGAGAGATCTCAAAATTGCTGGCGGGAGAAGGCACACTTCAAAGAGACCTAGAGCAGTTTGTAAAAGTAGAGTGTTCCAAAATTCCAGTTGAGAGGTGTAAGAAGCTTATTGATGGTTATAGGAAGCAAATGGTGTGCAACCAAATCTCAAATTAAGGGTGCCAACAATTTTGGCCGACCCATTTTTGGAATTTTGCTCTATGTTTTTGTGTTGTTCTACTACACACAAAGGAAATTAACATGCATAAAAAATGATGAAAAAAATATATATATTTATTTTATTAGGGTGCAAACAATTTCACCCATGACTGAACATAAAATGCTGATACTTAGTTACTTCAGTATACAGGATGAGACACTAAATCATAACACAAGATAACAGTGTTATTTTCGTTGACGAATTATTTTCGTTATAGTTTATTCGTTATAGTCAAAAAACCTTTTTTTGTTGACGAAAACGAGACGATAACTAAATCAAAACTATATATATATATATAAACTAATCAATATTTGCTGTCAAAATTAACACTGCAAGTCAGACATTATGATGGTCCGGACCTTTGCTTAAGGATATTGGTCTCTGGACCTTACTGAATTTTAATTAAATACCCCTGGCATATAATCTTAACCATTTAGACCATAAGCATTAATATGACAAATTACAACTTTTTACCCAGAAATTATTAAGCACCTACTGGCTCTTCAGAGATCTCAGAATGTCTGCAAAATAAATTTTAACATGATTTTAATATAATATTAACATAAGTATATGGGTATAATATAAGTAACAAGCTAAAATATGATATGAGAAACTGACCAGTCGGAAACGTTCAGTTGAAGCAATCACCATGCCCAGTGTGGAGTGATGGTTAAAGTTATCACCCCGCAATGTGCTGTGGATAAGTTGAACAGTGTTCCCTAAAATGGGAGGAGCTAACAAATTTAAAAAGGACACACACTGCTTTTTTGTATCATGTTTTATTAGTAAGCAAATACAGTCATGTTTAAATCAGAAAACAAATATTGTGACACTATATTGTAGAAATGTCTTAACTGTAATAATATTTTGCTCCCTCCACGCTAATATAAACAATCCTCATGTAATGTAGTTATAATCAAGGTTCATATCATAACAATCAATCAATAATTAAAACAAATTAAAGATGGTGGGGATGTAGATTTTTTTTTATGATTTTTATGACCAGCACCTGTACACCTTGCCATAAGCAGCATGTTAGTTCTGACCCTGAGTACCTTGCTGAAATAAGAAAGACTTGAACAAATGTTACAAATTAAAAATATAAATCAACAAGCATGTAGTACAATCAAATTAATTACAAATAATTTTATCATTCATCAGTTTTTATTTTCAGGGGTTTCTTTGTTGATGAAAAGTTTTATCATTTTCGCTTCACACTGCAGAAATATTTGCGTTAATCCAGAACACAGGACCTTCTTCCAGGGCTTACTTTCTTACTCACTCCCCAGACAGGTCTTACCAATTGGCTGAGACAACACGTGAGTTGTTTTGACACATTTTGTAAACCATGTGGAAAACGCTCAAAGTAAACAAATGCATTAATTTATTTGGACCACAGAAATATTAAAAGTGTGAAACCCCCTCAAGAAACCTAATAATAAATGGAAAAGCAGCTTGTGTGCGTCAACTATAAAAAATAAAATAATAATAATAATAATAATAATAATAATAATAATAAAATGAGTGAAGCAACGTGAAAGAAAAAGTTAAGGTCTGTCAACAGCTAAATGTTAATTAACCACAATGGATTATCAGTCTGTGGTACAGTAGAGATTTTATCGATTAAGAAGATCCATAGAGACCTACGAAAGAATTCAAATCTCAAACAATACTGCACTTAGAATGATCAGGTGGAGAGTGCGTGTTGAACTGTATCATTATTATGTGATCATATTACCTTATAAACTCGGCTGTACAGGTTTCTGATCAAAATGATTATAATTCATTTTTCATTAATTAACCATTAAAGCCTAATTTCACTTTGCACCACTGTGAACAGATTATGAAGATTACTCTAAACCAGCGATTCTCAACTGGTGGGTCGTGACCCAAAAGAGGGTCGTAGACACGTTCTGGTCGAGTCATGCTTGTAAAATATGAATTAATAAAAACTAACAATAAAAAATAATTCATGCTTATCTAATTTTGTACTAGTAAAGATAAAAGACAGGTTAGGTGAAAGCATCTTGTTTTGTAGCCTTATATATTTTATGCAATTTTGATATTTAAATTTATTGTATTAACTTTTATACATGATTAAATTCACTTTGCATGCATGTGTATATTTAAAAGTGTTTTTAAAGGCTATTTTGGTTTGTATTTAATAAAAGTGGTTTGCGATTTAATGACCATGAGAAAATATGGATCCCAGGCTAAGACCAGTAGAGAAGCCCTGCTCTAAACAACTCTAAAACAACTTTATTACATTCATTTACATGCTGAGAATGTGTGAACTTCTAATTAAAGATCACATAAATGTAAGTTTTCTAGACAAGTTAAATCAAACACCTCATACAAAAACCAATCACCCTATAGATAACCTAACTGTTAATAAACTTTAAAAATCCAGTCAATTTCAGGTACGATGCTTTTTAAGTTAGCGTTAGCTAGCCTACCTAGGTAGGTTAATGTACTGCGCCGGTTGAAGAAAAAAAAGAAGATTTAGCGTTTGGCACGACTTCCAGCATTTTCCAGCATTCCAGCATTCCAGCGTTAGCTAGCTAGCTATTTTGGCTAGCTTATGCTAGCTTAAATAAATAGCTAGTGTTAATTAACTAGCTAACACTCTAATTAACACAGTCTAATTAAGTTAACCTACTTCAAATAAAGTTAACTAACTTTAGCTCATTCAAACAGATAACCTATATGAGAGTATTTGTTTTATATTAGCAGTTATGCTAACCTTAACTAATTTTAAAAGCCCCAAGCTATGCTGACTAACATAGCTAGCTAGCTAGCTAACGCTAGGTTAGTTAGGTTAACTAGCTCACAGTTAAAAACACATTAAACGTAAAAAACAAAGTTTCTGGCCTTTTTATTAAAAGAGGTTTATTGGCTGTTGATTTATAAACAGATAAATGAACGAAAGCGCTGTTTATACTCAGCCATAATGTCAGAAAACTGCCAGGTCTGAGGCGGCCGAGTGGCCGTAGGTCCAAAATTTGAAAAAATGTTGTGGTTTCAAACCGCAGGACGACTCTGGGCCAGATGCTCCGTACAAATCAGTGAGCGAAGATAAAAATAGGACCGGAGTAGCCTGCTGCCTGGGGTAGCCCTCAATAATGATTTACTTTCTAAAAAAATACTGAATCAGTATCTTAAATCTTAAATGTTTGTCCTGAAATATAAGAAAATTGTACATCTGTTTGTTTGTAAAAAAAAAAGCAATTATTTTGAGATTCTAAATAATCCTTTTCAGAAAATAAGTCATCGTTTTGGGACGTAAACGTATTCTGAGAAAATAATAAAAGCCAACATTTGGAATAATTGTCACGTCTGCTGCTGACATCGCCCCTCCTCGCCAGCAGAGGTCTCCCTCGCCAGAATACTAACCTTAATACTCACCTGTTTCTCGTTAGGACACCATGATCAGTGTTCAGTGTCAGCCTCTTTGCGAGGTCTTGTTTTGGTAAACTCTCAGAGCGATTCTAAGACGTATATTATGTGGTTGTCTTTTCTCCGGTTGTTGGACTCAGTTTAGTTTTTTGTCTCTCGGGATTTTCTGTTTGAAAACTTGTTTTTTTGAGTTTGTGAAGTGAGTTTATTCTTTGTGGATAGTGTTCAGTAAAACCTGCACCTTCGTTATAATAATAAACTATTATTTTAAGATAACAAGTCAGTATCCTGAGACAGATCATTACTATTAAATTATATTATTTATTAAATTATTAGTATAACACACACTCACATGCACACAAACACACTGCTGATTGGACGCTGTTGCCACTTTTTGGCACAACCTTTGAATGAATTATTGTGGAAGTTGGATCTAGACGCGGGGAGAGAGGAGATAAAGGGGACGAGGGCTGATAGAGGTAGAAACGTCCCTAATGTCTCTTTTACAGTCAGGTGACTGGTCTGTGTTTATCAGCGGCCCAGTAATGGTCAGTGTAACGCATGTGACAGCAGAGAGGTGTTGGAATTCTCCTTATTTCACTGTCTTAGTATATCAAGCCCGGTTTACATACTGTACACCTTATTTAGACCCATAGACTGCATACATGAGTCTACATCATATTATTGATAATCAAAGTCCAAAGAAAAAAAAGAATCTTCAAAATACATAGAGGAGAAATGTATTAATCAAGAAACCAATAGAAATACTCCAATTAAGATGTGGAAAAAATCTGGTTTCATTGACTTACATTGAAAGTAAAGTATGTTGTGGACCTCTCCTGTAAAGTTTGGGTATAAATGTTTTTCTTTGGACAGCGGCAGTACACAATATATATTCTCCCCAACTTGCTGATCTGTGTGTAGAAGAAAAATTAGATTAGATAAAGAACGAACTCACTGTAAGAACTAATTAGCAACTGAAGACACATACACACTGAGAATGAAGCCAGCGACACAGTTGGACCAAATACCTCTAAAGTTGAAGTTGACAAATCCTGAAAGAGCTTATCCAGAATATTCATGCGTGTTAGTTTACATGCTGTATTATTTCGCATCATGACTAAAATACTGACTTTGATACTATTTTGGGGCAGTTTTTGGTGTTTCAGGTGTTTTTTCAAACTTTTTTTTTATCAAACTATTTTGGATGGAAATTATAGAAGCAATCTGGCCACCATCCATATCACGTATTCAAGGTACATATACATAAAATACATAGCTTGTATAAAATGCAGACAGAAAAAAATAGCTTCTTAAAAACTATACCAGACAGCACTAGGACCATGCAGAGGAAGAGTGTGTCCAGTTGGTCATTTAAAGTGTGATTATGGTGTTGGACCTAGTAAATTAGTGTAGTAAATTTAACTACAGTTTAAATGTATCTCCTCAGTAGAGTTAGAGATGTTTCCTCATGCTGGTTAAAGGGGAACTCCACTATTTTTTTCAGAAATTCCACTTAATTAAATGGTTGAGGAGTAAATAAATACATTCAAAGTTGTTATGTGTGAAGTGTGAAGAAAAACCTGCCGAGTCAGCTGTGTTTACAGCGGTGAGTTATTTTATTATTATTATTTATATATTACATGCAGGGTGTTTTAAGGCAAAAACTGTTTTTTAATAATTCCAAATTGACTATTTTATCATAATCAACATTGCATGTAAAACCCAGAAAACGTGAAGGCTCACATGTGAATTTAGATAGACATGGCAACCACTGTTTAATATAACCATCACTGGGCAGAAATCAGTCTGTAAGCTTCTTTACAATGAACCAGCTTAACGTCAGACCACTCTGAATGACTTTGTTTACGTTTCAAGGACTGAATTAGTAAAAGTATTTGAATATTTGGTGGGATTGCCCTTTAGGATGAGTGAATGTGACTGAATCTGCGTTTATCTGAGATCTGCAGGGTCTCGCTGTGCTGCAGCGCGCGCGCTCAGTTCAAATTCAAATTTAACAGAAACTAACGGTCACTTGAGAGACTCCGCCAGCGAAGACAGCAGGTTAGTACTTTAGTACTTTTTTCTGTTACTGTTTTAGTAAACATTTAGATATAAATTCATATTATTATTATTATTATTATTATTATTATTAACAGACATAGCTAACAGTGACTATAATGGATGTATCATGTGCTAGTAACATTAACTTCAGTTCTGTTCTTCCAGTTAGGAGAACCTATCAACGTTAGCTAGCGTTGTTCCTCAGTGTGGCAGGTTAACAATGTCGGTAGTAACTGTTGTCTGAGACTGAATGGTGTGATACTAAGGTAATCCGTCTAGCTGGCTATGTTAGCTTTTGTTGACTGAAGCGTAGCTGCAGCCCCACAGAGGAAGAAGAGGCGTCGGCTTGATGGACCGTTAGCCGGTTGGCTGTGGTAAGATATCCGGCTAAAGTGTTGGTGAGGTAGTTACCTATTAACATGTCGGCAGCTTTTAGTTAGTTAGTCTTCAAAGCTGAAAGAGGAAAGTATAACATGTCGAACACATTCTATGAACTATGACTTCCGGTTATGGTGGCCACCGTGTAAGACGTGGTGAAAACTGCTCTGCTGCTAATCCTGAAAAATAACTCAGATACACTTAGTTCTGCAAGATATAAAGCAGTCATTTGTACCGAGTGGGGCGTGATGGCGACTACTACCAAGACAAGCAAAGAAAAGGGCAAAGAAAAAGGTAAAACCCCGAAACAATCTAAACTGGCTGACTTCGGGGCTACCCAGCAGGCTAGTGATGCTAGTGATGCTAGTTGTTGCTGCTGCTGTGTGCTAGCTAGTCCATTCATAAAGGAGGCTAGACGGATCCTCATGTAGAGGAACAGCCGATGATAATGTTTTTTTATTTCTTTAGCTCAGAAGTTTTGTAAAGGCAAACTAAAACAATACACTTCTTAAAGCCCCACAATCTATAATGGAAAAAAGGATGATAGAATAATTTAATATAAATGGTTAATGCAAACGTATATAACTCCTGTGAAATTAAATTTGTATAATAAAAATATACCAGATATCTGCACAGAGTCTAAAGGAACCCTATTTCACTGTGTCTGGCAATGTATTAAAATTAGAGGGTTTTGGGAAGAAATAAGAGTAAGTTGATTGTATCAAAACCTTTTCCATTAGATGCTAAGATTTTTTTATTAGGTATATATCTCGAAAATCATAATTACAGTAAGTATGAGATGATTCTTATGGACCTTATGTCTGCAAATGCAAAAAAATTAATAGCACTGTATTGGACGAAAACTATGAGACCAAATATTTCACATTGGAGAAGTCAAATGTTGCAGAACCTTCCAATAGAAAAAATAACGTATATTGTAAAGGATAAACAGGGAGCTTTATGGGTTATATTAAGAGATTACTTAACGTAGAACTTTAGACAGGCTGTGAGATGTGGGTGTTCCAATTCAGCACGTTTTATTACCTGACATTCAGTTCAATGTGTAGATTAATGTTTGTAAAACTTTTAAATTGTCCATATTTTGATTGTATCTTTCAGCGAAAAAGAAGCTGACAATCAAGAAACTAGCTTCAGCCTAGTAGAATGGGATATGTTCTTTTAGTGTTATGTTAGCACTACAAGGCTGAAGTAGGTAATAAATATAATGTGTATTAATATAGTACAATAAAAATAGGAAGATAAACATGTTTTGGCCAGTGAGCCACATTTAGGGTAATCGTAATTGAGATTTGTTGGTGAATCACTCCATTAACATTGTGGAAGTCATTATTCAGACCTGTCTCTGTGCGTGTTTGTTTTGGATCGGTGTGTGTTCGTCCGAGCCCTGCAGAAACTGCTGGCCAACCATGAGGATCTACAGGCTGAGGTGAAGAGTGGAGATATTCTTTATTATTTCTTTACAAAAGGAGACAAACTATCCACATTACTTGCATCTTATATTTCTTCTCATATTCTCATCAATACTAAAGTTAAAAATGTTTTGGATTTGGTTTATATGGAGGACCAAACTCAGTAAATACACTGACCCAAATAAAGTCGAACCATAAACTACGTTAGGATCAGTTAGCTAACTAGCCTTTCCTCACTTCTCTGCTGCACGAGATGAAGTACTTTCTTTCTAAGAGGAAAAAAAGAGTTTTTAAAAAATTTTAAAAATGGTTGGTTTGACGCGTGCAATACCCGACACACGCTCTCCTGATATAAAATATGAATATTACTTAAACTGTGACCTGTTTAATGTCAGACGAAACACTCATGTAAAGGACGACAAGTCCTGCTCGGCATCTCTAACGAACTCCAGCTTTAGCTTTAGCATTAGCTCATCTGAAGGTACAGCTTCACTAAAATCTCCTCCACAGCCCCGGTTCTGCACTGCTTTGCTTGGGGGGGTGGGCAGTAAAATATAATGCGTGGACATGTTGATAGTCATATTTTTTAAAGCCAGAAATATATTCAGGGCTTGATTTGTGCATAAATGATGTCAGCAGATTTAATGATACTGGCTTAAATGAATATATGAGGTAAAGGAATAAAAATGCTGCATCTGCCTTCAAACGTAAACTTAAAACCTAATGACTGAAGAGTACACTTTGCTTATGTCATTAAAAAAAGATGATCTAATTGTGATTAATTTCAATAACCCCCCTTAATTCATTTAGCATTACACTGATATAACAACAAAGCTGACAAAAGTAAATAGACACAGGCTGAGACCAAAATACTCAGAAGTGGAAACAGAAATAAGTGAGATACTAATATGATTAGACAATTACAATATAAGCCAATCAGAAAAAAGCAAGAAGGGTTCGCCAGGGAGCACGTAGTGGAGTAGACGTTTTTAGTTGGGGGCTCCAGGCCAAGCTGATTTAACTCGGTTTTTCTACTATTTATTTTGGAAGTTTGAGTGTTCCTTGGTCTCTGAACTTTACTAGCACGGTTTGGCATCGACACAGCGACAATTTGGTTCTAAATGGCTCCAAAATCGGCCAAAACCTCAAAGGACACGGAAAATTGTCAACCGGCCTTAACTGCTTCTCCTACATGCGGCCTGCCGGAATCCTCCAATGTGGGCTAAGAACTTAACAACTTCTGTCCAAGGTGGGCTTGATAATATCTCCTCTCGGCTAAGCAACATGGAGCAAACCCTGGCGGCGGTCCGGACAGAGCTGAAAGATTTTAAAGAAGAGTTCGCTCGGCAAAACTGTCTCGGCTCACGATTCATGAATTGACGCATTAGAGGCAGCGCTGAAGGGGCTAGAGAGAGCCAACGCCACCATGCAGTTGAAAATAGACTATCTGGAAGGCCGATCCAGACGAATAATTGGAATTCCAGAGGGAGCGGAGAATTTTTAAAGAAATCCTAATGAAATCCTTTCATTAGTAGGCTGGCATGTTTGTAGCTCCATCACATGGTTGCTGTCTCTCTCTCTCTTTGAGCTAAATGTCTTACGTAACTCTAATATATAATTTAAGCTTTCCAGCTTTAGCTAGAATATGAGATCACTCATTCAAAATCGACTTTTTAGACTGTCCTAGTTTTTCTAAATGACCACATGAAATCATCACAGTGTGACAATAGAGGCCTACATGTACAGAAATTTGGCCTGTTTGTTGTTTTTTTATTTATTTATACATATCTTTTAAGTTCAGGGCGTAACAATTAAATGGCAGAGTTGCAGAATAAACACAAACAAACTAAAACCATAATGTGAGGTCCTGGGGTAACAGAATTGTGATTCTAGGGATTCTAGTCATGTGTAAATTAGGAGTCAACATGGGCTGTTCTTCCTGTTGGCTAAATAAACGCCACTTTTCCCATCGTTTTTCTCCCAACTCCTTCTGAAGTCGGATGGAAAAAGTCATCCATTCTAAGAGGTGATATTGTTCCACAATACTGATAAGAAGACCAGCTGTGGGGGGATCTTTTTGGAGCCAGCATTTAGTAACAGCTTTCTTGCTTGCGGCTATTAGGATCTTTAGGAGATAAGTATCATCACTGCTCAGTTCATGGGGGATATTACGGAGATACAGGCTTGTAAAACCTAAGACACTCAGATTGATCGCTGCCACGTCTTTCCAAAATGTCTGAATAAAGGGGCAGAAATGTGTGTATGATTGGCCCTAGGTGTTCCACATTCTCTCCAACATTGTAGTTAGGTGCCCATCTGTTTAGCTTTCTGTTTAGGGGTGATAAGTTCTTTCAACACCCCGGTCTCGTGCACCCCGCCTGGGGTGGGGACCGGCTGGCTGTTCGGGGCTGGATTGGCTGCTTCCCTGGGTTTCAGCTGGGCCTGGGTCTACGGCTTGCTGAGCCCGACACCTGTGTGGGCTTGGTTGCGGTGTCGGGAGTTGTCCCTCACCACCGCTCCCCGCTGGGCATCACAGACATGACAGGGTTAAAAAAAAAAAAAAAAAAGAATATTGTGATTAAACATTAAGTGAATAATTTAAGAGTGCCCCATTTCAAAATCCCCTTAAGTTTGTATGGAATCTGTTTATTTATTTTTATTGACAGGTTTTTTGTTAATTAACTGTACATCCTGTTATTGTTACTTTATTGTTGTGCTGAAAAGTTTACACTGGAATGTTATAATGACTGTTTTGCTGTTATTTTATCCAGAAGCATATCGCTGCTCTTTCATGCATCTACATTTTTGTCAATTTAAACTTTTCATTATTTGAAAACAACAGCTGCTGTTTAATTAGAAGATAAATGGACCAATAGAAATGCTCCAAAATAGCATGGAAGACTTGTGTGGATCTATTGACTTACAAACTGGATTCCAAAAAAGTTGGGACACTAAACTAATTGTAAATAAAAACTGAATGCAATGATGTGTAGGTGCCAACATCTAATATTTTATTCAGAATAGAACACAAATCACAGATCAAAAGTTTAAACTGAGAGAATGTATCAGTTTAAGGGAAAAATATATTGTTTCAAAAAAATTCATGGCGTCAACAAATCCCAAAAAAGTTGGGACAAGGCCATTTTTACCACTGTGTGGCATCAACCCTTCTTACAACACTCAACAGACGTCTGGGGACAAAGGAGACCAGTTTCTCAAGTTTAGAAATAGGAATGCTCTCCCTTTCATGTCTAATACAGGCCTCTAACTGTCCAATCGTCTTGGGCCTTCTTTGTCGCACCTTCCTCTTTTAGATGTGGACTGCAGGCTGGTCATTTCAGTTCCCGGATCCTTCTCCTACGTAGCCATGATGTTGTGAGTGCTGCAGAACGTGGTCTGGCGTTATCTTGTTGAAGAATGCAGGTCTTTCCTGAAAGAGAGGACGTCTAGATGGGAGCATATGTTGTTCTAGAACCTGAACATAGTTCTCTGCATTAATGGTGCCATTCCAGACATGCAAGCTGCCCATGCCACAAGCACTCATGCAACCGCATACCATCAGTGATGCAGGCTTCTGAGCGGAGCGTTGATAACAACTTGAGTTACCCTTGTCCTCTCTGGTCCGGATGACATGGGGTCCCAGTGTTCCGTAAAGAACTTCAAATCGTGACTCATCTGACCACAGAACAGTCTTCCATTTTGCCACACTCCATTTTAAAAGACCCCTGGTCCAGTGCAAACGTCCAGTTCCTTTTCCCATCGTTGTTTCACATAGTCCGTTGAATCCTTTTCCAATGATGTGGTACCGTGGTATAGCTTACTTATGAGGCCTTTAATATTTCCAGAATCATAAGCATTAGTGAATATATTGATGACATACACTTGGGTTTCTTAAATTGGGGACATTTACCTCTGTTTCTTATGTTTTATAATAAACTAAACATTAGCATTTTGGCTTATATGTTTTGATAGTGTTGGACACGTAGACTGTTTTAAGGCTTACAACCTTAATGTATTTGGCCACCCCCACTAAGCGTGAAGTTTCCTGTTTAATTTTTTCAAGGTGGACATGTTTTGGCTAAAGCCGTCCTCTACATGACAATCTAAAACTATAAAAATTATTACTAAAAAAAGTATGAAAAAAAAATTCTCTCCAAAATATCTTAAGTAACTTTACAGGGAAGAGAAAAAAACTTCCTTAACTTTCAGCGTAAGTCAGTGTAAAGAGGTTTTATTCCAAGCAATTCCGGACCATTTCTATTGCTCCAGTCATCTATTGGTCCAGATGTTCAGCGATGGGCTTTCCAGCGTTATTAGAGTCTTTATCTCTTACGGTTCTGTGCTGTGGAAACTGGTCTGAAGCAGTTAATATAAAAAATAATCTCTAACGCATGTCCATGTTTGTATCAGGGTGAGGTGGAGTTCGCCCGGATCATGCTGCTGGTTGACCCGAATGGGACGGGGGTCGTGACTTTCCAGTCTTTCATCGACTTCATGACCAGAGAGACTGCGGACACGGACACGTCCGAGCAGGTCGTCGCTTCCTTCAGGATCCTTGCTGCAGACAAGGTGCGTGTATGTGGGGAACGTTGTTTGTGCTGCAGGTTTGCTTCACTTAAGCTGCAAACGTTGGGAACAAGCGTGTAATGATTAGGATACAGTGGTGTGTAAAGGTTTGGCCAGCGCTGGGCCTGGTTTTGTTGACTAAACATAAATAAGTTAATACATCCTCTACAGACAACACATTTTGCATTTGCATGCACAATTACTGATTTTAAATGAATTTAAATTAAAAATAATCGTAACCTGCACAATAATTTACAGGACATTTTATATTTTATGTTTTTCCAATACAGTTAAACTAATATACATTGAAATGGTGACCTAAAGTTTGCAGAACATATGCTATATTTAAGTTTGTCTGTGGAGAATGTTTACTTTCCGGTGATTGACTGTATTTTAGTTAAGGCGAAGTTATGTTATTGTGTAATATCAGATTTATTTTTATTTCTATCTTTCTTTGTTGTGCTGTTGTATATGCTGATAGCAGAACTGATAGAAATGTATAATGTTTAACCTGCTTTGTTTGCCTGGTTGTTTTTCCCTCCAGCAGTATATCCTAGTAGATGAGCTGAGGAGAGAGCTGCCCCGAGACCAGGCCGAGTACTGCATCTCCAGAATGCCGTCCTACGTTGGCCCCGGCGCCATCCCAGGGGCTCTAGACTATACCGCCTTCTCCACCGCCTTCTCCACCGCCCTCTACGGAGAGAGTGACATTTAACCTGACCGCTGCTTGACTCATGATTGACACTCCCCACTATGCGGAGCTGACCTGCAGAATGTAAAATGTCATTTGAATAAATTAGGACGATGGAATTTATCTTGTTTTCCAATTTTAGTTCCAATTTTGGATGAATTGTGTAAAGAATTACGTTCATTAGATTCTCCTTTTTCAACAAATACCCAGAATATTTGCACCACACACTCACCTCTCCACCTTTCACCTTTCTCTCCACTGATGAAATTTAAGCTCAACACAAATCAGTGCTGAATGTTCTGATCTAATACTGTACAAGCATCACTGTGCTTCTATAGTTTTAGCAGTTTATTTGAGAAAATCTAGTCTTTATAATCTTTATTGTATTACACATGACTATTAATGTTGGAACAGGACCTTTAACTGTGGTTTCTGTTTGTATAAGTATGTAGTAAAAGACTTTATTTACGCATCTTCGCTGAAGCACTGTGCCGTAGATGGAAATAATTAACAGTTGGACTCCATTTATCAGTGTGAAATAAAACAGTAAACAGTAAAGACTACATTTCTGGTGTACGTTCATGAATGAGTGCAGTTACTGTAACACACAACTTGGGTTGCTTTAAATTCCAGTGAATTTCTATCATACAGACTTCTTTTTATAGAAATACAAGCTACTGCATTTCTGGACTGTGTATTGCAAATGTATTAAATGCTTGAGTGATATAAAAAGTATTTGGATTCATATATTCAGCAGTACACTCACTCTATCATATACACATAGCATAGACCCCAGTAAAGAGTTAACATTCTCTACAGAGAATACATTGAAATAACATTGAAATATGGCATAAGTTGAATGCTGTAATGCGCAAGCAGGCAAGGAAGCTGGCTACACGTGCAAGCTAGCAGAGTTTTAATCACATCCAAACAAAGATCATGAATAACAAGCACGACTAAACAAAACACGAGCGCAAACATTACAGCAACACACACAACATGCATCAGCAAAGGCATAAACAGAGGGTACAAATGGAGACGCTGAACTAGAGACACCTGGTAAATGGGGGGAGACATACGGTGCGTCCGAAACGGCCTACTAGTCAGTAGGTACTGGATTAGAGTCAGTACGTACTGCTCGAGCGGTAGACTAGTAGGTAATTTCAGTAGGAGAGTTTTAGTACCACACAATCTCAGACGTACTACATCCACCATATTACCAGCGTCCTGTGACGCAAGACGTCACCACCGTAAAAGTCCTGCTGTTCATTTAAAAGCTCGTTTACTGACAGATTTAGATCTTTTAGTGACTCTGATCTGTGTTTTTATCTGATTATGTATCAGACAGTGTGGAGCTGTAGATCAGAGAAGATGAAACGGGAGGAATGTAATCATTGTTTATCTCAGCAGTAGCGCTAACTTCTGTAGCGGCAGTTCACTAGCAGTAGCTACGTACACACAGCCGACGTTCAGCTTTACACCGTTTATTTACTCCACTCTGAATTCATCCACCACTCCAGGTGAATCATGGGATACACAGTGTGCTGTGTTCACCTACATAAACATGGCTGCTGATTCAGGAGGTCATCCGGGTACCGTTCACCTACTACTCAATACCTACTAGCCGCGCTCGCCTACTGATTTACTATTGAGAATTCAGACATACTAGCCGCGCTCGCCTACTGATTTCACTACTGAGTATTCAGACATACTAGCCGCGCTCGCCTACTGATTTACTACTGAGTATTCAGACATACTAGCCACGCTGCCTACTGATTTCACTACTGAGTATTCAGATATACTAGCCACACTTGCCTACTGATTTCACTACTGAGTATTCAGACATACGAGCCACGCTCGCCTACTGATTTCACTACTGAGTATTCAGATGTACTAGCCGCGCTCGCCTACTGATTTCACTATTGAGTATTCAGACATACTAGCCACGCTCGCCTATTGATTTCACTACTGAGTATTCAGATATACTAGCCACCCTCACCTACTGATTTCACTACTGAGTATTCAGACATACTAGCCACCCTCACCTACTGATTTCACTACTGAGTATTCAGATATACTAGCCACCCTCACCTACTGATTTCACTACTGAGTATTCAGACATACTAGCCACCCTCACCTACTGATTTCACTACTGAGTATTCAGATATACTAGCCACCCTCACCTACTGATTTCACTACTGAGTATTCAGACATACTAGCCACCCTCACCTACTGATTTCACTACTGAGTATTCAGATATACTAGCCACCCTCACCTACTGATTTCACTACTGAGTATTCAGACATACTAGCTGCGCTCACCTACTGATTTTACTACTGAGTATTCAGACATACTAGCCGCGCTCACCTACTGATTTCACTACTGAGTATTCAGACATACTAGCCGCGCTCACCTACTGATTTCACTACTGAGTATTCAGACATACTAGCCGCGCTCGCCTACTGATTTACTACTGAGTATTCAGATATACTAGCCGCGCTCACCTACTGATTTCACTACTGAGTATTCAGACATACTAGCCGTGCTCGCCTACTGATTTACCTACTGAGTATTCAGACATACTAGCCGCGCTCGCCTACTGATTTAACTACTGAGTATTCAGATATTCTAGCCGCGCTCGCCTACTGATTTCACTACTGAGTATTCAGATATACTAGCCACGCTTGCCTACTGATTTCACTACTGAGTATTCAGATATACTAGCCGCGCTCGCCTACTGATTTACTACTGAATATTCAGATATACTAGCCGCGCTCGCCTACTGATTTCACTACTGAGTATTAGACAAGTAGGTGATTTCGGATGCACCCCCCAACCAACACGCAGCTTCCAAGGCGTGAAAAGGATCTTGCCATGGGAACTAGCCCAGGGGGACAGGAACAGAAAGAGTAACAGGAACAAGGACAGACACACTGACTGAGACAGGGACAGACAGACCAAAAGAAACAGGGACGGAAACACTGACAATTACACAATTTCTATTTACAATATAGCTAAAAGATAACACATCAAATATATATATATATATCAACATAAAATATGCAATAAATGATTCCAAATTTCAAACATTGTGTATTAAAATGTACAGAAGTGTGTTTTCTAAAACATATAGATGGATGTGCATGATCACTACACTGTCTGGCCATAAATACAGTTGCACAAACCATGTTTAATTGGACCTTTAGCTTTGATAATGTGTGCATTTGCTGTGTTCATGTTTTAACAACATTATATACCGTCACAATATTGGTTGACTCTGTGGTGGCCAGCTCATGATTCATGACACTGTGTACGATTAGGACTCATAAGATCACTAGATCTTTTCCTATCACTCCAGATTCTGTTAAACACAGCTGAGTTATTTTTTCCCACAGTAGATTTTCATTTTTTTTTTTGGAAATGAGAAGTTACTCACTGCATCAAGAATTGGAGTTAAAGTTAAACCACATCAACCACATCAACCACAGTTAAAACACATCAATCACTGGCAGTAATTATCCAATCAATGCCCCTTAAGTGTTTGTTTAAGTCAAGCATACTCACAAAATATATATATATATATTTATCATCGGTGTCCAGTGAGTCTCCAAAATGGCAACCTAACAGGAGAGACCAAAAACTGTCTTCACTTTCAATGGAAGTCAATGGAACCAGATTTTTTTCCATGCTATTTTGAAGCATTTCTATTGGTCTATTCATCATTTGCCCACAGTGTAAACAGCAGCTGCTGCATTTAATTAATGTAGAAAAATAAAAATCTAAGATGAAAACAGGTGTTTAGCCTTTGTTTGTGTATGTGAGAGCATTTTTACGCTACAGCCGATTTCGATTCAGGGGCTCCAGAGAACTCCATGGTTTGGGGTCCGCTGTGTGTGTTACAATGGTGTTGCAGGTGGTTGCTAGGATGTTTCTATTTGGTTTCTAGTGAATTCCAGGTGGCTGCTAGGGTGTTACTAGATGGTTTCTAGAATATACTACCTGGTTGCTGGTATCCTGAGTTTAATCAATAGCAAGTGTTGCTAGATGGTTGCCATACTCTACAGGGTATGTGCCCAGTGGTTGCTAGGTGTTGTTGAAAATGAATGAGTGGTAGGAGTGATGAAAGAAGAAAAGTCACTAATTATAGGAGACGGTAAAAAAAATAAAAACACAAAACTTCTAACTCAAATTTCTGTTTTACCTTAAATAACACCATAGTTCCATTCTGGTGCCAGGGCATCATTAAAAAAAAATAAAAACAAAACAAACAAACAAAAACAAATTGCAAAACAAACAGGATTACAAAGACAGTCTTTCACAAAAATCCTTAAAACAAACCTGCAGTAAGAAGGACACAGACAGTGATTTAGTTGGAATTATTAGACAAAGCACTGACAGAACGTAGTTGGTGAGGAGCGTGTGTCTGATACACACTCTCCTGATCTTCTGGAAGGTGGAACTATTTTTATTTCAATACTGAAGCTAATTTGGATTTAGTTTATATGGAGGACCAAACTCACAGATCAGGATCCAAACTGTTAGCGGACTAACTAACTATGCAAAACTTAATATTCATAGTAAATACACTGACCCAAATAAAGTCAAACCATAAACTACGTTAGGATCAGTTAGCTAACTAGCCTTTCCTCACTTCTCTGCTGCACGGGATGAAGTACTTTCTTTCAAAGAGAAAAAAAAGAGAACAATTTAAAAAACAGGAGTCCTGCTCGGCATCTCTAACGATCTCCAGCTTTAGCTTTAGCATTAGCTCATCTGAAGTTACAGCTTCACTAAAATCTCCTCCACAGCCCCGGTTCTGCACTGCTTTGCTTGGGGGGGTGGGCAGTAAAACATAATGCGTGGACATGTTGATAGTCATATTTTTTAAAGCCAGAAATATATTCAGGGCTTGATTTGTGCATAAATGATGTCAGCAGATTTAATGATACTGGCTTTAATGAATATATGAGGTAAAGAAATAAAAATGCTGCATCTGCCTTCAAACGTAAACTTAAAATCTAATGACTGAAGAGTACACTTTGCTTATGTAATTTAAAAAAAGATGATCTAATTGTGATTAATTTCAATAACCCCCCTTAATTCATTTAGCATTACACTGATATAACAACAAAGCTGACAAAAGTAAATAGACACAGGCTGAGACTAGAATACTCTGAAGTGGAAACATAAATAAGTGAGATACTAATATGATTAGACAATTACAATATAAGCCAATCAGAAATAAACAAGGACATATCTTCACACTGCACAGCAAAATGCCTTCTTGTGATTGGTTCAGAGATAATAGCTGTTGCTTGCATTGTGATTGGGGTAGCAAAGACAAAATCTACCCAAAAAGCTTCAGTGACTAAACGATTGTCCTGCGTTGATTAATGTAAACAGGCCTGAATCTTAAACTGGTCTGAATTTATATTTAATCAGTAATTTAAACATGTGCGTCTGTGCTGGACGTCTCGTACGGCTGTTTTATTTGTGAATGAAATGGTTTCAGATGTTCTTCACTGTGAACGTCTTCGTTTGTCTTCGTGCTGCTGAACACGAAGTCGTCAGTTTTTAGTTAAAGAAGCTACCAGGTAGCCTGAACTGACATTCTGACAGACTTAGCAACAGTAACTAAGGGGAGGGGGGCGAGGAGCTTCCTCAGAACTCTGAACGTGTCATCGATGATGTCACAATGCACGCCGCGGAATCTGTAGGTTATATAAGACAACGTCACACACAACTCATCATCAGAGTTTTGTAGCGAGTCTAGAGAACAGACGCTAAACTACAAGACTCATCGAATTCAAGCAGCAGCGAATAGTGATGGAGAACACATCTGCTCACACTGGTAACTTCACACAGTCCTGTCTGAGTTTAGAGTTAGAAACTAATACTTGGTCAATTTGATGAAACTACACACTTAAAAAAGAAGCTTCTTCAAGAGTTCCTCTAAAATATTTGTCGTATATAGAACCATAGACACTTAGTGAACCCTTTGTATGATTAATGGGTTCTTTACATGATTCTTTTTAGAACCCATTTATAAAGAAAGAACCCTTTCATGATACACAGAACCTCTTTAGTCATGCAAACAGATCTATATCGTTTACACAGGAACCCTTTTTAAAAAGTTTTTTTTAAAGCAGTTTGGCTCACTTTATCATTTTTGACTTTGGTTAAAAAAAGAAGGTTATTCCACAACGTACTTCAAACTGAGATGGGATTTAGATTCTTATGGATTCTCATTGGAGAAACTATTGAAGGAGCTCTCAGAAACATGCATCGGGTCTACCTGGAATCTGCATTAAGGCCTGAGAGATAGAAAATGAAATATGAGAGACTAAATGTAGTACAAGGTGTCAGTCACTATAACTGTACTGGCTTGAAATTATGCACACTCCTGTAGTTGTGGTTAAAGAATACTTGTTAATGTTGATTATTATTAATAACCACTTATAAGACAGTTTACGTTCTAAAATCATGCCTTTGTAAGCATTTAATTTCACTTCACTCTGTAATCTAGTAGACAGATTCTACAGCATCCTTCATAGCCAGTACGTTTGATTGGTGAACCTGTGTTAAGTGATCGAAATAGGAATGATGTTCATTTGCACGTTTTTTCTTATAGGAACTTTAGAATCACGCTACAATGTTGAGGACATGCTGGGCAAAGGAGGCTTTGGCTCAGTGTATAGAGGAAGGCGTATTTCCGATGACCTACAGGTTTTGCTCACATCTCAGATTACTTTTTAAATGGTTATTATTTTCCTGCTTTCTTTTCAGTGCTAGTAATACTAGAATATCTTTGGTCTTTGTTCGTAGGTGGCCATTAAAATTGTCCGGAAACGGGCAAATTACAGAAGATTCCAAAGCGTAAGTGGGCCTTTGGAAGTGGCTCTGATGGAGAAGGTGAGCCAGCCACCTGTCTGCCAGAACATCATCCGACTGATCGAAAGTTTGGACGAGGTCGATCGGTATATTCTAGTCCTGGAGCACCCACAATCTTGCATGGACATCCGGGCCTACCTTAAAAAATCTTTTATTGAGGAAGAAATGGCCCGGACAATAATGCTCCAAACTTTAGAGGCAGTGAGTCACTGTACTGCCAGAGGTGTCATGCATCGGGACATCAAACCGGAGAATCTCCTGATCAACACGGACACCTTAGAGGTGAAGCTTATAGACTTTGG
Organism: Megaleporinus macrocephalus; assembly: GCA_021613375.1. NCBI lineage: Eukaryota > Metazoa > Chordata > Actinopteri > Characiformes > Anostomidae > Megaleporinus > Megaleporinus macrocephalus. Next base: position 6,687,648 of record CM038712.1, on the reverse strand, counting down.
CTGCGGCGACCTAATCAGTACAGACGGTTATACCTCCTTCAAAGGTAAATTGTAACACTAATAGCTCCTCCTTGTGGAGAATTATAATTTGAAGATGTGAATCACATGGTTACTTATCTGCTACATTAACTACAATGATTATTTGTGCTATTTTATGTTCACAGGCACGATGTTATACGCCCCTCCAGAGGTCTGTCTAGAAAAAACATATCACGCAGATCCAACAACGGTTTGGTCGCTTGGTGTCACGCTATTCGAGATGGTTTGCGGACGCCTTCCCTTTTCCAAGAAAGAGGAAATTATTTTAGGAAAAAAAGCTACCTACAGGCATGACCTATCCAAAGGTAAGATTAACAAGAATGTCTGGGCAAACATACCTTTGACCTGTACTAAGTAGAAAATACATTCAAATATGTACAGTAGAGGCCGGACGTCCCTCAACATAGTTTATAATAGTGTATTTGTTCATGTCAAAGTTACATCCCACCTTTTTACTGTTAGTCCTTCTAAACTGATTATTGATAAAGTAACTCTCTCTCGTCTGATCCCATCACTCTGTACAGAATGCCGTGATCTAATAGAAGGGTGCCTGCAGAAAAATCCATCTGACAGGCCTAGTTTGGAGCAGATCAAGGAACATGAGTGGTTCCAGCGTTCCGGCCAGCCTTAAGATCAGTTCAGCCAGACAGAGCCAGGAGAACAACAAGCAGAAAGAATAATCAGTATCGTCCCAACATCAAGTAGCCATAACATCAAAACCATATACTTTTATATATACTGTCCATGTTATCAGCTCCATGTACAATACAGGTGCATGTTGTAGCTGTACAGTTCATTCTTCATTCATTCCTGAGATAATGGCTGCCCTCCTGTCCTGCCGAATGCTGTTGGAAGACTGACCATCAGGGCCTCCTCCTCATCTAACACCAACCGGACCTCCTCTTACTTGCCATCTGCTACACATCTGCTACAGCACTGATTCTCTCAGCTTTTATTTACAATTTAGATGAATTAATTGTAAATAATTTTTGACCAGAGGAGGATGGTTCTCCCTTTGTGAGTCTTGGTTCCTCCCAAGGTTTCTTCCTCCAGTCTTGAGGGAGTTTTTCTTGCCACTGTCGCCTCTGGCTTGCTCACTGGGGAATACATGTTGTAGCTGTATGTGTTCAAACTTCTGTAAAGCTGCTTGTGAAAAACTCCATACAAATAAACTAGACTTGAATCAGTGGTCACAGGATGTTGAGGTGTATAACAACTCCAGCAGCGCTGCTGTGTCTGATGTTGCACTCATACCAGCACAACACACGCTAACACACCACCACCATGTCAGTGTCACTGCATTGCTGAGAATGATCCACCTCCATAACAGTACCTGCTCTGTGGAGGTCCTGTAGGGGTTAAAGAATATGGCGTTCTTTTACTGTCAAAGGTCAAGATCACTCTTTTTAAGTGCGAGAGCGTGATTTACGCAGCACTCACTGATGTTCACGCTCAGATATATCCTGCTCTCGCACGAACATAATCTTCTTTTGTTTACTGGGGTGTGCGTGCGCACTCAAACGTCTCCGGTGCGCTCGCGAATCTTTTTATGCTCTTGCGCTCGGAATTAACCACAAACAACACTGCCATAAGTCGGCAGTCAATCAAATCACACCTACAATCAGGGAGGTGGGACAATTCTACCTGTTTCTGATATTGGGTGGGACTGTTTCTGTACATCCTGGGCCACCAGAAGACACATTCTCAACCTCATGACCTTCCAGTGAAGCAGCATTACATGATCATATCCCTGCACTACTTTATGTAAAATAGTTTTCAAATATTTTTTGTGCATCACCTTTATACTTATTTATGATTAAACTGTTATATTTATAATTCATTTACTTTTATTTGTTTCTTTAATAATAAAAACAACAACTCAAAAACATAAAGTTAGCAGTGTCTGTGTTAGTGTATAAACCCAATGATTGATGATGCAGGGGGCTCCAACCAAAATCCCGCCTCTGGCACCACATTGGTCAGGGCCGGCTCTGCTGGAGCAGCAGGCTGAGGAGTGAGAGAACATCTGGATATGTATCTATGTAGTAGACTGTACAGAGAAAGAAGAGTGAGAGAACATCTGGATATGGATGTATGTATGTAGTAGACTGTACAGAGAAAGAAGAGTGAGAGAACATCTGTATATGAATGTTTGTATGTATGTATGTATGTATGTAGTAGACTGTACAGAGAAAGAAGAGTGAGAGAACATCTGGATATGGATGTATGTATGTATGTATGTAGTAGACTGTACAGAGATAGAAGAGTAAGTAGTCTACTACATACATCCATATCCAGATGTTCTCTTACTCTTCTATCTCTGTACAGTCTACTACATACATACATCCATATCCAGATGTTCTCTTACTCTTCTATCTCTGTACAATCTATTACATACATACACCCATATCCAGATGTTCTCTCACTTTTCTTTCTCTGTACAGTCTACCACATACATACATCCAAATCCAGATGTTCTCTTACTCTTCTATCTTTATACAGTCTACTACAAACATACACCCATATCCAGATGTTCTCTCACTCTTCTTTCTCTGTACAGTCTACTACATACTTACACCCTATCCAGATGTTCTCTTACTCTTCTATCTTTGTACCAAAAGCAGGTTCTTTTATTTCATCTTGAAAGATGGAGAGGTTCCATCATCAATACAGACCAACAGAAACACTCACACCGCTATTACAGAATATTCACATTTTATATCTTTGTGTAGGGGGTGATTTACATAGCCCCTCCTCTTTTACCTTCTCAGTAAACAGAAAGACATGTTTTTATTCAACCAGTCTCAGATGTCATCCTTAATAAACATGACTGTTGATGATGTCATTTGCATATCATTATTGTACAATACAGAACACTCTTTCTTTCTAAGCTACTGCTGAGTTTGTATCTTTCTGCTTATCTCTGTCTGGTTCTTCATAGCCCTCAAGGATGCAGCCTGAAACACAGACTGTATTCTTTCCAGCTATGAGTTTATTATAAAATAGCTTTTCCCAAATTATCTAGAAAAGGAGGGCCCCCGGTCTGCTATCAACAGGTGGAGATGCATGAACAGGCCAGTGTTACCAACAAGGCCATGCTAACCCCTGCCTGGTGTGTTCAGGCCTAAGGGTTCAAATTAAGGTTGCTGCCCTGACATGAACTAGAGTTTCTGGCCTACAGGTCAGGCTGTGTATTAATTTTTTAAAAATTAAAATTACTATTTAAAATAAAATACATCATTAAATAAACTTTATTCCCTCACTCCACAGCTTTCTGTAGCACATTAAACACCATGACTTAAATTACTCCCCACATTTCCCCCCTTTGTAATTTCAAAAATTACAAACAAGAATTTCGAACTCTGCATTTTTCCTGTTTTTTGTGCATATGAATAAACCTGGTCCGATTAGTTGTGTGTTTATGTCAGAACTTTATATATATATTATATAATATGTAAAATTAGAAAAAAATACTTTTGAATCATGCAGTTGGATAGTTAAATATTAATGTGTGTGAGATTAAATGATTGGGATTAAATAAAGATGAAATGCAAATATAAATGAATAAAGTAATGTGAGTTTAAATGAGATCACTACCATTATCTAACATTTACCTTCTGTAATTAAAGAATATGACAGAGCAGGGTAAGAAGAATAAACCGAACTGAAACGTACACATCCCTACAGGGACGGCCATGAAATAAAAACATTTAGAACTGTCCTCAGACATACGTCTGCTGGGTGACTAACTGAGAATCCTTATCGGGGTGATTGACTCAGTGCTCCAACTCTAGGTCTGAACTTTTTTTTCAGAATCCTAGGGCCGGTTGCAGTCTGAATTGCCAACCAACATCCTCCCCCGCCCTTCGGGCCTTTTAGACATCAGATCTTAAAAGCACAACCCATTTTAGGGTCTGCCATCTTCACACCCGATGACAGAGTTAAGGCCAATAGGCAAAACCAATTGTACAACCCAATTATTAGCTTACTCAACCTACCATACAACGCACATCCCTCACAAAGATATGTGGATATATATTTTTAGCTAAGCTTAACATTTCTCATTCCTAAGAAACAAGAAAGGCATTTGCAATGCATTACAGATATGTATGAGAATATAAATGGATAACTATGAATAAAAATAAAACAAAATCATCACAACATACATTTTGTAAAAAAAGAAAGGCATGCATACATGAGACTGTATACACATGGCGATGAAGATGAGATGGAATCTTCAGCACTTAGTGACTTTACGCCACTTAGTGAGGCCTGTTGCTGACCAGAGGGAGAGGTTACTAGCACGTCACCCCTGTCAGTTCGTTGTCCTCCACACAGGGAGTAGGTTGGACCCTACAAACGAGAAGAACAGTGTTTGGTTCTTCCTCTTGAACTCCAACCACTCCAGTGAATGTGGATAACGGTTTCGTGACCATACCACGAATGAAAGGCACAACACAACATGTCAGTCCTAACAAAATCAACAAAAAGATGACCAAAATCATACCCATCCTAAACAAGACAGCTATTCTATTTACCAGAAGTCAACCATTCAAACCACCCCCCTTCAGGGGAGAGTCCCTGTGTGTTTGACACATGTTCATCTCTAAGTTCCCTCAATTTAGCCATTATGTGAGTGAAATTACCATCAACTGCTGTGTTCATAGGAATATAGGTACAGCAATCATCACCAAAGAGAACACAAACTCCATCATCTGGAGCTCTCATAGTATCTATCACAAATCTGTTCTGTAAGACCATTCTGGACGTGGCGTCTAGTTGTTGACCTAATGATTGCAAGGCGTCAATGGTGTAATTCATAAACCTCTGCTGATTGTACCAGATATAATTGATCCAGTGTGCATTTTTGTAATTCTGAAACCAAGGAAAGAATCCAACCCAATTATCAAAACTTGCGTATGACATTGCTTAAAGGTTCCACTGGAATGTTTGTAGGAACTCCTGAATAAGTCAAAGAAGGTTGTTCTAGTACTTTGTCTTTGTCTGATAACCAAGTAGTTGAAGTAGTTGTTTTCCGTCAGCACGTGGCCAAAAAACATCAGCTACTGGTATCGTTCCTTCAGTCAGATTAACTTGTATAGTCAGTGTGTCAGTAGTTATGTCCCACCCATTAGCATTTAGCTTAACCTCACATCTGCTGGCAATGTTTGTTTGTGTCTGCAGGGTGTTTTTACAGAAATAGTATGAATGAATTAACCCATGGTCTTGTACCACAGGAGGAGTTGGTGTAATGGGTTTAGATGATCTACATGTTGAGAAATAAGAAATGTAGTGGGCATTGAGATGGTGCATTTCTACAGTCTGCTAACCCTCCTAGTGGAATGATCGTAGAAATTCCTCTTCGGGTATAGCAAGCTATGCAGTCACTGTCAGTCATCTGTCACTCCATCTGTCAGATTCCATGTTTGATGCACCAGAGAGTACTCTGGATCAATGACTGCACACCTTACACGTTCCTGTCGTTTAGTAAATGATGCACTAGTATTACTGTGCATGTTACCAGTAGATTGATGAATTCACTAGTGTGTGGATACAGTACACTAGTGCTCGAATGCACCTTACCACTGTTTGTGTACGGCTCACTGTATCCTGGATACATTTTACCAGTGTGTGTATGCGGCGCATGAGTGTATGGATACACCGTGTCTGTGATCCACGCGTCAGATGCATTTGTGTGTTCTGTGAATGCAGCATTGTATACATTAAATGAGTAATACTGAGACAAAATGATGGTTACAATTAACACAGAAATTACAGAAAGTACACACAAACTTCCCCTCAGTTCACAGAGTCCTGGGTGTCTGAAGGGATGCCAAGGAGGCTGAATGTCCATTGTCTTTATTATTCACAGTCAGTGTCCTGTCCTGTATGGAAAATCAATGTGCAAAGTCGCAAACTAAACTAAGGCGGCGCTAGGCTCACAGCTTAAGCTGAAAATACTGTTTGTTGGAGTCTGGATGACTGCTTACCAGCCGTAGCCTACGACTCTTCACTTACGTCAGTCAGAATCATCATCCGTTCCTCCAGCCGGAGGTGTAGATCGAGTGATGCTCCTTGTCACTGGTCTGGAAACGCCACTTGGCCCTGCGGCTGCTTGATCCCGCGTTTTTCCACCTGCGATATCACCTTGGGCAGTGTCAGCTGGTTGTTGAGGTCTCAGGAGATCTGGAGCTCTGGAACAGTGATTCAGATGTATTCAGACGCTTCGTCCCTCTACGTTCACAGCGGTGGGAGTTGCTAGAGTCACCTTGAAAGGTCCTTCGCGTCTTGGTTCATCCCAACATCGTTTAAATGTTTTAACGTAGACATAGTCACCTGGGAGTACATCAGTCAACCGTTCATCAGCGAGCCGGGCATTCCTGGCTTCAGTTGCTCCTTTCACAATCATGTGGGGTCCCCTCATCAGGCGTAGCCAATCTCTCCGCTGGATTTACTTGGGTGCATCTGCGTATAGTCAAGTCTGGTGCTGGGCATCATAGACTGTGGAGTCTCGTCCAACATCGTCACCTCTCACCTCCCTCCTTGTCACACTGTCAAAACCATATGCAACACAAGCCAACATCCAACGTCCAATACTCAGGCATTATAACATTGTAGAAATTATAATAAAAAAAAATTATTTTACCAAATTATAAAAACAACTGCACAAAAAATAAAGGATATGTTAGTGTGAGAATCTCCAATCACCCTCCAACTTCAGGACAAAACAAAATCATCAGTTTCATGGCCATTTACATGACATCTAGGAGGCGTAGGAGTGGTGACAGATGTCCCCATACCATGTATGAGAACAAGTGTGTCTTCATCTCAGAAATGGACATGCTGGGGCCTATTGCGCACCAGTCCCCATGTGAGACTCTCCTCGCTCTCTGTCATCCCTGCCATGGATCACTTAAGCAGCTTTGCATGATGTTTATTAAGCCGGTGTCTCCCAATAGCCTTCAGTTTTCCATCCTTATGAGAAGAGCTCACTGCAGACAAAATTCTCAAAACATGACATGTGAGAAGATTTCCAGATATGATACACAAACCAGATGCTGTTAGTAACAGAGAGATTCTGAAGAAAAGCAGATAACAAGCTTCATTTCTGTGTATGTGCGTTTGAGCCATCAAAGCAGCAAAAAAGTCTACTTTTTTTTTTACTTAAAAGATTGGAACTTCATAAAGAATGATTTAATAAACTTAAAAGATTACACAGGCTAATACCAGCAACAAATTATTATACAGATTAATATCATATTGCAGTGTGACATAAGCAAACTTTGCTGTTTATATTCTTATGGGGCCAGTCATTTATATGTAAGGCTAAATTATTGTATCCAACGAAAAAGAATTGAAGCAGAAATATATGATTTGAGGAAAACATGTTTTTCTTAATCTAATTATGACCTAACCTAGATGAACCAGTAATCATTCTGCGTCACCACCAGATATAAATATTTGACACAGATATAATATTTTTTGAACACCTACTTTTTCCTAATATAAACTTTTAAAATGAAGTAAAACTCCTAAACACTCAACATACCACGCTCAAATGAGTTAGCGGAACATTAAGAATAGAACCAAACTTCCATATTTGTGACACTGATATATAATGAAATCAGCTTCTCTGCTGTGGTCTGAAAATAAACCCTAAACAATAAAAAATTACAAAATAAAAATTACTTTGAAAAAACAACTATCTAACTTATCCACTCATAGTTTCTGCTTTTAAGACGTGACTCAAACACACAGAGACTGTCTAGCACTAAAAAATGGATCAGTTTGGAAAAAATCAGAGCAAAGCCGGGTTAGAAAGAATTAAAGGTGCAGTAAGAGAGTTCAGAGAATGTTTTACCTCTCTCAGCACTAAGAGGCTCCTAAGGGTCTCAGAGAGAGAGAGAGAGAGAGAGAGAGAGAGAGAGTGGGAGGGAGGGGGTCTGGAGAGATAGAAGGTCTGTGGCAAGACTGAGAGCTGTCTCCCCCTCCCAACACAGATTTGGTCAAAAGAACACTTGCTGCATGTTTTATTTTTTATTTTTGCAGCATAAACAGAAAATAGCCTTAATACTCTCTTACTTTCTGGCCAAACAGCAAAATTGATATAGTTTTAATTTCCAAAGGTTCTAGCCATCTATAATTTTCTTTACCATCAATTAGTAATGTTTATGGATGCTGAGGTCTAACAAAAATATATAAACTGTTAATTTACTGAATATTTATACATGACCTCATTATAAAATATGTCATACAAGGTATTATTATTATTATTATTATTATTATTATTAAGCTTCTTATTCTTATTATAAGTATTAGTACAGCTTTCGCCCTTCTCTTTATTTAGATTAAAATGAACTGACACACATTTAAAGGCCTTTTAATTCTGTCCCTCTCTAGAAGCTCGGTTTGGAGTTATCCGCTGAGCCTGAGCTACTGAGCTCTCTGCACTTTGTGAGTGCCTGAAGGATTTTATATGTCGTTTGCACCTGGACTGGCGCTTTAAATCTTTTAACTGGACAGAGCTCTCTCCGTCTGCGGAGAACCGTACTTGCTCGGACTGAAGCTACGTACTCGCCTGGACTGCAGCGCGCTGATCTCGGCCAGTCTCCAATCCCGACGGCAGCCACTCCCGCTACCGAACACGGAAATCCGCAATACTAGGTGACGGAGGTGTAATGAGTTTATCCCCCTACTAGACTTTTTAGTAGTCCTTAAACCTATGAGCGCTTCCATGGCTCCTAGCTTTCCCTAATCAGAAACCACTGAGCTCTATCATTTTCTATTCATTTTCTTGTCAAACCAATTTGTTCCCCATGGCCGTACATTTAACAAATATGCGCAACGTGAACAATGAAACAAACAACAGGTATTTTTTTAGCAAATAACAACAAACAGCACAAACAGCATATATTCACAACGCCACAAACAGCCAATGTTCACAATGCAACAGGACAGACCAACACAGACAAAACATGTCTGGAGAAGAAATCTGCACTCACTGGTAACTTCACACAGTCCTGTCTGAGTTCAGAGAGTTAGAAACTAATACTTGCTCAATTTGATGAAACTTCATGTGTTAAGTATTAGGTGACAGGAAGTTTAAAGAAAATCATAAAATTGCAGCCGTATTGAAAGATGACTGGACATTGTTCCCCTCATTTAACCGTCAGTGGATATTTAGCAATGATACCTCACTCTAACAGTGTTAATTTTGACAGCAAATTTTGATTTAGTCTTAGTCTTAGTCTTTTGACTAAAATGTCACTTAGTTTTAGTCATAATTTAGTCATCTGAATAGTTTTTAGTTTTAGTCTAGTTTTAGTCGACTAACTATCATAAGAATATAGTCGACTAAATCTACAGTCCATTCAGTCAACTAAAATATAAAGGGTGTAAAATGTAATGCTTTTTCTTTCAGTTCCCTTAAATTATTAATTTCATTATATACATTATATATATTATATATATTATATATACAAAATTAAAAATTTATTAACCACTTATGGAATATTATTCATGTTTGAAAAACCAATACACACACAAACAGATTTAACAAACAACATCTGAGGTCTTCCGTAACTGCAGAGTAAAGAGAAAACTGTTATTTTATCCTTGTATGACCTTTTTATTTATCTCTTATTTATTTAATAATTGTTACTAGTGCTGTCAATCTAATTAAATTACATGCTCTGTGGTAAACTAATCTACATTATTTGCATTTATCACTTTTTACTATGAAAATATTTTTAATTGTGCAATTCAAGTAAATTTTAGCACAACTGCCACATCTCCAGATCACAGTGTTTACTAGAAACACACTCTGCATATTACGTGCACTAATTCATTGTAAATCAAACTAGCTAATCTGTTATGTGCACTTTCTAGTGTGTACGAGAGATTTGGGACATGATCATCAAAGACAGATGGTTGGAGTTAGCTAGCTAGTCTCCCGACTCTGATACCTGCACATATAACGTTTCACCTGCTTCCCACATACCTAATCAACTAATCTGATCATTAACACCACCTTACTGAGTTAATACAGCGCTTCACCTGCTTCCCACATACCTGATCAACTAATCTGATCATTAACACCACCTTACTGAGTTAATACAGCATTTCACCTGCTTCCCACATACCTGATCAACTAATCTGATCATTAACACCAGCATACTGAGTTAATACAGCGCTTCACCTGCTTCCCACATACCTGATCAACTAATCTGATCATTAACACCAGCATACTGAGTTAATACAGCGCTTCACCTGCTTCCCACATACCTGATCAACTAATCTGATCATTAACACCAGCATACTGAGTAATACAGCGCTTCACCTGCTTCCCACATACCTGATCAACTAATCTGATCATTAACACCACCTTACTGAGTTAATACAGCGCTTCACCTGCTTCCCACATACCTAATCGACTAATCTGATCATTAACACCACCTTACTGAGTTAATACAGCATTTCACCTGCTTCCCACATAACTGATCAACTAATCTGATCATTAACACCACCTTACTGAGTTAATACAGCGCTTCACCTGCTTCCCACATACCTGATCAACTAATCTGATCATTAACACCAGCATACTGAGTTAATTCAGCGCTTCACCTGCTTCCCACATACCTGATCCACTGATCCACAGCGGCAGGTCTATTAGTAGAAGTAGAAGATGAACAGAAAGGAATCTAACCCAGGTTGGTCCACTGGTTAGATCACTGCATTTAATTTCACTTCACTCTGTAATCTAGTTGACAGATTCCACAGCATCCTTCATAGCCAGTACGTTTGATTGGTGATAGGAATGATGTTCGTTTGCATTTTTTTAATAGGAACTTTGGAATCACGCTACTTTGTTGGAGGCATACTGGGCAAAGGAGACTTTGGCTCTGTGTTTAGAGGAAGACGCATTTCCGATGGACTACAGGTTTTGCTCACATCTCAGATTACTTTTTAAATGGTTATTATTTTCCTGCTTTCTTTTCAGTGCTAGTAATACTAGAATATCTTTGGTCTTTGTTCGTAGGTGGCCATTAAAATTGTCCTGAAACAGCCAAATTACAGAAGCTTCCAAAGCGTAAGTGTATTAGTCTTAACACATGATGTTCCCAAATCCACCCAGTGAGTTTCTCCTCACCATCATTGTTCTGCAGTCTAACCAGTCTGAGGAGGTGCCTATGGAAGTGTCTCTGATGGAGAAGGTGAGCCAGCCACCTGTCTGCAAGAACATCATCAAACTGACTGAATGGTCTGATGAGGACGATCAGTACGTTCTAGTACTGGAGCGCCCTAAACCTTGCATGGACATCCTGGCCTTCCTTGAAAACAAAGTATCTTTTATTGAGGAAGAAACGGCCCGAACAATAATGCTCCAAACATTAGAGGCAGTGAGTCACTGTACTTCCAGAGGTGTCATGCATCGGGACATCAAACCGGAGAATCTGCTGATCAACACGGACACCTTCCAGGTCAAGCTTATAGACTTTGGCTGCGGCGACCTGTTCAGTACAGACGGTTATACCTCCTTCAAAGGTAAATTTTAACACTAATAGCTCCTCCTTGTGGAGAATTAGAATTTGAAGATGTGAGTCCCATGGTTACTTAGCTGCTACATGAACTACAATGATTATCTGTGCTATTTTATGTTCACAGGCACGACTTTATACGCCCCTCCAGAGTACTTTCTGGAAAACAGATATCACGCAGATCCAGCAACGGTTTGGTCGCTTGGTGTCACCCTGTTCAGGATGGTTTGTGGACACCTTCCCTTTAACCTGAAACCACCAATCACATAAAAAGTAGGATTGGCCTATCCAAAGAATGCCGTGATCTCATAGAATGGTGCCTGCAGAGCAATCCATCTCACAGGCCTAGTTTGAAGCAGATCAAGGAACATGAGTGGTTCCAGCGTTCCGGCCAGTCTTAAGATCAGTTCAGCCAGACAGAGCCAGGAGAACAACGAGCAGAAAGAATAATCAGTATCGTCCCAACATCAAGTAGCCATAACATCAAAACCATATACTTTTATATATACTGTCCATGTTATCAGCTCCATGTACAATACAGGTGTGTGTTGTAGCTGTACAGTTCATTCTTAGGTTCTTTCTTTTTAGTTTATGCTGTTATGGTTTGATCTGTGGAGTAACCAGTCATATATGGAGTCATATTCTCTATAGTCATAATCCCAAGCAGAAGTAACGTGTCCAGGTGTTTCGTATTCCCTGTCTTGTCTTATACCCTGTGTTTGCAGTAGGGCTGAAATGATTCCTCGAGGAATTCGAGTAACTCGATTACAAAAAATCATTGACACAAATTCTTTGTCTTGAAGAGTTGTTTAATCCATACAGCGCACGGTTGACTTTTACTGTTGCACAGCGCACGCTTACGGTGTTGCCAGGTGACGCGAAGAAGACGTGATTTGATGGTACGGATTGCAAAAAAGAGAAAGAGAGAGAATATGGAGAGGCAGAAGGCAGAAACAGAAACGACAGGCCGGAGAAAACCTTACACAGTGTCCAAAGTCTACTGTAAAACCGAACTATCCGAGGGAGCCGTTACTGAGCGTAAACCTGAAGAAAGACGAGGCTGAAGTTAGCTTCTTATGTAAATTCCACCTTTCCATGCAGCAGTTACAGACGCCAGAATGTTACTTCTATACCAGTTAAGGTGAAACGGAGAATTCAAATAAAAAACTTCAGAAAGCAAGCAATTGAGCATGCATTTGGATCAGGCTAAAAACAGACAGGGCTGCTTTGTGAACTCATACAACACATCAGCATTTGACACTGTCTTACTGTGGGCATACCTTTTCCTAATAACACTTTTATACACTTTAGTAAATCTTAAATTGCAAAGCTTTTACTTATTATTTAGCAGTTTTAAGATCTGTTATTATCTGTTATTGAAACATGTTATACCGCAGCATAGAGGCTATAAATTTAAACTACTATGCAGCCTTTCAACACACCTTTCGTACGTGGCTGTCAGAATTAGTGAAGTATGCAAATACCAATAAATACTGATACTAATTAATCACCGTTACTCATCATCCTCATGTAATAGAGCTAAAGTTACCTCCATCACCTCAAAGTCTCTGTGTTATCCTAACATTACTACCTGTTTACGTACTACACTCTCCCGCTCAGTCTGTCTCTCGGGTTCTCTGTCCACAGCCTGCGTCTCTGGCTGCTCCTCTCTCTGCCCGCTGCTACAACCTGCTGTATGGACGCCATACTGCTGCTGCTGGAGCTCTGCTGTAACAGAGGACGTGGAGGCTACAGCAGTGAACATGTCTGTGATCTTAACTCATTTTGCAGCATCTACAGTGACAGTCTTCAATCTCTTCGCACGTAACTTCTCCGCCCCCCCCTTTCTGCCGCTCCGGTTTCTCCATGTTGCCCCTCCTTTGAACACCCCTGAGGACTGTCGGCCCACCGGGCAAATTCCCCGTACCAGATTACCAGTCCAGCCCTGCAAATAAACGGATGTGATCCATATAGAAATCTGTAACACTTCAACCCGCTGCCAGATGATTAATAATTCTGTAAACATATGAGCGGGACATTTATAAAGTGTCTAAGCAGAAATAATGGTTAAACTACAGCTGTTGCTAGCGCTAAGCTGCTGAGCCAATGGGAAATGCTAGCCACCTGTTGCTAAGCAGCGCTCGCAGCTCCGCGACGTCACGTTTGTTTACAAACTCTGAAGAGGTCGATAGCGTCTCTTTCACAGTTAATACAAAAGTTATTATATTCAGCCACACCGGAGACATTCAGTTATGTTACTCTAAACACTATATGAGCTACCTAGATAGCGTAAGGCTCTCTCCGAGGGGTTTCCATCCTCCTCCCTTCGTTTTGTAGCTCGGAGTCTTTTTGTGCTGTTGTATGTGTTGATACACATTTGTGGTGTTGCCACATCTCCTTACCGTTTTTCCACAAACTTCACAAAACGCATCTTGGCTGTTTGTGGAGCTGAAATCTCTGAAATATCTGAAATATCTTAAATAGCTCCACATGATTCTGTTTACGCTCTGCCATTGCGTCTTTGACTCTGACTGACTGACTGACTGAGCAGCGAGCCGCTGTGCTTACGCATCACGCACCCAGGTGGAAGAAAAAGTAGTTCCCACCAACCGCGTACCATTTAGACAAGATCTCAATAGTTTAGTTACTTTCCACTGTGTTTCTGTTAATGATATACATTACCTCAAATGATTGAACTATCAAAAGTATTGATATCTTGGTTTGAGAATCGATTTTAGAACATAAAGATGTGGTATCTGAGGTACTGATATTTCAGTATCGATCCGCACATCACTAGTGACAAAACCAGCTACAGTAAAGAACAGACAGCAGTGAAAAAAACAAAAACGTATTTTAAAAATGTCTGGAACTCATTATAGATTTAATGATGAGACAAGAGTAAACAAGATGAACAAGAATAAACTTAAAAACATATCCTTCAGATTCAGAATCACTGAACATGTTTCAGATACAGAAATATAAGCAGCACTTCAGCTCTGCAGTTCCTTCCACTGTGTGTTAAATGCAGCACCTTGTTAAGTGTTAGCTGTGATGTGGACAAAAACAGTGAACCAACCAAAAAGACTGATTTGTTCATAAATGTTTAAGGTAAAGGAAACGCTTAAGGTTAAGATTTCTTTATTTATATAGCGCCTCCCTCAGATCAAGAGGAGGAACCAACAATCAAACACAGGAAACCATCCTCCTCTGGTCCACACCGGATAACAAAACAAGTAACAAAGTAATCTGCTTCATGCATCAACAGATATATATTGATTTTAGTAAATAAAGTAAATCAAGCTGCTCTTACATACAGCAGGCTTATTTATTAAAGGCAAACGTCAACGCTCAGGATTTACTTCCAGCAGTGTCTAGAAATTTACAGGGACGAGATAAGAAACCCAAATAGAACCATTAAGAAATTTTAATGAATAAAAAGTAGATTTTTAAATTGTGTGTAATATATGGATATATGGCGTTTAAGATGGAAACTATCAAAATAAATGTATGAAAATGTTTTACGCATCTAACATGTTTTTGATATTTTACTCTGGTTCGACTATAAAATTCTATTATTGACGTATAAAGCCCTGCACAGTCTCGTACCGGAGTACCTGCAAGATCTTATTTCCTATTATGAACCACCACGCTTCCTCAGATCACAGGATGCTGGTTTTCTATTAGTTCCTAAAATTATGAAGACCTCCATGAGGGGGGAAGGGGGGGGGTTGTTTTCCTACTCTGTATCAACTTTAGTGAAGTCTAGACTGAAAACATATTTGTTTAGTTTAGCTTTTGGTGATTAATCTTCCTCTTTAGATTAAGACAGGAGGTCCAGGGGTTCATGAACACAGAGGTTTATGATAAACTGAGATGTTGGTTCTGTTGTCCCACCACTTCACACCATCACACAGGCTTGTTGACGGTGGAGTGGGGGGATCCCAGTGTCTCTCATGTCTACGTTATGTTCTGGTTCTCTCCTGTTAGTTTAGGCTGTTATAGTTAGATCTGCCGGAGTCACTAGC
Organism: Megaleporinus macrocephalus; assembly: GCA_021613375.1. NCBI lineage: Eukaryota > Metazoa > Chordata > Actinopteri > Characiformes > Anostomidae > Megaleporinus > Megaleporinus macrocephalus. The sequence continues at coordinate 6,672,047 of CM038712.1, read as the reverse complement.
CACACTGTTTACTTTTATACTCTCTACAGTCAAACTCCTGAGACCAACTAACTTTCTCTCTTTGCTCTTCCTGAGATAATGACCGTCCTCCCGTCCTGCTGAACGCTGTTAGAAGACTGACCATCAGACCTCCTCCCCACCATCACCAGCCAGCTCTCCTGTCTCTCTGTGTCAACTTCAACACCTTCAGTTACATCACTGGGCCATCCAGATGCACCACACAAATAAACTTGAATTGAACTGAATTGAGTCAAGATAACATAATTAAAGCTGGAAGATAATGAGAGGCAGGAGTGGGAGAACAGTTCAGGGGTATCAGCTCTCACAGTCACTCTTTCTATCTGGGAGTTTTCACTTTGGAGTTGTTGTGATTGTGGTGGGCTGGCCTAAAAAATGTTTAAAGAGTTTAGTTCCCAGTCCAGCCCTGGCTGTGATTGGTTTGTGAAAGCAGGAGAAAACGTCTGGGATTAAGTAAGTAAGTAGGATCTTTCTATCATACATATATTTTCTAAACATATATCTCTATGTTTGTCGCTTTTCTTTTTTCTATATCAATTGAACACAACAGCTGTACTTTATATGCTGTGATGGACCAATATGATAAATGGACCAATAGGAATGCTTAAAAATCAATTAGATTAAAACCTCTTCACATTAACTTACATGGAAAGATAAACACATTTTTGTTCTCTCCAAGTTTCTGTTTTGGAGATTACTTACATCAAAGACTCTATCCTGTCCAGGAAGCTTATATGCTTATCCTGTCCAGAACATGTGCTTATAAGACGTATCCTACAAAACTTTAACAATAAATAATACTAAATAATCTAACAATAATAAATAAATACTACTACACCTACATCCTCAGTACTTAACAGGCTATTTTCCTGCTCTGTTAGCTTTTACAAAAAAAACATACGTTTGATTGAGAATCAGCAAAATGTCATACTCTCATACTTTTTAACTTTTCCAGTAAAAGTTGCTGTTTTGGAGGAAAGAAAATCTTGGAGAGCACAAGTTTGGAAGCACTATGTCAACATTTTAAATTAGTAGCCTTCAATAATGATTTACTTAACAAAAAAAAAGGTCTTATTTTTTTTGTCCTAAAATGTAAGATCATTGTACATCTGTTTGTTTGTTTTGAGATTCTAAATAATCCTTTTCAGAAAGTAAATCATCGTTTTGGGACACCAAAGCAATATTGCACTCCATATTCTGAGAAAATAATAAAAGGCAACATTTGGAATAATTGTCACGTCTGCTGCTGACATCGCCCATAATAATATGAGTCTACATCATATTATTGATAATCAAAGTCCAAAGAAAAAAAAGAATCGTGTAGAATAGTGTAGAAATGCATTAATCAAGAAACCAATAGAAATACTCCACAACAGATGGGAAAAAATCTGGTTCCATAGACTTTCAATGAAAGTAAAGTATGTTGTGGCCTCTCCTGTAAAGTTCGGATATAAATGACAGCTGCAGTATACAATATATATTCTCCCCAACTTGCTGATCTGTGTGTAGAAGAAAAATTTGATTAGATAAAGAACGAACTCACTGTAAGACACATACTGTCACGCCTGTCCGTCCACGTGCCCCTGTTTACGTTCTGTCATGTCCGCGTGGTGTTTGTTTTGGTCTCGTGCTCCTTATCTCCGCCCTAGCCCCGCCTGTCACACCTGTTTTTCATTCGTCCTGAGTCCTGTCACCTGCTCCCTCTCGTTACCTTGTGTTATATAAACCCCGTGTTTGCAGTCTGTCTTTGTTCTACGTTGTTATGCTGTCGGAGTGTTTATGCTTGTTTGTTTTTTGCTGTCATGGACTTTATTAAATCTGTAAATCCTCATCTGCGTGTGTATCCGCCTCCGCCGTCTCCCACACCGTTACACATACACACTGAAAACGAAGCAAGTCAGTCCGATCCAAATTCCCCTAAAGTTGACAAATCCTGAAAGAGCTTATCTAGAATATTCATGCTGTGTTCGTTTACATGCTGTATTATTTCGCACTTCGACTTTGATGCTATGATTTTGGGCAGTTTTGGTGTTTCAGGTGATTTTATCATTTTATTTTTTATTTATTTTATTTATTTTTATCAAAGGTGATTTTTTTTTGGATGGAAATTATAGAAGCAATCTGGCCACCATCCATATCTCCTATTCAAACTACATATACATAAAATACATAGTTTGTATAAAATGCAATTAAAACAATACAAGGCAGCACTAGGACCAGTTCCAGTTGGTCATTTAAAATGTGACTATGGTGTTCGACCCCCAAAAACGTTTTGTAATTATTACAAATTGACTATTTTATCATAATCAACATTGCATGTAAAACCTAGAAGACGTGAAGGTTCACTGGTGAATTTAGATAAACATGGCAACCACTGTTTAATATAACCACCACTGTGCAGAAATCAGTTTGTAAGCGTCTTTACAGTGAACCAGCTTAACGTCAGACCACTCTGAACGACTTTGTTTACGTTTCAAGGACTGAATTAGTAAAAGTATTTGAATATTTGGTGGGACTGCCCTTTAGGATGAGCGAATGTGACTGAATCTGCGTTTATCTGAGATCTGCAGGGTCTCGCTGTGCTGCAGCTCGCGCGCTCAGTTCAAATTCAAATTTAACTAAAACTAACGGTCACTTGAGAGACTCCGCCAGCGAGGACAGCAGGTTAGTACTTTAGTACTTTTTTCTGTTACTGTTTTAGTAAACATTTAGATATAAATTCATATTATTATTATTATTATTATTATTATTATTATTATTAACAGACATAGCTAACAGTGACTATAATGGATGTATCATGCGTTAGTAACATTAACTTCAGTTCTGTTCTTCCAGTTAGGAGAACATATCAACGTTAGCTAGCGTTGTTCCTCAGTGTGGCAGGTTAACAATGTCGGTAGTAACTGTTGTCTGAGACTGAATGGTGTGATAATAAGGTAATCCGTCTAGCTGGCTATGTTAGCTTTTGTTGATTGAAGCGTAGCTGCAGCCCCACAGAGGAAGAAGAGGCGTCGGCTTGATGGACCGTTAGCCGGTTGGCTGTGGTAAGATATCCGGCTAAAGTGTTGGTGAGGTAGTTAACCTATTAACATGTCGGCAGCTTTTAGTTAGTTAGTCTTCAAAGCTGCAGCTAGATGTCTCTCAGTGCACTGCTGGTCAGGAAATAAAAAATAAGAGGAAAGTATAACATGTCGAACACATGCTATGAAGTAAAATGGGGAGTGACTTCCGGTTATGCGGTGGCCACCGTGTAAGACGTGGTGAAAACTGCTCTGCTGCTAATCCTGAAAAATAACTCAGATACACTTAGATCCAATTTGTAATTGGAAGACAAGGATTTTATAATGTCAGGAGAGTATTGAACATATTAAATTATAGTAAAGAAGCTCTAGATACAGTCCTACTGTCCTTAGATGGAGAGAAGGCCTTCGATAGGGTTGGATGGTCCTATCTATTCAGAGTACTGGAAAGATTCAGATTTGGAGAAAAATTCAGAGGATGGGTTCAATTAATATATAATAAACCCACTGCAGAGATTCTGACAAATCAGAACATCTCACAGCCAATAGCTATTAAAAGAGGATGTAGACAAGGATGCCCCTTGTCCCCTTTGTTGTATACATTAGCGATTGAACCTTTTGCAGTAGCCTTACAGTCACACCCACAAATTCATAGAATTACACTAGGACAAAGTGAACATGAGATATCTCTTCATGCTGATGATGTCATCTTGTTTATTACAAAATTAAATAAATCAATTCCAGCTATATTGGAGCTAGTTAAAAAATTGGGTGATATATCAACGTATGCAGTAAATAAATCCAAATCAGCTATATTACAGCTATATTATTATAAATGTAGTTGATGCTAATTATAATCCTGTGTTGGGAAAAATCACAGATGCCATTGATAGATGGATGACTTTTTCTGTCTCATTAATTGGTAGAATAAATATTCCTAAAATGAGCATTCTGCCAAAAAGCATTTTGCAGATGCTACTAAAGTGTGGGAATCTAAAGGACTGGAGAAAATCCAGGATCTTTATCCACTAAGATCTAATAAGATGATGTTATTTGAAGAGTTAAAGCATAATTTCAATCTAGGTAGAAAAACTTTTCTTTATTTCTTCAGCTCAGAAGTATTGTAAAGGCAAACCAAAACAATACTTCTTAAACCCCCACAATCTATAATTGAAAAAAGGATGATAGAAGACCACTTAAGGAAGAGTATCATTTCAGAATTTTATCTTATCTTACTTTCTAGTTCAACAGAGAATTCACTGAATAAGCTTAAATGGAGCTTGGTGCTTGGAATGGAGACCTGGAAACAGAAATTTCATTATCAGACTGGAAATTAGCTTGTGATGTAATTCATACCAGGAAGCTAAATACACGTCTTAGATTAATTTAATATAAATGGTTAATGCAAACTTATATAACTCCTGTGAAATTAAATTTGTATTATAAAAATATACCAGATATCTGCACAGAGTCTAAAGGAACCCTGTTTCACTGTGTCTGGCAATGTATTAAAACTAGAGGGTTTTGGGAAGAAATAAGAGAGGCAAGTGAGTTGATTGTATCAAAACCTTTTCCGTTAGATGCTAAGATGTTTTTATTAGGTATATATCTCGAAAATCATAATTACAATAAGTATGAGATGATTGTTATGGACATTGTTATGTCTGAAAATGCAAAAAAATTAATAGCACTGTATTGGACGAAAACTATGAGACCAAATATTTCACATTGGAGAAGTCAAATGTTGCAGAACCTTCCGATAGAAAAAATAACTTATATTGTAAAGGATAAACAGGGAGCTTTATGGGTTATATTAAGAGCTTACTTAATGTAGAACTTTAGACAGGCTGTGAGATGTGGGTGTTCCAATTCAGCACGTTCTATCAGCTAAATTCAGTTTCAGTTCAGCACGTTCTAACACGTGATGTTCAATTCAATGTGTAGATTAATGTTTGTAAAACTACTGTTTCTGTGTTCTCTCTGTGTGTGTCTCCACCTCCAGTCCGGGATCCTGTCCAGCTAGTCCACCCCAGGCTTTCCGTCTTGCGCCTGTTTCCTGATGGCCCCGCCCTCTCTTGCTGGCTGCCCTGGAACATATACAGAAGACTTGTTATGAGATTTATTGTTGTGTTTTTGGATTTTGGGTTTTGACTTTGACTTATGTGTACCGACTTCTGACTGTTAATCTTGACCTTGATTTTGCCAAGCCCCTTTAACTTGATAACTGTTTGTATATGAACTTTTTGTAGATAGTAAAATACCGGGTGTTGGTGGTGGCTGCCATTTTGTTTGGGGTTTTGTTGTTGTGTTTGTCTAGTTAGGGAGTTAGGTTTCTTTGTGTATTTGTTTTCTTGTTATTTAGTATTGTTTTGTTTTGGAGTTAGTGTGGGTTTTGTTTGTTGTGTTGGCCTGGGTCACCACTGAAGAGATACCGGCGTTTGTAGAGTGTGTAAAATATATGTATTTTTTGAGAAACTTAGTCGGTGGTTTTTGGTCTTTTTTCTTATTTTATTTCTTCCATCTTTTTACCTTTTATGTTGCGGCCTGACCCTAGACCGGGTCGTGACATATTGTCCATATTTTTAGTGTATCTTTCACAGCTATTTAAACAGGAAAGTGAAAAAGAAGCTGAAATCAAGAAACCAGCTTCAGCCTAGTAGGATGGGATATGTTGTTTTAGTGTTATGTCAGCGCTACAAGGCTGAAGTAGGTAATAAATATAATGTGTATTAATATAGTATAATAAAAATAGGAGCAGTGAGCCACATTTAGGGTAACTGTAACTGAAATTAGTTGGTGAATCACTCCATTAACATTGTGGAAGTCATTATTCAGATGTAATACTCATGTGTGTAATACTGTGCAGTCAGATGAGCTGGTGTTACGGTGCTGATCAGTCGTACCTGTCCAGCAGAAGCTGTGTTTGGCTGCTGATGGCTTCCGCTGCCGCCTCTGCTTCCTTGAGTCCACTTCCAACTCGAAGGTGAGAGATTTACCTGAACGTGTTTACCAAGATACCGTCCAAGTAATGTAATGACCATTCCCAACCAGTTTACGTTCTAACAAGCATGCTGACAGGACCCTTCAGAATATTTGAACATGTCTCTTCTCAGAATGTACCAGCAGACCTGTCTCTGTGCGTGTTTGTTTTGGATCGGTGTGCGTTCGTCCGAGCCCTGCAGGAACTGCTGTCCAACCATGAGGATCTACAGGCTGAGGTGAAGAGTGGAGATATTCTTTATTATTTCTTTACAACAGGAGACAAACTATCCACATTACTTGCATCTTATATTTCTTCTCATTGTCTATTTACTCAGGACCACTTGCCTGATACACACTCTCCTGATCTTCTGGAAGGTGGTACTGTTTTTATTTCAATACTAAAGTTAAAAATGTTTTGGATTTGGTTTATATGGAGGACCAAACTCAGTAAATACACTGACCCAAATAAAGTCGAACCATAAACTACGTTAGGATCAGTTAGCTAACTAGCCTTTCCTCACTTCTCTGCTGCACGTGATGAAGTACTTTCTTTAAAGAGGAAAAAAAGAGACCAATTTAAAAAACGGAAGTTGGTGGGAAGCGTGCAATAAGCATGCAAAATCAGACGAAACACTCATGTAAAAGACGGCAAATCCTGCTCGGCATCTCTAACGAACTCCAGCTTTAGCTTTAGCATTAGCTCATCTGCAGGTACAGCTTCACTAAAATCTCCTCCACAGCCCCGGTTCTGCACTGCTTTGCTTGGGGAGGTGGGCAGTAAAATATAATGCGTGGACATGTTGATAGTCATATTTTTTAAAGCCAGAAATATATTTAGGGCTTGATTCGTGCATAAATGATGTCAGCAGATTTAATGATACTGGCTTAAATGAATATATGAGGTAAAGGAATAAAAATGCTGCATCTGCCTTCAAACGTAAACTTAAAACCTAATGACTGAAGAGTACACTTTGCTTATGTCATTAAAAAAAGATGATCTAATTGTGATTAATTTCAATAACCCCCCTTAATTCATTTAGCATTACACTGATAGAACAACAAAGCTGACAAAAGTAAATAGACACAGGCTGAGACCAAAATACTCAGAAGTGGAAACAGAAATAAGTGAGATACTAATATGATTAGACAATTACAATTACATATAAGCCAATCAGAAAAAAGCAATGAGGGTTCGCCAGGGAGCACGTAATGGAGTAGACGTTTTTAGTTGGGGGCTCCAGGCCAAGCTGATTTAAATCGGTTTTTCTACTATTTATTTTGGAAATTTGAGTGATCCTTGGTCTCTGAACTTTACTAGCACGGTTTGGCATCGACACAGCGACAATTTGGTTCTAAATGGCTCCGAAATCGGCCAAAACCTCAAAGGACACGGAAAATTGTCAACCGGCCTTAACTGCTTCTCCTACATACGGCCTGCCGGAATCCGACGAAACAGACGCCGATTCTCCTCCAATGTGGGCTAAAAACTTAACAACTTCTGTCCAAGGTGGGCTTGATAATATCTCCTCTCGGCTAAGCAACATGGAGCAAACCCTGTCTCGGCTTACGATTCATGAATTGACGCATTAGAGGCAGCGCTGAATGGGCTAGAGAGAGCCAACGCCACCATGCAGTTGAAAATAGACGATCTGGAAGGCCGATCCAGACGAATAATTGGAATTCCGGAGGGAGCGCCCCACGGATTTTGTGGTTTGCTGCCCAAACTTTTGGATGAAGAACATTTCAAACTGCCCTTGTGGGTGGACCGTGCGCATAGATCGCTCCGTCCTCGCCCGGCTGTGGGTGCCAAGCCTCGACCGTCCATCGCACGGATTCATCTATTTTAGGTCAAGGAAAAGATCTAGCAGCTCCGGAGATCTCATGGTCCTCTTCGATTTCAAGGACATAAAGGACTCATCTTTCCGGACTACACCAGCTCCGTTATGGAGAAAAGAAAGCAATTCACGGAGGTGTTGCAAGAGCTCAGGAATTTGAAACAACTCACTTTCGGTATCCTGCAAGGCTTCACGTCGAGGTCATTCACGGAGCTTTTCTGATCTGGCAGAAGCGAAGACATTTGTGAGTTCTGTTTCGAAGACTAACAAGGATGAGTGAAGGATGAGCTTAATCAGTCTTCTGACCTACAAAGAGGTCAAATCTGAACATTACCTAAGAATTTGTTCAAAACTACTTGTTATCGTTCGGCTTAGCTGTGGGTCAAACTGCGTCCTGTTTACAGCAGTCTTTATTTTTAATTTTTCTATACTCTTTATTTTGATTCTTCACTGTTAATATTTCTTTCTTGTGCAAAAAGGTTTGCGTAGTATAGGTAGTTACTCTATTGTGACTGTTGGCCTACCTAAACTTATGGGATTATTTAAACTAATGGGACATTCCCGGGGTGGGAATAGGTCTATTTGTGGGTTTGGGACTGAGGGGTGGGTTTTTTCTTTTTTTAGTTGTATGTCTTCTTTTCTAGTTGTCAGTTTTTTTTCTTGTAGTTTCTTTGTTCTCTTCAGATAAGGTTACTCCTGTTTACTGTCATCTAGGATTAAAACTTGTACTTCTGGCATCACCTTAGCCTCGTGGAATCTTAGAGGAATGGGTCATCCAATCAAAACGGGTCGGGTTTTCTCGCATCTGAAGATGTTAAAGCTGACATCATTTTTTTGCAGAAAACGCATATTAGCCCCACCCAGCAATCTATGCTTAGAGCACACTGGATATCCCAGGTATTCCAGGCCTCATTTTCTTCAAAAGCTAGGGGTGTGGCTATTCTTTTTAAAAAATTATCCCATTTCATCTTGAGAAGATGATAGCAGATCCACAGGGCTGATACATTATTGTATTCATTAATTCATTTCCTCTCACACTGATTAATATCTATAGCCCTAATTTTGATTGTCCTGATTTTTTTCGGAAACTTTTTGGTCTGATCCTACTTGCCTTGAACATTATTATGGGAGGCGATTTCAACTGCTATTTAGATCCATATCTGGATAGACTCTCTACTAAGACTCCACCCACATTGGCCACAGTACAAACTCTTAATAATCTACTCAAAGCAGGGAACATGGTGGATATCTGGAGGCTATGTCATCCAACTGGCAGGGACTATTCATATTACTCACATGTACATAAGTCTTCTACACGGATTGATTTATTTCTTTGTGTCTTCTGAGTTAGTTTCCAAAGTTTGCAATGTTAAATATCATAATATATTAATATCCGATCACCCACTTACATGTGAGCTTCAGAACATTGTCTCCAAACCAGCATATGCATGGCAATTTAATCATAATCTTCTATCAGAACATGAAGGTAAAGTTTGCAGAATTTGCAGAATTTAACGATACAGCAGATGTATTAGACTCCACTCTCTGGGAAACGCTCAAAGTTGTTGTCTGTGGCTACATCTTGGCATTCGAATCCTCAAAGAAAAAATAAATGAATCAGAGACTTGTCAAAATTGAGAATATGCTAAAAATATTAGAACAGAAATATAAGTCTTTCCTTTCAACTTCAGATTATAATAAAATTTTACAACTTAGGTATGAACATAATACTATTCTCAGTCAGAGCGTTGAACACCTTTTACTTAAACTCAAGAGGAAACAATTTGAGTTAGTAGACCAATCAGAGGGACTTTTGACATGGCAGCTTAGAGGAATTCGTGTGACACAAGTCATTCATAGGATTCAGTCAAGATCAGGGGATTTAATTATGGATCATAAGGAGATCAATAATAGATTTAGAGATTTTTACACAGAATTGTACTCAGAATCTGATCTGGATTCTTTTTTTAAAGATCTTGCCTTGCCGAGGCTATCTGACTCAACTAGAGAGTCACTGGATTCCCCTGTTACTCAGTCTGAGATCCCTGAGGCCATTAAAAACTTCCCTTCTGGTAAAGCCGTTGGCCAGATGGTTTTGGATGTGAATTTTATTTATTTTTTTCTTCCAAGCTCTGCCAGTTTCTGCTGAGAATGTTTGACGAGTCTATTGCAAACAAACTATTCCCTGATTCTTTATATCATGCCAACATTTGTCTTTTGCTGAAAAGGGGAAGGAGGATACAGACTCAACTCCTTTTTCACTTCAGCCTGGTGTTCGACAAGGAGATCCCCTCTCCCCACTTCTTTTCAATATCACATTAGAGCCTCTTGCAGTGGGAATACGGAAACATCCAGATATTCATGGTATTAAACTAAGAGATTTGGAGGCTCTAGTCATTCTTTATGCAGAGGATTTGCTCCTGTTGATTAGTAGAATAAATGCAGTTAAAATGATTCCACTCCCAAGAATTTTATATCTTTTTCAAAATCTTCCTATTTTTCTCCCAAACTCCTTTTTTCAACAACTGGATGCAATTGTCTCATCCTTTGTCTGGGCTGAGAAGACCCCATGTATTTCCAAAATTCATTTACAGAAAGCTTCAGGCGATGGTGGACTAGGCCTGCCCAACTTTAAACACTATTATTGGGCTGCAAACGCCAGAGCAATTTCCTTTTGGCAACTGGGATCGCGAGAAGGACTCATTTTGGATTCTACACCACTGTGGGTTAAATATGAGGCTGGATCAGTTACAAAGACATCCTTACTGTTTTCTAAGGTGTCTCACCTAGCAATACTTTAATAAATAATCATTTAATTATTAAAAACTCACTTAAGACCTTAAACCAGATTAAATGCTTTACTAATGCACCACTAACTTCCAATCATACTCCTTTTCTGTTTTCGAAAGCAAAGGACTAAGAACTATAGAGGACTTATATGTAGATGGGACCTTTATTTCATTTAATCAATTGAAAGATAAATTTAACCTTTCTCATATAAATTTTTTCTGTTATTTACAGCTTTGGCATTATGTAAGACAAAATATTTCTCATTTTGAATCAAAGCCAAGTGATCACACATTATATTCGTTTTTTACGCACAGACCCCACATCTAAACTATTGATTTCACATTTTATTTACTCCAGACTAAATTTAGAGAGGCTTGGGCGAGAGAGATTGGTAGTGAAATTACAGAAGAGGTGTGGGTGGAGAGTTTGTCTCTGGTATTACGCTGCTCTGTAAATTCTCGATACAGGCTGATCCAGTTTAAGGTGCTTCACCGGCTGCGTTATTCCAGGACTAAATTACAGAAGATTTTTGAATCCATCCCACCTCTTTGTGAAAGATGCAAAATTGAGGAGGGCTCTTTGACTCATCTGTTTATAACTTGCCCTGTGCTGCAGACCATCTGAATTTTTGATTGGCTTTCCAAAACTCTTGAAATAAAATTAGACTTTGATCCCATAATCGTGATATGCTGGTGATTATTATTATTTACCTTCTCTTACAAGATACAACAGGTGATGATGGCTGCTATGATTGTGGCTAAGAAGCTGCTCCTTTTAAATTGGAAATCGCCTTCAGCTCCATCGTTCAAGCATTGGCTAGCTGAAATGCTTAATGTTGCCTCTATGGAGCATTTAAGTAGCCGTGGACCAAGTGCACAGAGGTACATTAACCAGATTTGAAATCCAATAATCAGTTATCTTAAGTAAATGTAAGACCATCATTTGCTTGCCATTTTTCTTTTTTTCTTTTTTTTCTCCTTCTTTAATACTGCTACTGCTAATGTTACTGTCACCATAGTTGTTATTTTTATTATTATTATCACAATATTATTCTGGTTTTATTTATTTATTTATTTATTTATTTATTTATTTATTTATTTATGTGCTTTATAGGAGGGGCTTGGGTTAGATTGTCTGATATGAACATTTTTTGTTTGGTTGAACTGATTATACAACCAAAATAAGCTAAAATAAAGTATAAAAAAAAAAAGAAATAAGCAAGGACATATCTTCACACTGCACAGCAAAATGCCTTCTTGTGATTGGTTCAGAGATAATAGCTGTTGCTTGCATTGTGATTGGGGTAGCAAAGACAAAATCTAGCAAAAAAAAAAAGCTTCAGTGACTAAACGATTGTCCTGCTTTGATTAATGTAAACAGGCCTGAATCTTAAACTGGCCTGCATTTATATTTAATCAGTAATTTAAACATGTGCGTCTGCGCTGGACGTCTCGTACGGCTGTTTTATTTCTGAATAAAATGGTTTCAGATGTTTTTCACTGTGAACGTCTTCGTTTGTCTTTGTGCTGCTGAACACGAAGTCGTCAGTTTTTAGTTAAAGAAGCTACCAGGTAGCCTGAACTGACATTCTGACAGACTTAGCAACAGTAACTAAGGGGAGGGGGGCGAGGAGCTTCCTCAGAACTCTGAACGTGTCATCGATGATGTCACAATGCACGCCGCGGAATCTGTAGGTTATATAAGACAGCGTCACACACAACTCATCATCAGAGTTTTGTAGCGAGTCTAGAGAACAGACGCTAAACTACAAGACTCATCGAATTCAAGCAGCAGCGAATAGTGATGGAGAAGAAATCTGCTCTCACTGGTAACTTCACACAGTCCTGTCTGAGTTTAGAGAGTTAGAAACTAATACTTGGTCAATTTGATGAAACTACACACTTAAAAAAGAAGCTTCTTCAAGAGTTCCTCCAAAATATTTGTCGTATATAGAACCATAGACACTTAGTGAACCCTTTGTATGATTAAAGGGTTCTTTACATGATTCTTTTTAGAACCCATTTGTAAAGGGTCCTGTGTGGCACTTAAAAAGTGTTCTGTTTTTGTTATGATGCTTTTTAGAACCTGAAGAACCCTTTCATGATACACAGAACCTCTTTAGTCATGTAAACAGATCTATATCGTTTACTCAGGAACCCTTTTTAAAGTTTTTTTTTAAAGCAGTTTGGCTCACTTTATCATTTACGTTGGATTTTGGTTGGAAAACGAAGGTTATTCCACAACGTACTTCAAACTGAGATGGGATTTGGATTCTTATGGATTCTCATTGGAGAAACTATTGAAGGAGCTCTCAGAAACATGCATCAGGTCTACCTGGAATCTGCATTAAGGCCTGAGAGATAGAAAATGAAATATGAGAGACTAAATGTAGTACAAGGTGTCAGTCACTATAACTGTACTGACTTAACAATAATGCACACTGCTGTAGTTTAAAGGGGAACTCCACCCATTTTTCTAAAGTTCCACATAACTAAATGATAAAGATGTAAACAGTCTTTCCAAATCACAAATATGCAAGTTTTCACATTCTAGCTTCCATAGTGGTGCACTAACTATCGAGTGTGGATACCGTATTTAAAGTCCTACATTGTGCACTATGTAGTGAGTAGGGAGACTTAGAGTTTTCAGAATTAGTGTTATATCAGATTTATAAGCACTTATATAGTCAAAGATTTGACATTAAACAGTGCTGTTTTATCATCATGTGTTAAGTATTAGGTGACAGGAAGTTTAAAGAAAATCATGAAATGGCAGCAGTATAGATAGGTGACTGGACATTGTTCCCCTCATTTAACCGTCAGTGAATACTTAGCAATGATACCTCACTCTAAACGAAGTACAATTGTTGCTTTTCAAGGAAAGAGGAAAAGAGAAGAGACGGAGTGCAGCCAGGGTGCTGAAGTCCCGGGAGCAAGCAACGTTTCCAGGCCTGAAGCCCCACCAAGTAAGAAGAGGAAGAGTTCAGAGATTACAAATCAGGGACACATCACAGAGACAGGTCAGTCCACTCTCCCCTATATCGTAAAATGAAATGCTGTCACTGAGGAAATGTGATTGGTTAGAAAGATGCAGTCCAAAGATGGTGGAGTAGAAGAAAAAAGTATTGATAGGTTACTGAGCATTGTTCCCCTTATTCAACCGTCAGTGGATACTTAGCAACGATACCTCTCACTCTTAAGGAAGTACAATTGTTGGCTGAATACTTGTTAATGTTGATTATTATTATAAACAACTTCTGACACAATTTTTAAGAGAATATTTAACCATGTGTATGTTGCCCAAGAGCAACATTCCCTATGATCAAATCAAACAAGTCCTCTTGTGGAAAAGAGAGATGGGGAAAACGATGGGAAACAAGAGTAAAGCAACACACGTACAGTACAGTTTGTGTAATACACAATGAAGTCAGTGCAAGAAATATAACACAACAGAAGATGATGCAGCCACAGGGCCCGTACATTCCTGTTTGAGTTTAATTTGGGGGAAGCCTCGATTTTTAGTCTGTTAGTTTCTCCTGGTTGCCAGCACAGTATGAGCACATTCAACTATCAATCAGCACCAAATAACCACATTTACATTTACAGCATTTAGCTGACTCTCTCATCCAGAGTGAGTTACCAGTAAGTAACTGGTACTAGTAAGTACTAGTAAAGAGAATATAACACAGCGTATCCATCTATTACTATTACTACACAGACATACAGCTCATGTTCTATGAAGTAAATGTTACTTTTTTAAATGAACATCCTGCACTGCAGGTGGCGTAAAGAGAAAAAGAGAAGAGACAGAGGGCAGCCAGCGTTCTGAAAACCCGGGACCAAGCAAGGTTCCGAGGCTTCAAGTCCCATCAGTTAACAATAAGGAGTCCGAGAATACCAACCATTCAGAGGAATTCTCGATCCAGGGACAGAGGAACGCCTCAGTGCCAGGTGAGTCTGCTCTCCCCTATACTGTAAAATGAAATGCTGTCACTGAGGAAATGTGATTGGTTGAAAGATGCAGTCTAAAGTGTTGATGGTGGAGTAGAGTTAAAGTAACAATTTTGAGAATTACTGTTCAAAAAGTGGTGTACATTCAGAATTTAACAGAATAAGCATTACTGTGGATCCTTCACTCTAGTGGCAGGTCTTTTAGTAGGTCCAGAGGTGACCAGAACCTTACATATTCAAATGATCATCTTGTACTCAGGTGCTACACGTCCAAAAAGAAAGAGGACGCAGAAACGATGCAGCCTGTGTGCTGAAGTTCTGGCAGGGAAGAAGATGAAGAGGAAGGAATCCAACCCAGTTTGGTCCACTGGTTAGATCACTGCATTTAATTTCACTTCACTCTGTAATCTAGTTGACAGATTCCACAGCATCCTTCATAGTCAGTATGTTTGATTGGTGAAACTGTGTTAAGTGATCCAAATAGGAATGATGTTCATTTGCACATTTTTTCTTATAGGAACTTTGGAATCGTGCTATATTGTTGGAGGCTTGCTGGGCAAAGGAGGCTTTGGCTCTGTGTTTAAGGGATGGCGTATTTCCGATGGACTACAGGTTTTGCTCACATCTCAGATTACTTTTTAAATGGTTATTATTTTCCTGCTTTCTTTTCAGTGATAGTAATACTAGAATATCTTTGGTCTTTGTTCGTAGGTGGCCATTAAAATTGTCTGGAAACGTTCGATTACTGGCCTACCAGAGGTGCCTATGGAAGTGGCTCTGATGGAGAAGGTGAGCCAGCCACCTGTCTGCCAGAACATCATCCGACTGATCGAATGGTTTGATGAGTTTGAGCGGTATGTTCTAGTCCTGGAGCGCCCACCATCGTGCATGGACATCCAGGCCTACATTGAAAAAGTGTCTTTTATGGAGGAAGAAATGGCCCGGACAATAATGCTCCAAACTTTAGAGGCAGTGAGTCACTGTACTGCCAGAGGTGTCATACATCAGGACATCAAACCGGAGAATCTGCTGATCAACACAGATACCTTAGAGGTGAAGCTTATAGACTTTGGCTGCAGCGACCTGATCAGGACAGACGGCTCTTCCGCCTTCAGAGGTAAGTTGAAACACTAATAGCTCCTCCTTGTGGAGAATTATAAATTAAAGATGTGAATCACATGGTCACTTAGCTGCTACATGAACTACAATGATTATCTGTGCTATTTTATGTTCGCAGGCACGACTTTATACGCCCCTCCAGAGTACTTTCTGAAAAATAAGTATCACGCAGATCCAGGAACGGTTTGGTCGCTTGGTGTCACGCTGTTCAAGATGGTTTGTGGACGCCTTCCCTTTTCCAAGATAACGGCAATCACCTCAGGAAATAAAGATTACTACAGAGATGACCTGTCCGAAGGTAAGATTAATAGGAATGTCTGGGCAAACATACCTTTGACCTGTACTAAGTAGAAGATACTTTCAAATATGTACAGTAGAGGCCGGACGTCCCTCAACATAGTTTATAATAGTGTATTTGTTCATATCAAAGTTACATCCCACCTTTTTACTGTTAGTCCTTCTAAACTGATTATTGATTAAGTATCTCTCTCTCATCTGATCCCATCACTCTGTACAGAATGCCGTGATCTAATAGAAGGGTGCCTGCAGAAAAATCCATCTGACAGGCCTAGTTTGGAGCAGATCAAGGAACATGAATGGTTCCAGCGTTCCGGCCAGCCTTAAGATCAGTTCAGCCAGACAGAGCCAGGAGAACAACGAGCAGAAAGAATAATCAGTATCGTCCCAACATCAAGCAGCCATAACATCAAAACCATATACTTTTATATATGCACACTGTCCATGTTATCAGCTCCATGTACAATACAGGTGCATGTTGTAGCTGTACAACTCATTCTTCATTCATTCCTGAGATAATGGCTGCCCTCCTGTCCTGCCGAATGCTGTTGGAAGACTAACCATCAGGGCCTCCTCCTCACCTGACACCAACCGGACCTCCTCTTTCTTGCCATCTGCTACACATCTGCTACAGCACTGATTCTCTCAGCTTTTATTTACAATTTAGATGAATTAATTGTAAATAATTTTTGACCAGAGGAGGATGGTTCTCCCTTTGTGAGTCTTGGTTCCTCCCAAGGTTTCTTCCTCCAGTCTTGAGGGAGTTTTTCTTGCCACTGTCGCCTCTGGCTTGCTCACTGGGGAATACATGTTGTAGCTGTATGTGTTCAAACTTCTGTAAAGCTGCTTGTGAAAAACTCCATACAAATAAACTAGACTTGAATCAGTGGTCACAGGATGTTGAGGTGTATAACAACTCCAGCAGCGCTGCTGTGTCTGATGTTGCACTCATACCAGCACAACACACTCTAACACACCACCACCATGTCAGTGTCACTGCATTGCTGAGAATGATCCACCTCCATAACAGTACCTGCTCTGTGGAGGTCCTGTAGGGGTTAAAGAATATGGCGTTCTTTTACTGTCAAAGGTCAAGATCACTCTTTTTAAGTGCGAGAGCGTGATTTACGCAGCACTCACTGATGTTCACGCTCAGATATATCCTGCTCTCGCACGAACATAATCTTCTTCTGTTTACTGGGGTGTGCGTGCGCACTCAAACGTCTCCGGTGCGCTCGCGAATCTTTTTATGCTCTTGCGCTCGGAATTAACCACAAACAACACTGCCATAAGTCGTCAGTCAATCAAATCAGACCTACAATCAGAATCTGACTTTATTGGCCAAGTATTCTCACACATACAAGGAATGTGTTTTTGGTTAGAGTAGCTCACAGTGCACGATAACTGACATTACAGAATTAACAAACACACCCAACCTACACACACACACACACACACACTCATACAATTACATACACGCACAGACACACCTGTAAACTTAAAATGTGCAGAGTTGTATATGTAGAGTAAAACGTTAAGAGAGGAGTTAAAAGTCTGATAGCCACTGGTAGGAATGACCTCCTGTGGCGTTCTGTAGTGCATTTTGGCTGAATGAGTCTTGCACTGAATGTGCTCCTGTGTCTCATCACTGTGTGATAAAGAGGGTGAGAGACATTCTCTATGATGGTCTGCAGCTTAGACAGCATCCTCCTCTCAGACACTGCCGTCAGCGAGTCCAGCTCCACACCCACAACATCACTGGCTCTGTGGATCAGTTTATTAAGTCTGTTGGCATCTGCCACCCTCAGTTCTGCCCCAGCATGCAACAGCGTATAGGATGGCACTGGCCATTACACACTGTCTGTAGTCTGTAGTGGCCAGTGCCATCCTATACGCTGTTGCATGCTGTGGCACAGGGCCGGCCCTTCCATTAGGAAATATAGGCAAATGCTAGGGGCGCCGTCTGTCCAGGGGGGTGCTCGCGTGCATACTTTTTTTTTTTTGAACAATTAATAAACAATTACTAAATATGAAAACAAGCAAAGTCCACATAATCATAACTTCATTGTTTAATAATATTAGTCTAATGAATAATTATTATAATAAGAACACACAACACATATCCCCCCCTCCCGCCCCCGCGCTCTCTGCGCACCTCGTTACTGTTTCTCTGTGAGGAAAAAGACAGCACCACAGAGTGAGTGACATCTCCCCGAAAAGATGTCTAAAAGGCAGAAGACCTCTGGTGCCCAGGGCAGAAAAAAGAGAAAAGTTTTTAAAGTTTCTGCTTTTTTGTGGTTTCATTTTTGGGTGGGACAATTCTACCTGTTTCTGATATTGGGTGGGACTGTTTCTGTACATCCTGGGCCACCAGAAGACACATTCTCAACCTCATGACCTTCCAGTGAAGCAGCATTACATGATCATATCCCTGCACTACTTTATGTAAAATAGTTTTCAAATATTTTTTGTGCATCACCTTTATACTTATTTATGATTAAACTGTTATATTTATAATTCATTTACTTTTATTTGTTTCTTTAACAATAAAAACAACAACTCAAAAACATAAAGTTAGCAGTGTCTGTGTTAGTGTATAAACCCAATGATTGATGATGCAGGGGGCTCCAACCAAAATCCCGCCTCTGGCACCACATTGGTCAGGGCCGGCTCTGCTGGAGCAGCAGGCTGAGGAGTGAGAGAACATCTGGATATGTATGTATGTAGTAGACTGTACAGAGAAAGAAGAGTGAGAGAACATCTGGATATGGATGTATGTATGTAGTAGACTGTACAGAGAAAGAAGAGTGAGAGAACATCTGGATATGGATGTTTGTATGTATGTATGTATGTATGTATGTATGTAGTAGACTGTACAGAGAAAGAAGAGTGAGAGAACATCTGGATATGGGTGTATGTATGTAGTAGACTGTACAGAGAAAGAAGAGTGAGAGAACATCTGGATATGTATGTATGTATGTATGTAGTAGACTGTACAGAGATAGAAGAGTAAGTAGTCTACTACATACATCCATATCCAGATGTTCTCTTACTCTTCTATCTCTGTACAGTCTACTACATACATACATCCATATCCAGATGTTCTCTTACTCTTCTATCTCTGTACAGTCTACTACATACATACATCCATATCCAGATGTTCTCTTACTCTTCTATCTCTGTACAATCTATTACATACATACACCCATATCCAGATGTTCTCTCACTCTTCTTTCTCTGTACAGTCTACCACATACATACATCCATATCCAGATGTTCTCTCACTCTTCTTTCTCTGTACAGTCTACTACATACATACATCCAAATCCAGATGTTCTCTTACTCTTCTATCTTTATACAGTCTACTACAAACATACACCCTATCCAGATGTTCTCTTACTCTTCTATCTTTGTACCAAAAGCAGGTTCTTTTATTTCATCTTGAAAGATGGAGAGGTTCCATCATCAATACAGACCAACAGAAACACTCACACCGCTATTACAGAATATTCACATTTTATATCTTTGTGTAGGGGGTGATTTACATAGCCCCTCCTCTTTTACCTTCTCAGTAAACAGAAAGACATGTTTTTATTCAACCAGTCTCAGATGTCATCCTTAATAAACATGACTGTTGATGATGTCATTTGCATATCATTATTGTACAATACAGAACACTCTTTCTTTCTAAGCTACTGCTGAGTTTGTATCTTTCTGCTTATCTCTGTCTGGTTCTTCATAGCCCTCAAGGATGCAGCCTGAAACACAGACTGTATTCTTTCCAGCTATGAGTTTATTATAAAATAGCTTTTCCCAAATTATCTAGAAAAGGAGGGCCCCCGGTCTGCTATCAACAGGTGGAGATGCATGAACAGGCCAGTGTTACCAACAAGGCCATGCTAACCCCTGCCTGGTGTGTTCAGGCCTAAGGGTTCAAATTAAGGTTGCTGCCCTGACATGAACTAGAGTTTCTGGCCTACAGGTCAGGCTGTGTATTAATTTTTTAAAAATTAAAATTACTATTTAAAATAAAATACATCATTAAATAAACTTTATTCCCTCACTCCACAGCTTTCTGTAGCACATTAAACACCATGACTTAAATTACTCCCCACATTTCCCCCCTTTGTAATTTCAAAAATTACAAACAAGAATTTCGAACTCTGCATTTTTCCTGTTTTTTGTGCATATGAATAAACCTGGTCCGATTAGTTGTGTGTTTATGTCAGAACTTTATATATATATTATATAATATGTAAAATTAGAAAAAAATACTTTTGAATCATGCAGTTGGATAGTTAAATATTAATGTGTGTGAGATTAAATGATTGGGATTAAATAAAGATGAAATGCAAATATAAATGAATAAAGTAATGTGAGTTTAAATGAGATCACTACCATTATCTAACATTTACCTTCTGTAATTAAAGAATATGACAGAGCAGGGTAAGAAGAATAAACCGAACTGAAACGTACACATCCCTACAGGGACGGCCATGAAATAAAAACATTTAGAACTGTCCTCAGACATACGTCTGCTGGGTGACTAACTGAGAATCCTTATCGGGGTGATTGACTCAGTGCTCCAACTCTAGGTCTGAACTTTTTTTTCAGAATCCTAGGGCCGGTTGCAGTCTGAATTGCCAACCAACATCCTCCCCCGCCCTTCGGGCCTTTTAGACATCAGATCTTAAAAGCACAACCCATTTTAGGGTCTGCCATCTTCACACCCGATGACAGAGTTAAGGCCAATAGGCAAAACCAATTGTACAACCCAATTATTAGCTTACTCAACCTACCATACAACGCACATCCCTCACAAAGATATGTGGATATATATTTTTAGCTAAGCTTAACATTTCTCATTCCTAAGAAACAAGAAAGGCATTTGCAATGCATTACAGATATGTATGAGAATATAAATGGATAACTATGAATAAAAATAAAACAAAATCATCACAACATACATTTTGTAAAAAAAGAAAGGCATGCATACATGAGACTGTATACACATGGCGATGAAGATGAGATGGAATCTTCAGCACTTAGTGACTTTACGCCACTTAGTGAGGCCTGTTGCTGACCAGAGGGAGAGGTTACTAGCACGTCACCCCTGTCAGTTCGTTGTCCTCCACACAGGGAGTAGGTTGGACCCTACAAACGAGAAGAACAGTGTTTGGTTCTTCCTCTTGAACTCCAACCACTCCAGTGAATGTGGATAACGGTTTCGTGACCATACCACGAATGAAAGGCACAACACAACATGTCAGTCCTAACAAAATCAACAAAAAGATGACCAAAATCATACCCATCCTAAACAAGACAGCTATTCTATTTACCAGAAGTCAACCATTCAAACCACCCCCCTTCAGGGGAGAGTCCCTGTGTGTTTGACACATGTTCATCTCTAAGTTCCCTCAATTTAGCCATTATGTGAGTGAAATTACCATCAACTGCTGTGTTCATAGGAATATAGGTACAGCAATCATCACCAAAGAGAACACAAACTCCATCATCTGGAGCTCTCATAGTATCTATCACAAATCTGTTCTGTAAGACCATTCTGGACGTGGCGTCTAGTTGTTGACCTAATGATTGCAAGGCGTCAATGGTGTAATTCATAAACCTCTGCTGATTGTACCAGATCTAATTGATCCAGTGTGCATTTTTGTAATTCTGAAACCAAGGAAAGAATCCAACCCAATTATCAAAACTTGCGTATGACATTGCTTAAAGGTTCCACTGGAATGTTTGTAGGAACTCCTGAATAAGTCAAAGAAGGTTGTTCTAGTACTTTGTCTTTGTCTGATAACCAAGTAGTTGAAGTAGTTGTTTTCCGTCAGCACGTGGCCAAAAAACATCAGCTACTGGTATCGTTCCTTCAGTCAGATTAACTTGTATAGTCAGTGTGTCAGTAGTTATGTCCCACCCATTAGCATTTAGCTTAACCTCACATCTGCTGGCAATGTTTGTTTGTGTCTGCAGGGTGTTTTTACAGAAATAGTATGAATGAATTAACCCATGGTCTTGTACCACAGGAGGAGTTGGTGTAATGGGTTTAGATGATCTACATGTTGAGAAATAAGAAATGTAGTGGGCATTGAGATGGTGCATTTCTACAGTCTGCTAACCCTCCTAGTGGAATGATCGTAGAAATTCCTCTTCGGGTATAGCAAGCTATGCAGTCACTGTCAGTCATCTGTCACTCCATCTGTCAGATTCCATGTTTGATGCACCAGAGAGTACTCTGGATCAATGACTGCACACCTTACACGTTCCTGTCGTTTAGTAAATGATGCACTAGTATTACTGTGCATGTTACCAGTAGATTGATGAATTCACTAGTGTGTGGATACAGTACACTAGTGCTCGAATGCACCTTACCACTGTTTGTGTACGGCTCACTGTATCCTGGATACATTTTACCAGTGTGTGTATGCGGCGCATGAGTGTATGGATACACCGTGTCTGTGATCCACGCGTCAGATGCATTTGTGTGTTCTGTGAATGCAGCATTGTATACATTAAATGAGTAATACTGAGACAAAATGATGGTTACAATTAACACAGAAATTACAGAAAGTACACACAAACTTCCCCTCAGTTCACAGAGTCCTGGGTGTCTGAAGGGATGCCAAGGAGGCTGAATGTCCATTGTCTTTATTATTCACAGTCAGTGTCCTGTCCTGTATGGAAAATCAATGTGCAAAGTCGCAAACTAAACTAAGGCGGCGCTAGGCTCACAGCTTAAGCTGAAAATACTGTTTGTTGGAGTCTGGATGACTGCTTACCAGCCGTAGCCTACGACTCTTCACTTACGTCAGTCAGAATCATCATCCGTTCCTCCAGCCGGAGGTGTAGATCGAGTGATGCTCCTTGTCACTGGTCTGGAAACGCCACTTGGCCCTGCGGCTGCTTGATCCCGCGTTTTTTCCACCTGCGATATCACCTTGGGCAGTGTCAGCTGGTTGTTGAGGTCTCAGGAGATCTGGAGCTCTGGAACAGTGATTCAGATGTATTCAGACGCTTCGTCCCTCTACGTTCACAGCGGTGGGAGTTGCTAGAGTCACCTTGAAAGGTCCTTCGCGTCTTGGTTCATCCCAACATCGTTTAAATGTTTTAACGTAGACATAGTCACCTGGGAGTACATCAGTCAACCGTTCATCAGCGAGCCGGGCATTCCTGGCTTCAGTTGCTCCTTTCACAATCATGTGGGGTCCCCTCATCAGGCGTAGCCAATCTCTCCGCTGGATTTACTTGGGTGCATCTGCGTATAGTCAAGTCTGGTGCTGGGCATCATAGACTGTGGAGTCTCGTCCAACATCGTCACCTCTCACCTCCCTCCTTGTCACACTGTCAAAACCATATGCAACACAAGCCAACATCCAACGTCCAATACTCAGGCATTATAACATTGTAGAAATTATAATAAAAAAAAAATTATTTTACCAAATTATAAAAACAACTGCACAAAAAATAAAGGATATGTTAGTGTGAGAATCTCCAATCACCCTCCAACTTCAGGACAAAACAAAATCATCAGTTTCATGGCCATTTACATGACATCTAGGAGGCGTAGGAGTGGTGACAGATGTCCCCATACCATGTATGAGAACAAGTGTGTCTTCATCTCAGAAATGGACATGCTGGGGCCTATTGCGCACCAGTCCCCATGTGAGACTCTCCTCGCTCTCTGTCATCCCTGCCATGGATCACTTAAGCAGCTTTGCATGATGTTTATTAAGCCGGTGTCTCCCAATAGCCTTCAGTTTTCCATCCTTATGAGAAGAGCTCACTGCAGACAAAATTCTCAAAACATGACATGTGAGAAGATTTCCAGATATGATACACAAACCAGATGCTGTTAGTAACAGAGAGATTCTGAAGAAAAGCAGATAACAAGCTTCATTTCTGTGTATGTGCGTTTGAGCCATCAAAGCAGCAAAAAAGTCTACTTTTTTTTTTACTTTGGAACTTCATAAAGAATGATTTAATAAACTTAAAAGATTACACAGGCTAATACCAGCAACAAATTATTATACAGATTAATATCATATTGCAGTGTGACATAAGCAAACTTTGCTGTTTATATTCTTATGGGGCCAGTCATTTATATGTAAGGCTAAATTATTGTATCCAACGAAAAAGAATTGAAGCAGAAATATATGATTTGAGGAAAACATGTTTTTCTTAATCTAATTATGACCTAACCTAGATGAACCAGTAATCATTCTGCGTCACCACCAGATATAAATATTTGACACAGATATAATATTTTTTGAACACCTACTTTTTCCTAATATAAACTTTTAAAATGAAGTAAAACTCCTAAACACCCAACATACCACGCTCAAATGAGTTAGCGGAACATTAAGAATAGAACCAAACTTCCATATTTGTGACACTGATATATAATGAAATCAGCTTCTCTGCTGTGGTCTGAAAATAAACCCTAAACAATAAAAAATTACAAAATAAAAATTACTTTGAAAAAACAACTATCTAACTTATCCACTCATAGTTTCTGCTTTTAAGACGTGACTCAAACACACAGAGACTGTCTAGCACTAAAAAATGGATCAGTTTGGAAAAAATCAGAGCAAAGCCGGGTTAGAAAGAATTAAAGGTGCAGTAAGAGAGTTCAGAGAATGTTTTACCTCTCTCAGCACTAAGAGGCTCCTAAGGGTCTCAGAGAGAGAGAGAGAGAGAGAGAGAGAGAGAGAGAGAGAGTGGGAGGGAGGGGGTCTGGAGAGATAGAAGGTCTGTGGCAAGACTGAGAGCCGTCTCCCCCTCCCAACACAGATTTGGTCAAAAGAACAATCGCTTTTGTTTTTTTTGCAGCATAGAAATAAAATAGCCTCAATACTTTCTGGCCAAACGGCACAATTTTCATAGTTTTAATTTCCAAAGGTTCTAGTCATCTATAATTTTGTTTACCATCAATTAGTAATGTTTATGGATGCTGAGGTCTAACAAAAATATATAAACTGTTAATTTACTGAATATTTATACATGACCTCATTATAAAATATGTCATACAAGGTATTATTATTATTATTATTATTATTATTATTATTAAGCTTCTTATTCTTATTATAAGTATTAGTACAGCTTTCGCCCTTCTCTTTATTTAGATTAAAATGAACTGACACACATTTAAAGGCCTTTTAATTCTGTCTCTCTCTAGAAGCTCGGTTTGGAGTTATCCGCTGAGCCTGAGCTACTGAGCTCTCTGCACTTTGTGAGTGCCTGAAGGATTTTATATGTCGTTTGCACCTGGACTGGCGCTTTAAATCTTTTAACTGGACAGAGCTCTCTCCGTCTACGGAGAACCGTACTTGCTCGGACTGAAGCTACGTACTCGCCTGGACTGCAGCGCGCTGATCTCGGCCAGTCTCCAATCCCGACGGCAGCCACTCCCGCTACCGAACACGGAAATCCGCAATACTAGGTGACGGAGGTGTAATGAGTTTATCCCCCTACTAGACTTTTTAGTAGTCCTTAAACCTATGAGCGCTTCCATGGCTCCTAGCTTTCCCTAATCAGAAACCACTGAGCTCTATCATTTTCTATTCATTTTCTTGTCAAACCAATTTGTTCCCCATGGCCGTACATTTAACAAATATGCGCAACGTGAACAATGAAACAAACAACAGGTATTTTTTTTAGCAAATAACAACAAACAGCACAAACAGCATATATTCACAACGCCACAAACAGCCAATGTTCACAATGCAACAGGACAGACCAACACAGACAAAACATGTCTGGAGAAGAAATCTGCACTCACTGGTAACTTCACACAGTCCTGTCTGAGTTCAGAGAGTTAGAAACTAATACTTGCTCAATTTGATGAAACTTCATGTGTTAAGTATTAGGTGACAGGAAGTTTAAAGAAAATCATAAAATTGCAGCCGTATTGAAAGATGACTGGACATTGTTCCCCTCATTTAACCGTCAGTGGATATTTAGCAATGATACCTCACTCTAACAGTGTTAATTTTGACAGCAAATTTTGATTTAGTCTTAGTCTTTTGACTAAAATGTCACTTAGTTTTAGTCATAATTTAGTCATCTGAATAGTTTTTAGTTTTAGTCTAGTTTTAGTCGACTAACTATCATAAGAATATAGTCGACTAAATCTACAGTCAATTCAGTCAACTAAAATATAAAGGGTGTAAAATGTAATGCTTTTTCTTTCAGTTCCCTTAAATTATTAATTTCATTATATACATTATATATATTATATATATTATATATACAAAATTAAAAATTTATTAACCACTTATGGAATATTATTCATGTTTGAAAAACCAATACACACACAAACAGATTTAACAAACAACATCTGAGGTCTTCCGTAACTGCAGAGTAAAGAGAAAACTGTTATTTTATCCTTGTATGACCTTTTTATTTATCTCTTATTTATTTGATAATTGTTACTAGTGCTGTCAATCTAATTAAATTACATGCTCTGTGGTAAACTAATCTACATTATTTGCATTTATCACTTTTTACTATGAAAATATTTTTAATTGTGCAATTCAAGTAAATTTTAGCACAACTGCCACATCTCCAGATCACAGTGTTTACTAGAAACACACTCTGCATATTACGTGCACTAATTCATTGTAAATCAAACTAGCTAATCTGTTATGTGCACTTTCTAGTGTGTACGAGAGATTTGGGACATGATCATCAAAGACAGATGGTTGGAGTTAGCTAGCTAGTCTCCCGACTCTGATACCTGCACATATAACGTTTCACCTGCTTCCCACATACCTAATCGACTAATCTGATCATTAACACCACCTTACTGAGTTAATACAGCGTTTCACCTGCTTCCCACATACCTGATCAACTAATCTGATCATTAACACCACCTTACTGAGTTAATACAGCGTTTCACCTGCTTCCCACATACCTGATCAACTAATCTGATCATTAACACCAGCATACTGAGTTAATACAGCGCTTCACCTGCTTCCCACATACCTGATCCACTGATCCACAGCGGCAGGTCTATTAGTAGAAGTAGAAGATGAACAGAAAGGAATCTAACCCAGGTTGGTCCACTGGTTAGATCACTGCATTTAATTTCACTTCACTCTGTAATCTAGTTGACAGATTCCACAGCATCCTTCATAGCCAGTACGTTTGATTGGTGATAGGAATGATGTTCGTTTGCATTTTTTTAATAGGAACTTTGGAATCACGCTACTTTGTTGGAGGCATACTGGGCAAAGGAGACTTTGGCTCTGTGTTTAGAGGAAGACGCATTTCCGATGGACTACAGGTTTTGCTCACATCTCAGATTACTTTTTAAATGGTTATTATTTTCCTGCTTTCTTTTCAGTGATAGTAATACTAGAATATCTTTGGTCTTTGTTCGTAGGTGGCCATTAAAATTGTCCTGAAACAGCCAAATTACAGAAGCTTCCAAAGCGTAAGTGTATTAGTCTTAACACATGATGTTCCCAAATCAACCCAGTGAGTTTCTCCTCACCATCATTGTTCTGCAGTCTAACCAGTCTGAGGAGGTGCCTATGGAAGTGTCTCTGATGGAGAAGGTGAGCCAGCCACCTGTCTGCAAGAACATCATCAAACTGACTGAATGGTCTGATGAGGACGATCAGTACGTTCTAGTACTGGAGCGCCCTAAACCTTGCATGGACATCCTGGCCTTCCTTGAAAACAAAGTATCTTTTATTGAGGAAGAAACGGCCCGAACAATAATGCTCCAAACATTAGAGGCAGTGAGTCACTGTACTTCCAGAGGTGTCATGCATCGGGACATCAAACCGGAGAATCTGCTGATCAACACGGACACCTTCCAGGTCAAGCTTATAGACTTTGGCTGCGGCGACCTGATCAGTACAGACGGTTATACCTCCTTCAAAGGTAAATTTTAACACTAATAGCTCCTCCTTGTGGAGAATTAGAATTTGAAGATGTGAGTCCCATGGTTACTTAGCTGCTACATGAACTACAATGATTATCTGTGCTATTTTATGTTCACAGGCACGACTTTATACGCCCCTCCAGAGTACTTTCTGGAAAACAGATATCACGCAGATCCAGCAACGGTTTGGTCGCTTGGTGTCACCCTGTTCAGGATGGTTTGTGGACACCTTCCCTTTAACCTGAAACCACCAATCACATAA
Source organism: Megaleporinus macrocephalus (assembly GCA_021613375.1). Classification (NCBI taxonomy): domain Eukaryota; kingdom Metazoa; phylum Chordata; class Actinopteri; order Characiformes; family Anostomidae; genus Megaleporinus; species Megaleporinus macrocephalus. Next base: position 6,643,872 of record CM038712.1, on the reverse strand, counting down.
AAAGTAGGATTGGCCTATCCAAAGAATGCCGTGATCTCATAGAATGGTGCCTGCAGAGCAATCCATCTCACAGGCCTAGTTTGAAGCAGATCAAGGAACATGAGTGGTTCCAGCGTTCCGGCCAGCCTTAAGATCAGTTCAGCCAGACAGAGCCAGGAGAACAACGAGCAGAAAGAATAATCAGTATCGTCCCAACATCAAGTAGCCATAACATCAAAACCATATACTTTTATATATACTGTCCATGTTATCAGCTCCATGTACAATACAGGTGTGTGTTGTAGCTGTACAGTTCATTCTTAGGTTCTTTCTTTTTAGTTTATGCTGTTATGGTTTGATCTGTGGAGTAACCAGTCATATATGGAGTCATATTCTCTATAGTCATAATCCCAAGCAGAAGTAACGTGTCCAGGTGTTTCGTATTCCCTGTCTTGTCTTATACCCTGTGTTTGCAGTAGGGCTGAAATGATTCCTCGAGGAATTCGAGTAACTCGATTACAAAAAATCATTGACACAAATTCTTTGTCTTGAAGAGTTGTTTAATCCATACAGCGCACGGTTGACTTTTACTGTTGCACAGCGCACGCTTACGGTGTTGCCAGGTGACGCGAAGAAGACGTGATTTGATGGTGCGGATTGCAAAAAAGAGAAAGAGAGAGAATATGGAGAGGCAGAAGGCAGAAACAGAAACGACAGGCCGGAGAAAACCTTACACAGTGTCCAAAGTCTACTGTAAAACCGAACTATCCGAGGGAGCCGTTACTGAGCGTAAACCTGAAGAAGACGAGGCTGAAGTTAGCTTCTTATGTAAATTCCACCTTTCCATGCAGCAGTTACAGACGCCAGAATGTTACTTCTATACCAGTTAAGGTGAAACGGAGAATTCAAATAAAAAACTTCAGAAAGCAAGCAATTGAGCATGCATTTGGATCAGGCTAAAAACAGACAGGGCTGCTTTGTGAACTCATACAACACATCAGCATTTGACACTGTCTTACTGTGGGCATACCTTTTCCTAATAACACTTTTATACACTTACTTTAGTAAATCTTAAATTGCAAAGCTTTTACTTATTATTTAGCAGTTTTAAGATCTGTTATTATCTGTTATTGAAACATGTTATACCGCAGCATAGAGGCTATAAATTTAAACTACTATGCAGCCTTTCAACACACCTTTCGTACGTGGCTGTCAGAATTAGTGAAGTATGCAAATACCAATAAATACTGATACTAATTAATCACCGTTACTCATCATCCTCATGTAATAGAGCTAAAGTTACCTCCATCACCTCAAAGTCTCTGTGTTATCCTAACATTACTACCTGTTTACGTACTACACTCTCCCGCTCAGTCTGTCTCTCGGGTTCTCTGTCCACAGCCTGCGTCTCTGGCTGCTCCTCTCTCTGCCCGCTGCTACAACCTGCTGTATGGACGCCATACTGCTGCTGCTGGAGCTCTGCTGTAACAGAGGACGTGGAGGCTACAGCAGTGAACATGTCTGTGATCTTAACTCATTTTGCAGCATCTACAGTGACAGTCTTCAATCTCTTCGCACGTAACTTCTCCGCACCCCCTTTCTGCCGCTCCGGTTTCTCCATGTTGCCCCTCCTTTGAACACCCCTGAGGACTGTCGGCCCACCGGGCAAATTCCCCGTACCAGATTACCAGTCCAGCCCTGCAAATAAACGGATGTGATCCATATAGAAATCTGTAACACTTCAACCCGCTGCCAGATGATTATTAATTCTGTAAACATATGAGCGGGACATTTATAAAGTGTCTAAGGAGAAATAATGGTTAAACTTTAGCTGTTGCTAGCGCTAGGCTGCCGAGCCAATGGGAAATGCTAGCCACCTGTTGCTAAGCAGCGCTCACAGCTCCGCGACGTCACGTTTGTTTACAAACTCTAAAGAGGTCGATAGCGTCTCTTTCACAGTTAATACAAAAGTTATTATATTCAGCCACACCGGAGACATTCAGTTATGTTACTCTAAACACTATATGAGCTACCTAGATAGTGTAAGGCTCTCTCCGAGGGGTTTCCGTCCTCCTCCCTTCGTTTTGTAGCTCGGAGTCTTTTTGTGCTGTTGTATGTGTTGATACACATTTGTGGTGTTGCCACATCTCCTTACCGTTTTTCCACAAACTTCACAAAACGCATCTTGGCTGTTTGTGGAGCTGAAATCTCTGAAATATCTGAAATATCTTAAATAGCTCCACATGATTCTGTTTACGCTCTGCCATTGCGTCTTTGACTCTGACTGACTGACTGACTGAGCAGCGAGCCGCTGTGCTTACGCATCACGCACCCAGGTGGAAGAAAAAGTAGTTCCCACCAACCGCGTACCATTTAGACAAGATCTCAATAGTTTAGTTACTTTCCACTGTGTTTCTGTTAATGATATACATTACCTCAAATGATTGAACTATCAAAAGTATTGATATCTTGGTTTGAGAATCGATTTTAGAACATAAAGATGTGGTATCTGAGGTACTGATATTTCAGTATCGATCCGCACATCACTAGTGACAAAACCAGCTACAGTAAAGAACAGACAGCAGTGAAAAAAACAAAAACGTATTTTAAAAATGTCTGGAACTCATTATAGATTTAATGATGAGACAAGAGTAAACAAGATGAACAAGAATAAACTTAAAAACATATCCTTCAGATTCAGAATCACTGAACATGTTTCAGATACAGAAATATAAGCAGCACTTCAGCTCTGCAGTTCCTTCCACTGTGTGTTAAATGCAGCACCTTGTTAAGTGTTAGCTGTGATGTGGACAAAAACAGTAAACCAACCAAAAAGACTGATTTGTTCATAAATGTTTAAGGTAAAGGAAACGCTTAAGGTTAAGATTTCTTTATTTATATAGCGCCTCCCTCAGATCAAGAGGAGGAACCAACAATCAAACACAGGAAACCATCCTCCTCTGGTCCACACCGGATAACAAAACAAGTAACAAAGTAATCTGCTTCATGCATCAACAGATATATATTGATTTTAGTAAATAAAGTAAATCAAGCTGCTCTTACATACAGCAGGCTTATTTATTAAAGGCAAACGTCAACGCTCAGGATTTACTTCCAGCAGTGTCTAGAAATTTACAGGGACGAGATAAGAAACCCAAATAGAACCATTAAGAAATTTGAATGAATAAAAAGTAGATTTTTAAATTGTGTGTAATATATGGATATATGGCGTTTAAGATGGAAACTATCAAAATAAATGTATGAAAATGTTTTACGCATCTAACATGTTTTTGATATTTTACTCTGGTTCGACTATAAAATTCTATTATTGACGTATAAAGCCCTGCACAGTCTCGTACCGGAGTACCTGCAAGATCTTATTTCCTATTATGAACCACCACGCTTCCTCAGATCACAGGATGCTGGTTTTCTATTAGTTCCTAAAATTATGAAGACCTCCATGAGGGGGGAAGGGGGGGGGGGGGTTGTTTTCCTACTCTGTATCAACTTTAGTGAAGTCTAGACTGAAAAACATATTTGTTTAGTTTAGCTTTTGGTGATTAATCTTCCTCTTTAGATTAAGACAGGAGGTCAGGGGTTCATGAACACAGAGGTTTATGATAAACTGAGATGTTGGTGCTGTTGTCCCACCACTTCACACCATCACACAGGCTTGTTGACGGTGGAGTGGGGGGATCCCAGTGTCTCTCATGTCTACGTTATGTTCTGGTTCTCTCCTTTTAGTTTAGGCTGTTATAGTTAGATCTGCCGGAGTCACCAGCCACACTGTTTACTTTTATACTCTCTACAGTCAAACTCCTGAGACCAACTAACTTTCTCTCTTTGCTCTTCCTGAGATAATGACCGTCCTCCCGTCCTGCTGAACGCTGTTAGAAGACTGACCATCAGACCTCCTCCCCACCATCACCAGCCAGCTCTCCTGTCTCTCTGTGTCAACTTCAACACCTTCAGTTACATCACTGGGCCATCCAGATGCACCACACAAATAAACTTGAATTGAACTGAATTGAGTCAAGATAACATAATTAAAGCTGGAAGATAATGAGAGGCAGGAGTGGGAGAACAGTTCAGGGGTATCAGCTCTCACAGTCACTCTTTCTATCTGGGAGTTTTCACTTTGGAGTTGTTGTGATTGTGGTGGGCTGGCCTAAAAAATGTTTAAAGAGTTTAGTTCCCAGTCCAGCCCTGGCTGTGATTGGTTTGTGAAAGCAGGAGAAAACGTCTGGGATTAAGTAAGTAAGGAGGATCTTTCTATCATACATATATTTTCTAAACATATATCTCTATGTTTGTCGCTTTTCTTTTTTCTATATCAATTGAACACAACAGCTGTACTTTATATGCTGTGATGGACCAATATGATAAATGGACCAATAGGAATGCTAAAAAATCAATTAGATTAAAACCTCTTCACATTAACTTACATTGAAAGATAAACACATTTTTGTTCTCTCCAAGTTTCTGTTTTGGAGATTACTTACATCAAAGACTCTATCCTGTCCAGGAAGCTTATATGCTTATCCTGTCCAGAACATGTGCTTATAAGACGTATCCTACACAACTTTAACAATAAATAATACTAAATAATCTAACAATAATAAATAAATACTACTACACCTACATCCTCAGTACTTAACAGGCTATTTTCCTGCTCTGTTAGCTTTTACAAAAAAAACATAGGTTTAATTGAGAATCAGCAAAATGTCATACTCTCATACTTTTTAACTTTTCCAGTAAAAGTTGCTGTTTTGGAGGAAAGAAAATCTTGGAGAGCACAAGTTTGGAAGCACTATGTCAACATTTTAAATTAGTAGCCTTCAATAATGATTTACTTAAAAAAAAAAAAAAGTCTTATTTTTTTGTCCTAAAATGTAAGATCATTGTACATCTGTTTGTTTGTTTTGAGATTCTAAATAATCCTTTTCAGAAAGTAAATCATCGTTTTGGGACACCAAAGCAATATTGCACTCCATATTCTGAGAAAATAATAAAAGGCAACATTTGGAATAATTGTCACGTCTGCTGCTGACATCGCCCATAATAATATGAGTCTACATCATATTATTGATAATCAAAGTCCAAAGAAAAAAAAGAATCGTGTAGAATAGTGTAGAAATGCATTAATCAAGAAACCAATAGAAATACTCCACAACAGATGGGAAAAAATCTGGTTCCATAGACTTTCAATGAAAGTAAAGTATGTTGTGGCCTCTCCTGTAAAGTTCGGATATAAATGACAGCTGCAGTATACAATATATATTCTCCCCAACTTGCTGATCTGTGTGTAGAAGAAAAATTTGATTAGATAAAGAACGAACTCACTGTAAGACACATACTGTCACGCCTGTCCGTCCACGTGCCCCTGTTTACGTTCTGTCATGTCCGCGTGGTGTTTGTTTTGGTCTCGTGCTCCTTATCTCCGCCCTAGCCCCGCCTGTCACACCTGTTTTTCATTCGTCCTGAGTCCTGTCACCTGCTCCCTCTCGTTACCTTGTGTTATATAAACCCCGTGTTTGCAGTCTGTCTTTGTTCTACGTTGTTACGCTGTCGGAGTGTTTATGCTTGTTTGTTTTTGCTGTCATGGACTTTATTAAATCTGTAAATCCTCATCTGCGTGTGTATCCGCCTCCGCCATCTCCCACACCGTTACACATACACACTGAAAACGAAGCAAGCGACACAGTCAGTCTGATCCAAATTCCCCTAAAGTTGACAAATCCTGAAAGAGCTTATCTAGAATATTCATGCTGTGTTCGTTTACATGCTGTATTATTTCACACTTCGACTTTGATGCTATGATTTTGGGCAGTTTTGGTGTTTCAGGTGATTTTATCATTTTATTTTTTATTTATTTTATTTATTTATTTATTTTTATCAAAGGTGATTTTTTTTTTGGATGGAAATTATAGAAGCAATCTGGCCACCATCCATATCTCCTATTCAAACTACATATACATAAAATACATAGTTTGTATAAAATGCAATTAAAACAATACAAGACAGCACTAGGACCAGTTCCAGTTGGTCATTTAAAATGTGATTATGGTGTTCGACCCCCAAAAACGTTTTGTAATTATTACAAATTGACTATTTTATCATAATCAACATTGCATGTAAATCCCAGAAGACATGTGAAGGTTCACTGGTGAATTTAGATAAACATGGCAACCACTGTTTAATATAACCACCACTGTGCAGAAATCAGTTTGTAAGCGTCTTTACAATGAACCAGCTTAACGTCAGACCACTCTGAACGACTTTGTTTACGTTTCAAGGACTGAATTAGTAAAAGTATTTGAATATTTGGTGGGACTGCCCTTTAGGATGAGCGAATGTGACTGAATCTGCGTTTATCTGAGATCTGCAGGGTCTCGCTGTGCTGCAGCTCGCTGCGCTCAGTTCAAATTCAAATTTAACTAAAACTAACGGTCACTTGAGAGACTCCGCCAGCGAGGACAGCAGGTTAGTACTTTAGTACTTTTTTCTGTTACTGTTTTAGTAAACATTTAGATATAAATTCATATTATTATTATTATTATTATTATTATTATTAACAGACATAGCTAACAGTGACTATAATGGATGTATCATGCGCTAGTAACATTAACTTCAGTTCTGTTCTTCCAGTTAGGAGAACCTATTAACGTTAGCTAGCGTTGTTCCTCAGTGTGGCAGGTTAACAATGTCGGTAGTAACTGTTGTCTGAGACTGAATGGTGTGATACTAAGGTAATCCGTCTAGCTGGCTATGTTAGCTTTTGTTGACTGAAGCGTAGCTGCAGCCCCACAGAGGAAGAAGAGGCGTCGGCTTGATGGACCGTTAGCCGGTTGGCTGAGGTAAGATATCCGGCTAAAGTGTTGGTGAGGTAGTTACCTATTAACATGTCGGCAGCTTTTAGTTAGTTAGTCTTCAAAGCTGCAGCTAGATGTCTCTCAGTGCACTGCTGGTCAGGAAATAAAAAATAAGAGGAAAGTATAACATGTCGAACACATTCTATGAAGTAAAATGGGGAGTGACTTCCGGTTATGGTGGCCACCGTGTAAGACGTGGTGAAAACTGCTCTGCTGCTAATCCTGAAAAAAAACTCAGATACACTTAGTTCTGCAAGATATAAAGCAGTCATTTGTACAGAGCCAATCCAAACTGGCTGACTTCGGGGCTACCCAGAAGGCTAGCAATGCTAGTGATGCTTGTTGTTGCTGCTGCTGTGTGCTAGCTAGTCCATTCACAAAGGAGGCTAGACTGATCCTCATGTAGAGGAACAGCCGATGATAATAATCAAAGTTAGAATTAATGGGGGGGGGGGGATAATTAATAAAGATCAAAACGGATTTGTAATTGGAAGACAAGGATTTTATAATGTCAGGAGAGTATTGAACATATTAAATTATAGTAAAGAAGCTCTAGATACAGTCCTACTGTCCTTAGATAGAGAGAAGGCCTTCGATAGGGTTGGATGGCCCTATCTATTCAGAGTACTGGAAAGATTCAGATTTGGAGAAAAATTCAAAGGATGGGTTCAATTAATATATAATAAACCCACTGCAGAGATTCTGACAAATCAGAACATCTCACAGCCAATAGCTATTAAAAGAGGATGTAGACAAGGATGCCCCTTGTCCCCTTTGTTGTATACATTAGCGATTGAACCTTTTGCAGTAGCCTTACAGTCACACCCACAAATTCATAGAATTACACTAGAACAAAGTGAACATAAGATATCTCTTCATGCTGATGATGTCATCTTGTTTATTACAAAATTAAATAAATCAATTCCAGCTATATTGGAGCTAGTTAAAAAATTGGGTGATATATCAACGTATGCAGTAAATAAATCCAAATCAGCTATATTACAGCTATATTATTATAAATGTAGTTGATGCTAATTATAATCCTGTGTTGGGAAAAATCACAGATGCCATTGATAGATGGATGACTTTTTCCGTCTCATTAATTGGTAGAATAAATATTCCTAAAATGAGCATTCTGCCAAAAAGCATTTTGCAGATGCTACTAAAGTGTGGGAATCTAAAGGACTGGAGAAAATCCAGGATCTTTATCCACTAAGATCTAATAAGATGATGTTATTTGAAGAGTTATAATTTCAATCTAGGTAGAAAAACTTTTCTTTATTTCTTCAGCTCAGAAGTATTGTAAAGGCAAACCAAAACAATACTTCTTAAACCCCCACAATCTATAATTGAAAAAAGGATGATAGAAGACCACTTAAGGAAGAGTATCATTTCAGAATTTTATCTTATCTTACTTTCTAGTTCAACAGAGAATTCACTGAATAAGCTTAAATGGAGCTTGGTGCTTGGAATGGAGACCTGGAAACAGAAATTTCATTATCAGACTGGAAATTAGCTTGTGATGTAATTCATACCAGGAAGCTAAATACACGTCTTAGATTAATTTAATATAAATGGTTAATGCAAACTTATATAACTCCTGTGAAATTAAATTTGTATTATAAAAATATACCAGATATCTGCACAGAGTCTAAAGGAACCCTGTTTCACTGTGTCTGGCAATGTATTAAAACTAGAGGGTTTTGGGAAGAAATAAGAGAGGCAAGTGAGTTGATTGTATCAAAACCTTTTCCGTTAGATGCTAAGATGTTTTTATTAGGTATATATCTCGAAAATCATAATTACAATAAGTATGAGATGATTGTTATGGACATTGTTATGTCTGAAAATGCAAAAAAATTAATAGCACTGTATTGGACGAAAACTATGAGACCAAATATTTCACATTGGAGAAGTCAAATGTTGCAGAACCTTCCAATAGAAAAAATAACGTATATTGTAAAGGATAAACAGGGAGCTTTATGGGTTATATTAAGAGCTTACTTAATGTAGAACTTTAGACAGGCTGTGAGATGTGGGTGTTCCAATTCAGCACGTTCTATCAGCTAAATTCAGTTTCAGTTCAGCACGTTCTAACACGTGATGTTCAATTCAATGTGTAGATTAATGTTTGTAAAACTTTTACATTTGTTATGTGTACTGTTTCTGTGTTCTCTCTGTGTGTGTCTCCACCTCCAGTCCGGGATCCAGTCCAGCTAGTCCACACCAGGCTTTCCGTCTTGCGCCTGTTTCCTGATGGCCCCGCCCTCTCTTGCTGGCTGCCCTGGAACATATACAGAAGACTTGTTATGAGATTTATTGTTGTGTTTTTGGATTTTGGGTTTTGACTTTGACTTATGTGTACCGACTTCTGACTGTTAATCTTGACCTTGATTTTGCCAAGCCCCTTTAACTTGATAACTGTTTGTATATGAACTTTTTGTAGATAGTAAAATACCGGGTGTTGGTGGTGGCTGCCATTTTGTTTGGGGTTTTGTTGTTGTGTTTGTCTAGTTAGGGAGTTAGGTTTCTTTGTGTATTTGTTTTCTTGTTATTTAGTATTGTTTTGTTTTGGAGTTAGTGTGGGTTTTGTTTGTTGTGTTGGCCTGGGTCACCACTGAAGAGATACCGGCGTTTGTAGAGTGTGTAAAATATATGTATTTTTTGAGAAACTTAGTCGGTGGTTTTTGGTCTTTTTTCTTATTTTATTTCTTCCATCTTTTTACCTTTTATGTTACGGCCTGACCCTAGACCGGGTCGTGACATATTGTCCATATTTTGAGTGTATCTTTCACAGCTATTTAAACAGGAAAGTGAAAAAGAAGCTGAAATCAAGAAACCAGCTTCAGCCTAGTAGGATGGGATATGTTGTTTTAGTGTTATGTCAGCGCTACAAGGCTGAAGTAGGTAATAAATATAATGTGTATTAATATAGTATAATATAAATAGGAAGAAAAAGATGTTTTGACCAGTGAGCCACATTTAGGGTAACTGTAATTGAGATTAGTTGGTGAATCACTCCATTAACATTGTGGAAGTCATTATTCAGATGTAATACTCATGTGTGTAATACTGTGCAGTCAGATGAGCTGGTGTTACGGTGCTGATCAGTCGTACCTGTCCAGCAGAAGCTGTGTTTGGCTGCTGATGGCTTCCGCTGCCGCCTCTGCTTCCTTGAGTCCACTTCCAACTCGAAGGTGAGAGATTTACCTGAACCTGTTTACCAAGATACCGTCCAAGTAATGTAATGACCATTCCCAACCAGTTTACGTTCTAACAAGCATGCTTTTGTAAGTGATGCTGACAGGACCCTTCAGAATATTTGAACATGTCTCTTCTCAGAATGTACCAGCAGACCTGTCTCTGTGCGTGTTTGTTTTGGATCGGTGTGCGTTCGTCCGAGCCCTGCAGGAACTGCTGTCCAACCATGAGGATCTACAGGCTGAGGTGAAGAGTGGAGATATTCTTTATTATTTCTTTACAACAGGAGACAAACTATCCACATTACTTGCATCTTATATTTCTTCTCATTGTCTATTTACTCAGGACCACTTGCCTGATACACACTCTCCTGATCGTCTGGAAGGTGGTACTGTTTTTATTTCAATACTAAAGTTAAAAATGTTTTGGATTTGGTTTATATGGAGGACCAAACTCAGTAAATACACTGACCCAAATAAAGTCGAACCATAAACTACGTTAGGATCAGTTAGCTAACTAGCCTTTCCTCACTTCTCTGCTGCACGTGATGAAGTACTTTCTTTAAAGAGGAAAAAAGGAGACCAATTTAAAAAACGGAAGTTGGTGGGAAGCGTGCAATAAGCATGCAAAATCAGACGAAACACTCATGTAAGAGACGCCAAGTCCTGCTCGGCATCTCTAACGAACTCCAGCTTTAGCTTTAGCATTAGCTCATCTGCAGGTACAGCTTCACTAAAATCTCCTCCACAGCCCCGGTTCTGCACTGCTTTGCTTGGGGAGGTGGGCAGTAAAATATAATGCGTGGACATGTTGATAGTCATATTTTTTAAAGCCAGAAATATATTCAGGGCTTGATTCGTGCATAAATGATGTCAGCAGATTTAATGATACTGGCTTAAATGAATATATGAGGTAAAGAAATAAAAATGCTGCATCTGCCTTCAAACGTAAACTTAAAACCTAATGACTGAAGAGTACACTTTGCTTATGTCATTAAAAAAAGATGATCTAATTGTGATTAATTTCAATAAACCCCCTTAATTCATTTAGCATTACACTGATAGAACAACAAAGCTGACAAATGTAAATAGACACAGGCTGAGACCAGAATACTCAGAAGTGGAAACAGAAATAAGTGAGATACTAATATGATTAGACAATTACAATTACATATAAGCCAATCAGAAAAAAGCAAGGAGGGTTCGCCAGGGAGCACGTAATGGAGTAGACGTTTTTAGTTGGGGGCTCCAGGCCAAGCTGATTTAACTCGGTTTTTCTACTATTTATTTTGGAAGTTTGAGTGTTCCTTGGTCTCTGAACTTTACTAGCACGGTTTGGCATCGACACAGCGACAATTTGGTTCTAAATGGCTCCGAAATCGGCCAAAACCTCAAAGGACACGGAAAATTGTCAACCGGCCTTAACTGCTTCTCCTACATGCGGCCTGCCGGAATCCGACGAAACAGGCGCCGATTCTCCTCCAACGTGGGCTAAGAACTTAACAACTTCTGTCCAAGGTGGGCTTGATAATATCTCCTCTCGGCTAAGCAACATGGAGCAAACCCTGTCTCGGCTTACGATTCATGAATTGACGCATTAGAGGCAGCGCTGAATGGGCTAGAGAGAGCCAACGCCACCATGCAGTTGAAAATAGACGATCTGGAAGGCCGATCCAGACGAATAATTGGAATTCCGGAGGGAGCGCCCCACGGATTTTGTGGTTTGCTGCCCAAACTTTTGGATGAAGAAAATTTCAAACTGCCCTTGTGGGTGGACCGTGCACATAGATCGCTCCGTCCTCGCCCGACTGTGGGTGCCAAGCCTCCGTCCATCGCACGGATTCATCTATTTCAGGTCAAGGAAAAGATCTAGCAGCTACGGAGATCTCATGGTCCTCTTCGATTTCAAGGACATAAAGGACTCATCTTTCCGGACTACACCAGCTCCGTTATGGAGAAAAGAAAGCAATTCACGGAGGTGTTGCAAGAGCTCAGGAATTTGAAACAACTCACTTTCGGTATCCTGCAAGGCTTCATGTCGAGGTCATTCACGGAGCTTTTCTGATCTGGCAGAAGCGAAGACATTTGTGAGTTCTGTTTCGAAGACTAACAAGGATGAGTGAAGGGTGAGCTTAATCAGTCTTCTGACCTACAAAGAGGTCAAATCTGAACATTACCTAAGAATTTGTTCAAAACTACTTGTTATCGTTCGGCTTAGCTGTGGGTCAAACTGTGTCCTGTTGTTTCATTATTATTTTTAACACTGCCGTGTTTACAGCAGTCTTTATTTTTTATTTTTCTATACTCTTTATTTTGATTCTTCACTGTTAATATTTCTTTCTTGCGCAAAAAGGTTTGCGTAGTATAGGTAGTTACTCTATAGCTGTTGGCCTACCTAAACTTATGGGATTATTTAAACTAATGGGACATTCCCGGGGTGGGAATAGGTCTATTTGTGGGTTTGGGACTGAGGGGTGGGTTTTTTCTTTTTTTAGTTGTATGTCTTCTTTTCTAGTTGTCAGTTTTTTTTCTTGTAGTTTCTTTGTTCTCTTCAGATAAGGTTACTCCTGTTTACTGTCAGATTTCATCTAGGATTAAAACTTGTACTTCTGGCATCACCTTAGCCTCATGTTAGTGGAATGGGTCATCCAATCAAAACGGGTCGGGTTTTCTCACATCTGAAGATGTTAAAGCTGACATCATTTTTTTGCAGAAAACGCATATTAGCCCCACCCAGCAATCTATGCTTAGAGCACACTGGATATCCCAGGTATTCCAGGCCTCATTTTGTTCAAAAGCTAGGGGTGTGGCTATTCTTTTAAAAAATTATCCCATTTCATCTTGAGAAGATGATAGCAGATCCACAGGGCTGATACATTATTGTATTCATTAATTCATTTCCTCTCACACTGATTAATATCTATAGCCCTAATTTTGATTGTCCTGATTTTTTTCGGAAACTTTTTGGTCTGATCCTACTTGCCTTGAACATTATTATGGGGGGCGATTTCAACTGCTATTTAGATCCATATCTGGATAGACTCTCTACTAAGACTCCACCCACATTGGCCACAGTACAAACTCTTAATAATCTACTCAAAGCAGGGAACATGGTGGATATCTGGAGGCTATGTCATCCAACTGGCAGGGACTATTCATATTACTCACATGTACATAAGTCTTCTACACGGATTGATTTATTTCTTTGTGTCTTCTGAGTTAGTTTCCAAAGTTTGCAATGTTAAATATCATAATATATTAATATCCGATCACCCACTTACATGTGAGCTTCAGAACATTGTCTCCAAACCAGCATATGCATGGCAATTTAATCATAATCTTCTATCAGAACATGAAGGTAAAGTTTGCAGAATTTGCAGAATTTAACGATACAGCAGATGTATTAGACTCCACTCTCTGGGAAACGCTCAAAGTTGTTGTCTGTGGCTACATCTTGGCATTCTAATCCTCAAAGAAAAAATAAATGAATCAGAGACTTGTCAAAATTGAGAATATGCTAAAAATATTAGAACAGAAATATAAGTCTTTCCTTTCAACTTCAGATTATAATAAAATTTTACAACTTAGGTATGAACATAATACTATTCTCAGTCAGAGCGTTGAACACCTTTTACTTAAACTCAAGAGGAAACAATTTGAGTTAGTAGACCAATCAGAGGGACTTTTGACATGGCAGCTTAGAGGAATTCGTGTGACACAAGTCATTCATAGGATTCAGTCAAGATCAGGGGATTTAATTATGGATCATAAGGAGATCAATAATAGATTTAGAGATTTTTACACAGAATTGTACTCAGAATCTGATCTGGATTCTTTTTTTAAAGATCTTGCCTTGCCGAGGCTATCTGACTCAACTAGAGAGTCACTGGATTCCCCTGTTACTCAGTCTGAGATCCCTGAGGCCATTAAAAACTTCCCTTCTGGTAAAGCCGTTGGCCAGATAGTTTTGGATGTGAATTTTATTTATTTTTTTCTTCCAAGCTCTGCCAGTTTCTGCTGAGAATGTTTGACGAGTCTATTGCAAACAAACTATTCCCTGATTCTTTATATCATGCCAACATTTGTCTTTTGCTGAAAAGGGGAAGGAGGATACAGACTCAACTCCTTTTTCACTTCAGCCTGGTGTTCGACAAGGAGATCCCCTCTCCCCACTTCTTTTCAATATCACATTAGAGCCTCTTGCAGTGGGAATACGGAAACATCCAGATATTCATGGTATTAAACTAAGAGATTTGGAGGCTCTAGTCATTCTTTATGCAGAGGATTTGCTCCTGTTGATTAGTAGAATAAATGCAGTTAAAATGATTCCACTCCCAAGAATTTTATATCTTTTTCAAAATCTTCCTATTTTTCTCCCAAACTCCTTTTTTCAACAACTGGATGCAATTGTCTCATCCTTTGTCTGGGCTGAGAAGACCCCATGTATTTCCAAAATTCATTTACAGAAAGCTTCAGGCGATGGTGGACTAGGCCTGCCCAACTTTAAACACTATTATTGGGCTGCAAACGCCAGAGCAATTTCCTTTTGGCAACTGGGATCGCGAGAAGGACTCATTTTGGATTCTACACCACTGTGGGTTAAATATGAGGCTGGATCAGTTACAAAGACATCCTTACTGTTTTCTAAGGTGTCTCACCTAGCAATACTTTAATAAATAATCATTTCATTATTAAAAACTCACTTAAGACCTTAAACCAGATTAAATGCTTTACTAATGCACCACTAACTTCCAATCATACTCCTTTTCTGTTTTCGAAAGCAAAGGACTAAGAACTATAGAGGACTTATATGTAGATGGGACCTTTATTTCATTTAATCAATTGAAAGATAAATTTAACCTTTCTCATATAAATTTTTTCTGTTATTTACAGCTTTGGCATTATGTAAGACAAAATATTTCTCATTTTGAATCAAAGCCAAGTGATCACACATTATATTCGTTTTTTACGCACAGACCCCACATCTAAACTATTGATTTCACATTTTATTTACTCCAGACTAAATTTAGAGAGGCTTGGGCGAGAGAGATTGGTAGTGAAATTACAGAAGAGGTGTGGGTGGAGAGTTTGTCTCTGGTATTACGCTGCTCTGTAAATTCTCGATACAGGCTGATCCAGTTTAAGGTGCTTCACCGGCTGCGTTATTCCAGGACTAAATTACAGAAGATTTTTGAATCCATCCCACCTCTTTGTGAAAGATGCAAAATTGAGGAGGGCTCTTTGACTCATCTGTTTATAACTTGCCCTGTGCTGCAGACCATCTGAATTTTTGATTGGCTTTCCAAAACTCTTGAAATAAAATTAGACTTTGATCCCATAATCGTGATATGCTGGTGATTATTATTATTTACCTTCTCTTACAAGATACAACAGGTGATGATGGCTGCTATGATTGTGGCTAAGAAGCTGCTCCTTTTAAATTGGAAATCGCCTTCAGCTCCATCGTTCAAGCATTGGCTAGCTGAAATGCTTAATGTTGCCTCTATGGAGCATTTAAGTAGCCGTGGACCAAGTGCACAGAGGTACATTAACCAGATTTGAAATCCAATAATCAGTTATCTTAAGTAAATGTAAGACCATCATTTGCTTGCCATTTTTCTTTTTTTCTTTTTTTTCTCCTTCTTTAATACTGCTACTGCTAATGTTACTGTCACCATAGTTGTTATTTTTATTATTATTATCACAATATTATTCTGGTTTTATTTATTTATTTATTTATCTATTTATTTATTTATTTATTTATTTATTTATGTGCTTTATAGGAGGGGCTTGGGTTAGATTGTCTGATATGAACATTTTTTGTTTGGTTGAACTGATTATACAACCAAAATAAGCTAAAATAAAGTATAAAAAAAAAAAGAAATAAGCAAGGACATATCTTCACACTGCACAGCAAAATGCCTTCTTGTGATTGGTTCAGAGATAATAGCTGTTGCTTGCATTGTGATTGGGGGTAGCAAAGACAAAATCTAGCAAAAAAAAAAAGCTTCAGTGACTAAACGATTGTCCTGCTTTGATTAATGTAAACAGGCCTGAATCTTAAACTGGCCTGCATTTATATTTAATCAGTAATTTAAACATGTGCGTCTGCGCTGGACGTCTCGTACGGCTGTTTTATTTCTGAATGAAATGGTTTCAGATGTTTTTCACTGTGAACGTCTTCGTTTGTCTTTGTGCTGCTGAACACGAAGTCGTCAGTTTTTAGTTAAAGAAGCTACCAGGTAGCCTGAACTGACATTCTGACAGACTTAGCAACAGTAACTAAGGGGAGGGGGGCGAGGAGCTTCCTCAGAACTCTGAACGTGTCATCGATGATGTCACAATGCACGCCGCGGAATCTGTAGGTTATATAAGACAGCGTCACACACAACTCATCATCAGAGTTTTGTAGCGAGTCTAGAGAACAGACGCTAAACTACAAGACTCATCGAATTCAAGCAGCAGCGAATAGTGATGGAGAAGAAATCTGCTCTCACTGGTAACTTCACACAGTCCTGTCTGAGTTTAGAGAGTTAGAAACTAATACTTGGTCAATTTGATGAAACTACACACTTAAAAAAGAAGCTTCTTCAAGAGTTCCTCCAAAATATTTGTCGTATATAGAACCATAGACACTTAGTGAACCCTTTGTATGATTAAAGGGTTCTTTACATGATTCTTTTTAGAACCCATTTGTAAAGGGTCCTGTGTGGCACTTAAAAAGTGTTCTGTTTTTGTTATGATGCTTTTTAGAACCTGAAGAACCCTTTCATGATACACAGAACCTCTTTAGTCATGCAAACAGATCTATATCGTTTACTCAGGAACCCTTTTTAAAGTTTTTTTTTAAAGCAGTTTGGCTCACTTTATCATTTACGTTGGATTTTGGTTGGAAAACGAAGGTTATTCCACAACGTACTTCAAACTGAGATGGGATTTGGATTCTTATGGATTCTCATTGGAGAAACTATTGAAGGAGCTCTCAGAAACATGCATCAGGTCTACCTGGAATCTGCATTAAGGCCTGAGAGATAGAAAATGAAATATGAGAGACTAAATGTAGTACAAGGTGTCAGTCACTATAACTGTACTGACTTAACAATAATGCACACTGCTGTAGTTTAAAGGGGAACTCCACCCATTTTTCTAAAGTTCCACATAACTAAATGATAAAGATGTAAACAGTCTTTCCAAATCACAAATATGCAAGTTTTCACATTCTAGCTTCCATAGTGGTGCACTAACTATCGAGTGTGGATACCGTATTTAAAGTCCTACATTGTGCACTATGTAGTGAGTAGGGAGACTTAGAGTTTTCAGAATTAGTGTTATATCAGATTTATAAGCACTTATATAGTCAAAGATTTGACATTAAACAGTGCTGTTTTATCATCATGTGTTAAGTATTAGGTGACAGGAAGTTTAAAGAAAATCATGAAATGGCAGCAGTATAGATAGGTGACTGGACATTGTTCCCCTCATTTAACCGTCAGTGGATACTTAGCAATGATACCTCACTCTAAACGGAGTACAATTGTTGCTTTTCAAGGAAAGAGGAAAAGAGAAGAGACGGAGTGCAGCCAGGGTGCTGAAGTCCCGGGAGCAAGCAACGTTTCCAGGCCTGAAGCCCCACCAAGTAAGAAGAGGAAGAGTTCAGAGATTACAAATCAGGGACACATCACAGAGACAGGTCAGTCCACTCTCCCCTATATCGTAAAATGAAATGCTGTCACTGAGGAAATGTGATTGGTTAGAAAGATGCAGTCCAAAGATGGTGGAGTAGAAGAAAAAAGTATTGATAGGTTACTGAGCATTGTTCCCCTTATTCAACCGTCAGTGGATACTTAGCAACGATACCTCTCACTCTTAAGGAAGTACAATTGTTGGCTGAATACTTGTTAATGTTGATTATTATTATAAACAACTTCTGACACAATTTTTAAGAGAATATTTAACCATGTGTATGTTGCCCAAGAGCAACATTCCCTATGATCAAATCAAACAAGTCCTCTTGTGGAAAAGAGAGATGGGAAAACGATGGGAAACAAGAGTAAAGCAACACACGTACAGTACAGTTTGTGTAATACACAATGAAGTCAGTGCAAGAAATATAACACAACAGAAGATG
Organism: Megaleporinus macrocephalus; assembly: GCA_021613375.1. NCBI lineage: Eukaryota > Metazoa > Chordata > Actinopteri > Characiformes > Anostomidae > Megaleporinus > Megaleporinus macrocephalus. The sequence goes on along the minus strand of CM038712.1, from coordinate 6,625,693 downwards.
ATGCAGCCACAGGGCCCGTACATTCCTGTTTGAGTTTAATTTGGGGGAAGCCTCGATTTTTAGTCTGTTAGTTTCTCCTGGTTGCCAGCACAGTATGAGCACATTCAACTATCAATCAGCACCAAATAACCACATTTACATTTACAGCATTTAGCTGACTCTCTCATCCAGAGTGAGTTACCAGTAAGTAACTGGTACTAGTAAGTACTAGTAAAGAGAATATAACACAGCGTATCCATCTATTACTATTACTACACAGACATACAGCTCATGTTCTATGAAGTAAATGTTACTTTTTTAAATGAACATCCTGCACTGCAGGTGGCGTAAAGAGAAAAAGAGAAGAGACAGAGGGCAGCCAGCGTTCTGAAAACCCGGGACCAAGCAAGGTTCCGAGGCTTCAAGTCCCATCAGTTAACAATAAGGAGTCCGAGAATACCAACCATTCAGAGGAATTCTCGATCCAGGGACAGAGGAACGCCTCAGTGCCAGGTGAGTCTGCTTTCCCCTATACTGTAAAATGAAATGCTGTCACTGAGGAAATGTGATTGGTTGAAAGATGCAGTCTAAAGTGTTGATGGTGGAGTAGAGTTAAAGTAACAATTTTGAGAATTACTGTTCAAAAAGTGGTGTACATTCAGAATTTAACAGAATAAGCATTACTGTGGATCCTTCACTCTAGTGGCAGGTCTTTTAGTAGGTCCAGAGGTGACCAGAACCTTACATATTCAAATGATCATCTTGTACTCAGGTGCTACACGTCCAAAAAGAAAGAGGACGCAGAAACGATGCAGCCTGTGTGCTGAAGTTCTGGCAGGGAAGAAGATGAAGAGGAAGGAATCCAACCCAGTTTGGTCCACTGGTTAGATCACTGCATTTAATTTCACTTCACTCTGTAATCTAGTTGACAGATTCCACAGCATCCTTCATAGCCAGTATGTTTGATTGGTGAAACTGTGTTAAGTGATCCAAATAGGAATGATGTTCATTTGCACATTTTTTCTTATAGGAACTTTGGAATCGTGCTATATTGTTGGAGGCTTGCTGGGCGAAGGAGGCTTTGGCTCTGTGTTTAAGGGATGGCGTATTTCCGATGGACTACAGGTTTTGCTCACATCTCAGATTACTTTTTAAATGGTTATTATTTTCCTGCTTTCTTTTCAGTGATAGTAATACTAGAATATCTTTGGTCTTTGTTCGTAGGTGGCCATTAAAATTGTCTGGAAACGTTCGATTACTGGCCTACCAGAGGTGCCTATGGAAGTGGCTCTGATGGAGAAGGTGAGCCAGCCACCTGTCTGCCAGAACATCATCCGACTGATCGAATGGTTTGATGAGTTTGAGCGGTATGTTCTAGTCCTGGAGCGCCCACCATCGTGCACGGACATCCAGGCCTACATTGAAAAAGTGTCTTTTATGGAGGAAGAAATGGCCCGGACAATAATGCTCCAAACTTTAGAGGCAGTGAGTCACTGTACTGCCAGAGGTGTCATACATCAGGACATCAAACCGGAGAATCTGCTGATCAACACAGATACCTTAGAGGTGAAGCTTATAGACTTTGGCTGCAGCGACCTGATCAGGACAGACGGCTCTTCCGCCTTCAGAGGTAAGTTGAAACACTAATAGCTCCTCCTTGTGGAGAATTATAAATTAAAGATGTGAATCACATGGTCACTTAGCTGCTACATGAACTACAATGATTATCTGTGCTATTTTATGTTCGCAGGCACGACTTTATACGCCCCTCCAGAGTACTTTCTGAAAAATAAGTATCACGCAGATCCAGGAACGGTTTGGTCGCTTGGTGTCACGCTGTTCAAGATGGTTTGTGGACGCCTTCCCTTTTCCAAGATAACGGCAATCACCTCAGGAAATAAAGATTACTACAGAGATGACCTGTCCGAAGGTAAGATTAATAGGAATGTCTGGGCAAACATACCTTTGACCTGTACTAAGTAGAAGATACTTTCAAATATGTACAGTAGAGGCCGGACGTCCCTCAACATAGTTTATAATAGTGTATTTGTTCATATCAAAGTTACATCCCACCTTTTTACTGTTAGTCCTTCTAAACTGATTATTGATTAAGTATCTCTCTCTCATCTGATCCCATCACTCTGTACAGAATGCCGTGATCTAATAGAAGGGTGCCTGCAGAAAAATCCATCTGACAGGCCTAGTTTGGAGCAGATCAAGGAACATGAATGGTTCCAGCGTTCCGGCCAGCCTTAAGATCAGTTCAGCCAGACAGAGCCAGGAGAACAACGAGCAGAAAGAATAATCAGTATCGTCCCAACATCAAGCAGCCATAACATCAAAACCATATACTTTTATATATGCACACTGTCCATGTTATCAGCTCCATGTACAATACAGGTGCATGTTGTAGCTGTACAACTCATTCTTCATTCATTCCTGAGATAATGGCTGCCCTCCTGTCCTGCCGAATGCTGTTGGAAGACTAACCATCAGGGCCTCCTCCTCACCTGACACCAACCGGACCTCCTCTTTCTTGCCATCTGCTACACATCTGCTACAGCACTGATTCTCTCAGCTTTTATTTACAATTTAGATGAATTAATTGTAAATAATTTTTGACCAGAGGAGGATGGTTCTCCCTTTGTGAGTCTTGGTTCCTCCCAAGGTTTCTTCCTCCAGTCTTGAGGGAGTTTTTCTTGCCACTGTCGCCTCTGGCTTGCTCACTGGGGAATACATGTTGTAGCTGTATGTGTTCAAACTTCTGTAAAGCTGCTTGTGAAAAACTCCATACAAATAAACTAGACTTGAATCAGTGGTCACAGGATGTTGAGGTGTATAACAACTCCAGCAGCGCTGCTGTGTCTGATGTTGCACTCATACCAGCACAACACACTCTAACACACCACCACCATGTCAGTGTCACTGCATTGCTGAGAATGATCCACCTCCATAACAGTACCTGCTCTGTGGAGGTCCTGTAGGGGTTAAAGAATATGGCGTTCTTTTACTGTCAAAGGTCAAGATCACTCTTTTTAAGTGCGAGAGCGTGATTTACGCAGCACTCACTGATGTTCACGCTCAGATATATCCTGCTCTCGCACGAACATAATCTTCTTCTGTTTACTGGGGTGTGCGTGCGCACCTCAAACGTCTCCGGTGCGCTCGCGAATCTTTTTATGCTCTTGCGCTCGGAATTAACCACAAACAACACTGCCATAAGTCGTCAGTCAATCAAATCAGACCTACAATCAGAATCGGACTTTATTGGCCAAGTATTCTCACACATACAAGGAATGTGTTTTTGGTTAGAGTAGCTCACAGTGCACGATAACTGACATTACAGAATTAACAAACACACCCAACCTACACACACACACACACACACTCATACAATTACATACACGCACAGACACACCTGTAAACTTAAAATGTGCAGAGTTGTATATGTAGAGTAAAACGTTAAGAGAGGAGTTAAAAGTCTGATAGCCACTGGTAGGAATGACCTCCTGTGGCGTTCTGTAGTGCATTTTGGCTGAATGAGTCTTGCACTGAATGTGCTCCTGTGTCTCATCACTGTGTGATAAAGAGGGTGAGAGACATTCTCTATGATGGTCTGCAGCTTAGACAGCATCCTCCTCTCAGACACTGCCGTCAGCGAGTCCAGCTCCACACCCACAACATCACTGGCTCTGCGGATCAGTTTATTAAGTCTGTTGGCATCTGCCACCCTCAGTTCTGCCCCAGCATGCTGTCTGTACACTGTCTGTAGTCTGTAGTGGCCAGTGCCATCCTATACGCTGTTGCATGCTGTGGCACAGGGCCGGCCCTTCCATTAGGAAATATAGGCAAATGCTAGGGGCGCCGTCTGTCCAGGGGGGTGCTCGCGTGCATGCTTTTTTTTTTTTTTTGAACAATTAATAAACAATTACTAAATATGAAAACAAGCAAAGTCCACATAATCATAACTTCATTGTTTAATGATATTAGTCTAATGAATAATTATTATAATAAGAACACACAACACTTATCCCCCTTCCCGCCCCCGCGCTCTCTGCGCACCTCGTTACTGTTTCTCTGTGAGGAAAAAGACAGCACCACAGAGTGAGTGACATCTCCCCGAAAAGATGTCTAAAAGGCAGAAGACCTCTGGTGCCCAGGGCAGAAAAAAGAGAAAAGTTTTTAAAGTTTCTGCTTTTTTGTGGTTTCATTTTTGGGTGGGACAATTCTACCTGTTTCTGATATTGGGTGGGACTGTTTCTGTACATCCTGGGCCACCAGAAGACACATTCTCAACCTCATGACCTTCCAGTGAAGCAGCATTACATGATCATATCCCTGCACTACTTTATGTAAAATAGTTTTCAAATATTTTTTGTGCATCACCTTTATACTTATTTATGATTAAACTGTTATATTTATAATTCATTTACTTTTATTTGTTTCTTTAACAATAAAAACAACAACTCAAAAACATAAAGTTAGCAGTGTCTGTGTTAGTGTATAAACCCAATGATTGATGATGCAGGGGGCTCCAACCAAAATCCCGCCTCTGGCACCACATTGGTCAGGGCCGGCTCTGCTGGAGCAGCAGGCTGAGGAGTGAGAGAACATCTGGATATGTATGTATGTAGTAGACTGTACAGAGAAAGAAGAGTGAGAGAACATCTGGATATGGATGTATGTATGTAGTAGACTGTACAGAGAAAGAAGAGTGAGAGAACATCTGGATATGGATGTTTGTATGTATGTATGTATGTATGTATGTAGTAGACTGTACAGAGAAAGAAGAGTGAGAGAACATCTGGATATGGGTGTATGTATGTAGTAGACTGTACAGAGAAAGAAGAGTGAGAGAACATCTGGATATGTATGTATGTATGTATGTAGTAGACTGTACAGAGATAGAAGAGTAAGTAGTCTACTACATACATCCATATCCAGATGTTCTCTTACTCTTCTATCTCTGTACAGTCTACTACATACATACATCCATATCCAGATGTTCTCTTACTCTTCTATCTCTGTACAGTCTACTACATACATACATCCATATCCAGATGTTCTCTTACTCTTCTATCTCTGTACAATCTATTACATACATACACCCATATCCAGATGTTCTCTCACTCTTCTTTCTCTGTACAGTCTACCACATACATACATCCATATCCAGATGTTCTCTCACTCTTCTTTCTCTGTACAGTCTACTACATACATACATCCAAATCCAGATGTTCTCTTACTCTTCTATCTTTATACAGTCTACTACAAACATACACCCTATCCAGATGTTCTCTTACTCTTCTATCTTTGTACCAAAAGCAGGTTCTTTTATTTCATCTTGAAAGATGGAGAGGTTCCATCATCAATACAGACCAACAGAAACACTCACACCGCTATTACAGAATATTCACATTTTATATCTTTGTGTAGGGGGTGATTTACATAGCCCCTCCTCTTTTACCTTCTCAGTAAACAGAAAGACATGTTTTTATTCAACCAGTCTCAGATGTCATCCTTAATAAACATGACTGTTGATGATGTCATTTGCATATCATTATTGTACAATACAGAACACTCTTTCTTTCTAAGCTACTGCTGAGTTTGTATCTTTCTGCTTATCTCTGTCTGGTTCTTCATAGCCCTCAAGGATGCAGCCTGAAACACAGACTGTATTCTTTCCAGCTATGAGTTTATTATAAAATAGCTTTTCCCAAATTATCTAGAAAAGGAGGGCCCCCGGTCTGCTATCAACAGGTGGAGATGCATGAACAGGCCAGTGTTACCAACAAGGCCATGCTAACCCCTGCCTGGTGTGTTCAGGCCTAAGGGTTCAAATTAAGGTTGCTGCCCTGACATGAACTAGAGTTTCTGGCCTACAGGTCAGGCTGTGTATTAATTTTCTAAAAATTAAAATTACTATTTAAAATAAAATACATCATTAAATAAACTTTATTCCCTCACTCCACAGCTTTCTGTAGCACATTAAACACCATGACTTAAATTACTCCCCACATTTCCCCCCTTTGTAATTTCAAAAATTACAAACAAGAATTTCGAACTCTGCATTTTTCCTGTTTTTTGTGCATATGAATAAACCTGGTCCGATTAGTTGTGTGTTTATGTCAGAACTTTATATATATATTATATAATATGTAAAATTAGAAAAAAATACTTTTGAATCATGCAGTTGGATAGTTAAATATTAATGTGTGTGAGATTAAATGATTGGGATTAAATAAAGATGAAATGCAAATATAAATGAATAAAGTAATGTGAGTTTAAATGAGATCACTACCATTATCTAACATTTACCTTCTGTAATTAAAGAATATGACAGAGCAGGGTAAGAAGAATAAACCGAACTGAAACGTACACATCCCTACAGGGACGGCCATGAAATAAAAACATTTAGAACTGTCCTCAGACATACGTCTGCTGGGTGACTAACTGAGAATCCTTATCGGGGTGATTGACTCAGTGCTCCAACTCTAGGTCTGAACTTTTTTTTCAGAATCCTAGGGCCGGTTGCAGTCTGAATTGCCAACCAACATCCTCCCCCGCCCTTCGGGCTTTTTAGACATCAGATCTTAAAAGCACAACCCATTTTAGGGTCTGCCATCTTCACACCCGATGACAGAGTTAAGGCCAATAGGCAAAACCAATTGTACAACCCAATTATTAGCTTACTCAACCTACCATACAACGCACATCCCTCACAAAGATATGTGGATATATATTTTTAGCTAAGCTTAACATTTCTCATTCCTAAGAAACAAGAAAGGCATTTGCAATGCATTACAGATATGTATGAGAATATAAATGGATAACTATGAATAAAAATAAAACAAAATCATCACAACATACATTTTGTAAAAAAAGAAAGGCATGCATACATGAGACTGTATACACATGGCGATGAAGATGAGATGGAATCTTCAGCACTTAGTGACTTTACGCCACTTAGTGAGGCCTGTTGCGGACCAGAGGGAGAGGTTACTAGCACGTCACCCCTGTCAGTTCATAGTGCTCCACACAGGGAGTAGGTTGGACCCTACAAACGAGAAGAACAGTGTTTGGTTCTTCCTCTTGAACTCCAACCACTCCAGTGAATGTGGATAACGGTTTCGTGACCATACCACGAATGAAAGGCACAACACAACATGTCAGTCCTAACAAAATCAACAAAAAGATGACCAAAATCATACCCATCCTAAACAAGACAGCTATTCTATTTACCAGAAGTCAACCATTCAAACCACCCCCCCTTCAGGGGAGAGTCCCTGTGTGTTTGACACATGTTCATCTCTAAGTTCCCTCAATTTAGCCATTATGTGAGTGAAATTACCATCAACTGCTGTGTTCATAGGAATATAGGTACAGCAATCATCACCAAAGAGAACACAAACTCCATCATCTGGAGCTCTCATAGTATCTATCACAAATCTGTTCTGTAAGACCATTCTGGACGTGGCGTCTAGTTGTTGACCTAATGATTGCAAGGCGTCAATGGTGTAATTCATAAACCTCTGCTGATTGTACCAGATATAATTGATCCAGTGTGCATTTTTGTAATTCTGAAACCAAGGAAAGAATCCAACCCAATTATCAAAACTTGCGTATGACATTGCTTAAAGGTTCCACTGGAATGTTTGTAGGAACTCCTGAATAAGTCAAAGAAGGTTGTTCTAGTACTTTGTCTTTGTCTGATAACCAAGTAGTTGAAGTAGTTGTTTTCCGTCAGCACGTGGCCAAAAAACATCAGCTACTGGTATCGTTCCTTCAGTCAGATTAACTTGTATAGTCAGTGTGTCAGTAGTTATGTCCCACCCATTAGCATTTAGCTTAACCTCACATCTGCTGGCAATGTTTGTTTGTGTCTGCAGGGTGTTTTTACAGAAATAGTATGAATGAATTAACCCATGGTCTTGTACCACAGGAGGAGTTGGTGTAATGGGTTTAGATGATCTACATGTTGAGAAATAAGAAATGTAGTGGGCATTGAGATGGTGCATTTCTACAGTCTGCTAACCCTCCTAGTGGAATGATCGTAGAAATTCCTCTTCGGGTATAGCAAGCTATGCAGTCACTGTCAGTCATCTGTCACTCCCATCTGTCAGATTCCATGTTTGATGCACCAGAGAGTACTCTGGATCAATGACTGCACACCTTACACGTTCCTGTCGTTTAGTAAATGATGCACTAGTATTACTGTGCATGTTACCAGTAGATTGATGAATTCACTAGTGTGTGGATACAGTACACTAGTGCTCGAATGCACCTTACCACTGTTTGTGTACGGCTCACTGTATCCTGGATACATTTTACCAGTGTGTGTATGCGGCGCATGAGTGTATGGATACACCGTGTCTGTGATCCACGCGTCAGATGCATTTGTGTGTTCTGTGAATGCAGCATTGTATACATTAAATGAGTAATACTGAGACAAAATGATGGTTACAATTAACACAGAAATTACAGAAAGTACACACAAACTTCCCCTCAGTTCACAGAGTCCTGGGTGTCTGAAGGGATGCCAAGGAGGCTGAATGTCCATTGTCTTTATTATTCACAGTCAGTGTCCTGTCCTGTATGGAAAATCAATGTGCAAAGTCGCAAACTAAACTAAGGCGGCGCTAGGCTCACAGCTTAAGCTGAAAATACTGTTTGTTGGAGTCTGGATGACTGCTTACCAGCCGTAGCCTACGACTCTTCACTTACGTCAGTCAGAATCATCATCCGTTCCTCCAGCCGGAGGTGTAGATCGAGTGATGCTCCTTGTCACTGGTCTGGAAACGCCACTTGGCCCTGCGGCTGCTTGATCCCGCGTTTTTCCACCTGCGATATCACCTTGGGCAGTGTCAGCTGGTTGTTGAGGTCTCAGGAGATCTGGAGGTCTGGAACAGTGATTCAGATGTATTCAGACGCTTCGTCCCTCTACGTTCACAGCGGTGGGAGTTGCTAGAGTCACCTTGAAAGGTCCTTCGCGTCTTGGTTCATCCCAACATCGTTTAAATGTTTTAACGTAGACATAGTCACCTGGGAGTACATCAGTCAACCGTTCATCAGCGAGCCGGGCATTCCTGGCTTCAGTTGCTCCTTTCACAATCATGTGGGGTCCCCTCATCAGGCGTAGCCAATCTCTCCGCTGGATTTACTTGGGTGCATCTGCGTATAGTCAAGTCTGGTGCTGGGCATCATAGACTGTGGAGTCTCGTCCAACATCGTCACCTCTCACCTCCCTCCTTGTCACACTGTCAAAACCATATGCAACACAAGCCAACATCCAACGTCCAATACTCAGGCATTATAACATTGTAGAAATTATAATAAAAAAAAATTATTTTACCAAATTATAAAAACAACTGCACAAAAAATAAAGGATATGTTAGTGTGAGAATCTCCAATCACCCTCCAACTTCAGGACAAAACAAAATCATCAGTTTCATGGCCATTTACATGACATCTAAGAGGCGTAGGAGTGGTGACAGATGTCCCCATACCATGTATGAGAACAAGTGTGTCTTCATCTCAGCAATGGACATGCTGGGGCCTATTGCACACCAGTCCCCATGTGAGACTCTCCTCGCTCTCTGTCATCCCTGCCATGGATCACTTAAGCAGCTTTGCATGATGTTTATTAAGCCGGTGTCTCCCAATAGCCTTCAGTTTTCCATCCTTATGAGAAGAGCTCACTGCAGACAAAATTCTCAAAACATGACATGTGAGAAGATTTCCAGATATGATACACAAACCAGATGCTGTTAGTAACAGAGAGATTCTGAAGAAAAGCAGATAACAAGCTTCATTTCTGTGTATGTGCGTTTGAGCCATCAAAGCAGCAAAAAAGTCTACTTTTTTTTTTACTTAAAAGATTGGAACTTCATAAAGAATGATTTAATAAACTTAAAAGATTACACAGGCTAATACCAGCAACAAATTATTATACAGATTAATATCATATTGCAGTGTGACATAAGCAAACTTTGCTGTTTATATTCTTATGGGGCCAGTCATTTATATGTAAGGCTAAATTATTGTATCCAACGAAAAAGAATTGAAGCAGAAATATATGATTTGAGGAAAACATGTTTTTCTTAATCTAATTATGACCTAACCTAGATGAACCAGTAATCATTCTGCGTCACCACCAGATATAAATATTTGACACAGATATAATATTTTTTGAACACCTACTTTTTCCTAATATAAACTTTTAAAATGAAGTAAAACTCCTAAACACCCAACATACCACGCTCAAATGAGTTAGCGGAACATTAAGAATAGAACCAAACTTCCATATTTGTGACACTGATATATAATGAAATCAGCTTCTCTGCTGTGGTCTGAAAATAAACCCTAAACAATAAAAAATTACAAAATAAAAATTACTTTGAAAAAACAACTATCTAACTTATCCACTCATAGTTTCTGCTTTTAAGACGTGACTCAAACACACAGAGACTGTCTAGCACTAAAAAATGGATCAGTTTGGAAAAAATCAGAGCAAAGCCGGGTTAGAAAGAATTAAAGGTGCAGTAAGAGAGTTCAGAGAATGTTTTACCTCTCTCAGCACTAAGAGGCTCCTAAGGGTCTCAGAGAGAGAGAGAGAGAGAGAGAGAGAGAGAGAGAGAGAGTGGGAGGGAGGGGGTCTGGAGAGATAGAAGGTCTGTGGCAAGATTGAGAGCTGTCTCCCCCTCCCAACACAGATTTGGTCAAAAGAACAATTGCTGCATGTTTTATTTTTTATTTTTGCAGCATAAACATAAAATAGCCTTAATACTCTCTTACTTTCTGGCCAAACAGCAAAATTGATATAGTTTTAATTTCCAAAGGTTCTAGCCATCTATAATTTTCTTTACCATCAATTAGTAATGTTTATGGATGCTGAGGTCTAACAAAAATATATAAACTGTTAATTTACTGAATATTTATACATGACCTCATTATAAAATATGTCATACAAGGTATTATTATTATTATTATTATTATTAAGCTTCTTATTCTTATTATAAGTATTAGTACAGCTTTCGCCCTTCTCTTTATTTAGATTCAAATGAACTGACACACATTTAAAGGCCTTTTAATTCTGTCCCTCTCTAGAAGCTCGGTTTGGAGTTATCCGCTGAGCCTGAGCTACTGAGCTCTCTGCACTTTGTGAGTGCCTGAAGGATTTTATATGTCGTTTGCACCTGGACTGGCGCTTTAAATCTTTTAACTGGACAGAGCTCTCTCCGTCTGCGGAGAACCGTACTTGCTCGGACTGAAGCTACGTACTCGCCTGGACTGCAGCGCGCTGATCTCGGCCAGTCTCCAATCCCGACGGCAGCCACTCCCGCTACCGAACACGGAAATCCGCAATACTAGGTGACGGAGGTGTAATGAGTTTATCCCCCTACTAGACTTTTTAGTAGTCCTTAAACCTATGAGCGCTTCCATGGCTCCTAGCTTTCCCTAATCAGAAACCACTGAGCTCTATCATTTTCTATTCATTTTCTTGTCAAACCAATTTGTTCCCCATGGCCGTACATTTAACAAATATGCGCAACGTGAACAATGAAACAAACAACAGGTATTTTTTTAGCAAATAACAACAAACAGCACAAACAGCATATATTCACAACGCCACAAACAGCCAATGTTCACAATGCAACAGGACAGACCAACACAGACAAAACATGTCTGGAGAAGAAATCTGCTCTCACTGGTAACTTCACACAGTCCTGTCTGAGTTCAGAGAGTTAGAAACTAATACTTGCTCAATTTGATGAAACTTCATGTGTTAAGTATTAGGTGACAGGAAGTTTAAAGAAAATCATAAAATTGCAGCCGTATTGAAAGATGACTGGACATTGTTCCCCTCATTTAACCGTCAGTGGATATTTAGCAATGATACCTCACTCTAACAGTGTTAATTTTGACAGCAAATTTTGATTTAGTCTTAGTCTTAGTCTTTTGACTAAAATGTCACTTAGTTTTAGTCATAATTTAGTCATCTGTATAGTTTTTAGTTTTAGTCTAGTTTTAGTCGACTAACTATCATAAGAATATAGTCGACTAAATCTACAGTCAATTCAGTCAACTAAAATATAAAGGGTGTAAAATGTAATGCTTTTTCTTTCAGTTCCCTTAAATTATTAATTTCATTATATACATTATATATATTATATATATTATATATACAAAATTAAAAATTTATTAACCAGTTATGTAATATTATTCATGTTTGAAAAACCAATACACACACAAACAGATTTAACAAACAACATCTGAGGTCTTCCGTAACTGCAGAGTAAAGAGAAAACTGTTATTTTATCCTTGTATGACCTTTTTATTTATCTCTTATTTATTTAATAATTGTTACTAGTGCTGTCAATCTAATTAAATTACATGCTCTGTGGTAAACTAATCTACATTATTTGCATTTATCACTTTTTACTATGAAAATATTTTTAATTGTGCAATTCAAGTAAATTTTAGCACAACTGCCACATCTCCAGATCACAGTGTTTACTAGAAACACACTCTGCATATTACGTGCACTAATTCATTGTAAATCAAACTAGCTAATCTGTTATGTGCACTTTCTAGTGTGTACGAGAGATTTGGGACATGATCATCAAAGACAGATGGTTGGAGTTAGCTAGCTAGTCTCCCGACTCTGATACCTGCACATATAACGTTTCACCTGCTTCCCACATACCTAATCGACTAATCTGATCATTAACACCACCTTACTGAGTTAATACAGCGCTTCACCTGCTTCCCACATACCTGATCAACTAATCTGATCATTAACACCACCTTACTGAGTTAATACAGCATTTCACCTGCTTCCCACATACCTGATCAACTAATCTGATCATTAACACCACCTTACTGAGTTAATACAGCGCTTCACCTGCTTCCCACATACCTGATCAACTAATCTGATCATTAACACCACCTTACTGAGTTAATACAGCATTTCACCTGCTTCCCACATACCTGATCCACTGATCCACAGCGGCAGGTCTATTAGTAGAAGTAGAAGATGAACAGAAAGGAATCTAACCCAGGTTGGTCCACTGGTTAGATCACTGCATTTAATTTCACTTCACTCTGTAATCTAGTTGACAGATTCCACAGCATCCTTCATAGCCAGTACGTTTGATTGGTGATAGGAATGATGTTCGTTTGCATTTTTTTAATAGGAACTTTGGAATCACGCTACTTTGTTGGAGGCATACTGGGCAAAGGAGACTTTGGCTCTGTGTTTAGAGGAAGACGCATTTCCGATGGACTACAGGTTTTGCTCACATCTCAGATTACTTTTTAAATGGTTATTATTTTCCTGCTTTCTTTTCAGTGCTAGTAATACTAGAATATCTTTGGTCTTTGTTCGTAGGTGGCCATTAAAATTGTCCTGAAACAGCCAAATTACAGAAGCTTCCAAAGCGTAAGTGTATTAGTCTTAACACATGATGTTCCCAAATCAACCCAGTGAGTTTCTCTTCACCATCATTGTTCTGCAGTCTAACCAGTCTGAGGAGGTGCCTATGGAAGTGTCTCTGATGGAGAAGGTGAGCCAGCCACCTGTCTGCAAGAACATCATCAAACTGACTGAATGGTCTGATGAGGACGATCAGTACATTCTAGTCCTGGAGCGCCCTAAACCTTGCATGGACATCCTGGCCTTCCTTGAAAACAAAGTATCTTTTATTGAGGAAGAAACGGCCCGAACAATAATGCTCCAAACATTAGAGGCAGTGAGTCACTGTACTTCCAGAGGTGTCATGCATCGGGACATCAAACCGGAGAATCTGCTGATCAACACGGACACCTTCCAGGTCAAGCTTATAGACTTTGGCTGCGGCGACCTGATCAGTACAGACGGTTATACCTCCTTCAAAGGTAAATTTTAACACTAATAGCTCCTCCTTGTGGAGAATTAGAATTTGAAGATGTGAATCACATGGTTACTTAGCTGCTACATGAACTACAATGATTATCTGTGCTATTTTATGTTCGCAGGCACGACTTTATACGCCCCTCCAGAGTACTTTCTGGAAAACAGATATCACGCAGATCCAGCAACGGTTTGGTCGCTTGGTGTCACCCTGTTCAGGATGGTTTGTGGACACCTTCCCTTTAACCTGAAACCACCAATCACATAAAAAGTAGGATTGGCCTATCCAAAGAATGCCGTGATCTCATAGAATGGTGCCTGCAGAGCAATCCATCTCACAGGCCTAGTTTGAAGCAGATCAAGGAACATGAGTGGTTCCAGCGTTCCGGCCAGTCTTAAGATCAGTTCAGCCAGACAGAGCCAGGAGAACAACGAGCAGAAAGAATAATCAGTATCGTCCCAACATCAAGTAGCCATAACATCAAAACCATATACTTTTATATATACTGTCCATGTTATCAGCTCCATGTACAATACAGGTGTGTGTTGTAGCTGTACAGTTCATTCTTAGGTTCTTTCTTTTTAGTTTATGCTGTTATGGTTTGATCTGTGGAGTAACCAGTCATATATGGAGTCATATTCTCTATAGTCATAATCCCAAGCAGAAGTAACGTGTCCAGGTGTTTCGTATTCCCTGTCTTGTCTTATACCCTGTGTTTGCAGTAGGGCTGAAATGATTCCTCGAGGAATTCGAGTAACTCGATTACAAAAAATCATTGACACAAATTCTTTGTCTTGAAGAGTCGTTTAATCCATACAGCCATATACAGCGCACGGTTCGCGCGGTTGACTTTTACTGTTGCACAGCGCACGCTTACGGTGTTGCCAGGTGACGCGAAGAAGACGTGATTTGATGGTGCGGATTGCAAAAAAGAGAAAGAGAGAGAATATGGAGAGGCAGAAGGCAGAAACAGAAACGACAGGCCGGAGAAAACCTTACACAGTGTCCAAAGTCTACTGTAAAACCGAACTTCTTGAGGGAGCCGTTACTGAGCGTAAACCTGAAGAAAGACGAGGCTGAAGTTAGCTTCTTATGTAAATTCCACCTTTCCATGCAGCAGTTACAGACGCCAGAATGTTACTTCTATACCAGTTAAGGTGAAACGGAGAATTCAAATAAAAAACTTCAGAAAGCAAGCAATTGAGCATGCATTTGGATCAGGCTAAAAACAGACAGGGCTGCTTTGTGAACTCATACAACACATCAGCATTTGACACTGTCTTACTGTGGGCATACCTTTTCCTAATAACACTTTTATACACTTACTTTAGTAAATCTTAAATTGCAAAGCTTTTACTTATTATTTAGCAGTTTTAAGATCTGTTATTATCTGTTATTGAAACATGTTATACCGCAGCATAGAGGCTATAAATTTAAACTACTATGCAGCCTTTCAACACACCTTTCGTACGTGGCTGTCAGAATTTGTGAAGTATGCAAATACCAATAAATACTGATACTAATTAATCACCGTTACTCATCATCCTCATGTAATAGAGCTAAAGTTACCTCCATCACCTCAAAGTCTCTGTGTTATCCTAACATTACTACCTGTTTACGTACTACACTCTCCCGCTCAGTCTGTCTCTCGGGTTCTCTGTCCACAGCCTGCGTCTCTGGCTGCTCCTCTCTCTGCCCGCTGCTACAACCTGCTGTATGGACGCCATACTGCTGCTGCTGGAGCTCTGCTGTAACAGAGGACGTGGAGGCTACAGCAGTGAACATGTCTGTGATCTTAACTCATTTTGCAGCATCTACAGTGACAGTCTTCAATCTCTTCGCACGTAACTTCTCCGCCCCCCCCTTTCTGCCGCTCCGGTTTCTCCATGTTGCCCCTCCTTTGAACACCCCTGAGGACTGTCGGCCCACCGGGCAAATTCCCCGTACCAGATTACCAGTCCAGCCCTGCAAATAAACGGATGTGATCCATATAGAAATCTGTAACACTTCAACCCGCTGCCAGATGATTAATAATTCTGTAAACATATGAGCGGGACATTTATAAAGTGTCTAAGCAGAAATAATGGTTAAACTATAGCTGTTGCTAGCGCTAAGCTGCTGGGCCAATGGGAAATGCTAGCCACCTGTTGCTAAGCAGCGCTCGCAGCTCCGCGACGTCACGTTTGTTTACAAACTCTGAAGAGGTCGATAGCGTCTCTTTCACAGTTAATACAAAAGTTATTATATTCAGCCACACCGGAGACATTCAGTTATGTTACTCTAAACACTATATGAGCTACCTAGATAGTGTA
This sequence comes from Megaleporinus macrocephalus, assembly GCA_021613375.1. NCBI lineage: Eukaryota > Metazoa > Chordata > Actinopteri > Characiformes > Anostomidae > Megaleporinus > Megaleporinus macrocephalus. The sequence continues at coordinate 6,609,510 of CM038712.1, read as the reverse complement.
AGGCTCTCTCCGAGGGGTTTCCGTCCTCCTCCCTTCGTTTTGTAGCTCGGAGTCTTTTTGTGCTGTTGTATGTGTTGATACACATTTGTGGTGTTGCCACATCTCCTTACCGTTTTTCCACAAACTTCACAAAACGCATCTTGGCTGTTTGTGGAGCTGAAATCTCTGAAATATCTGAAATATCTGAAATAGCTCCACATGATTCTGTTTACGCTCTGCCATTGCGTCTTTGACTCTGACTGACTGACTGACTGAGCAGCGAGCCGCTGTGCTTACGCATCACGCACCCAGGTGGAAGAAAAAGTAGTTCCCACCAACCGCGTACCATTTAGACAAGATCTCAATAGTTTAGTTACTTTCCACTGTGTTTCTGTTAATGATATACATTACCTCAAATGATTGAACTATCAAAAGTATTGATATCTTGGTTTGAGAATCGATTTTAGAACATAAAGATGTGGTATCTGAGGTACTGATATTTCAGTATCGATCCGCACATCACTAGTGACAAAACCAGCTACAGTAAAGAACAGACAGCAGTGAAGAAAAAAAAAACGTATTTTAAAAATGTCTGGAACTCATTATAGATTTAATGATGAGACAAGAGTAAACAAGATGAACAAGAATAAACTTAAAAACATATCCTTCAGATTCAGAATCACTGAACATGTTTCAGATACAGAAATATAAGCAGCACTTCAGCTCTGCAGTTCCTTCCACTGTGTGTTAAATGCAGCACCTTGTTAAGTGTTAGCTGTGATGTGGACAAAAACAGTAAACCAACCAAAAAGACTGATTTGTTCATAAATGTTTAAGGTAAAGGAAACGCTTAAGGTTAAGATTTCTTTATTTATATAGCGCCTCCCTCAGATCAAGAGGAGGAACCAACAATCAAACACAGGAAACCATCCTCCTCTGGTCCACACCGGATAACAAAACAAGTAACAAAGTAATCTGCTTCATGCATCAACAGATATATATTGATTTTAGTAAATAAAGTAAATCAAGCTGCTCTTACATACAGCAGGCTTATTTATTAAAGGCAAACGTCAACGCTCAGGATTTACTTCCAGCAGTGTCTAGAAATTTACAGGGACGAGATAAGAAACCCAAATAGAACCATTAAGAAATTTGAATGAATAAAAAGTAGATTTTTAAATTGTGTGTAATATATGGATATATGGCGTTTAAGATGGAAACTATCAAAATAAATGTATGAAAATGTTTTACGCATCTAACATGTTTTTGATATTTTACTCTGGTTCGACTATAAAATTCTATTATTGACGTATAAAGCCCTGCACAGTCTCGTACCGGAGTACCTGCAAGATCTTATTTCCTATTATGAACCACCACGCTTCCTCAGATCACAGGATGCTGGTTTTCTATTAGTTCCTAAAATTATGAAGACCTCCATGAGGGGGGAAGGGGGGGGGGGTTGTTTTCCTACTCTGTATCAACTTTAGTGAAGTCTAGACTGAAAACATATTTGTTTAGTTTAGCTTTTGGTGATTAATCTTCCTCTTTAGATTAAGACAGGAGGTCCAGGGGTTCATGAACACAGAGGTTTATGATAAACTGAGATGTTGGTGCTGTTGTCCCACCACTTCACACCATCACACAGGCTTGTTGACGGTGGAGTGGGGGGATCCCAGCGTCTCTCATGTCTACGTTATGTTCCGGTTCTCTCCTTTTAGTTTAGGCTGTTATAGTTAGATCTGCCGGAGTCACTAGCCACACTGTTTACTTTCATACTCTCTACAGTCAAACTCCTGAGACCAACTAACTTTCTCTCTTTGCTCTTCCTGAGATAATGACTGTCCTCCCGTCCTGCTGAACACTGTTAGAAGACTGACCATCAGACCTCCTCCCCACCATCACCAGCCAGCTCTCCTGTCTCTCTGTGTCAACTTCAACACCTTCAGTTACATCACTGGGCCATCCAGATGCACCACACAAATAAACTTGAATTGAACTGAATTGAGTCAAGATAACATAATTAAAGCTGGAAGATAATGAGAGGCAGGAGTGGGAGAACAGTTCAGGGGTATCAGCTCTCACAGTCACTCTTTCTATCTGGGAGTTTTCACTTTGGAGTTGTTGTGATTGTGGTGGGCTGGCCTAAAAAATGTTTAAAGAGTTTAGTTCCCAGTCCAGCCCTGGCTGTGATTGGTTTGTGAAAGCAGGAGAAAACGTCTGGGATTAAGTAAGTAAGGAGGATCTTTCTATCATACATATATTTTCTAAACATATATCTCTATGTTTGTCGCTTTTCTTTTTTCTATATCAATTGAACACAACAGCTGTACTTTATATGCTGTGATGGACCAATATGATAAATGGACCAATAGGAATGCTTAAAAATCAATTAGATTAAAACCTCTTCACATTAACTTACTTGGAAAGATAAACACATTTTTGTTCTCTCCAAGTTTCTGTTTTGGAGATTACTTACATCAAAGACTCTATCCTGTCCAGGAAGCTTATATGCTTATCCTGTCCAGAACATGTGCTTATAAGACGTATCCTACAAAACTTTAACAATAAATAATACTAAATAATCTAACAATAATAAATAAATACTACTACACCTACATCCTCAGTACTTAACAGGCTATTTTCCTGCTCTGTTAGCTTTTACAAAAAAAACATAGGTTTAATTGAGAATCAGCAAAATGTCATACTCTCATACTTTTTAACTTTTCCAGTAAAAGTTGCTGTTTTGGAGGAAAGAAAATCTTGGAGAGCACAAGTTTGGAAGCACTATGTCAACATTTTAAATTAGTAGCCTTCAATAATGATTTACTTGAAAAAAAAAAAGTCTTATTTTTTTGTCCTAAAATGTAAGATCATTGTACATCTGTTTGTTTGTTTTGAGATTCTAAATAATCCTTTTCAGAAAGTAAATCATCGTTTTGGGACACCAAAGCAATATTGCACTCCATATTCTGAGAAAATAATAAAAGGCAACATTTGGAATAATTGTCACGTCTGCTGCTGACATCGCCCATAATAATATGAGTCTACATCATATTATTGATAATCAAAGTCCAAAGAAAAAAAAGAATCGTGTAGAATAGTGTAGAAATGCATTAATCAAGAAACCAATAGAAATACTCCACAACAGATGGGAAAAAATCTGGTTCCATAGACTTTCAATGAAAGTAAAGTATGTTGTGGCCTCTCCTGTAAAGTTCGGATATAAATGACAGCTGCAGTATACAATATATATTCTCCCCAACTTGCTGATCTGTGTGTAGAAGAAAAATTTGATTAGATAAAGAACGAACTCACTGTAAGACACATACTGTCACGCCTGTCCGTCCACGTGCCCCTGTTTACGTTCTGTCATGTCCGCGTGGTGTTTGTTTTGGTCTCGTGCTCCTTATCTCCGCCCTAGCCCCGCCTGTCACACCTGTTTTTCATTCGTCCTGAGTCCTGTCACCTGCTCCCTCTCGTTACCTTGTGTTATATAAACCCTGTGTTTGCAGTCTGTCTTTGTTCTACGTTGTTATGCTGTCGGAGTGTTTATGCTTGTTTGTTTTTTGCTGTCATGGACTTTATTAAATCTGTAAATCCTCATCTGCGTGTGTATCTGCCTCCGCCATCTCCCACACCGTTACACATACACACTGAAAACGAAGCAAGTCAGTCCGATCCAAATTCCCCTAAAGTTGACAAATCCTGAAAGAGCTTATCTAGAATATTCATGCTGTGTTCGTTTACATGCTGTATTATTTCGCACTTCGACTTTGATGCTATGATTTTGGGCAGTTTTTGGTGTTTCAGGTGATTTTATCATTTTATTTTTTATTTATTTTATTTATTTTTATCAAAGGTGATTTTTTTTTGGATGGAAATTATAGAAGCAATCTGGCCACCATCCATATCTCCTATTCAAACTACATATACATAAAATACATAGTTTGTATAAAATGCAATTAAAACAATACAAGGCAGCACTAGGACCAGTTCCAGTTGGTCATTTAAAATGTGACTATGGTGTTCGACCCCCAAAAACGTTTTGTAATTATTACAAATTGACTATTTTATCATAATCAACATTGCATGTAAAACCTAGAAGACGTGAAGGTTCACTGGTGAATTTAGATAAACATGGCAACCACTGTTTAATATAACCACCACTGTGCAGAAATCAGTTTGTAAGCGTCTTTACAGTGAACCAGCTTAACGTCAGACCACTCTGAACGACTTTGTTTACGTTTCAAGGACTGAATTAGTAAAAGTATTTGAATATTTGGTGGGACGGCCCTTTAGGATGAGCGAATGTGACTGAATCTGCGTTTATCTGAGATCTGCAGGGTCTCGCTGTGCTGCAGCTCGCGCGCTCAGTTCAAATTCAAATTTAACTAAAACTAACGGTCACTTGAGAGACTCCGCCAGCGAGGACAGCAGGTTAGTACTTTAGCACTTTTTTCTGTTACTGTTTTAGTAAACATTTAGATATAAATTCATATTATTATTATTATTATTATTATTATTATTATTAACAGACATAGCTAACAGTGACAATAATGGATGTATCATGTGCTAGTAACATTAACTTCAGTTCTGTTCTTCCAGTTAGGAGAACCTATCAACGTTAGCTAGCGTTGTTCCTCAGTGTGGCAGGTTAACAATGTCGGTAGTAACTGTTGTCTGAGACTGAATGGTGTGATACTAAGGTAATCCGTCTAGCTGGCTATGTTAGCTTTTGTTGATTGAAGCGTAGCTGCAGCCCCACAGTGGAAGAAGAGGCGTCGGCTTGATGGACCGTTAGCCGGTTGGCTGTGGTAAGATATCCGGCTAAAGTGTTGGTGAGGTAGTTAACCTATTAACATGTCGGCAGCTTTTAGTTAGTTAGTCTTCAAAGCTGCAGCTAGATGTCTCTCAGTGCACTGCTGGTCAGGAAATAAAAAATAAGAGAAAAGTATAACATGTCGAACACATTCTATGAACTAAAATGGGGAGTGACTTCCGGTTATGGTGGCCACCGTGTAAGACGTGGTGAAAACTGCTCTGCTGCTAATCCTGAAAAATAACTCAGATACACTTAGTTCTGCAAGATATAAAGCAGTCATTTGTACCGAGTGGGGCGTGATGGCGACTACTACCAAGACAAGCAAAGAAAAGGGCAAAGAAAAAGGTAAAACCCCGAAACAATCCAAACTGGCTGACTTCGGGGCTACCCAGAAGGCTAGCAATGCTAGTGATGCTTGTTGTTGCTGCTGCTGTGTGCTAGCTAGTCCATTCATAAAGGAGGCTGGGGGGGGGGGGGGGGGGATAATTAATAAAGATCAAAACGGATTTGTAATTGGAAGACAAGGATTTTATAATGTCAGGAGAGTATTGAACATATTAAATTATAGTAAAGAAGCTCTAGATACAGTCCTACTGTCCTTAGATGGAGAGAAGGCCTTCGATAGGGTTGGATGGTCCTATCTATTCAGAGTACTGGAAAGATTCAGATTTGGAGAAAAATTCAGAGGATGGGTTCAATTAATATATAATAAACCCACTGCAGAGATTCTGACAAATCAGAACATCTCACAGCCAATAGCTATTAAAAGAGGATGTAGACAAGGATGCCCCTTGTCCCCTTTGTTGTATACATTAGCGATTGAACCTTTTGCAGTAGCCTTACAGTCACACCCACAAATTCATAGAATTACACTAGGACAAAGTGAACATGAGATATCTCTTCATGCTGATGATGTCATCTTGTTTATTACAAAATTAAATAAATCAATTCCAGCTATATTGGAGCTAGTTAAAAAATTGGGTGATATATCAACGTATGCAGTAAATAAATCCAAATCAGCTATATTACAGCTATATTATTATAAATGTAGTTGATGCTAATTATAATCCTGTGTTGGGAAAAATCACAGATGCCATTGATAGATGGATGACTTTTTCTGTCTCATTAATTGGTAGAATAAATATTCCTAAAATGAGCATTCTGCCAAAAAGCATTTTGCAGATGCTACTAAAGTGTGGGAATCTAAAGGACTGGAGAAAATCCAGGATCTTTATCCACTAAGATCTAATAAGATGATGTTATTTGAAGAGTTAAAGCATAATTTTAATCTAGGTAGAAAAACTTTTCTTTATTTCTTCAGCTCAGAAGTATTGTAAAGGCAAACCAAAACAATACTTCTTAAACCCCCACGATCTATAATTGAAAAAAGGATGATAGAAGACCACTTAAGGAAGAGTATCATTTCAGAATTTTATCTTATCTTACTTTCTAGTTCAACAGAGAATTCACCGAATAAGCTTAAATGGAGCTTGGTGCTTGGAATGGAGACCTGGAAACAGAAATTTCATTATCAGACTGGAAATTAGCTTGTGATGTAATTCATACCAGGAAGCTAAATACACGTCTTAGATTAATTTAATATAAATGGTTAATGCAAACTTATATAACTCCTGTGAAATTAAATTTGTATTATAAAAATATACCAGATATCTGCACAGAGTCTAAAGGAACCCTGTTTCACTGTGTCTGGCAATGTATTAAAACTAGAGGGTTTTGGGAAGAAATAAGAGAGGCAAGTGAGTTGATTGTATCAAAACCTTTTCCGTTAGATGCTAAGATGTTTTTATTAGGTATATATCTCGAAAATCATAATTACAATAAGTATGAGATGATTCTTATGGACATTGTTATGTCTGAAAATGCAAAAAAATTAATAGCACTGTATTGGACGAAAACTATGAGACCAAATATTTCACATTGGAGAAGTCAAATGTTGCAGAACCTTCCGATAGAAAAAATAACTTATATTGTAAAGGATAAACAGGGAGCTTTATGGGTTATATTAAGAGCTTACTTAATGTAGAACTTTAGACAGGCTGTGAGATGTGGGTGTTCCAATTCAGCACGTTCTATCAGCTAAATTCAGTTTCAGTTCAGCACGTTTTAACACGTGATGTTCAATTCAATGTGTAGATTAATGTTTGTAAAACTTTTACATTTGTTATGTGTACTGTTTCTGTGTTCTCTCTGTGTGTGTCTCCACCTCCAGTCCGGGATCCTGTCCAGCTAGTCCACCCCAGGCTTTCCGTCTTGCGCCTGTTTCCTGATGGCCCCGCCCTCTCTTGCTGGCTGCCCTGGAACATATACAGAAGACTTGTTATGAGATTTATTGTTGTGTTTTTGGATTTTGGGTTTTGACTTCGACTTATGTGTACCGACTTCTGACTGTTAATCTTGACCTTGATTTTGCCAAGCCCCTTTAACTTGATAACTGTTTGTATATGAACTTTTTGTAGATAGTAAAATACCGGGTGTTGGTGGTGGCTGCCATTTTGTTTGGGGTTTTGTTGTTGTGTTTGTCTAGTTAGGGAGTTAGGTTTCTTTATGTATTTGTTTTCTTGTTATTTAGTATTGTTTTGTTTTGGAGTTAGTGTGGGTTTTGTTTGTTGTGTTGGCCTGGGTCACCACTGAAGAGATACCGGCATTTGTAGAGTGTGTAAAATATATGTATTTTTTGAGAAACTTAGTCGGTGGTTTTTGGTCTTTTTTCTTATTTTATTTCTTCCATCTTTTTACCTTTTATGTTACGGCCTGACCCTAGACCGGGTCGTGACATATTGTCCATATTTTGAGTGTATCTTTCACAGCTATTTAAACAGGAAAGTGAAAAAGAAGCTGAAATCAAGAAACCAGCTTCAGCCTAGTAGGATGGGATATGTTGTTTTAGTGTTATGTCAGCGCTACAAGGCTGAAGTAGGTAATAAATATAATGTGTATTAATATAGTATAATAAAAATAGGAAGATAAAGATGTTTTGACCAGTGAGCCACATTTAGGGTAACTGTAATTGAAATTAGTTGGTGAATCACTCCATTAACATTGTGGAAGTCATTATTCAGATGTAATACTCATGTGTGTAATACTGTGCAGTCAGATGAGCTGGTGTTACGGTGCTGATCAGTCGTACCTGTCCAGCAGAAGCTGTGTTTGGCTGCTGATGGCTTCCGCTGCCGCCTCTGCTTCCTTGAGTCCACTTCCAACTCGAAGGTGAGAGATTTACCTGAACCTGTTTACCAAGATACCGTCCAAGTAATGTAATGACCATTCCCAACCAGATTACGTTCTAACAAGCATGCTGACAGGACCCTTCAGAATATTTGAACATGTCTCTTCTCAGAATGTACCAGCAGACCTGTCTCTGTGCGTGTTTGTTTTGGATCGGTGTGCGTTCGTCCGAGCCCTGCAGGAACTGCTGTCCAACCATGAGGATCTACAGGCTGAGGTGAAGAGTGGAGATATTCTTTATTATTTCTTTACAACAGGAGACAAACTATCCACATTACTTGCATCTTATATTTCTTCTCATTGTCTATTTACTCAGGACCACTTGCCTGATACACACTCTCCTGATCTTCTGGAAGGTGGTACTGTTTTTATTTCAATACTAAAGTTAAAAATGTTTTGGATTTGGTTTATATGGAGGACCAAACTCAGTAAATACACTGACCCAAATAAAGTCGAACCATAAACTACGTTAGGATCAGTTAGCTAACTAGCCTTTCCTCACTTCTCTGCTGCACGTGATGAAGTACTTTCTTTAAAGAGGAAAAAAAGAGACCAATTTAAAAAACGGAAGTTGGTGGGAAGCGTGCAATAAGCATGCAAAATCAGACGAAACACTCATGTAAAAGACGGCAAGTCCTGCTCGGCATCTCTAACGAACTCCAGCTTTAGCTTTAGCATTAGCTCATCTGAAGGTACAGCTTCACTAAAATCTCCTCCACAGCCCCGGATCTGCACTGCTTTGCTTGGGGGGGTGGGCAGTAAAATATAATGCGTGGACATGTTGATAGTCATATTTTTTAAAGCCAGAAATATATTCAGGGCTTGATTCGTGCATAAATGATGTCAGCAGATTTAATGATACTGGCTTAAATGAATATATGAGGTAAAGAAATAAAAATGCTGCATCTGCCTTCAAACGTAAACTTAAAACCTAATGACTGAAGAGTACACTTTGCTTATGTCATTAAAAAAAGATGATCTAATTGTGATTAATTTCAATAACCCCCCTTAATTCATTTAGCATTACACTGATAGAACAACAAAGCTGACAAAAGTAAATATACACAGGCTGAGACCAAAATACTCAGAAGTGGAAACAGAAATAAGTGAGATACTAATATGATTAGACAATTACAATTACATATAAGCCAATCAGAAAAAAGCAATGAGGGTTCGCCAGGGAGCACGTAATGGAGTAGACGTTTTTAGTTGGGGGCTCCAGGCCAAGCTGATTTAAATCGGTTTTTCTACTATTTATTTTGGAAATTTGAGTGATCCTTGGTCTCTGAACTTTACTAGCACGGTTTGGCATCGACACAGCGACAATTTGGTTCTAAATGGCTCCGAAATCGGCCAAAACCTCAAAGGACACGGAAAATTGTCAACCGGCCTTAACTGCTTCTCCTACATGCGGCCTGCCGGAATCCGACGAAACAGACGCCGATTCTCCTCCAACGTGGGCTAAGAACTTAACAACTTCTGTCCGAGGTGGGCTTGATAATATCTCCTCTCGGCTAAGCAACATGGAGCAAACCCTGTCTCGGCTTACGATTCATGAATTGACGCATTAGAGGCAGCGCTGAATGGGCTAGAGAGAGCCAACGCCACCATGCAGTTGAAAATAGACGATCTGGAAGGCCGATCCAGACGAATAATTGGAATTCCGGAGGGAGCGCCCCACGGATTTTGTGGTTTGCTGCCCAAACTTTTGGATGAAGAACATTTCAAACTGCCCTTGTGGGTGGACCGTGCGCATAGATCGCTCCGTCCTCGCCCGGCTGTGGGTGCCAAGCCTCGACCGTCCATCGCACGGATTCATCTATTTTAGGTCAAGGAAAAGATCTAGCAGCTCCAGAGATCTCATGGTCCTCTTTGATTTCAAGGACATAAAGGACTCATCTTTCCGGACTACACCAGCTCCGTTATGGAGAAAAGAAAGCAATTCACGGAGGTGTTGCAAGAGCTCAGGAATTTGAAACAACTCACTTTCGGTATCCTGCAAGGCTTCACGTCGAGGTCATTCACGGAGCTTTTCTGATCTGGCAGAAGCGAAGACATTTGTGAGTACTGTTTCGAAGACTAACAAGGATGAGTGAAGGATGAGCTTAATCAGTCTTCTGACCTACAAAGAGGTCAAATCTGAACATTACCTAAGAATTTGTTCAAAACTACTTGTTATCGTTCGGCTTAGCTGTGGGTCAAACTGCGTCCTGTTTACAGCAGTCTTTATTTTTAATTTTTCTATACTCTTTATTTTGATTCTTCACTGTTAATATTTCTTTCTTGTGCAAAAAGGTTTGCGTAGTATAGGTAGTTACTCTATTGTAACTGTTGGCCTACCTAAACTTATGGGATTATTTAAACTAATGGGACATTCCCGGGGTGGGAATAGGTCTATTTGTGGGTTTGGGACTGAGGGGTGGGTTTTTTCTTTTTTTAGTTGTATGTCTTCTTTTCTAGTTGTCAGTTTTTTTTTCTTGTAGTTTCTTTGTTCTCTTCAGATAAGGTTACTCCTGTTTACTGTCATCTAGGATTAAAACTTGTACTTCTGGCATCACCTTAGCCTCGTGGAATCTTAGAGGAATGGGTCATCCAATCAAAACGGGTCGGGTTTTCTCGCATCTGAAGATGTTAAAGCTGACATCATTTTTTTGCAGAAAACGCATATTAGCCCCACCCAGCAATCTATGCTTAGAGCACACTGGATATCCCAGGTATTCCAGGCCTCATTTTCTTCAAAAGCTAGGGGTGTGGCTATTCTTTTTAAAAAATTATCCCATTTCATCTTGAGAAGATGATAGCAGATCCACAGGGCTGATACATTATTGTATTCATTAATTCATTTCCTCTCACACTGATTAATATCTATAGCCCTAATTTTGATTGTCCTGATTTTTTTCGGAAACTTTTTGGTCTGATCCTACTTGCCTTGAACATTATTATGGGGGGCGATTTCAACTGCTATTTAGATCCATATCTGGATAGACTCTCTACTAAGACTCCACCCACATTGGCCACAGTACAAACTCTTAATAATCTACTCAAAGCAGGGAACATGGTGGATATCTGGAGGCTATGTCATCCAACTGGCAGGGACTATTCATATTACTCACATGTACATAAGTCTTCTACACGGATTGATTTATTTCTTTGTGTCTTCTGAGTTAGTTTCCAAAGTTTGCAATGTTAAATATCATAATATATTAATATCCGATCACCCACTTACATGTGAGCTTCAGAACATTGTCTCCAAACCAGCATATGCATGGCAATTTAATCATAATCCTCTATCAGAACATGAAGGTAAAGTTTGCAGAATTTGCAGAATTTAACGATACAGCAGATGTATTAGACTCCACTCTCTGGGAAACGCTCAAAGTTGTTGTCTGTGGCTACATCTTGGCATTCGAATCCTCAAAGAAAAAATAAATGAATCAGAGACTTGTCAAAATTGAGAATATGCTAAAAATATTAGAACAGAAATATAAGTCTTTCCTTTCAACTTCAGATTATAATAAAATTTTACAACTTAGGTATGAACATAATACTATTCTCAGTCAGAGCGTTGAACACCTTTTACTTAAACTCAAGAGGAAACAATTTGAGTTAGTAGACCAATCAGAGGGACTTTTGACATGGCAGCTTAGAGGAATTCGTGTGACACAAGTCATTCATAGGATTCAGTCAAGATCAGGGGATTTAATTATGGATCATAAGGAGATCAATAATAGATTTAGAGATTTTTACACAGAATTGTACTCAGAATCTGATCTGGATTCTTTTTTTAAAGATCTTGCCTTGCCGAGGCTATCTGACTCAACTAGAGAGTCACTGGATTCCCCTGTTACTCAGTCTGAGATCCCTGAGGCCATTAAAAACTTCCCTTCTGGTAAAGCCGTTGGCCAGATGGTTTTGGATGTGAATTTTATTTATTTTTTTCTTCCAAGCTCTGCCAGTTTCTGCTGAGAATGTTTGACGAGTCTATTGCAAACAAACTATTCCCTGATTCTTTATATCATGCCAACATTTGTCTTTTGCTGAAAAGGGGAAGGAGGATACAGACTCAACTCCTTTTTCACTTCAGCCTGGTGTTCGACAAGGAGATCCCCTCTCCCCACTTCTTTTCAATATCACATTAGAGCCTCTTGCAGTGGGAATACGGAAACATCCAGATATTCATGGTATTAAACTAAGAGATTTGGAGGCTCTAGTCATTCTTTATGCAGAGGATTTGCTCCTGTTGATTAGTAGAATAAATGCAGTTAAAATGATTCCACTCCCAAGAATTTTATATCTTTTTCAAAATCTTCCTATTTTTCTCCCAAACTCCTTTTTTCAACAACTGGATGCAATTGTCTCATCCTTTGTCTGGGCTGAGAAGACCCCATGTATTTCCAAAATTCATTTACAGAAAGCTTCAGGCGATGGTGGACTAGGCCTGCCCAACTTTAAACACTATTATTGGGCTGCAAACGCCAGAGCAATTTCCTTTTGGCAACTGGGATCGCGAGAAGGACTCATTTTGGATTCTACACCACTGTGGGTTAAATATGAGGCTGGATCAGTTACAAAGACATCCTTACTGTTTTCTAAGGTGTCTCACCTAGCAATACTTTAATAAATAATCATTTCATTATTAAAAACTCACTTAAGACCTTAAACCAGATTAAATGCTTTACTAATGCACCACTAACTTCCAATCATACTCCTTTTCTGTTTTCGAAAGCGAAGGACTAAGAACTATAGAGGACTTATATGTAGATGGGACCTTTATTTCATTTAATCAATTGAAAGATAAATTTAACCTTTCTCATATAAATTTTTTCTGTTATTTACAGCTTTGGCATTATGTAAGACAAAATATTTCTCATTTTGAATCAAAGCCAAGTGATCACACATTATATTCGTTTTTTACGCACAGACCCCACATCTAAACTATTGATTTCACATTTTATTTACTCCAGACTAAATTTAGAGAGGCTTGGGCGAGAGAGATTGGTAGTGAAATTACAGAAGAGGTGTGGGTGGAGAGTTTGTCTCTGGTATTACGCTGCTCTGTAAATTCTCGATACAGGCTGATCCAGTTTAAGGTGCTTCACCGGCTGCGTTATTCCAGGACTAAATTACAGAAGATTTTTGAATCCATCTCACCTCTTTGTGAAAGATGCAAAATTGAGGAGGGCTCTTTGACTCATCTGTTTATAACTTGCCCTGTGCTGCAGACCATCTGAATTTTTGATTGGCTTTCCAAAAGTCTTGAAATAAAATTAGACTTTGATCCCATAATCGTGATATGCTGGTGATTATTATTATTTACCTTCTCTTACAAGATACAACAGGTGATGATGGCTGCTATGATTGTGGCTAAGAAGCTGCTCCTTTTAAATTGGAAATCGCCTTCAGCTCCATCGTTCAAGCATTGGCTAGCTGAAATGCTTAATGTTGCCTCTATGGAGCATTTAAGTAGCCGTGGACCAAGTGCACAGAGGTACATTAACCAGATTTGAAATCCAATAATCAGTTATCTTAAGTAAATGTAAGACCATCATTTGCTTGCCATTTTTCTTTTTTTCTTTTTTTTCTCCTTCTTTAATACTGCTACTGCTAATGTTACTGTCACCATAGTTGTTATTTTTATTATTATTATCACAATATTATTCTGGTTTTATTTATTTATTTATTTATTTATTTATTTATTTATTTATTTATTTATGTGCTTTATAGGAGGGGCTTGGGTTAGATTGTCTGATATGAACATTTTTTGTTTGGTTGAACTGATTATACAACCAAAATAAGCTAAAATAAAGTATAAAAAAAAGAAATAAGCAAGGACATATCTTCACACTGCACAGCAAAATGCCTTCTTGTGATTGGTTCAGAGATAATAGCTGTTGCTTGCATTGTGATTGGGGTAGCAAAGACAAAATCTAGCAAAAAAAAAAAGCTTCAGTGACTAAACGATTGTCCTGCTTTGATTAATGTAAACAGGCCTGAATCTTAAACTGGCCTGCATTTATATTTAATCAGTAATTTAAACATGTGCGTCTGCGCTGGACGTCTCGTTACGGCTGTTTTATTTCTGAATGAAATGGTTTCAGATGTTTTTCACTGTGAACGTCTTCGTTTGTCTTTGTGCTGCTGAACACGAAGTCGTCAGTTTTTAGTTAAAGAAGCTACCAGGTAGCCTGAACTGACATTCTGACAGACTTAGCAACAGTAACTAAGGGGAGGGGGGCGAGGAGCTTCCTCAGAACTCTGAACGTGTCATCGATGATGTCACAATGCACGCCGCGGAATCTGTAGGTTATATAAGACAACGTCACACACAACTCATCATCAGAGTTTTGTAGCGAGTCTAGAGAACAGACGCTAAACTACAAGACTCATCGAATTCAAGCAGCAGCGAATAGTGATGGAGAACACATCTGCTCTCACTGGTAACTTCACACAGTCCTGTCTGAGTTTAGAGTTAGAAACTAATACTTGCTCAATTTGTTAAAACTACACACTTAAAAAAGAAGCTTCTTCAAGAGTTCCTCCAAAATATTTGAAGTATATAGAACCATAGACACTTAGTGAACACTTTGTATGATTAAAGGGTTCTTTACATGATTCTTTTTAGAACCCATTTGTAAAGGGTCCTGTGTGGCACTTAAAAAGGGTTCTGCTCTTGTTATGATGCTTTTTAGAACCTGAAGAACCCTTTCATGATACACAGAACCTCTTTAGTCATACAAACAGATCTATATTGTTTACTCAGGAACCCTTTTTAAAAAGTTTTTTTTTTTAAAGCAGTTTGGCTCACTTTATCATTTACGTTGGATTTTGGTTAGAAAACGAAGGTTATTCCACAACGTACTTCAAACTGAGATGGGATTTGGATTCTTATGGATTCTCATTGGAGAAACTATTGAAGGAGCTCTCAGAAACATGCATCGGGTCTACCTGGAATCTGCATTAAGGCCTGAGAGATAGAAAATGAAATAAGAGAGACTAAATGTAGTACAAGGTGTCAGTCACTATAACTGAGCTGGCTTAAAATTATGCACACTGCTGTAGTTGTGGTTAAAGAATACTTGTTAATGTTGATTATTATTAATAACCACTTATAAGACAGTTTACGTTCTAAAATCATGCCTTTGTAAGCATTTAATTTCACTTCACTCTGTAATCTAGTAGACAGATTCTACAGCATCCTTCATAGTCAGTACGTTTGATTGGTGAACCTGTGTTAAGTGATCGAAATAGGAATGATGTTCATTTGCACATTTTTTCTTATAGGAACTTTGGAATCACGCTTCAATGTTGGAGACATACTGGGCAAAGGAGGCTATGGCTCAGTGTATAGAGGAAGGCGTATTTCCGATGGACTACAGGTTTTGCTCACATCTCAGATTACTTTTTAAATGGTTATTATTTTCCTGCTTTCTTTTCAGTGCTAGTAATACTAGAATATCTTTGGTCTTTGTTCGTAGGTGGCCATTAAAATTGTCCGGAAATGTGTGCCTACTAGTCTACAAGAGGAGCCTTTGGAAGTGGCTCTGATGAAGAGGGTGAGCCAGCCACCTGTCTGCCAGAACATCATCCGACTGATCGGATGGTTTAACGAGGACGATCGGTATATTCTAGTCCTGGAGCGCCCACAATCGTGCATGGACATCCAGGCCTACCTTGAAAAAGTGTCTTTTATGGAGGAAGACATGGCCCGGACAATAATGCTCCAAATTTTAGAGGCAGTGAGTCACTGTACTGCCAGAGGTGTCATGCATCGGGACATTAAACCGGGGAATCTCCTGATCAACACAGATACCTTAGAGGTGAAGCTTATAGACTTTGGCTGCGGCGACCTAATCAGCACAGACGGTTATACCTCCTTCAAAGGTAAATTGTAACACTAATAGCTCCTCCTTGTGGAGAATTATAAATTAAATATGTGAATCACATGGTTACTTATCTGCTACATGAACTACAATGATTATCTGTGCTATTTTATGTTCACAGGCACGACTTTATACGCCCCTCCAGAGTACTTTCTGGAAAAAAGGTATCACGCAGATCCAGCAACGGTTTGGTCGCTTGGTGTCACGCTGTTCAGGATGGTTTGCGGACGCCGTCCCTTTTCCAGAATAAAGGCAATCACTTCAAGAAAACAAGCTACCTACAGGCATGGCCTATCAAAAGGTAAGATTAACAGGAATGTCTGGGCAAACATACCTTTGACCTGTACTAAGTAGAAGATACATTCAAATATGTACAGTAGAGGCCGGACGTCCCTCAACATAGTTTATAATAGTGTATTTGTTTATATCAAAGTTACATCCCACCTTTTTACTGTTAGTCCTTCTAAACTGATTATTGATTAAGTATCTCTCTCTTGTCTGATCCCATCACTCTGTACAGAATGCCGTGATCTAATAGAAGGGTGCCTGCAGAAAAATCCATCTGACAGGCCTAGTTTGGAGCAGATCAAGGAACATGAGTGGTTCCAGCGTTCCGGCCAGCCTTAAGATCAGTTCAGCCAGACAGAGCCAGGAGAACAACGAGCAGAAAGAATAATCAGTATCGTCCCAACATCAAGCAGCCATAACATCAAAACCATATATATTTATATATGCACACTGTCCATGTTATCAGCTCCATGTACAATACAGGTGCATGTTGTAGCTGTACAGTTCATTCTTCATTCATTCCTGAGATAATGGCTGCCCTCCTGTCCTGCCGAATGCTGTTGGAAGACTGACCATCAGTTTTTCTTGCCACTGTTGCCTCTGGCTTGCTCACTGGGGAATACATGTTGTAGCTGTATGTGTTCAAACTTCTGTAAAGCTGCTTGTGAAAAACTCCATACAAATAAACTAGACTTGAATCAGTGGTCACAGGATGTTGAGGTGTATAACAACTCCAGCAGCGCTGCTGTGTCTGATGTTGCACTCATACCAGCACAACACACTCTAACACACCACCACCATGTCAGTGTCACTGCATTGCTGAGAATGATCCACCTCCATAACAGTACCTGCTCTGTGGAGGTCCTGTAGGGGTTAAAGAATATGGCGATATTTTACTGTCAAAAGTCAAGATCACTCTTTTTAAGTGTGAGAGCGTGATTTACGCAGCACTCACTGATTTTCTTTATTCTAACGCAAAATATAAATGTGCTCTCTCATATTTACTCTGCTCTCGCTCAGATTCGTTTTGTTCCACTACAGAACTGCTCGCGCACGCTTAGATATATCCTGCTCTCGCACGCACTTACTCTTGCTCTGTTTACTGGGGTGTGCGTGCGCACTCAGACGCCTCCCGTGCGCTCGCAAATCTTTTTATGCTCTTGTGCTTGGAATTAAACACAAACAACACTGCCATAAGTCGTCAGCCAATCAAATCAAAATTTGAATCAGAATCAGACTTTATTGGCCAAGTATTCTCACATATACAAGGAATGTGTTTTTGGTTACAGTAGTTCACAGATAACTGACTAAAGTAAAACACACACCCAACCTTCACACACACACACACACACACACACACAGTGACATACACGCACAGACACACCTGTAAACTTAAAATGTGCAGAGTTGTATATTTAGAGTAAAGTACTGAGTGCAGCAGTGAAGGACAGTGCAGACTGAATTAAATAGATATAAATATGAAGAACAGAAGAGTCACTGGTGGAGACGGTGGTACAGAGTGTTCTGAGACTCTATCAGATAAATTAAAGTGCAGTACAGAGAAAGAAGAATCAGAATCAGAAATACGTTATTGATCTCAGGGGGAAATGGCAGTTATTACAGTAGCAGCCGGTTAGGTAGAAGAATAAACTCTAATAATAATTTACAACAAAAAAGAAATTTGCAATATGTACACATATATAGTCTTATAATACAATAGAAGAATAACATGTAAAGGGACTGTGGTTATAATAATAAGTACAGATATACTGTATACAACAGTAAGAGTTTAGAAGTTAGACGTTATTGCACTTTGAGTTGTTGCACACATAATTAAATTATTGTTCTATTGTTATTACTGTACATGTGAGAGGTGTCGTACGTTAAGAGAGGTGTTAAAAGTCTGATAGCCACTGGTAGGAATGACCTCCTGTGGCGTTCTGTTGTGCATTTTGGCTGAATGAGTCTTGCACTGAACGTGCTCCTGTGTCTCATCACTGTGTGATAAAGAGGGTGGGAGACATTCTCCATGATGGCCTGCAGCTTAGACAGTATCCTCCTCTCAGACACTGCCGTCAGCGAGTCCAGCTCCACACCCACATCACTGGCTCTGCGGATCAGTTTATTAAGTCTGTTGGCATCTGCCACCCTCAGCCTGCTGCCCCAGCATGCAACAGCGTATAGGATGGCACTGGCCACTACAGACTCATAAAAGATCCTCAGCATAGTCCTGCAGATGTTGAAGGACCATGCTGAGGATCTTTTAGGAGTCTGTAGTGGCCAGTGCCATCCTATACGCTGATGCATGCTGGGGCAGCAGGCTGAGGAGTGAGAGAACATCTGGATATGGATGTATGTATGTAGTAGACCAGGGGTGCACACACATTTTCAGCATGTGAGCTACTTATCTAATGACAAAGTCCAAATGATCTACCTACTATAAAAATGAAAGACATATTTATTTATAAATACACTGACAATTCTTTATGCTTACAATGTCTGCTGGTGTACCTTGAATAACATATTGCAAAATACAACTGTGTACATTTTTTTTTGTCATTAACCTACCTTACTCTGATGACTTGCACTGAATGGAATCAGTCAGGGATGCATAGTCCGGACAGTAGTTGCTGATAGCCAGCCTCAAGCAAACTTCCAAATGATCATCAGTCATGGTGGAACGGTACTGGACTTAATGATCTTCATGTGTGAAAAGGCTGACTTACATAAATAAGTGGAGCCGAATAATGCAGTCAAGGAGGTGGCACATTTCCTCATGTTGGGGTACTTTTCCTCTGTGAGCAAGTTCCAGAACTGTCCATGAGCTCTGGACTTCAGCTCAATGCCATCAGGTAGGAGATTCCGTAGCATCCAGGCCAAACAACCCGCCTACTGAACAGCTTCTACCCACAGGCTGTCAGGCTCCTGAACAAACTGTGAGGCTAAGAGACCCCAATACCGTTCACTCGGCCACTGCTATATTACATTATGTTACACTATTATATTATTTATTCTGATATCGCTGCTTTGGACAATATCACTAAGTCACTTTAACTAGATGTATCTTCTTAGATAACCTGCCAATGCTACAGTTTTTACAGATGTCCTCCTGTATATCCTATGTGTATATCTTGTGTATGTTTTGTATAGTCCTTTATATATTTCAGTTATAACTATATGTATATTTTCTAGCTTATTTTTACTTTAATATTGTCTATTTATTGTATGTTTGCACTGTTTTACATATATAATGCTGCCCTGCTGTAGAGTTGTATCTGTGCCTCACCCCAAGCATTTCAATGCATGTTATGTCCTGACATGATGTGCAAATGACAAATAAACTTGAAACAATGTCGGCTTGTAGTGTTAAAATCTCAATCGTTGCAGGAATTTCCCTCGACTAAGCCACCTCACGTCAGTGTGTAATAACAACTCAGAGTGGTCGCAGTCAGCCTCTCCAGATGCGTACGGAATAGCCGTCTTTGAAGAGATCTGGCGCGAATAGAACAGGTGATCTTCGTCTCTTTCATGTTTAGCATTTTTGAGCATAACGCTTGTTGGTGTATTATGCAGTGGTAATTGAGGAAGTCCGGAAAATCATCGTCCTCCCTGCACTTGGCAATAAATCCATTCAAGCGACCAACCATCGCGGGAGCTCCGTCTGTGGTGACAGACACCAATTTGCACACTGGGAGCTGGGTTTTCTCCATAAAGTCTTAGCAAGACTGAGACATGTCCTCTCCTGGCTTATGTTCTCTCATTGGCAGTACAGTTAACAGCTCCTCTTTCACAGTCATATGGGTAAACACCATTCCAATAAAACAATACACAACTGGGCTGTGTCTCTCACGTCTGTAGACTCGTCCAACTGCAGTGAGAAACACTCACAATCTGCAATGTCCTTCCAAAGTTGCTGGGTCAAATCCTCGGCCATGACTTCACTGCGCCGCGTAATGGTGGTTCTAGATAGCTGGAGAACTTTGATCAAAGACAGTATATCTGATTTGTTTATAAAGTCTCAAGACAACGAGTCAGCTGCTTCAACAAACGCTTCTTTTACCATCTCTCCATCTTGGAATGACTTCTTGTTCTTAGCGATGAGGTGACTCACCCGGAGTGATGCTTCGGTTGCTGCCTTCGCTTTTGTAGTTAGCTGTGAGAAAAATGACTGCTGTGGGGACAACTGGGATTTTAGTTCTTTCACCTTCTCCTTCTCAGCTCGCTTTTCCGAGGAAAGTCGGTGTCGTAGTTTCTATGAATAGTCTGAAAAAGTCTTATACCTGTCAGCAACCCCTCCCACCACTAGAGGTCTCAATCCCCAGAATTCTGACTGGCTCAGCTTCACTTCACCTGGTCCCAGTTAATGCTTCTTTTAATACCCCTCCCTTTCCACAGGCAAGCGTGAAGTATTGCCAGTAGCTCCTGATCTGCAAACTGAGCGTTTCCTATTTCTATTGTCTCACCGTGTATGATTCTCTGCCTGGTTCGTTGTAGATTTCGTCTTTTGTCTTTTGCCCCCTTTTTTGGATTTGTCTGCCTGGATCTGCTTGTCTCCTGGTAACGAACCTCTGCTCTGCCCCTTGACCTCTGCTTTTCATCTTTGCCCTTATTGGACTTGTTGGCCCGAACATACGGACAGCCTTTTTGGTTTTGACCCATCTGCCCTGATTCTGACCTCGCTTTTTATTTCCCCTGCTGGTTTAATAACTATCACCTGCGTATGGATCCCGACCCAGTGTCTGAGTCCGTCTTGCCACAAAATACTTCACCTGCACGCGATCCCGCAGGTACTACTGACCTCCAGGCGGCTGTGCTGGCTCAGGGCAGAATGCTGGGGTCCCACGAGCAACATTTGCAGCAGCTCAACCGTACTATGGAGGACATTCACTCCATCGGAGCCCTGTCACCGCTCGCTGCCTCTCCGGCTGCTGCAGCCACCCCCCTCCGCCATTTCCCCCCTCTTCAGCAAGCCTGTCACCAACTCCGGTCCCGCTCTCGATACCGGATAAGTATGACGGGACACCGGATCTGTGCCAAGGCTTTCTGATGCAGTGTTCTCTGTATTTTAGGCGAGTGCCCGGCGCGTTTCCCTCGGAGCAAGTCCAGATCTCCTTCATTTTGTCACTGCTCACGGGAAGGGCTCTGAGATGGGCCACCGCCATGTGGGGCGCAAATGCTCCGGAAATGCACTCCTACGTTTTGTTCGAACTAAAGTTCAAGGAAGTGTTTGACCATTCCGGCTCGGGAAAGGATCCAGGAGAACAGCTCCTCCTCCTACGGCAAGGCAAAGACACGGCACTGGACTACTCGCTCTCCTTCTGCACTCTCGCAGCGGAGAGTGGATGGAATGATAACGCTCTGAAAACCGTCTACCGTAACGGCCTCAATGACACCTTAAAAGCGGAGATGGCATGTAAAGATGCCGAACAGACTCTAGAAGGGCTAATCCGGCTTTCTATCAGCCTTGACAATCTCATTCACTCACGTAGGCGAGCTTCTGCTCCCGCTATCCCTCTGACACGCCAGCTGGCTCCACCCACTGAGCCTGAAACCATGGAGCTGGGTAGAACCAGACTCCCTCTAGAGGAAAAGCAGAGGAGGTTCCGCGAGGGCTTATGTCTGTACTGTGGAGAGAAGGGCCATTATCACGATCACTGTAATGCTCTGAAAAAGTCATCCGCTCTGAGGGTGAGTACCACTACCATGATTTCAACTCATAAGCTGACTGTTCCAGTGAAAATAAATTATGGAAATTAATCTTTTATTGTTCCAGCACTGACTGATTCTGGAGCTGCAGGCAACTTTATGGATAAAACTTTTGCACACTCTCTATCTATCCCCTGCAAGACCCCATTAAAGATCAAAGGCATAGATGGCCAGCCCAGAGAGGGGACCGTAAACCAAACCACCATCCCCCTCCAACTTGTCACGGGTCTGTTTCACTCTGAAATGGCCTCCCTTTTTGTTATTGATGCCCCAGAGCACCCCATAGTTTTAGGTTATTCATGGTTGGCAACTCATGGTTGGGAGCTCACCCACTGGAGCCCATACTGCCATGCCAATTGTTTGACTATGCCCTGTTTTAGCACCTCAATAGAAAGTCCTAACATCACAGAGCTCATCCAGATTCCTCCAGAATATTCAGATTTTGCTGAAGTGTTTAGTAAGGCCAAGGCCGAACAATTACTCCCTCATCGTCCCTGGGACTGCGCTATCGAGCTGCTCCCTGTACTACACCACTCAAAAGCCGGGTCTACCCTCTTTCCATCCCTGAAGCCGCAGCCATGGAGGAGTACATTCAGGAAGCCCTTGAGCAGGGCTACATCCGTCCTTCAGCCTCACCTGCCGCTGCTGGTTTTTTTTTATAGAAAACAAGGACGGCGGGTTGAGCCCCTGTATAGAATATCGATGTCTATATAGAATATGATGTCTTATGGCCTTCTGTATTCCAGTCGTTCATTAATGAGGTTCTGAGGGACATGCTAGATCGGTGGGTCATCGTTTACATTGATGATATTCTTATATATTCCAAGAATAGGGAGGAACACGTCAGTCATGTCCGTATGGTGTTGAAATGGCTGCTGGAACATCAGCTTTTCGTCAAGTTAGAAAAATGTGAGTTCCACCAGACAGAGATCGCCTTCCTAGGGTATATCATCAACTCTCAAGGGGTAAGGATGGACGAAGGCAAGGTTAAAGCAGTCACGGAATGGCCACTGCCCCAAAATGTTAAAAAGCTGCAAAGCTTTCTTGGATTCCCCAATTTCTACTGACTTCTTATCAGGAATTGTAGCTCTGTTGCAGCCCCGTTAACCTCCCTGCTTCGCGGAAATCCCCGGACTCTGAAATAGAACACTACTGCAGAAGCTGCGTTCACTAAGCACAAGGCCAAGTTCACATCCGCCACTATTTAAAAAAACCCCGATCCCTCACGGGCCTTCGTAGTGGAAGTAGATGCCTCAGACACTGGAATAGGAGCTATCTTGTCCCAAAGACATGGCACCCCCGCTAAAATGTACTCGTGTGCCTTTTTCTCCCAAAAACTCAATGCAGCAGAACGCAACTATGGCGTCGGCAATCGTGAACTCCTGGCCATTAAGGAAGCCCTAGAAGAGTGGAGACATTGGTTGGAGGGGGCACATTATCCGTTCATGATCCTTACCGATCATCGAAACCTTGAGTACATCAAGGCAGCCAAGCACCTGAACCCTCGCCAAGCCTGTTGGGCTCTGTTTTTTACCCGTTTTAACTTTACTCTCACCTACAGACCGGGATCTAAGAACACCAAGGCGGATGCTCTTTCTCGTATTCACAAAGGTGAGACTTCCCCCACTGATGAGACCCCCATCATTTCCCAGTCTTGCATACTGGCACCCATCAGGTGGGAGCTCATGGACCAGATCCAGGCCGCCCAAGGATCTGACCCAACACCAGCCAACTGCCCGCCTGACAAGCTTTACGTACTCTCAGCACTAACTGTTAGTCAACTGGGTGCATTCCACACCCAGCTCTGGACATCTGGGCATTCAGCAGACTACAACCCTAGTAAGAAATAAGTTTTGGTGGCCTGGAGTTTTTGTGAAAGATTTTGTGAATGCATCTGTGCTCAAAACAGGACTCGGCAGCTGCCAGCAGGTCTGCTGAAACCCCTTCCTGTCCCTCACCATACCTGGTCTCACCTATCCATAGACCTCGTCACAGATCTTCCCCCCTCACAAGGAAATACAACTTTCCTGGTGGTGATTGATCGATTTTCCAAAGGATGCAGGCTCATCCCACTACCCAAGCTCCCCACCGCCTTAGAGACCGTGGAAATGCTATTCCGGGAAGTATTCAGGTTTTACGGCCTTCCCGAAGACATCGTGTCCGACCGTGGATCCCAATTCACCTACCACATCTGGCGAGAGTTCTGCAAATTGGTAAACATCTCTGTTAGCCTATCTTCTGAGTATCATCCTCAGTCCAATGGCCAGGCTGAAAGACTAAACCAGGAGATAGGCAGGTTTCTCCGATCATATTGCAGCAATGCTCAGAATGACTGGAGCAGGTATCTACCTTGGGCAGAATATGCTCAAAATTCACTCACCCACACCTCTACTCCACTCAGTCCATTCCAGTGTATTTTAGGTTATCAACCCCCCTTGTTCCCCTGGTCTGGAGAACCGTCAGAGGTCCCAGCTGTGGATGACTGGATGCGGAGGAGCGAGCAGACCTGGGAAGAGGCCCATGTACGGCTGCAAAGAGCTGTAAGACGTCAAAAAAGGCAAGTAGATCACCATCGCAGAGACATCCCAGAATTCACGGTGGGTCAAAGGGTTTGGCTATCCACTAAGGATCTTAAGCTTAGACTTCCTAGTAAAAAACTCAGCCCTCGATTCATTGGCCCATTTAAGATTATAAAGAGGATTAACCCTGTGGCTTACGGCCTCCAACTGAGTCCGTCTCGTCACAATACCCTACCTACATGTAGCAGATATGAGCTATTTTTATACAACAACTGTATTTATATATTGTTATTAATTACAGCCATATTTTATAATGTAAAAGGATAATAAAAAACGTGTTGGACAATAATAATTAACATTATTACTTTATTGTTATTAAAGTATGGTTTGTTTGTATTGTTATTTTCGTAAAACAAGTTTACACAAGCTTAATATCAGAGTGGAATCTCTTAGTGGTCTGCAGTCACCACCGTCTCCAATTTCACAATAAACGGATGTGATCCAGATAGAAATCTGTAACACTTCAACCCGCTGCCAGATGATTAATAATTCTGTAAACATATGAGCGGGACATTTATAAAGTGTCTAAGGAGAAATAATGGTTAAACTATAACTGTTGCTAGCGCTAGGCTGCCGAGCCAATGGGAAATGCTAGCCACCCATTGCTAAGCAGCGCTCGCAGCTCCGTGACGTCACGTTTGTTTACAAACTCTGAAGAGGTCGATAGCGTCTCTTTCACAGTTAATACAAAAGTTATTATATTCAGCCACACCGGAGACATTCAGTTATGTTACTCTAAACACTATATGAGCTACCTAGATAGTGTAAGGCTCTCTCCGAGGGGTTTCCATCCTCCTCCCTTCGTTTTGTAGCTCAGAGTCTTTTTGTGCTGTTGTATGTGTTGATACACATTTGTGGTGTTGCCACATCTCCTTACCGTTTTTCCACAAACATCACAAATCGCGTCTTGGCTGTTTGTGGAGCTGAAATATCTGAAATCTCTGAAATCTCTGAAATATCTGAAATACCTGAAATAGCTCCACACATGATTCTGTTTACGCTCTGCCATTGCGTCTTTGACTCTGAGTGACTGACTGACTGAGCAGCGAGCCGCTGTGCTTACGCATCACGCACCCAGGTGGAAGAAAAAGTAGTTCCCACCAACCGCGTATCATTTAGACAAGATCTCAATAGTTTAGTTACGTTCCACTGTGTTTCTGTTAATGATATACATTACCTCAAATGATTGAAGTATCAAAAGTATTGATATCTTGATTTGAGAATCGATTTTAGAGCATAAAGATGTGATATCTGAGATTTTTCATATTAATATAAGAATGGACATCCTTAAGTATTCCGTAGTACAGAAAATGTGGAGAGAGATTAGTTTCAAAACTCCGGACAAATGTGTAAATGATAATCAATAAATTACACATACTTCACAAATACGTTTCACTGTTCACAAATAAATACATTTCAGTCTGTATCTGACCAACCTGACATTTGTACAAATAGTGTTTAATTCATAAAAACACATTTCTAGTTTTTATATATATACATCATAATTTGTATGTGAAACTAAATGCATTTCTTTTACATTTACTTGCATATTTTTAAGAGCTTAAGTCTCAAAATTAAAATGTATTTACAAAATGGGTGTCACGTATTTTGGGTTTTGAGATTTTCCTTTCGAATTTCTGCACCCGATCCACACACAAATGCAGCACTCCATTCACAAATGTGGCAACAAGAGAACAAGCCGCGGCAAGGGGGCGCTGTTTAGTTTCACTGTGGTTGTGAATGGCGGTGCTCCTGAAATCTAAAGATTACTGGTCAAAAAGCTGGGTTTGTGTTCTAGGTCATGGGTCTTCCAGAAGGCCACGACCCAAATATGCTTCAAAGAGCACACAGAATGGAAATAAAGCACTGGAGAGTTCTGAAGTGGCCAGCAAGGAGTCCGGATCTAAATCCCATTGAACACCTGAGGAGAGATCTCAAAATTGCTGGCGGGAGAAGGCACACTTCAAAGAGACCTAGAGCAGTTTGTAAAAGTAGAGTGTTCCAAAATTCCAGTTGAGAGGTGTAAGAAGCTTATTGATGGTTATAGGAAGCAAATGGTGTGCAACCAAATCTCAAATTAAGGGTGCCAACAATTTTGGCCGACCCATTTTTGGATTTTTGCTCTCTGTTTTTGTGTTGTTCTACTACACACAAAGGAAATTAACATGCATAAAAAAATGATGAAAAAAAAAATATATATTTTATTAGGGTGCAAACAATTTCACCCATGACTGAACATAAAATGCTGATACTTAGTTAATTCAGTATACAGGATGAGACACTAAATCATAACACAAGATAACAGTGTTATTTTCGTTGACGAATAATTTTCATTATAGTTTATTCGTTATAGTCAAAAAACCTTTTTTTGTTGACAAAAATGAGACGATAACTAAATAAAAACTATATATATATATATATATATATATATATATATATATATATATATATATATATATATATATATATATATATATATCAAAAGACTATGATTAAAACTAATCAATATTTGCTGTCAAAATTAACACTGCAAGTCAGACATTATGACGGTCCGGACCTTTGCTTAAGGATATTGGCCTCTGGACCTTACTGAATTTTAATTAAATACCCCTGGCATATAATCTTAACCATTTAGACCATAAGCATTAATATGACAAATTACAACTTTTTACTCAGAAATGTCTGCAAAATAAATTTTAACATGATTATAATATAATATTAACATAAGTATATGAGTATAATATAAGTAACAAGCTAAAATATGATATGAGCAACAGACCAGTCGGAAACGTTCAGTTGAAGCAATCACCATGCCCAGTGTGGAGTGATGGTTAAAGTTATCACCCCGCAATGTGCTGTGGATAAGTTGAACAGTGTTCCCTAAAATGGGAGGAGCTAACAAATTTAAAAAGGACACACATTACCTCAAAATACCTTTGGTTATACTTAGTGGCATAATTGTGTCTTCAAACATCCACAGAGAAAGACAAAACATAATAACTTATCAAGTAGTTGCGTAGAACTGAAAGAATATGAAAATGATAAACATAAATTTTCTTACCTTAAAGGGAACAGATATCTACCAGCATAATTAATAATTCATGTAATTTATAACTGAAGCTGTGCAACTTGAAAATAATAAGCATTATAGTGTATTACAATTATATTAATATAAATTATAATATTGATAATACTGATACTGATTTGTATCATGATTTATTAGTAAGCAAATACAGTCCTGTTTAAATCAGAAAACAAATATTGTGACACTATATTGTAGAAATGTCTTAACTGTAATAATAGTTTGCTCCCTCCACGCTAATATAAACAATCCTCATGTAATGTAGTTATAATCAAGGTTCATATCATAACAATCAATCAATAATTAAAACAAATTAAAGATGGTGGGGATGTAGATTTTTTTTTATGATTTTTATGACCAGCACCTGTACACCTTGCCATAAGCAGCATGTTAGTTCTGACCCCGAGTACCTTGCTGAAATAAGAAAGACTTGAACAAATGTTACAAATTAAAAATATAAATCAACAAGCATGTAGTACAATCAAATTAATTACAAATAATTTCATCATTCATCAGTTTTTATTTTCAGGGGTTTCTTTGTTGATGAAAAGTTTTATCATTTTCGCTTCACACTGCAGAAATATTTGCGTTAATCCAGAACACAGGACCTTCTTCCAGGGCTTACTTTCTTACTCACTCCCCAGACAGGTCTTACCAATTGGCTGAGACAACACGTGAGTTGTTTTGACACATTTTGTAAACCATGTGGAAAACGCTCAAAGTAAACAAATGCATTAATTTATTTGGACCACAGAAATATTAAAAGTGTGAAACCCCCTCAAGAAACCTAATAATAAATGGAAAAGCAGCTTGTGTGCGTCAACTATAAAAAATAAAATAATAATAATAATAATAATAATAATAATAATAATAATAATAATAATGAAATGAGTGAAGCAACGTGAAAGAAAAAGTTAAGGTCTGTCAACAGCTAAATGTTAATTAACAACAATGGATTATCAGTCTGTGGTACAGTAGAGATTTTATCGATTAAGAAGATCCATAGAGACCTACGAAAGAATTCAAATCTCAAACAATACTGCACTTAGAATGATCAGGTGGAGAGTGTGTGTTGAACTGTATCATTAATATGTGATCATATTACCTTATAAACTCGGCTGTACAGGTTTCTGATCAAGTCAATCCACAAAGATCTGCAGAACATACAGAATTATATACTGCAATTCAGTTTATCATGTGAAGAGTGGCAACAACTGTTTCAAACAATGTTAGGTTATGTAATTATAATTCATTTTTCATTAATTAACCATTAAAGCCTAATTTCACTTTGCACCACTGTGAACAGATTATGAAGATTACTCTAAACCAGCGATTCTCAACTGGTGGGTCGTGACCCAAAAGAGGGTCGTAGACACGTTCTGGTCGAGTCATGCTTGTAAAATATGAATTAATAAAAACTAACAATAAAAAATAATTCATGCTTATCTAATTTTGTACTAGTAAAGATAAAAGACAGGTTAGGTGAAAGCATCTTGTTTTGTAGCCTTATATATTTTATGCAATTTTGATATTTAAATTTATTGTATTAACTTTTATACATGCTTAAATTCACTTTGCATGCATGTGTATGTTTAAAAGTGTTTTTAAAGGCTATTTTGTATTTAATAAAAGTGCTTTGCGATTTAATGACCATGAGAAAATATGGATCCCAGGCTAAGACAAGTAGAGAAGCCCTGCTCTAAACAACTCTAAAACAACTTTATTACATTCATTTACATGCTGAAAATGTGTGAACTTCTAATTAAAGATCACATAAATGTAAGTTTTCTAGACAAGTTAAATCAAACACATCATACAAAAACCAATCACCCTATAGATAACCTAACTGTTAATAAACTTTAAAAATCCAGTCAATTTCAGGTACGATGCTTTTTAAGTTAGCGTTAGCTAGCCTACCTAGGTAGGTTAATGTACTGCGCAGGTTGAAGAAAAAAAAGAAGATTTAGCGTTAGGCACGACTTCCAGCATTTTCCAGCATTCCAGCATTCCAGCGTTAGCTAGCTAGCTATTTAGGCTAGCTTATGCTAGCTTAAATAAATAGCTAGTGTTAATTAACTAGCTAACACTCTAATTAACACACTCTAATTAAGTTAACCTACTTCAAATAAAGTTAACTAACTTTAGCTAAATCAAACAGATAACCTATATGATATTATTTGTTTTATATTAGCAATAATGCTAACCTTAACTAATTTTAAAAGCCCCAAGCTATGCTGACTAACATAGCTAGCTAGCTAGATAACGCTAGGTTAGTTAGGTTAACCAGCTCACAGTTAAAAACAAAACAAAGTTTCTGGCCTTTTTATTAAAAGAGGTTTATTGGCTGTTGATTTATAAACAGATAAATGAACGAAAGCGCTGTTTATACTCAGCCATAATGTCAGAAAACTGCCAGGTCTGAGGCGGCCGAGTGGCCGTACGTCCAAAATTTGAAAAAATGTTGTGGTTTCAAACCGCAGGACGACTCTGGGCCAGATGCTCCGTACAAATCAGTGAGCGAAGATAAAAATAGGACCCAGACCGGATCCGGACTGAATCCGTTTAACAGAGCTGACTGTAACACGGATCTGACGGAGGAAAAACGGATCCGGATCGGAGTAGCCTGCTGTCTGGGGTAGCCCTCAATAAAGATTTACTTTCTAAAAAAATACTGAATCAGTATCTTAAATCTTATATTTTTGTCCTGAAATATAAGAACATTGGACGTCTAGATGGGAGCATATGTTGTTCTAGAACCTGAACATAGTTCTCTGCATTAATGGTGCCTTTCCAGACCTGCAAGCTGCCCATGCCACAAGCACTCATGCAACCCCATACCATCAGTGATGCAGGCTTCTGAGCGGAGCGTTGATAACAACTTGGGTTACCCTTGTCCTCTCTGGTCCGGATGACATGGCGTCCCAGTGTTCCGTAAAGAACTTCAAATCGTGACTCATCTGACCACAGAACAGTCTTCCATTTTGCCACACTCCATTTTAAAAGACCCCTGGTCCAGTGCAAACGTCCAGTTCCTTTTCCCATCGTTGTTTCACATAGTCCGTTGAATCCTTTTCCAATGATGTGGTACCATGGTATAGCTTACTTATGAGGCCTTTAATATTTCCAGAATCATAAGCATTAGTGAATATATTGATGACATACACTTGGGTTTCTTAAATTGGGGACCTTTACCTCTGTTTCTTATGTTTTATAATAAACTAAACATTAGCATTTTGGCTTATATGTTTTGATAGTGTTGGACACGTAGACTGTTTTAAGGCTTACAACCTTAATGTATTTGGCCACCCCCACTAAGCGTGAAGTTTCCTGTTTAATTTTTTCAAGGTGGACATGTTTTGGCTAAAGCCGTCCTCTACATGACAATCTAAAACTATAAAAATTATTACTAAAAAAAGTATGAAAAAAAAATTCTCTCCAAAATATCTTAAGTAACTTTACAGGGAAGAGAAAAAAACTTCCTTAACTTTCAGCGTAAGTCAGTGTAAAGAGGTTTTATTCCAAGCAATTCCGGACCATTTCTATTGCTCCAGTCATCTATTGGTCCAGATGTTCAGCGATGGGCTTTCCAGCGTTATTAGAGTCTTTATCTCTTACGGTTCTGTGCTGTGGAAACTGGTCTGAAGCAGTTAATATAAAAAATAATCTGTAACGCATGTCCATGTTTGTATCAGGGTGAGGTGGAGTTCGCCCGGATCATGCTGCTGGTTGACCCGAATGGGACGGGGGTCGTGACTTTCCAGTCTTTCATCGACTTCATGACCAGAGAGACTGCGGACACGGACACGTCCGAGCAGGTCGTCGCTTCCTTCAGGATCCTTGCTGCAGACAAGGTGCGTGTATGTGGGGAACGTTGTTTGTGCTGCAGGTTTGCTTCACGTAAGCTGCAAACGTTGGGAACAAGCGTGTAATGATTAGGATACAGTGGTGTGTAAAGGTTTGGCCAGCGCTGGGCCTGGTTTTGTTGACTTTCTAAGCATAAATAAGTTAATACATCTTCTGCATGCACAATTACTGATTTTAAATGAATTTAAATTAAAAATAATCGTAACCTGCACAATAATTTACAGGACATTTTATATTTTATGTTTTTCCAATACGGTTAAACTAATATACATTGAAATGGTGACCTAAAGTTTGCAGAACATATGCTATATTTAAGTTTGTCTGTGGAGAATGTTTACTTTCCCGTGATTGACTGTATTTTAGTTAAGGCGAAGTTATGTTATTATGTAATATCAGATTTCTTTTTATTTCTATCTTTCTTTGTTGTGCTGTTGTATATGCTGATAGCAGAACTGATAGAAATGTATAATGTTTAACCTGCTTTGTTTGCCTGGTTGTTTTTCCCTCCAGCCGTATATCCTAGTAGATGAGCTGAGGAGAGAGCTGCCCCGAGACCAGGCCGAGTACTGCATCTCCAGAATGCCGTCCTACGCTGGCCCCGGCGCCGTCCCAGGGGCTCTAGACTATACCGCCTTCTCCACCGCCTTCTCCACCGCCCTCTACGGAGAGAGTGACCTTTAACCTGACCGCTGCTTGACTCATGATTGACACTCCCCACTATGTGGAGCTGACCTGCAGAATGTAAAATGTCATTTGAATAAATTAGGAAGATGGAATTTATCTTGTTTTCCAATTTTAGTTCCAATTTTGGATGAATTGTGTAAAGAATTACGTTCATTAGATTCTCCTTTTTCAACAAATACCCAGAATATTTGCACCACACACTCACCTCTCCACCTTTCACCTTTCTCTCCACTGATGAAATTTAAGCTCAACACAAATCAGTGCTCAATGTTCTGATCTAATACTGTACAAGCATCACTGTGCTTCTATAGTTTTAGCAGTTTATTTGAGGAAATCTAGTCTTTATAATCTTCATTGTATTACACATGACTATTAATGTTGGAACAGGACCTTTAACTGTGGTTTCTGTTTGTATAAGTATGTAGTAAAAGACTTTATTCACGCATCTTCACTGAAGCACTGTGCCGTAGATGGAAATAATTTACAGTTGGACTCCATTTATCAGTGTGAAATAAAACAGTAAACAGTAAAGACTACATTTCTGGTGTACGTTCATGAATGAGTGCAGTTACTGTAACACACAACTTGGGTTGCTTTAAATTCCAGTGAATTTCTATCATACAGACTTCTTTTTATAGAAATACAAGCTACTGCATTTCTGGACTGTGCATTGCAAATGTATTAAATGCTTGAGTGATATAAAAAGTATTTGGATTCATATATTCAGCAGTACACTGACTCTATCATATACACATAGCATAGACCCCAGTAAAGAGTTAACATTCTCTACAGAGAATACATTGAAATAACATTGAAATATGGCATAAGTTGAATGCTGTAATGCGCAAGCAGGCAAGGAAGCTGGCTACACGTGCAAGCTAGCAGAGTTTTAATCACATCCAAACAAAGATCCCGAATAACAAGCACGACTAAACAAAACACGAGCGCAAACATTACAGCAACGCACACAACATGCATCAGCAAAGGCATAAACAGAGGGTACAAATGGAGACGCTGAACTAGAGACACCTGGTAAATGGGGGGAGACATACGGTGCGTCCGAAACTGCCTACTAGTCAGTAGGTACTGGATTAGAGTCAGTACGTACTGCTCGAGCGGTAGACTAGTAGGTAATTTCAGTAGGAGAGTTTTAGTACCACACAATCTCAGACGTACTACATCCACCATATTACCAGCGTCCTGTGACGCAAGACGCCACCACCGTAAAAGTCCTGCTATTCATTTAAAAGCTCGTTTACTGACAGATTTAGATCTTTTAGTGACTCTGATCTGTGTTTTTATCTGATTATGTATCAGACGGTGTGGAGCTGTAGATCAGAGAAGATGAAACGGGAGGAATGTAATCATTGTTTATCTCAGCAGTAGTGCTAACTTCTGTAGCGGCAGTTCACTAGCAGTAGCTACGTACACACAGCCGACGTTCAGCTTTACACCGTTTATTTACTCCACTCTGAATTCATCCACCACTCCAGCTGAATCATGGGATACACAGTGTGCTGTGTTCACCTACATAAACATGGCTGCTGATTCAGGAGGTCATCCGGGTACCGTTCACCTACTACTCAATACCTACTGAGTATTCAGATATACTAGCCACGCTCACCTACTGATTTACTACTGAGTATTCAGATATACTAGCCGCGCTCACCTACTGATTTCACTACTGAGTATTCAGATATACTAGCCGCGCTCGCCTACTGATTTCACTACTGAGTATTCAGACATACTAGCCGCACTTGCCTACTGATTTCACTACTGAGTATTCGGACATACTAGCCGCGCTCGCCTACTGATTTACCTACTGAGTATTCAGACATACTAGCCGCGCTCGCCTACTGATTTCACTACTGAGTATTCAGACATACTAGCCGCACTTGCCTACTGATTTCACTACTGAGTATTCGGACATACTAGCCGCGCTCGCCTACTGATTTCACTACTGAGTATTCAGACATACTAGCCGCGCTCACCTACTGTTTTCACTACTGAGTATTCAGATATACTAGCCGCGCTCGCCTACTGATTTACTACTGAGTATTCAGATATACTAGCCGCGCTCGCCTACTGATTTCACTACTGAGTATTAGACAAGTAGGTGATTTCGGATGCACCCCCCAACCAACACGCAGCTCCCGAGGCGTGAAAAGGAACTTGCCATGGGAACTAGCCCAGGGGGACAGGAACAGAAAGAGTAGCAGGAACAAGGACAGACACACTGACTGAGACAGGGACAGACAGACAAAAAGAAACAGGGACGGAAACACTGACAAATACACAATTTCTATTTACCATATAGCAAAAAGATAACACATCAAAAATATACATATACCAATATAAAATATACAATAAATGATTCTGAATTTCAAACATTGTGTATTAAAATGTACAGAAGTGTGTTTTCTAAAACATATAGATGGATGTGCATGATCACTACACTGTCTGGCCATAAACACAGTTGCACAAACCATGTTTAATTGGACCTTTAGCTTTGATAATGTGTGCATTTGCTGTGTTCATGTTTTAACAACATTATATACCATCACAATATTGGTTGACTCTGTGGTGGCCAGCTCATGATTCATGACACTGTGTACGATTAGGACTCATAAGATCACTAGATCTTTTCCTATCACTCCAGATTCATTTAAACACAGCTGAGTTATTTTTATTTTTTATTTTTTTTTTGGAAATGAGAAGTTACTCACTGCATCAAGAATTGGAGTTAAAGTTAAACCACATCAACCACATCAACCACAGTTAAAACACATCAATCACTGCAGTAATTATCCAATCAATGCCCCTTAAGTGTTTGTTTAAGTCAAGCATTCTCACAAAATATATATATATATATTTATCATCGGTGTCCAGTGAGTCTCCAAAATGGCAACCTAACAGGAGAGACCAAAAACTGTCTTCACTTTCAATGGAAGTCAATGGAACCAGATTTTTTTCTTGCTATTTTGAAGCATTTCTATTGGTCTATTCATCATTTGCCCACAGTGTTAACAGCAGCTGCTGCATTTAATTAATGTAGAAAAATAAAAATCTGAGATGAAAACAGGTGTTTAGTCTTTGTTTGTGTATGTGAGAGCATTTTTACGCTACAGCCGTTTTCGATCCAGGGGCTCCAGAGAACTCCATGGTTTGGGGTCCGCTGTGTGTGTTACAATGGTGTTGCAGGTGGTTGCTAGGATGTTTCTATTTGGTTTCTAGTGAATTCCAGGTTGCTGCTAGGGTGTTACTAGATGGTTTCTAGAATATACTACCTGGTTGCTGGTATCCTGAGTGGAATCAATAGTGTTGCTAGATGGTTGCCATACTCTACAGGGTATGTGCCCAGTGGTTGCTAGGTGTTGTTGAAAATGAATGAGTGGTAGGAGTGATGAAAGAAGAAAAGTCACTAATTATAGGAGACGGTAAAAAAAAAAAAAAACTTCTAACTCAAATTTCTGTTTTACCTTAAATAACAACATAGTTCCATTCTGGTGTCAGGGCAAAAATTAAAAAAACAAAAATAAAAACAAAACAAACAAACAAAAACAAATTGCGAAACAAACAGGATTACAAAGACAGTCTTTCACAAAAATCGTTAAAACAAACCTGCAGTAAGAAGGACACAGACAGTGATTTAGTTGGAATTATTAGACAAAGGACTGACAGAACGTAGTTGGTGAGGAGCGTGTGTCTGATACACACTCTCCTGATCTTCTAGAAGGTGGAGCTGTTTTTATTTCAATACTGAAGCTAATTTGGATTTGGTTTATATGGAGGACCAAACTCACAGATCAGGATCCAAACTGTTAGCGGACTAACTAACTATGCAAAACTTAATATTTATAGTAAATACACTGACCCAAATAAAGTCAAACCATAAACTACATTAGGATCAGTTAGCTAACTAGCCTTTCCTCACTTCTCTGCTGCACGGGATGAAGTACTTTCTTTCAAAGAGAAAAAAAAGAGAACAATTTAAAAAACAGGAGTCCTGCTCGTCATCTCTATCGATCTCCAGCTTTAGCTTTAGCATTAGCTGATCTGAAGGTACAGCTTCACTAAAATCTCCTCCACAGCCCCGGTTCTGCACTGCTTTGCTTGGGTGGGTGGGCAGTAAAATATAATGCGTGGACATGTTGATAGTCATATTTTTTAAAGCCAGAAATATATTCAGGGCTTGATTTGTGCATAAATGATGTCAGCAGATTTAATGATACTGGCTTAAATGAATATATGAGGTAAAGAAATAAAAATGCTGCATCTGCCTTCAAACGTAAACTTAAAATCTAATGACTGAAGAGTACACTTTTCTTATGTCATTAAAAAAAGATGATCTAATTGTGATTAATTTCAATAACCATCCTTAATTCATTTAGCATTACACTGATATAACAACAAAGCTGACAAAAGTAAATAGACACAGGCTGAGACTAGAATACTCTGAAGTGGAAACAGAAATGAGTGAGATACTAATATGATTAGACAATTACAATATAAGCCAATCAGAAATAAACAAGGACATATCTTCACACTGCACAGCAAAATGCCTTCTTGTGATTGGTTCAGAGATAATAGCTGTTGCTTGCATTGTGATTGGGGTAGCAAAGACAAAATCTAGCAAAAAAAAAAACATTATTGACTAAACGTTCTGCTTTGATTAATGTAAACAGGCCTGAATCTTAAACTGGCCTGCATTTATATTTAATCAGTAATTTAAACATGTGCGTCTGCGCTGGACGTCTCGTACGGCTGTTTTATTTCTGAATGAAATGGTTTCAGATGTTCTTCACTGTGAACGTCTTCGTTTGTCTTCGTGCTGCTGAACACGAAGTCGTCAGTTTTTAGTTAAAGAAGCTACCAGGTAGCCTGAACTGACATTCTGACAGACTTAGCAACAGTAACTAAGGGGAGGGGGGCGAGGAGCTTCCTCAGAACTCTGAACGTGTCATCGATGATGTCACAATGCACTCCGCGGAATCTGAAGGTTATATAAGACAACGTCACACACAACTCATCATCAGAGTTTTGTAGCGAGTCTAGAGAACAGACGCTAAACTACAAGACTCATCGAATTCAAGCAGCAGCGAATAGTGATGGAGAAGAAATCTGCTCTCACTGGTAACTTCACACAGTCCTGTCTGAGTTTAGAGTTAGAAACTAATACTTGCTCAATTTGATGAAACTACACACTTAAAAAAGAAGCTTCTTCAAGAGTTCCTCCAAAATATTTGTCGTATATAGAACCATAGACACTTAGTGAACCCTTTGTATGATTAAAGGGTTCTTTACATGATTCTTTTTAGAACCCATTTGTAAAGGGTCCTGTGTGGCACTTAAAAAGTGTTCTGTTTTTGTTATGATGCTTTTTAGAACCTGAAGAACCCTTTTATGATACACAGAACCTCTTTAGTAGCAGTTTTTAAAGCAGTTTGGCTCACTTTATCATTTACGTTGGATTTTGGTTGGAAAACGAAGGTTATTCCACAACGTACTTCAAACTGAGATGGGATTTGGATTCTTATGGATTCTCATTGGAGAATCTATTGAAGGAGCTCTCAGAAACATGCATCGGGTCTACCTGGAATCTGCATTAAGGCCTGAGAGATAGAAAATGAAATATGAGAGACTAAATGTAGTACAAGGTGTCAGTCACTATAACTGTACTGGCTTAAAATTATGCACACTGCTGTAGTTTAAAGGGGAACTCCACCCATTTTTCCAAAGTTCCACATAACTAAATGATAAAGATGTAAACAGTCTTTCCAAATCACAAATATGCAAGTTTTCACATTCTAGCTTCCATAGTGGTGCACTAACTATCGAGTGTGGATACCGTATTTAAAGTCCTACATTGTGCACTATGTAGTGAGTAGGGAGACTTAGAGTTTTCAGAATTAGTGTTATATCAGATTTATAAGCACTTATATAGTCAAAGATTTGACATTAAACAGTGCTGTTTTATCATCATGTGTTAAGTATTAGGTGACAGGAAGTTTAAAGAAAATCATGAAATGGCAGCAGTATAGATAGGTGACTGGACATTGTTCCCCTCATTTAACCGTCAGTGGATACTTAGCAATGATACCTCACTCTAAACGAAGTACAATTGTTGCTTTTCAAGGAAAGAGGAAAAGAGAAGAGACGGAGTGCAGCCAGGGTGCTGAAGTCCCGGGAGCAAGCAACGTTTCCAGGCCTGAAGCCCCACCAAGTAAGAGGAGGAAGAATACAGAGATTACAAATCAGGGACACATCACAGAGACAGGTCAGTCCACTCTCCCCTATATCGTAAAATGAAATGCTGTCCCTGAGGAAATGTGATTGGTTAGAAAGATGGTGGAGTAGAAGAATAAAGTATTGATAGGTTACTGAGCATTGTTCCCCTTATTCAACCGTCAGTGGATACTTAGCAACGATACCTCTCACTCTTAAGGAAGTACAATTGTTGGCTGAATACTTGTTAATGTTGAGTATTATTATGAACAACTTCTGACACAATTTTTAAAAGAATATTTAATCATGTGTATGTTGCCCAAGAGCAACATTCCCTATGATCAAATCAAACAAGTCCTCTTGTGGAAAAGAGTGATGGGAAAACGATGGGAAACAAGAGTAAAGCAACACACGTACAGTACAGTTTGTGTAATACACAATGAAGTCGGTGCAAGAAATATAACACAACAGAAGATGATGCGGCCACAGGGCCCATACATTCCTGTTTGAGTTTAATTTGGGGAGATAGCCTCGATTTTTAGTCTGTTAGTTTCTCCTGGTTGCCAGCACAGTATGAGCACATTCAACTATCAATCAGCACCAAATAACCACATTTACATTTACAACATTTAGCTGACTCTCTCATCCAGAGTGAGTTACCAGTAAGTAACTGGTACTAGTAAGTACTAGTAAAGAGAATATAACACAGCGTATCCATCTATTACTATTACTACACAGACATTCAGCTCATGTTCTATGAAGTAAATGTTACTTTTTTAAATGAACATCCTGCACTGCAGGTGGCGTAAAGAGAAAAAGAGAAGAGACAGAGGGCAGCCAGCGTTCTGAAAACCCGGGACCAAGCAAGGTTCCGAGGCTTCAAGTCCCATCAGTTAACAATAAGGAGTCCGAGAATACCAACCATTCAGAGGAATTCTCGATCCAGGGACAGAGGAACGCCTCAGTGCCAGGTGAGTCTGCTCTCCCCTAGACTGTAAAATGAAATGCTGTCACTGAGGAAATGTGATTGGTTGAAAGATGCAGTCTAAAGTGTTGATGGTGGAGTAGAGTTAAAGTAACAATTTTGAGAATTAATGTTCAGAAAGTGGTGTACATTCAGAATTTAACAGAATAAGCATTACTGTGGATCCTTCACTCTAGTGGCAGGTCTTTTAGTAGGTCCAGAGGTGACCAGAACCTTACATATTCAAATGATCATCTTGTACTCAGGTGCTACACGTCCAAAAAGAAAGAGGACGCAGAAACGATGCAGCCTGTGTGCTGAAGTTCTGGCAGGGAAGAAGATGAAGAGGAAGGAATCCAACCCAGTTTGGTCCACTGGTTAGATCACTGCATTTAATTTCACTTCACTCTGTAATCTAGTTGACAGATTCCACAGCATCCTTCATAGCCATTACGTTTGATTGGTGAAACTGTGTTAAGTGATCCAAATAGGAATGATGTTCATTTGCACATTTTTTCTTATAGGAACTTTGGAATCGTGCTATATTGTTGGAGGCTTGCTGGGCGAAGGAGGCTTTGGCTCTGTGTTTAAGGGATGGCGTATTTCCGATGGACTACAGGTTTTGCTCACATCTCAGATTACTTTTTAAATAGTTATTATTTTCCTGCTTTCTTTTCAGTGATAGTAATACTAGAATATCTTTGGTCTTTGTTCGTAGGTGGCCATTAAAATTGTCTGGAAACGTTCGATTACTGGCCTACCAGAGGTGCCTATGGAAGTGGCTCTGATGGAGAAGGTGAGCCAGCCACCTGTCTGCCAGAACATCATCCGACTGATCGAATGGTTTGATGAGTTCGAGCGGTATGTTCTAGTCCTGGAGCGCCCACCATCGTGCATGGACATCCAGGCCTACATTGAAAAAGTGTCTTTTATGGAGGAAGAAATGGCCCGGACAATAATGCTCCAAACTTTAGAGGCAGTGAGTCACTGTACTGCCAGAGGTGTCATACATCAGGACATCAAACCGGAGAATCTGCTGATCAACACAGATACCTTAGAGGTGAAGCTTATAGACTTTGGCTGCAGCGACCTGATCAGGACAGACGGCTCTTCCGCCTTCAGAGGTAAGTTGAAACACTAATAGCTCCTCCTTGTGGAGAATTATAAATTAAAGATGTGAATCACATGGTCACTTAGCTGCTACATGAACTACAATGATTATCTGTGCTATTTTATGTTCGCAGGCACGACTTTATACGCCCCTCCAGAGTACTTTCTGAAAAATAGGTATCACGCAGATCCAGGAACGGTTTGGTCGCTTGGTGTCACGCTGTTCAAGATGGTTTGTGGACGCCTTCCCTTTTCCAAGATAACGGCAATCACCTCAGGAAATAAAGATTACTACAGAGATGACCTGTCCGAAGGTAAGATTAATAGGAATGTCTGGGCAAACATACCTTTGACCTGTACTAAGTAGAAGATACTTTCAAATATGTACAGTAGAGGCCGGACGTCCCTCAACATAGTTTATAATAGTGTATTTGTTTATATCAAAGTTACATCTCACCTTTTTACTGTTAGTCCTTCTAAACTGATTATTGATTAAGTATCTCTCTCTCATCTGATCCCATCACTCTGTACAGAATGCCGTGATCTAATAGAAGGGTGCCTGCAGAAAAATCCATCTGACAGGCCTAGTTTGGAGCAGATCAAGGAACATGAATGGTTCCAGCGTTCCGGCCAGCCTTAAGATCAGTTCAGCCAGACAGAGCCAGGAGAACAACGAGCAGAAAGAATAATCAGTATCGTCCCAACATCAAGCAGCCATAACATCAAAACCATATACTTTTATATATACTGTCCATGTTATCAGCTCCATGTACAATACAGGTGCATGTTGTAGCTGTACAATTCATTCTTCATTCATTCCTGAGATAATGGCTGCCCTCCTGTCCTGCCGAATGCTGTTGGAAGACTGACCATCAGGGCCTCCTCCTCACCTGACACCAACCGGACCTCCTCTTTCTTGCCATCTGCTACACATCTGCTACAGCACTGATTCTCTCAGCTTTTATTTACAATTTAGATGAATTAATTGTAAATAATTTTTGACCAGAGGAGGATGGTTCTCCCTTTGTGAGTCTTGGTTCCTCCCAAGGTTTCTTCCTCCAGTCTTGAGGGAGTTTTTCTTGCCACTGTTGCCTCTGGCTTGCTCACTGGGGAATACATGTTGTAGCTGTATGTGTTCAAACTTCTGTAAAGCTGCTTGTGAAAAACTCCATACAAATAAACTAGACTTGAATCAGTGGTCACAGGATGTTGAGGTGTATAACAACTCCAGCAGCGCTGCTGTGTCTGATGTTGCACTCATACCAGCACAACACACTCTAACACACCACCACCATGTCAGTGTCACTGCATTGCTGAGAATGATCCACCTCCATAACAGTACCTGCTCTGTGGAGGTCCTGTAGGGGTTAAAGAATATGGCGATATTTTACTGTCAAAAGTCAAGATCACTCTTTTTAAGTGCGAGAGCGTGATTCTTTGGATAGGCCAATCCTGTAGGTACTTTTAATTCCTAAGGCGATTGCCACTTTCAGGTCAAAGGGAAGGTGTCCACAAACCATGTTGAATAGCGTGACACCAAGCGACCAAACCGTTGCTGGATCTGCGTGATATCGTTTTTTCAGACAGACCTCTGGAGGGACGTATAAAGTCGTGCCTGTGAACATAAAATAGCACAGATAATCATTGTAGTTCATGTAGCAG
Source organism: Megaleporinus macrocephalus (assembly GCA_021613375.1). NCBI lineage: Eukaryota > Metazoa > Chordata > Actinopteri > Characiformes > Anostomidae > Megaleporinus > Megaleporinus macrocephalus. The sequence goes on along the minus strand of CM038712.1, from coordinate 6,567,419 downwards.
CTAAGTAACCATGTGATTCACATATTTAATTTATAATTCTCCACAAGGAGGAGCTATTAGTGTTACAATTTACCTATGTAGTGGATATAGCCATTTGTCCTGATTAGGTCGCCGCAGCCAAAGTCTATGAGTTTGACCTCTAAGGTGTCCGTGTTGATGAGCAGATTCCCTGGTTTGATGTCCCGATGCATCACACCTCTGGCAGTACAGTGACTCACTGCCTCTAATGTTTGGAGCATTATTGTTCGGGCCATTTCTTCCTCAATAGAAGATGCTTTGTTCATAAGGTAGGTCAGGATGTCCACGCAAGGTTTAGGGTGCTCCAGTACTAGAACGTACTGGTCGTCCTCGTCAAACCATTCAATCAGTCGGATGATGTTCTTGCAGACAGGTGGCTGGCTCACTATCTCCATCAGAGCCACTTCCATAGGCACCTCCTCAGACTGGTTAGACTGCAGAACAATGGACAGATAGATGGTGAGGAGAAACTCACTGGGTTGATTTGGGAACATCATGTGTTAAGACTAATACACTTACACTTTGGAACCTTCTGTAATTTGGCGGTTTCAGGACTTTTTTAATGGCCACCTACGAACAAAGACCAAAGATATTCTAGTATTACTATCACTGAAAAGAAAGCAGGAAAATAATAACTATTTAAAAAGTAATCTGAGATGTGAGCAAAACCTGTAGTCCATCGGAAATGCGCCTTCCCCGAAACACTGAGCCAAAGCCTCCTTTGCCCAGTATGCCTCCAACAAAGTAGTGCGATTCCAAAGTTCCTATACGAAAAAAAAAGTGCAAATGAACATCATTCCTATTTGGATCACTTAACACAGGTTCACCAATCAAACATACTGACTATGAAGGATGCTGTGGAATCTGTCAACTAGATTACAGAGCGAAGTGAAATTAAATGCAGTGATCTAACCAGTGGACCAAACTGGGTTGGATTCTTCCCTCTTCATCTTCTTCCCTGCCAGAACTTCAGCACACAGGCTGCATCGTTTCTGCGTCCTCTTTCTTTTTGGACGTGTAGCACCTGAGTACAAGATGATCATTTGAATATGTAAGGTTCTGGTCACCTCTGGACCTACTAAAAGACCTGCCACTAGAGTGAAGGATCCACAGTAATGCTTATTCTGTTAAATTCTGAATGTACACCACTTTCTGAACATTAATTCTCAAAATTGTTACTTTAACTCTACTCTGCCATCAACACTTTAGACTGCATCTTTCAACCAATCACATTTCCTCAGTGACAGCATTTCATTTTACAGTCTAGGGGAAAGCGGACTCACCTGGCACTGAGGCGTTCCTCTGTCCCTGGATCGTATTCTCTGACTCCTTCTTATAGTTTCCTGATGGGACCTGAAGCCTCGGAACCTTGCTTGGTCCCGGGTTTTCAGAACGCTGGCTGCCCTCTGTCTCTTCTCTTTTTCTCTTCACGCCACCTGCAGTACAGGATGTTCATTTAAATAAGTAACATTTATTTCATAGAACATGTTTATCTAAATTCACATGTCTTCTGTGTTTTACATGCAATGTTGATTATGATAAAATAGTCAGTTTGGAATCATTAAAAAACAGTTTTGCCTTAAAACACCCTGCATGTAATACATAAATAATAATAATAAAATAACTCACCGCTGTAAACACAGCTGACTCAGTAGGTTTTTCTTCACTCTTTACACATAACACATTTATTTACTTCTGAACCATTTAATTAAGTGGAATTTCTGAAAAAAATAGTGGAGTTCCCCTTTAACCAGCATGAGGAAACATCTCTAACTCTACTGAGGAGATACATTTAAACTGTAGTTAAATTTACTACACTAATTTACTAGGTCCAACACCATAATCACACTTTAAATGACCAACTGGACACACTATTCCTCCGCATGGTCTTAGTGCTGTCTGGTATAGTTTTTAAGAAGCAATTTTTTTCTATCTGCATTTTATACAAACTATGTATTTTATGTATATGTAGCATGAATGCGTGATATGGATGGTGGCCAGATTGCTTCTATAATGTCCATCTAAAAAAGTTTCATAAAATAACCTGAAACACCAAAAAGTGCCCCAAAATTGTATCAAAGTATTTTAGTCATGATACAAAATAATACAGCATGTAAACTAACACACATGAATATTCTGGATAAGCTCTTTCAGGACTTGTCAACTTCAACTTTAGGGATATTTGGTCCAACTGTGTCGCTGGCTTCATTCTCAGTGTGTATGTGTCTTCAGTTGCTAATTAGTTCTTACAGTGAGCTCGTTCTTTATCTAATCTAATTTTTCTTCTACACACGGATCAGCAAGTTGGGGAGAATATATATTGTGTACTGCCGCTGTCCAAAGAAAAACATTTATACCCAAACTTTACAGGAGAGGTCCACAACATACTTTACTTTCAATGTAAGTCAATGAAACCAGAATTTTTCCACATCTTAATTGGAGTATTTGTATTGGTTTCTTGATTAATACATTTCTAAACTATGTATTTTGAAGATTCTTTTTTTTCTTTGGACTTTGATTATCAATAATATGATGTAGACTCATGTATGCAGTCTATGGGTCTAAATAAGGTGTACAGTATGTAAAGCGGGCTTGATATACTAAGACAGTCAAATAAGGAGAATTCCAACACCTCTCTGCTGTCACATGCGTTACACTGACCATTACTGGGCCGCTGATAAACACAGACCAGTCACCTGACTGTAAAAGAGACGTTAGGGACGTTTCTACCTCTATCAGCCCTCGTCCCCTTTATCTCCTCTCTTCCCGCGTCTAGATCCAACTTCCACAATAATTCATTCAAAGGTTGTACCAAAAAGTGGCAACAGCGTCCAATCAGCAGTGTGTTTGTGTGCATGTGTTGAGTGTGTGTTATACTAATAATTTAATAAATAATATAATTTAATAGTAATGATCTGTCTCAGGATACTGACTTGTTATCTTAAAATAATAGTTTATTATTATAACGAAGGTGCAGGTTTTACTGAACACTATCCACAAAGAATAAACTCACTTCACAAACTCAAAAAAACAAGTTTTCAAACAGAAAATCCCGAGAGACAAAAAACTAAACTGAGTCCAACAACCGGAGAAAGACAACCACATAATATACGTCTTAGAATCGCTCTGAGAGTTTACCAAAACAAGACCTCGCAAAGAGGCTGACACTGAACAGAGTTTAAATACACCTTCATGGTGTCCTAACGAGAAACAGGTGAATACTAAGGTTAGTATTCTGGCGAGGGAGACCTCTGCTGGCGAGGAGGGGCGATGTCAGCAGCAGACGTGACAATTATTCCAAATGTTGGCTTTTATTATTTTCTCAGAATATGGAGTGCAATATTGCTTTGGTGTCCCAAAACGATGACTTATTTTCTGAAAAGGATTATTTAGAATCTCAAAATAATTACTTTTTTTTACAAACAAACAGATGTACAATGTTCTTATATTTTAGGACAAAAATTCAGGACTTTAAGATACTGATTCAGTATTTTTTTAGAAAGTAAATCATTATTGAGGGCTACCCCAGACAGCAGGCTACTCCGATCCGGATCCGTTTTTCCTCCGTCAGATCCGTGTTACAGTCAGCTCTGTTAAACGGATTCAGTCCGGATCCGGTCCGGGTCCTACTTTTATCTTCTCTCACTGATTTGTAAGGAGCATCTGGCCCAGAGTCGTCCTGCGGTTTGAAACCACAACATTTTTTCAAATTTTGGACCTACGGCCACTCGGCCGCCTCAGACCTGGCAGTTTTCTGACATTATGGCTGAGTATAAACAGCGCTTTCGTTCATTTATCTGTTTATAAATCAACAGCCAATAAACCTCTTTTAATAAAAAGGCCAGAAACTTTGTTTTTTACGTTTAATGTGTTTTTAACTGTGAGCTAGTTAACCTAACTAACCTAGCGTTATCTAGCTAGCTAACTATGTTAGTCAGCATAGCTTGGGGCTTTTAAAATAAGATAAGATAAAAGATAAGGTTAGCATTATTGCTAATATAAAACAAATAATATCATATAGGTTATCTGTTTGAATGAGCTAAAGTTAATTAACTTTATTTGAAGTAGGTTAACTTAATTAGAGTGTGTTAATTAGAGTGTTAGCTAGTTAATTAACGCTAGCTATTTATTTAAGCTAGCTACGTTAACCTACCTAGGTAGGCTAGCTAACGCTAACTTAAGAAGCATCATACCTGAAATTGACTGGATTTTTAAAGTTTATTAACAGTTAGGTTATCTATTGGGTGATTGGTTTTTGTATGGGGTGTTTTGTTGTTGTATGGGGTGATTGGTTTTTGTATGGGGTGTTTTGTTGTTGTATGGGGTGTTTTGTTGTTGTATGGGGTGTTTTGTTTTTGTATGGGGTGATTGGTTTTTGTATGGGGTGTTTTGTTGTTGTATGGGGTGATTGGTTTTTGTATGGGGTGTTTTGTTGTTGTATGGGGTGATTGGTTTTTGTATGGGGTGTTTTGTTGTTGTATGGGGTGATTGGTTTTTGTATGGGGTGTTTTGTTGTTGTATGGGGTGATTGGTTTTTGTATGGGGTGTTTTGTTGTTGTATGGGGTGATTGGTTTTTGTATGGGGTGTTTGATTTAACTTGTCTAGAAAACCTTTCGGGATTGATTATTGCTTACATTTATGTGATCTTTAATTAGAAGTTCACACATTCTCAGCATGTAAATGAATGTAATAAAGTTGTTTTAGAGTTGTTTAGAGCAGGGCTTCTCTACTGGTCTTAGCCTGGGATCCATATTTTCTCATGGTCATTAAATCGCAAAGCACTTTTATTAAATACAAACCAAAATAGCCTTTAAAAACACTTTTAAACATACACATGCATGCAAAGTGAATTTAAGCATGTATAAAAGTGAATACAATAAATTTAAATATAAAAATTGCATAAAAAATATAAGGCTACAAAACAAGATGCTTTCACCTAACCTGTCTTTTATCTTTACTAGTAAAAAATTAGATAAGCATGAATTATTTTTTATTGTTAGTTTTTATTAATTCATTTTTTACAAGCGTGACTCGACCAGAACGTGTCCACGACCCTCTTTTGGGTCACGACCCACCAGTGGAGAATCGCTGGTTTAGAGTAATCTTCATAATCTGTTCACAGTGGTGCAAAGTGAAATTAGGCTTTAATGGTTAATTAATGAAAAATGAATTATAATTAAATAACCTAACATCGTTTGAAACAGTTGTTGCCACTCTTCACACGATAAACTGAATTGCAGTATATAATTCTGTATGTTCTGCAGATCTTTGTGGATTGACTTGATCAGAAACCTGTACAGCCGAGTTTATAAGGTAATATGATCACATAATAATGATACAGTTCAACACACACTCTCCACCTGATCATTTTAAGTGCAGTATTGTTTGAGATTTGAATTCTTTCGTAGGTCTCTATGGATCTTCTTAATCGATAAAATCTCTACTGTACCACAGACTGATAATCCATTGTTGTTAATTAACATTTAGCTGTTGACAGACCTTAACTTTTTCTTTCACGTTGCTTCACTCATTTTATCATTATTATTATTATTATTATTATTATTTTATTTTTTATAGTTGACGCACACAAGCTGCTTTTCCATTTATTATTAGGTTTCTTGAGGGGGTTTCACACTTTTAATATTTCTGTGGTCCAAATAAATTAATGCATTTGTTTACTTTGAGCGTTTTCCACATGGTTTACAAAATGCGTCAAAACAACTCACGTGTTGTCTCAGCCAATTGGTAAGACCTGTCTGGGGAGTGAGTAAGAAAGTAAGCCCTGGAAGAAGGTCCTGTGTTCTGGATTAACGCAAATATTTGTGCAGTGTGAAGCGAAAATGATAAAACTTTTCATCAACAAAGAAACCCCTGAAAATAAAAACTGATGAATGATGAAATTATTTGTAATTAATTTGATTGTACTACATGCTTGTTGATTTATATTTTTAATTTGTAACATTTGTTCAAGTCTTTCTTATTTCAGCAAAGTACTCGGGGTCAGAACTAACATGCTGCTTATGGCAAGGTGTACAGGTGCTGGTCATAAAAATCATAAAAAAAAATCTACATCCCCACCATCTTTAATTTGTTTTAATTATTGATTGATTGTTATGATATGAACCTTGATTATAACTACATTACATGAGGATTGTTTATATTAGCATGGAGGGAGCAAACTATTATTACAGTCAAGAAATTTCTACAATACATTGTCACAATATTTGTTTTCTGACTTAAACATGACTGTATTTGCTTACTAATAAAACATGATACAAAAAAGCAGTGAATCAGTATTTTAATTTATATTAATATAATTGTAATACACTATAATGCTTTTTATTTTCAAGTTGCACAGCTTCAGTTATAAATTACATGAATTATTAATTATGCTGGTAGATATTTGTTCCCTTTAAGGTAAGAAAATTTATGTTTATCATTTTCATATTCTTTCAGTTCTATGCAACTACTTGATAAGTTATTATGTTTTGTCTTTCTCTGTGGATGTTTGAAGACACAATTCTGCCATTAAGTATAACCAAAGGTATTTTGAGGTAATGTGTGTCCTTTTTAAATTTGTTAGCTCCTCCCATTTTAGGGAACACTGTTCAACTTATCCACAGCACATTGCGGGGTGATAACTTTAACCATCACTCCACACTGGGCATGGTGATCGCTTCAACTGAACGTTTCCGACTGGTCAGTTTCTCATATCATATTTTAGCTTGTTACTTATATTATACTTATATACTTATGTTAATATTATATTAAAATCATGTTAAAATTTATTTTGCAGACATTCTGAGATCTCTGAAGAGCCAGTAGGTGCTTAATACCAATTGGGGTACGGATTTCTGAGTAAAAAGTTGTAATTTGTCATATTAATGCTTATGGTCTAAATGGTTAAGATTATATGCCAGGGGTATTTAATTAAAATTCAGTAAGGTCCATAGGCCAATATCCTTAAGCAAAGGTCCGGACCGTCATAATGTCTGACTTGCAGTGTTAATTTTGACAGCAAATATTGATATTAGTAATATAGTAATATTAGATGTTAGTAAAAATATTAGTTTTAGTCATAATCTTTTGATATATATATATATACAGTTTTTATTTAGTTATCGTCTCGTTAACGAATAAACTATAACAAAAATTATTAGTTATCTTGTGTTATGATTTAGTGTCTCATCCTGTATACTGAAGTAACTAAGTATCAGCATTTTATGTTCAGTCATGGGTGAAATTGTTTGCACCCTAATAAAATATATATATATTTTTTTCATCATTTTTTTTATGCATGTTAATTTCCTTTGTGTGTAGTAGAACAACACAAAAACAGAGAGCAACAATCCAAAAATGGGTCGGCCAAAATTGTTGGGACTCTCAATTTAAGATTTGGTTGCACACCATTTTCTCCCTATAACCATCAATAAGCTTCTTACACCTCTCATCTGGAATTTTGGAACACTCTACTTTTACAAACTGCTCTAGGTCTCTTTGAAGTGTGCCTTCTCCCGCCAGCAATTTTGAGATCTCTCCTCAGGTGTTCAATGGGATTTAGATCCGGACTCCTTGCTGGCCACTTCAGAACTCTCCAGTGCTTTATTTCCATTCTGTGTGCTCTTTGAAGCATATTTGGGTCGTGGCCTTCTGGAAGACCCATGACCTAGAACACAAACCCAGCTTTTTGACCAGTAATCTTTAGATTTCAGGAGCACCGCCATTCACAACCACAGTGAAACTAAACAGCGCCCCCTTGCCGCGGCTTGTTCTCTTATTGCCACATTTGTGAATGGAGTGCTGCATTTGTGTGTGGATTGGGTGCAGAAATTCGAAAGGAAAATCTCAAAACCCAAAATACGTGACACCCATTTTGTAAATACATTTTAATTTTGAGACTTAAGTTCTTAAAAATATGCAAGTAAATGTAAAAGAAATGCATTTAGTTTCACATACAAATTATGATGTATATATATAAAAACTAGAAATGTGTTTTTATGAATTAAACACTATTTGTACAAATGTCAGGTAGTGAGACACAGACTGAAATGTATTTATTTGTGAACAGTGAAACGTATTTGTGAAGTATGTGTAATTTATTGATTATCATTTACACATTTGTCCGGAGTTTTAAGACTAATCTCTCTCCATATTTTCTGTACTACGGAATACTTAAGGATGTCCATTATATTAATATGAAATATCAGTACCTCAGATACATCTTTATGCTCTAAAATCGATTCTCAAACCAAGATATCAATACTTTTGATACTTCAATCATTTGAGGTAATGTATATCATTAACAGAAACACAGTGGAAAGTAACTAAACTATTGAGATCTTGTCTAAATGATACGCGGTTGGTGGGAACTACTTTTTCTTCCACCTGGGTGCGTGATGCGTCAGTCACTCAGAGTCAAAGACGCAATGGCAGAGCGTAAACAGAATCATGTGTGGAGCTATTTCAGATATTTCAGATATTTCAGATATTTCAGAGATTTCAGAGATTTCAGATATTTCAGAGATTTCAGCTCCACAAACAGCCAAGACGCGATTTGTGATGTTTGTGGAAAAACGGTAAGGAGATGTGGCAACACCACAAATGTGTATCAACACATACAACAGCACAAAAAGACTCCGAGCTACAAATGAAACGAAGGGAGGAGGATGGAAACCCCTCGGAGAGAGCCTTACACTATCTAGGTAGCTCATATAGTGTTTAGAGTAACATAACTGAATGTCTCCGGTGTGGCTGAATATAATAACTTTGTATTAACTGTGAAAGAGACGCTATCGACCTCTTTAGAGTTTGTAAACAAACGTGACGTCACGGAGCTGCGAGCGCTGCTTAGCAACAGGTGGCTAGCATTTCCCATTGTCTCGGCAGCCTAGCGCTAGCAACAGCTATAGTTTAACCATTATTTCTCCTTAGACACTTTATAAATGTCCCGCTCATATGTTTACAGAATTATTAATCATCTGGCAGCGGGTTGAAGTGTTACAGATTTCTATCTGGATCACATCCGTTTATTGTGAAATTGGAGACGGTGGTGACTGCAGACCACTAAGAGATTCCACTCTGATATTAAGCTTGTGTAAACTTGTTTTACGAGAATAACAATACAAACAAATCATACTTTAATAACAATAAAGTAATAATGTTAATTATTATTGTCAAATATGGTTTTTATTGTCCTTTTTCATTATAAAATTTGGCTATAATTAATAACAATATATAAATACAGTTGTTGTATAAAAATAGCTCATATCTGCTACATGTAGGTAGGGTATAAGAAGACTTTATTTTATTTACTTGATATCAGATCCATACCAAATTTTGTAGTATTGCACACCACTATTTATCACTGCTGCTATTTTGTTACTTGTTTAATATGATTATTGTTTTATATTATTATTATTATTATTGTTTATCTGCTAGATTTTGTCACGTAGGTTGTCCTGCAGTTTTTGAGATATCCACTCCGTTCCGACTCCAGATTGTCTGGTATGATGGTGTTTGAGAGTGAACGGGATCGATTGACAGACAGTCAAACATTATGGTGTTGTTTAACCTACAGCCACATCACTGCATGTACTCACTCAGAGCAGTTCTCCAAGCACTATTCCACAGATATACCCACCTGCACTCCTTTATTTGAAGTTTATTCATCATTCAGTCTCTCCATAGGGTCCCATTAATTTTCGGCCAAACCCAAACATGTTTTCGATGAACTAACAGCCATAAAACTGCATGTAGTCACTCAGAGCAGACCCCCCAACACACTGACCCACACTTCTTTTTCAGGAAAATAATTTTTCCAGTTTTTGTTGCTGTTCTTGGTTTTGTTTAGTGTCTAATATCAGTGCACGATAACTGACATTACAGAAGTAACAAACACACCCAACCTACACACACATATACACACACACACACACACACACACACACACACACACACACACACAGTGACATACACACACAGACACACCTGAAAACTTAACATGTTCAGAGTTGTATATTTAAAGTAAAGTGCTGAGTGCAGCAGTGAAGGACAGTTATTCTTAGCAATGCAGTGACACTGACATGGTGGTGGTGTGTTAGAGTGTGTTGTGCTGGTATGAGTGCAACATCAGACACAGCAGCTCTGCTGGAGTTGTTATACACCTCAACATCCTGTGACCACTGATTCAGGTCTAGTTTATTTGTATGGAGTTTTTCACAAGCAGCTTTACAGAAGTTTGAACACATACAGCTACAACATGTATTCCCCAGTGAGCAAGCCAGAGGCGACAGTGGCAAGAAAAACTCCCTCAAGACTGGAGGAAGAAACCTTGGGAGGAACCAAGACTCACAAAGGGAGAACCATCCTCCTCTGGTCAAATATTATTTACAATTAATTCATCTAAATTGTAAATAAAAGCTGAGAGAATCAGTGTTGTAGCAGATGTGTAGCAGATGGCAAGAAAGAGGAGGTCCGGTTGTTGTCAGGTGAGGAGGAGGCCCTGATGGTCAGTCTTCCAACAGCATTCGGCAGGACAGGAGGGCAGCCATTATCTCAGGAATGAATGAAGAATGAATTGTACAGCTACAACATGCACCTGTATTGTACATGGAGCTGATAACATGGACAGTGTGCATATATAAAAGTATATGGTTTTGATGTTATGGCTACTTGATGTTGGGACGATACTGATTATTCTTTCTGCTCGTTGTTCTCCTGGCTCTGTCTGGCTGAACTGATCTTAAGACTGGCTGGTACGCTGGAACCACTCATGTTCCTTGATCTGCTCCAAACTAGGCCTGTCAGATGGATTTTTCTGCAGGCACCATTCTAAGAGATTACAACATTCTGTACAGAGTGATGGGATCAGACAAGAGAGAGATACTTAATCAATAATCAGTTTAGAAGGACTAACAGTAAAAAGGTGGGATGTAACTTTGACATGAACAAATACACTATTATAAACTATGTTGAGGGACGTCCGGCCTCTACTGTACATATTTTAACGTATCTTCTGTACTTAGTACAGGTCAAAGGTATGTTTGCCCAGACATTCCTATTAATCTTACCTTTGGATAGGCCAATCCTGTAGGTATCTTTAATCTTTGAGGGGCTTGCCACTTTCAGGTCAAAGGGAAGGAGTCCGCAAACCATGTTGAATAGCGTGACACCAAGCGACCAAACCGTTGCTGGATCTGCGTGATATCGTTTTTTCAGACAGACCTCTGGAGGGGCGTATAAAGTCGTGCCTGTGAACATAAAATAGCACAGATAATCATTGGAGTTCATGTAGCAGCTAAGTAACCATGTGATTCACATATTTAATTTATAATTCTCCACAAGGAGGAGCTATTAGTGTTACAATTTACCTATGTAGTGGATATAGCCATTTGTCCTGATTAGGTCGCCGCAGCCAAAGTCTATGAGTTTGACCTCTAAGGTGTCCGTGTTGATGAGCAGATTCCCTGGTTTGATGTCCCGATGCATCACACCTCTGGCAGTACAGTGACTCACTGCCTCTAATGTTTGGAGCATTATTGTTCGGGCCATTTCTTCCTCAATAGAAGATGCTTTGTTCATAAGGTAGGTCAGGATGTCCACGCAAGGTTTAGGGCGCTCCAGTACTAGAACGTACTGATCGTCCTCATCAAACCATTCAATCAGTTTGATGATGTTCTTGCAGACAGGTGGCTGGCTCACTATCTCCATCAGAGCCACTTCCATAGGCACCTCCTCAGACTGGTTAGACTGCAGAACAATGGACAGATAGATGGTGAGGAGAAACTCACTGGGTTGATTTGGGAACATCATGTGTTAAGACTAATAGGCACACTTACGCTTTGGAAACTTCTGTAATTTGGCAGTTTCAGGACAATTTTAATGGCCACCTACGAACAAAGACCAAAGATATTCTAGTATTACTAGCACTGAAAAGAAAGCAGGAAAATAATAACTATTTAAAAAGTAATCTGAGATGTGAGCAAAACCTGTAGTCCATCGGAAATGCGCCATCCCTTAAACACAGAGCCGTAGCCTCCTTGCCCCAGTATGCCTCCAACGAAGTAGCGTGATTCCAAAGTTCCTATAAGAAAAAAAAAGTGCAAATGAACATCATTCCTATTTGGATCACTTAACACAGGTTCACCAATCAAACATACTGGCTATGAAGGATGCTGTGGAATCTGTCAACTAGATTACAGAGCGAAGTGAAATTAAATGCAGTGATCTAACCAGTGGACCAACCTGGCTTGGATTCTTCCCTCTTCATCTTCTTCCCTGCCAGGACTTCAGCACACAGGCTGCATCGTTTCTGCGTCCTCTTTCTTTTTGGACGTGTAGCACCTGAGTACAAGATGATCATTTGAATATGTAATGTTCTGGTCACCTCTGGACCTACTAAAAGACCTGCCACTAGAGTGAAGGATCCACAGTAATGCTTATTTTGTTAAATTCTGAATGTACACCACTTTCTGAACATTAATTCTCAAAATTGTTACTTTAACTCTACTCTACCATCAACACTTTAGACTGCATCTTTCAACCAATCACATTTCCTCAGTGACAGCATTTCATTTTACAGTCTAGGGGAGAGCAGACTCACCTGGCACTGAGGCGTTCCTCTGTCCCTGGATCGTATTCTCTGACTCCTTCTTATAGTTTCCTGATGGGACTTGAAGCCTCGGAACCTTGCTTGGTCCCGGGTTTTCAGAACGCTGGCTGCCCTCTGTCTCTTCTCTTTTTCTCTTTACGCCACCTGCAGTACAGGATGTTCATTTAAATAAGTAACATTTTTTTATAGAACATGAGCTGAATGTCTGTGTAGTAATAGTAATAGATGGATACGCTGTGTTATATTCTCTTTACTAGTACTTACTAGTACCAGTTACTTACTGGTAACTCACTCTGGATGAGAGAGTCAGCTAAATGCTGTAAATGTAAATGTGGTTATTTGGTGCTGATTGATAGTTGAATGTGTTCATACTGTGCTGGCAACCAGGAGAAACTAACAGACTAAAAATCGAGGCTTCCCCCAAATTAAACTCAAACAGGAATGTACGGGCCCTGTGGCTGCATCATCTTCTGTTGTGTTATATTTCTTGCACTGACTTCATTGTGTATTACACAAACTGTACTATATGTGTGTTGCTTTACTCTTGTTTCCCATCGTTTTCCCATCTCTCTTTTCCACAAGAGGACTTGCTTGATTTGATCATAGGGAATGTTGCTCTTGGGAAACATACACATGATTAAATATTCTCTTAAAAATTGTGTCAGAAGTTGTTCATAATAATAATCAACATTAACAAGTATTCAGCCAACAATTGTACTTCCTTTAGAGTGAGAGGTATCGTTGCTAAGTATCCACTGACGGTTGAATAAGGGGAACAATGCTCAGTAACCTATCAATACTTTTTTCTTCTACTCCACCATCTTTGGACTGCATCTTTCTAACCAATCACATTTCCTCAGTGACAGCATTTCATTTTACGATATAGGGGAGAGTGGACTGACCTGACTCTGTAACGTGTCCCTGATTGGCAACCTCTGTATTCTTCCTCCTCTTACTTGGTGGGGCTTCAGGCCTGGAAACGTTACTTGGTCCCGGGACTTCAGCACCCTGGCTGCACTCTTCTCTTTTCCTCTTTCCTTGAAAAGCAACAATTGTACTTCGTTTAGAGTGAGGTATCATTGCTAAATATTCACTGACCGTTAAATGAGGGGAACAATGTCCAGTCACCTATCAATACTGCTGCCATTTCATGATTTTCTTTAAACTTCCTGTCACCTAATACTTAACACATGATGATAATACAGCACTGATTAATGTCAAATCTTTGACTATATAAGTACTTATAAATCTCATATAGCTTTAATTCTTTCTTCCTACTGGGGTTGAATCTCTCACGCCTCTCTGCTCATGACATATAGCACTATGTAGGTATTTAAATACTGGCTCCTGCGTTCCGAAGTGCAAAATCTAGCTAATTCACTAGAGTGAATGATCCACAGTAATGCTTAAGCTGTTAAATTCTGAATGTCCACCAATTTTTAAACAGAAGTTTTAAAAAGAAAATGACATTTTCTCTTTATGGATGTTTTGCTTTATCATTCTCTTTGTTTTCTATAGTCAATACCCTTCACTTTTTTTCTTCTACTCCACCATCTTTGGACTGCAGCTTTCTAACCAATCACGTTTCCTCAGTGACAGCATTTCATTTTACGGTATAGAGGAGAGCGGACTTACCTGACCTAGTGGCATCTCTCTGTCCTTGAATCGTAACCTCTGTATTCTTCCTCCTCTTACTTGGTGGGGCTTCAGGCCTGGAAACGTTGCTTGCTCCCGGGACTTCAGCACCCTGGCTGCACTCTGTCTCTTCTCTTTTCCTCTTTCCTTGAAAACCAACAATTGTACTTCGTTTAGAGTGAGGTATCATTGCTAAGTATCCACTGACGGTTAAATGAGGGGAACAATGTCCAGTCACCTATCAATACTGCTGCCATTTCATGATTTTCTTTAAACTTCCTGTCACCTAATACTTAACACATGATGATAATACAGCACTGTTTAATGTCAAATCTTTGACTATATAAGTACTTATAAATCTGATATAACACTAATTCTGAAAATGTAAATGCCTCCCTACTCACTATATAGTGCACAACATATGAATTTAAATACGGTATCCACACTCGATAGTTAATGCACCACTATGGAAGCTAGAATGTGAAAACTTGCATATTTGTGATTTGGAAAGACTTTGTTTACATCTTTATCGTTTAGTTATGTGGAACTTTTTAAAAATGGGTGGAGTTCCCCTTTAACCACAACTACAGGAGTGTGCATAATTTTAAGCCAGTACAGTTATAGTGACTGACACCTTGTACTACATTTAGTCTCTCATATTTCATTTTCTATCTCTCAGGCCTTAATGCAGATTCCAGGTAGACCTGATGCATGTTTCTGAGAGCTCCTTCAATAGTTTCTCCAATGAGAATCCAAATCCCATCTCAGTTTGAAGTAGGTTGTGAAATAACCTTCGTTTTCCAACCAAAATCCAACGTAAATGACAAAGTGAGCCAAACTGCTTTTAAAAAAAACTTTAAAAAGGATTCCTGAGTAAACGATATAGATCTGTTTACATGACTAAAGAGGTTCTGTGTATCATGAAAGGGTTCTTCAGATTCTAAAAAGCAATATAACAAGAGGAGAACACTTTTTAGGTGCCACACAGGACCCTTTACAAATTGGTTCCAAAAAGAATCATGTAAAGAACCCTTTAATCATACAAAGGGTTCACTAAGTGTCTATGTTTCTATATACGACAAATATTTTGGAGGAACACTTGAAGAAGCTTCTTTTTTAAGTGTGTAGTTTCATCAAATTGAGCAAGTATTAGTTTCTAACTCTCTAAACTCAGACAGGACTGTGTGAAGTTACCAGTGTGAGCAGATGTGTTCTCCATCACTATTCGCTGCTGCTTGAATTCGATGAGTCTTGTAGTTTAGCGTCTGTTCTCTAGACTCGCTACAAAACTCTGATGATGAGTTGTGTGTGACGTTGTCTTATATAACCTACAGATTCCGCGGCGTGCATTGTGACATCATCAATGACACGTTCAGAGTTCTGAGGAGGCTCCTCGCCCCCTCCCCTTAGTTACTGTTGCTAAGTCTGTCAGAATGTCAGTTCAGGCTACCTGGTAGCTTCTTTAACTAAAAACTGACGACTTCGTGTTCAGCAGCACGAAGACAAACGAAGACGTTCACAGTGAAGAACATCTGAAACCATTTCATTCAGGAATAAAACAGCCGTACGAGACGTCCAGCACAGACGCACATGTTTAAATTACTGATTAAATATAAATGCAGGCCAGTTTAAGATTCAGGCCTGTTTACATTAATCAGAGCAGGACAATCGTTTAGTCACTGAAGCTTTTTTGCTAGATTTTGTCTTTGCTACCCCAATCACAATGCAAGCAACAGCTATTATCTCTGAACCAATCACAAGAAGGCATTTAGTTGTGCAGTGTGAATATATGTCCTTGCTTATTTCTGATTGGCTTATATTGTAATTGTCTAATGATATTAGTATCTCACTCATTTCTGTTTCCACTTCTGAGTATTCTAGTCTCAGCCTGTGTCTATTTACTTTTGTCAGCTTTGTTGTTATATCAGTGTAATGCTAAATGAATTAAGGGGGGTTATTGAAATTAATCACAATTAGATCATCTTTTTTTAATGACATAAGAAAAGTGTACTCTTCAGTCATTAGGTTTTAAGTAGAGATGGACCGATCAGCGTTTTTGAAGCCGATTTCGATCGCTGATCACCTTTCGGCCGATAGCCGATACCGATCGAGGGCGGGGCTATTAGACACGGCAGGGCTTCATATTATTAGCACAAGCAAGTTATGAAACATGGTGGAAACTGGTTTATTACCATTTTTAACAAGCTCATGTGAAAGAGGGGCTGCTTATCTAGAACTATAAACTCAATCACTCTGGCTGTGGTTCTTTAGCTCTCTGGCTGTTTCTGCTGCTGTACTGTTGGTACCGGTCAGATCTGGTCTGCACGGTTCTCTGGGCTGCGCATGCTAGCTCTGCTGTTTGCTGATACTCACTGTATTCCGCTGCGTGGTGTACGCGCCGTATCAGATTAATAGTGTTAAATGTCTTTGTCTTGGTTCCTCCGCGAGAGACACTGATGTTACTAATTTTACAGATGTTATAAACTGTCCTGGATGAGTCTGAGTCACATACGCTAACAAGCTGTCAGACGGACGATGTTTTTTTTCCGCACATGCGGTGAACACTTAAACTGTTCTGGCTAAGTCACTGCCTTTAGTCAGTCTGACGAAAATGAAACGGTATGTGTTTCCACCTAGTGGTTCAGATAGGAATTGCAGGGAGCTGAGCGGAGGGAGTTTTATGGATGGCTTCTCTTCCTGGATGAAACGCTAGCTGTAAATACAGAAATTAGGCTCATTTGTTTACCGCCATCGATCGGCTCTCGAGATCGGCCGATCGCCGATCACATAATTTGATTAAAAATTGGACGATACCGATACATGGCCGATCGATCCTTCCATCTCTAGTTTTAAGTTTACGTTTGAAGGCAGATGCAGCATTTTTATTCCTTTACCTCATATATTCATTTAAGCCAGTATCATTAAATCTGCTGACATCACTTATGCACAAATCAAGCCCTGAATATATTTCTGGCTTTAAAAAATATGACTATCAACATGTCCACGCATTATGTTTTACTGCCCACCCCCCCAAGCAAAGCAGTGCAGATCCGGGGCTGTGGAGGAGATTTTAGTGAAGCTGTACCTTCAGATGAGCTAATGCTAAAGCTAAAGCTGAAGTTTGTTAGAGATGCCAAGCAGGACTTGCCGTCTTTTACATGAGTGTTTCGTCTGATTTTGCATGCTTATTACACGCTTCCCACCAACTCCCGTTTTTTAAATTGGTCTCTTTTTTTCCTCTTTGAAAGAAAGTACTTCATCACGTGCAGCAGAGAAGTGAGGAAAGGCTAGTTAGCTAACTGATCCTAACATAGTTCATGGTTCGACTTTATTTGGGTCAGTGTATTTACTGAGTTTGGTCCTCCATATAAACCAAATCCAAAACATTTTTAGCTTAAGTATTTGCTCCGTCCTGTTCCCCTCGTCCCTTGCCTGTTTTGTTTACATCCTGTCCGTGTGCTTCGGTTGTTATCATGTGCTCCTAGTGTCTCTGCCTCCCACCTGGCCCGTATCTGTAACCCCTCCCGTGTCCAGGTGTTTCGTATTCCCTGTCTTGTCTTATACCCTGTGTTTGCAGTAGGGCTGAAACGATTCCTCTAGGAATTCGAGTAACTCGATTACAAAAAATAATCGAAGCAAATTCTTTGCCTCGAAGATTTGTTTAATCCATACAGCCATATACAGCGCACTGTTCGCACAGATGACTTTTACTGTTGCACAGCGCGCTTACGGTGTTGCCAGGTGACACGAAGAAGTTGTGAAAGTCTACGGTAAAACCGAACTAGCCGAGGGAGCCGTTACTGAGCGTAAACCTGAAGAAAGACGAGGCTGAAGTTAGCAGCAGTTACAGACGCCAGAATGTTAATTCTATACCATTTAAGGTGAAACGGAGAATTCAAATAAAAAACTTCAGAAAGCAAGGAACTGAGCTTTCCCAGCAAACTGATAGCGAGTCTGAGTTTTACGGTAACCGCTAGCCGAGCCTGACATCAGTGTTTCAATGTTTCAGCACGTCCAGTCCACAGAGCGGAGCGACACACAGTAACGATAACATTTAGCTTAAATCAGTGAGATGGAGAGTTGAGATGAAGGCTAGTAAAGTGTGTTTGTGGGTTGTGGTTAAATGTAAAGGCTAGTTAAGAAAGTAAGTCAGTGTGATTGTGAGTTGAGATGAAGGCTAGTAAAGTGTGTTTGTGGGTTGTGGTTAAATGTAAAGGCTAGTTAAGAAAGTAAGTCAGTGTGATGGTGAGTTGAGATGAAGGCTAGTAAAGTGTGTTTGTGGGTTGTGGTTATATGTAAAGGCTAGTTAAGAAAGTAAGTCAGTGTGATAACGAGTTATGTCCGTAAATGATCTAAGCTTTGCTTAAAAACATAACCACAAAAAATAAAAGCCTGAACTTCATTTACATTACTGTTTTGATTAAAGTTACAAACAAACACTACCTCACAAGAACATACACCCCTCACACACACTTTTCCCTCACAGTGATGCATAAAATACACAGTAAACTAAATATCAGGTGGTGTTTGTAGCAATTTGGAGCCTAAAATGCACCAAATCCAGTACAGCAAGACAATTCAGTTTAGTTTGTTTGCACTAAGTGGGTCAGCAAGTGTAGAACCAGCTTCTGCATAGTAAAGGAGTGTACAGTAGCCGGTTTTGTGAACTTACTGTATGATACATAGGTCTAGTAATAAATTTCAATAATAATAATTATTAAAATGTTTTCTTTTAAACTGTATTATATGCAATTTAAGAAATACATTTCAAGAAACCTGTCTGATTTTATCTTATATTTTAAATTGAAAGCAGTAGTAAATGTATATATTTTTTATACGATTACTCGATTAATCGATAGAATAATCGATAGAGTACTCGATTGGTAAAATAATCGATAGCTGCAGCCCTACTTTGCAGTTCATCTTCGTTGGTCATTGTCTTGGTATGTTGTGGTATGTCATGTCCAACCAGTCTATGTATCCGATCTGTTTACTCTTCATTTGTTTTTTTCATTTATTAAAAGTACGGTTTATTTCAAAGCTTGCGTTTGTGTCCGAACCTGCTGACGCCCTAACAGTACTGAAATAAAAACAGTTCCACCTTCCAGACGATCAGGAGAGTGTGTATCAGGCAAGTGGTCCTGAGTAAATAGACAATGATAAGAAATATAAGATGCAAGTAATGTGGATAGTTTGTCTCCTGTTGTAAAGAAATAATAAAAGAATATCTCCACTCTTCACCTCAGCCTGTAGATCCTCATGGTTGGCCAGCAGTTCCTGCAGAGCTCGGACGGACACACAACGATCCAAAACAAATACACACAGAGACAGGTCTGCTGGTACATTCTGAGAAGAGACATGTTCAAATATTCTGAAGTGTCCTGTCAGCATCACTTACAAAAGCATGCTTGTTAGAACGTAAACTGGTTGGGAATGGTCATTACATTACTTGGACGGTATCTTGGTAAACAGGTTACTCTGGTTCAGGTAAATCTCTCACCTTCGAGTTGGAAGTGGACTCAAGGAAGCAGAGGCGGCAGCGGAAGCCATCAGCAGCCAAACACAGCTTCTGCTGGACAGGCACGACTGATCAGCACCGTAACACCAGCTCATCTGACTGCACAGTATTACACACATGGTTATTACATCTGAATAATGACTTCCACAATGTTAATGGAGCGGTTCACCAAAACATCTCAATTACAGTTACCCTAAATGTGGCTCACTGGCCAAAACATGTTTATCTTTCTATTTTTATTATACTATATTAATACACATTATATTTATTACCTACTTCAGCCTTGTAGCGCTGACATAACACTAAAACAACATATCCCATCCTACTAGGCTGAAGCTGGTTTCTTGATTGTCAGCTTCTTTTTCGCTTTCCTGTTTAAATAGCTGTGAAAGATACACTCAAAATATGGACAATTTAAAAGTTTTACAAACATTGATCTACACATACATTCAAATTGCTGAATTGGAACTGAATGTCAGGTGATAGAAGGTGCTGAATTGGAACTGAATGTCAGCTGATAGAAGGTGCTGAATTGGAACTGAATGTCAGGTGATAGAAGGTGCTGAATTGGAACTGAATGTCAGGTGATAGAAGGTGCTGAATTGGAACTGAATGTCAGGTGACAGAAGGTGCTGAATTGGAACTGAATGCCAGGTGATAGAAGGTGCTAAGTATACTGTACTTTTGTTGTAGTTTTGTAGGTTTTATCTTCGGATTCTCAAAACATCTAAAAAAATCTGACATTCAGGTTTAAGTTGCTAAGTAACTATTTTCTGCACAATCTTTCATTTACAATTAATCTATGAGCATTTCAGGTGATAGAATGTGTTTCACATGTTATACTTTCCTCTTATTTTTTATTTCCTGACCAGCAGTGCACTGAGAGACATCTAGCTGCAGCTTTGAAGACTACAGCTCATTCTCAAGTCGACAAAGCCTTGACTAACTAACTAAAAGCTGCCGACATGTTAATAGGTTAACTACCTCACCAACACTTTAGCCGGATATCTTACCACAGCCAACCGGCTAACGGTCCATCAAGCCGACGCCTCTTCTTCCTCTGTGGGGCTGCAGCTACGCTTCAGTCAACAAAAGCTAACATAGCCAGCTAGACGGATTACCTTAGTATCACACCATTCAGTCTCAGACAACAGTTACTACCGACATTGTTAACCTGCCACACTGAGGAACAACGCTAGCTAACGTTGATAGGTTCTCCTAACTGGAAGAACAGAACTGAAGTTAATGTTACTAGCACATGATACATCCATTATAGTCACTGTTAGCTATGTCTGTTAATAATAATAATAATAATAATAATAATATGAATTTATATCTAAATGTTTACTAAAACAGTAACAGAAAAAAGTACTAAAGTACTAACCTGCTGTCCTCGCTGGCGGAGTCTCTCAAGTGACCGTTAGTTTCTGTTAAATTTGAATTTGAACTGAGCGCGCGAGCTGCAGCACAGCGAGAACCTGCAGATCTCAGATAAACGCAGATTCAGTCACATTCACTCATCCTAAAGGGCAGTCCCACCAAATATTCAAATATTTTTATTTATTATATTGTTTCAGTCCTTGAAACGTAAACAAAGTCGTTCAGAGTAGTCTGACGTTAAGCTGGTTCATTGTGAAGAAGCTTACAGACTGATTTCTGCACAGTGGTGGTTATATTAAACAGTGGTTGCCATGTCTATCTAAATTCAGCAGTGAGCCTTCACATGTCTTCTGGGATTTACATGCAATGTTGATTATGATAAAATAGTCAATTTGGAATCATTAAAAACAGTTTTGCCTTAAAACACCCTGCATGTAATACATAAATAATAATAATAAAATAACTCACCGCCGTAAACACAGCTGACTCAGCAGGTTTTTCTTCACTCTTTACACATAACAACTTTAAATGTATTTATTTACTTCTGAACCATTTAATTAAGTGGAATTTCTGAAAAAAATAGTGGAGTTCCCCTTTAACCAGCATGAGGAAACATCTCTAACTCTACTGAGGAGATACATTTAAACTGTAGTTAAATTTACTACACTAATTTACTAGGTCCAACACCATAATCACACTTTAAATGACCAACTGGACACACTCTTCCTCTGCATGGTCCTAGTGCTGTCTGGTATAGTTTTTAAGAAGCAATTTTTTTCTGTCTGCATTTTATACAAACTATGTATTTTATGTATATGTAGCTTGAATACGTGATATGGATGGTGGCCAGATTGCTTCTATAATGTCCATCTAAAAAAGTTTAATAAAATAACCTGAAACACCAAAAACTGCCCTAAAATAGTATCAAAGTCAGTATTTTAGTCATGATACAAAATAATACAGCATGTAAACTAACACGCATGAATATTCTGGATAAGCTCTTTCAGGATTTGTCAACTTCAACTTTAGGGGTATTTGGTCCAACTGTGTCGCTGGCTTCATTCTCAGTGTGTATGTGTCTTCAGTTGCTAATTAGTTCTTACAGTGAGCTCGTTCTTTATCTAATCTAATTTTTCTTCTACACACGGATCAGCAAGTTGGGGAGAATATATATTGTGTACTGCCGCTGTCCAAAGAAAAACATTTATACCCAAACTTTACAGGAGAGGTCCACAACATACTTTACTTTCAATGTAAGTCAATGAAACCAGAATTTTTCCACATCTTAATTGGAGTATTTCTATTGGTTTCTTGATTAATACATTTCTAAACTATGTATTTTAAAGATTCTTTTTTTTCTTTGGACTTTGATTATCAATAATATGATGTAGACTCATGTATGCAGTCTATGGGTCTAAATAAGGTGTACAGTATGTAAAACGGGCTTGATATACTAAGACAGTCAAACAAGGAGAATTCCAACACCTCTCTGCTGTCACATGCGTTACACTGACCATTACTGGGCCGCTGATAAACACAGACCAGTCACCTGACTGTAAAAGAGACGTTAGGGACGTTTCTACCTCTATCAGCCCTCGTCCCCTTTATCTCCTCTCTTCCCGCGTCTAGATCCAACTTCCACAATAATTAATTCAAAGGTTGTACCAAAAAGTGGCAACAGTGTCCAATCAGCAGTGTGTTTGTGTGCATGTGAGTGTGTGTTATACTAATAATTTAATAAATAATATAATTTAAATAATAAATAAATAATAATAACTTAATAGTAATGATCTGTCTCAGATTACTGACTTGTTATCTTAAAATAATAGTTTATTATTATAACGAATCACTTCACGGAAGTGAGGAGTCAAGTGCAAGTTTTACTGAACACTATCCACAAAGAATAAACTCACTTCACAAACTCAAAAAAACAAGTTTTCAAACAGAAAATCCAGAGAGACAAAAAACTAAACTGAGTCCAACAACCGGAGAAAAGACAAACACATAATATACGTCTTAGAATCGCTCTGAGAATTTACCAAAACAAGACCTCGCAAAGAGGCTGACACTGAACAGAGTTTAAATACACCTTCATGGTGTCCTAACGAGAAACAGGTGAATACTAAGGTTAGTATTCTGGCGAGGGAGACCTCTGCTGGCGAGGAGGGGCGATGTCAGCAGCAGACGTGACAATTATTCCAAATGTTGGCTTTTATTATTTTCTCAGAATATGGAGTGCAATATTGCTTTGGTGTCCCAAAACGATGACTTATTTTCTGAAAAGGATTATTTAGAATCTCAAAATAATCACTTTTTTTTACCAAACAAACAGATGTACAATGTTCTTATATTTTAGGAGTAAAATTTAAGATTTAAGATACTGATTCAGTATTTGTTTTAGAAAGTAAATCATTATTGAGGGCTACCCCAGACAGCAGGCTACTCCGATCCGGATCCGTTTTTCCTCCGTTAGATCCGTGTTACAGTCAGCTCTGTTAAGCGGATTCAGTCCGGATCCGGTCCGGGTCCTATTTTTTCAAATTTTGGACCTACGGCCACTCGGCCGCCTCAGACCTGGCAGTTTTCTGACATTATGGCTGAGTGTAAACAGCGCTTTCAGTTATTTATCTGTTTATAAATCAACAGCCAATAAACCTCTTTTAATAAAAAGGTGAGAAACTTTGTTTTTTACGTTTAATGTGTTTTTAACTGTGAGCTAGTTAACCTAACTAACCTAGCGTTATCTAGCTAGCTAACTATGTTAGTCAGCATAGCTTGGGGCTTTTAAAACAAGATAAGATAAAAGATAAGGTTAGCATAATTGCTAATATAAAACAAATAATATCATATAGGTTATCTGTTTGAATGAGCTAAAGTTAATTAACTTTATTTGAAGTAGGTTAACTTAATTAGAGTGTGTTAATTAGAGTGTTAGCTAGTTAATTAACGCTAGCTATTTATTTAAGCTAGCTACGTTAACCTACCTAGGTAGGCTAGCTAACGCTAACTTAAGAAGCATCATACCTGAAATTGACTGGATTTTTAAAGTTTATTAACAGTTAGGTTATCTATGGGGTGTTTTGTTGTTGTATGGGGTGATTGGTTTTTGTATGGGGTGTTTTGTTGTTGTATGGGGTGATTGGTTTTTGTATGGGGTGTTTTGTTGTTTTATGGGGTGATTGGTTTTTGTATGGGGTGATTGGTTTTTGTATGGGGTGTTTGGTTGTTGTATGGGGTGATTGGTTTTTGTATGGGGTGTTTTGTTGTTGTATGGGGTGATTGGTTTTTGTATGGGGTGTTTTGTTGTTGTATTGGGTGACAAATTTTTGTATGGGGTGTTTTGTTGTTGTATGGGGTGTTTTGTTGTTGTATGGGGTGATTGGTTTTTGTATGGGGTGTTTTGTTGTTGTATGGGGTGATTGGTTTTTGTATGGGGTGTTTTGTTGTTGTATGGGGTGATTGGTTTTTGTATGGGGTGTTTTGTTGTTGTATGGGGTGATTGGTTTTTGTATGGGGTGTTTTGTTGTTGTATGGGGTGATTGGTTTTTGTATGGGGTGTTTTGTTGTTGTATGGGGTGATTGGTTTTTGTATGGGGTGTTTTGTTGTTGTATGGTGTGACTGGTTTTTGTATGGGGTGTTTGATTTAACTTGTCTAGAAAACCATTCGGTATTGATTATTGCTTACATTTATGTGATCTTTAATTAGAAGTTCACACATTTTCAGCATGTAAATGAATGTAATAAAGTTGTTTTAGAGTTGTTTAGAGCAGGGCTTCTCTACTGGTCTTAGCCTGGGATCCATATTTTCTCATGGTCATTAAATCGCAAAGCACTTTTATTAAATACCAAAATAGCCTTTAAAAACACTTTTAAACATACACATGCATGCAAAGTGAATTTAATCATGTATAAAAGTTAATACAATAAATTTAAATATCAAAATTGCATAAAAATATAAGGCTACAAAACAAGATGCTTTCACCTAACCTGTCTTTTGTCTTTACTAGTAAAAAATTAGATAAGCATGAATTATTTTTTATTGTTAGTTTTTATTAATTCATTTTTTACAAGCGTGACTCGACCAGAACGTGTCCGCGACCCTCTTTTGGGTCACGACCCACCAGTTGAGAATCGCTGGTTTAGAGTAATCTTCATAATCTGTTCACAGTGGTGCAAAGTGAAATTAGGCTTTAATGGTTAATTAATGAAAAATGAATTATAATTAAATAACCTAACATCGTTTGAAACAGTTGTTGCCACTCTTCACATGATAAACTGAATTACAGTATATAATTCTGTATGTTCTGCAGATCTTTGTGGATTGACTTGATCAGAAACCTGTACAGCCGAGTTTATAAGGTAATATGATCACATAATAATGATACAGTTCAACACACACTCTCCACCTGATCATTCTAAGTGCAGTATTGTTTGAGATTTGAATTCTTTCGTAGGTCTCTATGGATCTTCTTAATCGATGAAATCTCTACTGTACCACAGACTGATAATCCATTGTTGTTAATTAACATTTAGCTGTTGACAGACCTTAACTTTTTCTTTCACGTTGCTTCACTTATTTTATTATTATTATTATTATTATTATTATTATTATTATTATTTTATTTTTTATAGTTGATGCACACAAGCTGCTTTTCCATTTATTATTAGGTTTCTTGAGGGGGTTTCACACTTTTAATATTTCTGTGGTCCAAATAAATTAATGCATTTGTTTACTTTGAGCGTTTCCCACATGGTTTACAAAATGCGTCAAAACAACTCACGTGTTGTCTCAGCCAATTGGTAAGACCTGTCTGGGGAGTGAGTAAGAAAGTAAGCCCTGGAAGAAGGTCCTGTGTTCTGGATTAACGCAAATATTTCTGCAGTGTGAAGCGAAAATGATAAAACTTTTCGTCCACAAAGAAACCCCTGAAAATATTGAAAACTGATGAATGATGAAATTATTTGTAATTAATTTGATTGTACTACATGCTTGTTGATTTATATTTTTAATTTGTAACATTTGTTCAAGTCTTTCTTATTTCAGCAAAGTACTCGGGGTCAGAACTAACATGCTGCTTATGGCAAGGTGTACAGTTGCTGGTCATAAAAATCATAAAAAAAAATCTACATCCCCACCATCTTTAATTTCTTTTAATTATTGATTGATTGTTATGATATGAACCTTGATTATAACTACATTACATGAGGATTGTTTATATTAGCGTGGAGGGAGCAAACTATTATTACAGTCAAGAAATTTCTACAATACAGTGTCACAATATTTGTTTTCTGACTTAAACATGACTGTATTTGCTTACTAATAAAACAAAAAAGCAGTGAATCAGTATTTTAATTTATATTAATATAATTGTAATACACTATAATGCTTTTTATTTTCAAGTTGCACAGCTTCAGTTATAAATTACATGAATTATTAATTATGCTGGTAGATATCTGTTCCCTTTAAGGTAAGAAAATTTATGTTTATCATTTTCATATTCTTTCAGTTCTACGCAACTACTTGATAAGTTATTATGTTTTGTCTTTCTCTGTGGATGTTTGAAGACACAATTCTGCCACTAAGTATAACCAAAGGTATTTTGAGGTAATGTGTGTCCTTTTTAAATTTGTTAGCTCCTCCCATTTTAGGGAAACTTATCCACAGCACATTGCGGGGTGATAACTTTAACCATCACTCCACACTGGGCATGGTGATTGCTTCAACTGAACGTTTCCGACTGGTCAGTTGCTCATATCATATTTTAGCTTGTTACTTATATTATACCCATATACTTATGTTAATATTATATTATAATCATGTTAAAATTTATTTTGCAGACATTCTGAGATCTCTGAAGAGCCAGTAGGTGCTTAATACCAATTGGGGTACGGATTTCTGAGTAAAAAGTTGTAATTTGTCATATTAATGCTTATGGTCTAAATGGTTAAGATTATATGCCAGGGGTATTTAATTAAAATTCAGTAAGGTCCAGAGGCCAATATCCTTAAGCAAAGGTCCGGACCGTCATAATGTCTGACTTGCAGTGTTAATTTTGACAGCAAATATTGATATTAGTAATATAGTAATATTAGATGTTAGTAAAAATATTAGTTTTAGTCATAATCTTTTGATATATATATATATATATATATATATATATATATATATATATATATATATATATATATATATATATATATAGTTTTTATTTAGTTATCGTCACGTTAACGAATAGACTATAACAAAAATTATTAGTTATCTTGTGTTATGATTTAGTGTCTCATCCTGTATACTGAAGTAACTAAGTATCAGCATTTTATGTTCAGTCATGGGTGAAATTGTTTGCACCCTAATAAAATATATATATTTTTTTTCATCATTTTTTTATGCATGTTAATTTCCTTTGTGTGTAGTAGAACAACACAAAAACAGAGAGCAAAAATCCAAAAATGGGTCGGCCAAAATTGTTGGGACCCTTAATTTACGATTTGGTTGCACACCATTTGCTTCCTATAACCATCAATAAGCTTCTTACACCTCTCAACTGGAATTTTGGAACACTCTACTTTTACAAACTGCTCTAGGTCTCTTTGAAGTGTGCCTTCTCCCGCCAGCAATTTTGAGATCTCTCCTCAGGTGTTCAATGGGATTTAGATCCGGACTCCTTGCTGGCCACTTCAGAACTCTCCAGTGCTTTATTTCCATTCTGTGTGCTTTTTGAAGCATATTTGGGTCGTGGCCTTCTGGAAGACCCATGACCTAGAACACAAACCCAGCTTTTTGACCAGTAATCTTTAGATTTCAGGAGCACCGCCATTCACAACCACAGTGAAACTAAACAGCGCCCCCTTGCCGCGGCTTGTTCTCTTGTTGCCACATTTGTGAATGGAGTGCTGCATTTGTGTGTGGATTGGGTGCAGAAATGCGAAAGGAAAATCTCAAAACCCAAAATACGTGACACCCATTTTGTAAATACATTTTAATTTTGAGACTTAAGCTCTTAAAAATATGCAAGTAAATGTAAAAGAAATGCATTTAGTTTCACATACAATTTATGATGTATATATATAAAAACTAGAAATGTGTTTTTATGAATGAATCACTATTTGTACAAATGTCAGGTAGTGAGACACAGACTGAAATGTATTTATTTGTGAACAGTGAAACGTATTTGTGAAGTATTTGTAATTTATTGATCATTTACACATTTGTCCGGAGTTTTAAGACTAATCTCTCTCCATATTTTCTGTACTACGGAATACTTAAGGATGTCCATTATATTAATATGAAATATCAGTACCTCAGATACATCTTTATGCTCTAAAATCGATTCTCAAACCAAGATATCAATACTTTTGATACTTCAATCATTTGAGGTAATGTATATCATTAACAGAAACACAGTAGACTAAACTATTGAGATCTTGTCTAAATGATACGCGGTTGGTGGGAACTACTTTTTCTTCCACCTGGGTGCGTGATGCGTAAGCACAGCGGCTCGCTGCTCAGTCAGTCAGTCACTCAGAGTCAAAGACGCAATGGCAGAGCGTAAACAGAATCATGTGTGGACCTATTTCAGATATTTCAGATATTTCAGATATTTCAGATATTTCAGAGATTTCAGCTCCACAAACAGCCAAGACGCGATTTGTGATGTTTGTGGAAAAACGGTAAGGAGATGTGGCAACACCACAAATGTGTATCAACACATACAACAGCACAAAAAGACTCCGAGCTACAAAACGAAGGGAGGAGGATGGAAACCCCTCGGAGAGAGCCTTACGCTATCTAGGTAGCTCATATAGTGTTTAGAGTAACATAACTGAATGTCTCCGGTGTGGCTGAATATAATAACTTTTGTATTAACTGTGAAAGAGACGCTATCGACCTCTTCAGAGTTTGTAAACAAACGTGAAGTCGAGGAGCTGCGAGCGCTGCTTAGCAACAGGTGGCTAGCATTTCCCATTGGCTCAGCAGCTTAGCGCTAGCAACAGCTATAGTTTAACCATTATTTCTGCTTAGACACTTTATAAATGTCCCGCTCATATGTTTACAGAATTAATAATCATCTGGCAGCGGGTTGAAGTGTTACAGATTTCTATCTGGATCACATCCGTTTATTGTGAAATTGGAGACGGTGGTCACTGCAGACCACTAAGAGATTCCACTCTGATATTAAGAATATAAATAACAATATAAACAAATCATACTTTAATAACAATGAAGTAATAATGTTAATTATTATTGTCAAATACGGTTTTTAATATCCTTTTTCATTATAAAATTTGGCTGTAATTAATAACAATATAAATACAGTTGTTGTATAAAAATAGCTCATATCTGCTACATGTAGGTAGGGTATAAGAAGACTTTATTTTATTTACTTGATATCAGATCCATACCAAATTTTGTAGTATTGCTCACCACTATTTATCACTGCTGCTATTTTGTTACTTGTTTTATATGATTATTATTTTATATTATTATTATTATTATTATTTTTATTTTTATTATTGTTTATCTGCTAGATTTTGTCACGTAGGTTGTCCTGCAGTTTTTGAGATATCCACTCCGTTCCGACTCCAGATTGTCTGGTATGATGGTGTTTGAGAGTGAACGGGATTGATTGACAGACAGTCAAACATTATGGTGTCATTTAACCTACGGCCACATCACTGCATGTACTCACTCAGAGCAGTTCTCAAGCACTATTCCACAGATATACCCACCTGCACTCCTCTATTTGAAGTTTATTCATCATTCAGTCTCTCCATCGGGTCCCATTCATTTTCGGCCAAACCCAAACATGTTTTCGATGAACTAACAGCCATAAAACTGCATGTAGTCACTCAGAGCAGACCCCCCAACACACTGACCCACACTTTCTTTTTCAGGAAAATAATTTTTCCAGTTTTTGTTGCTGTTCTTGGTTTTGTTTAGTGTCTAATATCAGTGCACGATAACTGACATCACAGAAGTAACAAACACACCCAACCTACACACACATATACACACACACACACACACACACACACACACACACACAGAGTGACATACATGCACAGACACACCTGAAAACTTAACATGTTCAGAGTTGTATATTTAAAGTAAAGTGCTGAGTGCAGCAGTGAAGGACAGTTATTCTTAGCAATGCAGTGACACAGACATGGTGGTGGTGTGTTAGAGTGTGTTGTGCTCTAGAGTGTGATGTACACCTCAACATCCTGTGACCACTGATTCAGGTCTAGTTTATTTGTATGGAGTTTTTCACAAGCAGCTTTACAGAAGTTTGAACACATACAGCTACAACATGTATTCCCCAGTGAGCAAGCCAGAGGCGACAGTGGCAAGAAAAACTCCCTCAAGACTGGAGGAAGAAACCTTGGGAGGAACCAAGACTCACAAAGGGAGAACCGTCCTCCTCTGGTCAAATATTATTTACAATTAATTCATCTAAATTGTAAATAAAAGCTGAGAGAATCAGTGTTGTAGCAGATGTGTAGCAGATGGCAAGAAAGAGGAGGTCCGGTTGTTGTCAGGTGAGGAGGAGGCCCTGATGGTCAGTCTTCCAACAGCATTCGGCAGGACAGGAGGGCAGCCATTATCTCAGGAATGAATGAAGAATGAATTGTACAGCTACAACATGCACCTGTATTGTACATGGAGCTGATAACATGGACAGTGTGCATATATAAAAGTATATGGTTTTGATGTTATGGCTACTTGATGTTGGGACGATACTGATTATTCTTTCTGCTCGTTGTTCTCCTGGCTCTGTCTGGCTGAACTGATCTTAAGACTGGCTGGTACGCTGGAACCACTCATGTTCCTTGATCTGCTCCAAACTAGGCCTGTCAGATGGATTTTTCTGCAGGCACCATTCTAAGAGATTACAACATTCTGTACAGAGTGATGGGATCAGACAAGAGAGAGATACTTAATCAATAATCAGTTTAGAAGGACTAACAGTAAAAAGGTGGGATGTAACTTTGACATGAACAAATACACTATTATAAACTATGTTGAGGGACGTCCGGCCTCTACTGTACATATTTTAACGTATCTTCTGTACTTAGTACAGGTCAAAGGTATGTTTGCCCAGACATTCCTATTAATCTTACCTTTGGATAGGCTAATCCTGTAGGTATCTTTAATCTTTGAGAGGCTTGCCACTTTCAGGTCAAAGGGAAGGAGTCCGCAAACCATGTTGAATAGCGTGACACCAAGCGACCAAACCGTTGCTGGATCTGCGTGATATCGTTTTTTCAGACAGACCTCTGGAGGGGCGTATAAAGTCGTGCCTGTGAACATAAAATAGCACAGATAATCATTGGAGTTCATGTAGCAGCTAAGTAACCATGTGATTCACATATTTAATTTATAATTCTCCACAAGGAGGAGCTATTAGTGTTACAATTTACCTATGTAGTGGATATAGCCATTTGTCCTGATTAGGTCGCCGCAGCCAAAGTCTATGAGTTTGACCTCTAAGGTGTCCGTGTTGATGAGCAGATTCCCTGGTTTGATGTCCCGATGCATCACACCTCTGGCAGTACAGTGACTCACTGCCTCTAATGTTTGGAGCATTATTGTTCGGGCCATTTCTTCCTCAATAGAAGATGCTTTGTTCATAAGGTAGGTCAGGATGTCCACGCAAGGTTTAGGGCGCTCCAGTACTAGAACGTACTGATCGTCCTCATCAAACCATTCAATCAGTTTGATGATGTTCTTGCAGACAGGTGGCTGGCTCACTATCTCCATCAGAGCCACTTCCATAGGCACCTCCTCAGACTGGTTAGACTGCAGAACAATGGACAGATAGATGGTGAGGAGAAACTCACTGGGTTGATTTGGGAACATCATGTGTTAAGACTAATAGGCTCACTTACGCTTTGGAAACTTCTGTAATTTGGCAGTTTCAGGACAATTTTAATGGCCACCTACGAACAAAGACCAAAGATATTCTAGTATTACTATCACTGAAAAGAAAGCAGGAAAATAATAACTATTTAAAAAGTAATCTGAGATGTGAGCAAAACCTTTAGTCCATCGGAAATGCGCCATCCCTTAAACACAGAGCCGTAGCCTCCTTGCCCCAGTATGCCTCCAACGAAGTAGCGCGATTCCAAAGTTCCTATAAGAAAAAAAAAGTGCAAATGAACATCATTCCTATTTGGATCACTTAACACAGGTTCACCAATCAAACATACTGGCTATGAAGGATGCTGTGGAATCTGTCAACTAGATTACAGAGCGAAGTGAAATTAAATGCAGTGATCTAACCAGTGGACCAACCTGGCTTGGATTCTTCCCTCTTCATCTTCTTCCCTGCCAGGACTTCAGCACACAGGCTGCATCGTTTCTGCGTCCTCTTTCTTTTTGGACGTGTAGCACCTGAGTACAAGATGATCATTTGATTATGTAATGTTCTGGTCACCTCTGGACCTACTAAAAGACCTGACACTAGAGTGAAGGATCCACAGTAATGCTTATTCTGTTAAATTCTGAATGTACACCACTTTTTGAACAGTAATTCTCAAAATTGTTACTTTAACTCTACTCTACCATCAACACTTTAGACTGCATCTTTCAACCAATCACATTTCCTCAGTGACAGCATTTCATTTTACAGTCTAGGGGAGAGCAGACTCACCTGGCACTGAGGCGTTCCTCTGTCCCTGGATCGTATTCTCTGACTCCTTCTTATAGTTTCCTGATGGGACTTGAAGCCTCGGAACCTTGCTTGGTCCCGGGTTTTCAGAACGCTGGCTGCCCTCTGTCTCTTCTCTTTTTCTCTTTACGCCACCTGCAGTGCAGGATGTTCATTTAAAAAAGTAACATTTACTTCATAGAACATGAGCTGAATGTCTGTGTAGTAATAGTAATAGATGGATACGCTGTGTTATATTCTCTTTACTAGTACTTACTAGTACCAGTTACTTACTGGTAACTCACTCTGGATGAGAGAGTCAGCTAAATGCTGTAAATGTAAATGTGGTTATTTGGTGCTGATTGATAGTTGAATGTGCTCATACTGTGCTGGCAACCAGGAGAAACTAACAGACTAAAAATCGAGGCTTCCCCCAAATTAAACTCAAACAGGAATGTATGGGCCCTGTGGCCGCATCATCTTCTGTTGTGTTATATTTCTTGCACTGACTTCATTGTGTATTACACAAACTGTACTATATGTGTATTGCTTTACTCTTGTTTCCCATCGTTTTCCCATCTCTCTTTTCCACAAGAGGACTTGCTTGATTTGATCATAGGGAATGTTGCTCTTGGGAAACATACACATGATTAAATATTCTCTTAAAAATTGTGTCAGAAGTTGTTCATAATAATAATCAACATAAACAAGTATTCAGCCAACAATTGTACTTCCTTTAGAGTGAGAGGTATCGTTGCTAAGTATCCACTGACGGTTGAATAAGGGGAACAATGCTCAGTAACCTATCAATACTTTTTTCTTCTACTCCACCATCTTTAGACTGCATCTTTCTAACCAATCACATTTCCTCAGTGACAGCATTTCATTTTACGATATAGGGGAGAGTGGACTGACCTGACTCTGTAACGTGTCCCTGATTGGCAACCTCTGTATTCTTCCTCCTCTTACTTGGTGGGGCTTCAGGCCTGGGAACGTTACTTGGTCCCGGGACTTCAGCACCCTGGCTGCACTCCGTCTCTTCTCTTTTCCTCTTTCCTTGAAAACCAACAATTGTACTTCGTTTAGAGTGAGGTATCATTGCTAAATATTCACTGACCGTTAAATGAGGGGAACAATGTCCAGTCACCTATCAATACTGCTGTCATTTCATGATTTTCTTTAAACTTCCTGTCACCTAATACTTAACACATGATGATAATATAGCACTGATTAATGTCAAATCTTTGACTATATAAGTACTTATAAATCTCATATAGCTTTAATTCTTTCTTACTACTGGGGTTGAATCTCTAACGCCTCTCTGCTCATGACATATAGCACTATGTAGGTATTTAAATACTGGCTCCTGCGTTCCGAAGTGCAAAATCTAGCTAATTCACTAGAGTGAATGATCCACAGTAATGCTTAAGCTGTTAAATTCTGAATGTCCACCAATTTTTAAACAGAAGTTTTAAAAAGAAAATGACATTTTCTCTTTATGGATGTTTTGCTTTATCATTCTCTTTGTTTTCTATAGTCAATACCCTTCACCTTTTTTCTTCTACTCCACCATCTTTGGACTGCAGCTTTCTAACCAATCACGTTTCCTCAGTGACAGCATTTCATTTTACGGTATAGAGGAGAGCGGACTTACCTGACCTAGTGGCATCTCTCTGTCCTTGAATCGTAACCTCTGTATTCTTCCTCCTCTTACTTGGTGGGGCTTCAGGCCTGGAAACGTTGCTTGCTCCCGGGACTTCAGCACCCTGGCTGCACTCTGTCTCTTCTCTTTTCCTCTTTCCTTGAAAAGCAACAATTGTACTTCGTTTAGAGTGAGGTATCATTGCTAAGTATCCACTGACGGTTAAATGAGGGGAACAATGTCCAGTCACCTATCAATACTGCTGCCATTTCATGATTTTCTTTAAACTTCCTGTCACCTAATACTTAACACATGATGATAATATAGCACTGTTTAATGTCAAATCTTTGACTATATAAGTGCTTATAAATCTGATATAACACTAATTCTGAAAATTTAAATGCCTCCCTACTCACTACATAGTGCACAACATATGAATTTAAATACGGTATTTACACTCGATAGTTAATGCACCACTATGGAAGCTAGAATGTGAAAACTTGCATATTTGTGATTTGGAAAGACTTTACATCTTTATCGTTTAGTTATGTGGAACTTTTTAAAAATGAGTGGAGTTCCCCTTTAACCACAACTACAGGAGTGTGCATAATTTTAAGCCAGCACAGTTATAGTGACTGACACCTTGTACTACATTTAGTCTCTCATATTTCATTTTCTATCTCTCAGGCCTTAATGCAGATTCCAGGTAGACCCGATGCATGTTTCTGAGAGCTCCTTCAATAGTTTCTCCAATGAGAATCCATAAGAATCCAAATCCCCAGTTTGAAGTACGTTGTGAAATAACCTTCGTTTTCTAACCAAAATCCAACGTAAATGATAAAATGAGCCAAACTGCTTTAAAAAAAAACTTTAAAAAAGGGTTCCTGAGTAAACGATATAGATCTGTTCACATGACTAAAGAGGTTCTGTGTATCATGAAAGGGTTCTTTCTTTATAAATGGGTTCTAAAAAGAATCATGTAAAGAACCCATTAATCATACAAAGGGTTCACTAAGTGTCTATGTTTCTATATACGACAAATATTTTGGAGGAACTCTTGAAGAAGCTTCTTTTTTAAGTGTGTAGTTTCATCAAATTGACCAAGTATTAGTTTCTAACTCTCTAAGCTCAGACAGGACTGTGTGAAGTTACCAGTGAGAGCAGATGTGTTCTCCATCACTATTCGCTGCTGCTTGAATTCGATGAGTCTTGTAGTTTAGCGTCTGTTCTCTAGACTCGCTACAAAACTCTGATGATGAGTTGTGTGTGACGCTGTCTTATATAACCTACAGATTCCGCGGCGTGCATTGTGACATCATCGATGACACGTTCAGAGTTCTGAGGAGGCTCCTCGCCCCCTCCCCTTAGTTACTGTTGCTAAGTCTGTCAGAATGTCAGTTCAGGCTACCTGGTAGCTTCTTTAACTAAAAACTGACGACTTCGTGTTCAGCAGCTTGAAGACAAACGAAGATTCACAGTGAAGAACATCTGAAACCATTTCATTCAGAAATAAAACAGTCGTACGAGACGTCCAGCACAGACGCACATCTTTAAATCACTGATTAAATATAAATGCAGGCCAGTTTAAGATTCAGGCCTGTTTACATTAATCAAAGCAGGACAATTGTTTAAAAACAGGGCCGGTGCTATGGGGGGTAGCTGAAAGGGGCATTGCCCCTAGATTTTGTCTTTGCCCCCCCAATCGCAATGCAAGCAACGGCTTTTATCTCTGAACCAATCACAAAAAGGCATGTTGCTGTGCAGTGTAAAGATATGTCCCTGCTTATTTCTAATTGCCTTGTATTGCATTTTCCAAATCATATTAGTATCTCACTTACTTCTCTTGCCACTTCTGAGTATTATGATTATTTTTGTCTCAGCCTGTGTCTATTTATGTTTGTCAGCTTTGATTTAAAGTTGTACTGAAGCTTTTCACAAAACAGAGTTGTTCTATCAGTGTAATGCTAAATGAATTAAGGAGGGTTATTGAAATTAATCACAATTAGATCATCTTTTTTAATGACATAAGCAAAGTGTACTCTTCAGTCTTTAGGTTTTAAGTTTACGTTTGAAGGCAGATGCAGAATTTTTATTTTTTACCTCATATATTCACTTAAGCCACTATCTTTAGATCAGCTGTCATCATTTATGCACAAATTAGGCCCTGAATATATTTCTGGCCTTAAAAATATGACTATCAACATGTCCATGCATTATATTTTACTGGGTCAGTGTATTTACTATGAATATTAAGTTTTGCTTAGTTAGTTAGTCTGCTAACAGTTTGGATCCTGATCTGTGAGTTTGGTCCTCCATATAAACCAAATACCAGGGGATGTTTTACACATTGGTCAGGGTTGCAATGATTTCTGGTCAGGTTCTGTTGCTTAAATTACTTGCTTGGGCCCTCAACCCCCTGTAAGCACATCTAACACACTTGAGCTAATGCATTAATGGCATCAGGGATTCACTTAAATAGGCTAGTGCTTTTCAATGCTAGTATTAAAGCAAGCAGCCAGTTCAGTGGAATGAAAGAACACACGTCTTGAAGAAGAGAAGTAGGATGGAGTTCGTCTGCTTATCTGAGGAGAGTATCTTGTATCTAGTAGAGGGCAGTGGGTGTCTGGTAGTGGGTGGGCTTTGCATTCTCGCAGGACACACTCAACTCTTGTTCCGTCCCATGCTCTTTGAGCGCCATTCTGCCTTACCTGATCTCACCACCCAGGGGAAGCCATTGGAGATCATGGGGGGCGCAGAGAGAGAGGACGACTTCCAGTTCCTCCGCACGGTGAGTACACGAGTCAGCTTTTGTCAAATAAAAGATTTGGAGGTGTTGAGTGCTGATGACAGAGTAGCGTAACACTCTCTTCAGGTAACACCGCTAATCCAACTAAACAGCGATGTGAAGGGAAGAGGCTGCCAAAGAAGCAGAACTCTGGTAGAAACCCATGCGCTACAACTCTCAGAACTTTCAAAGTTTTTTTGGAATTATTTCAGTCTAAAATAAATGTCACGTCTCCAAAGTCAGAGATACCAGATTGAAGATCGGTTCCCAGAAAGGAAATATAATAAATGTGAAGGGCTGAAATGAAAAGTATTGAAGCTGAACAAATGAACGATTACTTCTATGTACCTAAACCATTAAAGTTCAATATCTACACTTGGGAAAACACCCCAAGACCGGTTCTGATGGGTTCAAAGTGTTACAATTTTGTAAATGTATGCTTTTAATAATGTGAGCCATTTAAGCTTTATTTTATTGATTTATATTTAGATAACATTCACTTTTGATACTTTTCTTCCCATTAAAATTCAAAGTTTTGTTCAAATCAGTGACCAAAAGCCTGAAATTAATATGGTACGTGTTAAAAGCTCAATTTTTAGCTAAATGGTAGTGACTTCAGTGTTAATCTCAAATGTCTGAAAATATTAAAAATGCTAAAAGGACTTTTGAAATTTCAGCTATGAGTGTTAATACGTTTAAGCTTATATTACAACTTATATATTTGATGGCTGATGTTGATGTAACTATGCATTTGTTATTCTTAAAGTGTTCTGGTTCACAATCCTGGCGTGTAGCCTACCTGTATTTTTATCTTGTATTTATTATGGACAGGCAGAGCTACAGGCTGCTGAGTGGCTTTGATGGAGGTCTATTTTTATCTGTTTTATCAGAGCAGTGGGAACAGAGTCGGGTGTGTTAGCTGTCCACTCTCAAACTCACCACTCTCACACAGAGATAACACACACTCATACAGAAACATACACACATATTCATTGTGGGGTCATTGCATATGTTTCCATTAATCTCATAAAGGAGATTACATACTGAACTACTTACTGGTCTAATCCTAAATTTAAAATAATCCATATCATAACCATTTTATAACCTAAAATGATTTACATCATGGACAAAAGGTCCTCACAATGTGTATATGACCAGGTTTTGGCCCACAATGTGTAATAAATCTGGTATACACATACACACTTTTTCTTTAGCTATGTTTGCTATGTTTATCTCGCTGTCTTGCTTATGTCTTTGTCTTGCTGTATTTGTAAGGACCTTCAAAACTCTTTATATTTTTGGGTTCTACTGCATCTAATTAATGCTACAATACTTTAACAATAAATAATACTAAATAATCTAACAATAAATAATAAATAATACTACACCTACATCCGCAGTACTGGGTATAAACAGGATACAAAGAAAATAAATAAATTGAGAACCTGCAAAATGTCATACTGTCATATCTTTTTTACTTTTCAAGTAAAAGTTGCTGTTTTGGAGGGAAGAAAATCCTGTGGAGCACAAGTTTGGAAGCATTATGTCAACATTTTTGAATTAGCAGCCCTCAATAATGATTTACTTTAAAAATAAAATTGAATCAGTATCTTAAAATCTTAAATTTTATAAATCTTTCATAAAAATGAGAACGCTGTACATCTGTTTGTTTGTGAAAAATAATAAATAAATAATAAATAAATTATTTCAGAAAATAAGTCATCATTTTGGGACACCACTCAATATTCTGAGAAGATAATTCTGAGAAAATAAATACATTGACAAAAAAAGGCAACATTTGAAAAACTAAACCATTATTAAGAAGTTAATCATCTGAAACAATAAGTCATTACTATGAAGTGTATTCTTTATTAAGTTGTTAGTATAACACACACTCACATGCACACAAACACACTGCTGATTGGACACTGTTGCCACTTTTCGACACAACCTTTGAACGAATTATTGTGAAAGTTGGATCTAGATGCGGGAAGAGAGGAGATAAAGGGGACGAGAGCTGATAGAGGTAGAAACGTCCCTAACGTCTCTTTTACAGTCAGGTGACTGGTCTGTGTTTATCAGCGGCCCAGTAATGGTCAGTGTAACGCATGTGACAGCAGAGAGGTGTTGGAATTCTCCTTGTTTGACTGTCCAAGAATATCCCTGCATCCAGTCCATATATAGCTATTCAAACACAAAGAGTTTTACATACTGTAAACCTTATTTAGACCCATAGACTGCATACATGAGTCTACATCATATTATTGATAATCAAAGTCCAAAGAAAAAAAAGAATCTCCAAAATACATAGTGTAGAAATGTATTAATCAAGGAACCAATACAAATACTCCAATTAAGATGTGGAAAAATTCTGGTTTCATTGACTTACATTGAAAGTAAAGTATGTTGTGGACCTCTCCTGTAAAGTTTGGGTATAAATGTTTTTCTTTGGACAGCGGCAGTACACAATATATATTCTCCCCAACTTGCTGATCCGTGTGTAGAAGAAAAATTAGATTAGATAAAGAACGAGCTCACTGTAAGAACTAATTAGCAACTGAAGACACATACACACTGAGAATGAAGCCAGCGACACAGTCGGACCAAATACCTCTAAAGTTGAAGTTGACAAATCCTGAAAGAGCTTATCCAGAATATTCATGTGTGTTAGTTTACATGCTGTATTATTTTGTATCATGACTAAAATACTGACTTTGATACTATTTTGGGCGGTTTTGGTGTTTCAGGTTATTTTAGGAAACTTTTTTGGATGGAAATTGTAGAAGCAATCTGGCCACCATCCATATCACGTATCCAAGCTACATATACATAAAATTCATAGTTTGTATAAAATACAGACAGAAAAAATTTGCTTCTTAAAAACTATACCAGACAGCACTAGGACCATGCGGAGGAAGAGTGTGTCCAGTTGGTCATTTAAAGTGTGATTATGGTGTTGGACCTAGTAAATTAGTGTAGTAAATTAAACTACAGGTTAAATGTATCTCCTCAGTAGAGTTAGAGATGTTTCCTCATGCAGGTTAAAGGGGAACTCCACTATTTTTTTCAGAAATTCCACTTAATTAAATGGTTGAGAAGTAAATAAATACATTTAAAGTTGTTATGTGTGAAGTGTAAAGAAAAACCTGCTGAGTCAGCTGTGTTTACAGCAGGAGTGATGGAAACCAGATGTCTGAGAAGGTTAATGAGTTATTTTTATTATTTTTTAATCTTTTTGCAATTAACATAATTACATGCAGGGTGTTTTAAGGCAAAATGGATCTTTTTTACTTTTTCCAAACTGACTATTTTATCATAATCAACATTGCATGTAAAACTCAGAAGCCATTTGAAGTTCACTGTTGATTTAATATAGACATGGCAACCACTGTTTAATATCACCACCACTGTGCAGAAATCAGTCTGTAAGCTTCTTTACAATGAACCAGCTTAACGTCAGACCACTCTGAATGACTTTGTTTACGTTTCAAGGACTGAATTAGTAAAAATATTTGAAAATTTGGTGGGACTGCCCTTTAGGATGAGCGAATGTGACTGAATCTGCGTTTCTCGCTGTGCTGCAGCTCGCGCGCTCAGTTCAAATTCAAATTTAACGGAAATTAACGGTCGCTTGAGAGACTCCGCCAGCGAGGACAGCAGGTTAACCTTACTTTAATACTTTTTTCTGTTACTGTTTTAGTAAATATGTAGATATTAATTCGTATTAGTTTTATTATTAACATACATAGCTAACATTGACAAACAACGATGTATCATGTGCTAGTAACGTTAACTTAAGTTCTGTTATTCCAGTTAGGAGAACCTATTAACGTTAGCTAGCGTTGTTCCTCAGTGTGGCAGGTTAACAATGTCGGTAGTAACTGTTGTTTTTCGTGAAGTGTTTGAGACCGAATGGTGTGATACTGAGCACAAAAGTACAGTATACCCATCACATTCTATCACCGGACATTCAATTCAGTTCAGCATATTCTAACACCTGGCATTCAGATCAGTTCAGCATATCCCATCACCTGACATTCAGTCATGTTCAGCACCTTCTAACTCCTGACATGCCATGTATATAGGACCATTATAAAAAAAACAATACAGTAAAAATTCTTCTTTTTCTGGAAATTTGATAGTGAACTATCAAGTAGTGATAGTTACTGATTGAGCCCTTCCTCTCAGATTCTTTAGTTGTTTTGAGAAGCAGGAGATATAGTGCTATAAAATAAGACAAATGTGCAGTTTGCCCTCACTCTAAATGTATTAATTTTTTTACCTTAATTTAAGCGCATATGTGGATGCAAAACTTTATTTAGGCCTTTACACTGCATATGATTCACAAATGCAGCATTTGCAGTGTTAAAACTCTGCTGGCTTCTGCACCTTTTATTTAAGCTAAAACAGGAAAGCGAATAAGAAAGGCAATCAAGAAAGCAGCTTCAGCCTCATAAGATGGGATGTGATATGTGATGGATCCTGATCCTACATTAGCTTAACAGCTGTTTTTAGCTGTTATAGTGTTTTAATGTGCAGTTGGTGCTGCCATAGAGTTTAAGAAGTGGTCAGGGTGACATGAAGTTCACGTGTAAAGACCAAACATAACATGGAATAATGCCATTTAGTGAAAATGTGCCAGAATACATGTTTTTACATAATTATATTATATTATTATATTTATGGCCAAGCTATTCAGTCCCACATAACCCCTTAGTTACATTTGTGAAGTAAATGAAAAATCTCCCCTTACTGCAAGTGTGATCAGTTAACCACAACCTGTTAGTGTCTGAATTTGT
This sequence comes from Megaleporinus macrocephalus, assembly GCA_021613375.1. Lineage (NCBI taxonomy): Eukaryota > Metazoa > Chordata > Actinopteri > Characiformes > Anostomidae > Megaleporinus > Megaleporinus macrocephalus. The sequence continues at coordinate 6,525,379 of CM038712.1, read as the reverse complement.
TCCTTTAGTGTTATGTCAGCGCTACAAGACTGAAGTAGGTAATACACATAATGCTTCCTAATGTAGTATAATATAAATAGGAAGTTAAATTCAGTCACATTTAGGGTAACTGTAATTGAGATGTGTTGGTGAACCACTCCATTAACATTGTGGAAGTCATTATTCAGATGTAATACTCATGTGTGTAATACTGTGCAGTCAGATGAGCTGGTGTTACGGTGCTGCTCAGCCGTGCCTGTCCAGCAGAAGCTGTGTTTGGCTGCTGATGGCTTCGGCTGCCGCCTCTGCTTCCTTGAGTCCACTTCCAACTCGAAGGTGAGAGATTTACCTGAACCAGAGTAATATCTGTTTTGGGTTCTGTCCAAGTAATGTAATGAATGTTCCCAGCCAGTTTACATTCTAAAAAGCATGCCTTTGTAAGTGATCTGCCTACTTTGTGCTGACAGGACCCTCCAGAATATTTTAACATGTCTCTTTTCAGAATGTACCAGCAGACCTGTCTCTGTGCGTGTTTGTTTTGGATCGTTGTGTGTCCGTACGAGCCCTGCAGGAAATGCTGGCCAACCATGAGGATCTACAGGCTGGGGTGAAAAGTGGAGATATTCTTTATTATTTATATACAACAGGAGACAAACTGTCCACTTTACTTGCATCTTATATTTCTTCTCATTGTCTACTTACTCAGGACCACTTGTCCTGTAGATGTAGTATGATTTTACTATTTGACAGCCACCCTCTCATTCATCATCAGTTAATGACAATAGATATGCTGTTGACCAAAAGATTGACCAACAGTATAGTCTCTAACAGCAACAAAGTAGAGGTTTCTATTAAATTTGCTGGCTAGTGTATAATAGGACAATAAACATACATATAAACGCTATTAAAGGGAAAAAAAAAACATTTTTGTCTGAAATGGTTTTGTTTTGTTTTGGTAATTGGTGGATACAGTCCTGTAAGTTCACAGTCTTTATCTTTTATGTTTTGCTTCAGTCTTCAGAGGGTGCTGGTTGTCGCACTCTCCTCTATGGCCAAGCACTACTTCTAAGACACTCCTATAGCAGCATGGTGAGGCCCTAGTACCCTGAGGCATTTACTGCATTTTAGTTGTGACTGCTTAGCCGCTGATATGCCCTTCTTCTCGTTGTAGTATTTAAGCTGTCTGACCTCCTCCGGGGTCTCCGCTGATAAATTGGCATTTGATGTTGGTCTTCAGGAAGAAATAACAGGTACTTCTGACTCTAGGCATCTCATCAATCTGTATTTCTGTGGATATAATCGCATTGCAGAAGTGGGAATTGTTTTGCCTTGTAAGTAAGGAACACAAAAGTGAGGAACTCAAGAAGGTTCTGAATTGCTCGAAGGGGTAGCTGGGAGCAATGACACAATAGGGACTATTGCACAAAACACACAGAGTTAGGTAATGATTAGAAAAAGGGGGTAGGACAGTACAAAGTTTCAGATGGGACCATGTCCGTGTTTCTCCTTCCAAGAAATTATGTATTCATGTATTCATGCCTGTGAACGAGGTTGCATCAGTCGCTGTGTGTATCTTTAGGTGAGGCCTGTTGGTGGACGGTCCATCCTGCCTCCAAGCAGAGATCAGAGGGAGAGAAGGTCAGAGTAGGCGATGACCTCATTTTGGTCAGCGTTGCTTCCGAACGATACCTAGTGAGTTCTACCTCCACTTCTTTCTGTCAGTCTCATTCACTCAATCTCTCTGTCTGTCTTACATGTGTTTAGACTGATCTTTTTTTGTTCTCTATGCGATTAATCTATGTAAACAGGTAAAGTATATAAATGTCCAGTTGCCATGATTGTAAGCCTGTGTTGTTACATTTCTGGCATCTTGTAAATTCTCTTTCTCTCTCTTTCAGCACATCTCATGGAGTGCAGGTGTCTGTGATGCAGGTGTAAGTGTGGATGCAGCCTTCCAACAGACCCTGTGGAGCGTGGCCCCGATCTCCTCTGCCACTGTTGAGGCGCAGGGTACTCATGTTCCTCTGCATAATGAAACTTGTGATGACTCGTCAGATGGAAGGCTTGTCATGTAGTTATGATGTTTGAATGCAAATTTTAGCTTAAGTTTTAAGCTTACTCAAAAAGGCCATTGCTCATCATGTGACATACTCTCAGTTTTGCTGGTTTGCAGTGTACAGTTAGAAACTAGCTCATCTCACACTGTTGTGGTTACACATGAAATGTGTTTTCTTCTGTACAGTTAAACAGTGTTTTCTTACATCAGTACACAGTAATGAGTAATGTGCTCCAAGCTTTGGTTGCGTATTGAGTATTTGTAGCGTAGTCCCAACAGTGAGGGATTTGCCGTTCATCTAAAAACTTGTCAAATGCAATTCAGATGCCAGTCCAGATGAAATTCAGATCCTGAGCCTAAAATGCTTTTGAGAAAGAAAAATATATTGCTGTTTGCATTCTGTACATGTATATCTATAAGGGGACTGCCTCTATTCAAAACCGATGTGGATATCATTTTCTATGAAGGTCTCAACCAGCTATAGTAAAAATAGATGGGAAAAGGTACTTAAAGAAACTATTATAGATGAGGAATGGGATAGGATCTGTAGCTCCCAACCCAAACCACATCGGCCAGATCTAGGAGGGAATTTGGCTGGAAGTCAATTGCTTCTTTGTCTCGCCCAAACAAAGTGCAAAGCATTTAAAACAAAGCAGCTGTTGTTGGAGAAATTGTGCTGAAAAGGTTGCAGATCATACTCATATTTTCTGGTCTTGTCCTGTATTTTTTTTTTTTTTTTTCGTTTCTCCCCTCCCCCACTTTTGCTATGCACAATGTACCAATAAAAGTAAAGTAACAAAAAAAAAAACGATATGGAAAATGTACTTTGATTTGTAATCTTCAGGTCACCTAAGAGGAGGGGATACCTTGCGATTGCTGCATGGTCACACAGATGAGTGCTTAACCATTGCACTTGCTGGACATAGAGAGGAGGATCGCAGGTTAGAGGCTCTGATTGGCTTTTATGACTGGCTGCTTAGAGAGCATAGAATTTGATTCCTGGATTAGTTAGCAGTTTCAGAGTTAAGATTTGAGTATTTTTGCTTCTTCTTTGAGTCTATTTTATCCTTGTCTGTTTATATCTTGTTTTCTACTCAAACGCACTGATTCTCTCTTTGCAGGTCTGTTCAGTTTGAAGGTGGCAGTGCTTCGTCTCAGGCTCGTTCTCTGTGGAGGATTGAGTTTCTATGTGTCTCGTGAGTTCATCCACAAGTACAAAACTTTTCAAGCAATAATTCCCCCAAAATTATTTGCTATTGATTTATGGCTGAGACATGTTTGATGTCTAATGTTTTATTTAGTTTTGCACTTGAGCTAGGAGGCACTAGGCAATTGTAAAAGGCTTGTTTAGCCTACCTGTGCTACCTCAGATGAAAAAAGGTAAAGTTAGAAACTGAGACTGCATGGTTTGTGTTGTTTCGCTTCTACAGCTGGAGTGGGAGTCACACTCGTTGGGGGCAGCCCTTCCGTTTGCGCCATGTTACAACCGGAAAATATTTAGGACGGTCTCAGGATGGAGGACTACAACTAGTGGAGAGAGAGCAGGCCGATATCAAATCCACTGCCTTCTGTCTCCGTACAACAAAGGCATGGCTGGTGCTTTGATTTGTTGAGTGTGAAATTTGCTGGTAGTTTTGTGTTTTCTTCCATCTTTGTCATTTTGTGACTAAATAATTGTTAAGTAAAGTAAATGTATAGCTAAACAATAATAAAGAACATTGTTCATCATTGGTTTTCTCACAGCAAAACGATCTGGGTTTGATTCCCGGTCTGAGCTCTTCTGTATGGAGCATGTTCTCCCCGTGCTGGAGTGGGTTTCCTCCGGGTACTCCGGTTTCCTCCCACAGTCCAAACACTTGCATGTTAGATTAATCCTCACTCTAAACGGTGTGAGTGTATGTTGGCGACCTGTCCATGGTGTACCCCAATGACGCTGGGATTGGCTCCAGCCCCCTCGTGACCCCGACTAGCGGGATAAAGCAGAAGATAATAGATGGATGGGGAATGGATGGATGGATGGGTAAAATATAACCAAAGCTGTTGATCTCTGTGACTCTGCAGGATGCTGGCCAAGAGTATATGGACTTTAATCAGAAGAGAGAGGGGATGGGAGTACCCGAGATCAAATACGGAGACTCCGTCTGTTTTGTCCAGCACATGGACACCTGCCTTTGGCTCACCTATGAGATCAGTGACTCAAAGAGAAGGAAAGAGAAGGGTCTGCCTAAGCGGGTAACTCACACTAACCTGTGTGGACTAAAGCTAATTCTTTACTCATCTTTACATGTTGGGTAAATTATTTTTAATGTTTAATATAATAAGTTTAATTTTATATGTATAAGTTAATATGTATAGAAAATAACAAAGATGATTCATATGAGCTGAATACAGATATTTGTATAGTGATGTCTATTCGCAGAGTGGGTGAATGTATTTGCTTATTTGTGGTCTCTTTGCACGCAAGTTTTGCTGTCATTGTGTTATAATTAGTAGTTGAAATCTCTTCAGGCGATTCTTCACTCAGAGGGACACATGGATGATGGGCTTACGCTCTCTCGCTCTCAGAGGGAAGAGTCACAAGCTGCCGCTGTCATACGTAGCTCTACACTTCTGTTTTCAGACTTTATCAGGTAGCCCTAGTAAATTTAAGCTTCTTTGTAAAGTACCAGCACCAACCAAAGTTACATAATAAGCACACCCTACTGAATGCTAATAGTTTTCTACTTGATCAGGGGATTGGATGAAAGAGTCAATGTTTCAACCTCAGACCTTCCAGTAGAGATGTTTCGTCAAGGCTTGCAAGATCTGATTAGTTACTTCTGCCTACCCAATGCTGGCCATGGCCATGAGGCAAAGCAGAGCAGTATCGAAGCGCTGAAGAACAGACAACGTCTATTTCAAGAGGAGGTAATGTCTCTTGAAAGATTTTATATTATTATATTTTTATATTTTTATAGTATTATATTATATTATTATATTATGTTCAAATATTCTATTAAATGCACATATTCTAATTTGTTCTTGGGTACAGAACTAGTAGCAATGCTCCAGTAATGTAATGTATGTAATGTACAATATGGTGACGCAGTTTATTTACAGAGGAATGTGTACATATTCTTAGGTCAGTGTTGAAACTTATTTATAGCTTGTTATCTTAGGGATATTTATTGCCTTGTATTTTAAGTGGCAACATGTGGAATGTAATGTCCTTTGGTTATTTCTGATGCTGGTTATTCCTTTGTTGTAAAATTTGCTGCATCATGTTCAGATGATTTATTGCTCAAGCCGCTGAATTTAAAGTGTGAATTTTTTAAATGTGTTCTTTGGAATGCACAAAGTTATGTTTTGCTCTCTTCCTCTGTTTCTCAGGGCATCATTACCTTGGTACTTGACTGCATAGACCACCTGCATCTGTACAACAGTGCAGCCCATTTTGCAAAGGTTGCTGGGAAAGAGGCAGGGGATGTATGGGAGGCCACTCTGAACTCCCTCTATGAGCTTCTGGGTAAAAAAACAAAACATTCCATTTTTATACAAATAAACATGTTGGAATAAACATAGGTAGAAAATAAAACTAAGCTTCATGTAAAAATCGAGCTCTCATAGTGTTTAGTTAACTATGCTAATGGTATTTCCTTCAGGCTTCCTAGAAGCTAGCATTACCTATACCAGCTCCTTTTGGAACACAAAGTAAATTAAATGTTTTACTTACTGTAAAAGTCTTAGTTCAAGATGATCTGCTCCAACTAGCAAGCAATGATACAATCACACAGCATGGCTGCTGCTTACAGGTTAGTTTAGAATTAATCTGTCACTTGTGTTTGCACACAGTGAAATTTGACCTCCGCATTTAACCCACATATACACACACACACTAGGGGCAGTGAGCACACTCGCCCGAACGGTGGGCAGCCCTACCCACAGAGCCCGGGGAGCAGTTGGGGGTTAGGCGCCTTGCTCAAGGGCACTTCAGTCATGCCCTGCTGGTCCCGGGGATCGAACCGGCAACCTTCCGGTTCCTAACCTTCAGGCCACGACTGCCCACAATTATTAAATGCTGAAATATTGGATTTCTTTGCATAGTCTGCTATTTTTGTTACAGTTGCTTTTTTGTCGATGTATACAACGTTTTTCATTATTAATGAGTTAAGACATTTTACTGACCTCTTCTTCAAATGCAAAATGAATGTATTCTCATTTATTTTAAAATTCTCCTCCGTAGCTGCCCTACTCCGAGGCAATCGGAATAACTGTTCCCAGTTCTCTACATCTCTGGACTGGCTGGTCGGCAGATTGGAGAGACTAGAGGCCTCTACTGGTGAGTTTCTTATATGTGTAAAGTTAGAACATGAGACATTAGACTTTTTTTTTAATTAATTCTATATTGTTACATTTTAGTATTTGACTTTAGTATTCAGTATTTTTCATTACTGGCTACTGGGTGGTAACAAAGTGTGCAGCAGTGAGTGGATGCTAAGTTGGGGATTCAACTGCATCAATGTTGTGCCCAGATTACTGCAACGTTGAACTACATGCTTTAAACTATATATTTATTAATGATTAAAATATAATAAAAATAAATGAAATAGTATGGATATTTAAATATATACAATGATTTGTCTAGATTTCAGAAGTCACAATTGAATGTAATTGTGTAAGGTTACAGAGTTGCATCCATAGCGGTAATACTGTTCTCTTTCTCTGCAATTGTTTTTTGAGGAATCCTAGAAGTGCTGCACTGTGTGCTAACAGAGAGTCCAGAAGCATTGAACTTTATTAAGGAGGGACATATCAGATCTATGATCTCACTGTTAGATAAACATGGACGCAATCAGAAGGTACTGTGTGTGTGTGCTTGTTTGACAGCATTAAAATGAAAGCGGTCCATGTTCCCTCTCGATTCTCTCTTTGAGCCCTTACTTTCCATGTGTTCCAGATCCTGGACGTGCTTTGTTCGCTGTGTGTTTGTCATGGAATGGCAGTCCGCTCTAACCAGCACCTGATCTGTGACACACTGCTGTCAGAAAGAGACTTACTGCTGCAGACGCGACTAGTCAACCAGGTCACCAGGTGATCGCTGGAATTTCTTCTTATTGAATATAATCTCGTCGCTGTCCAGTGTAAAACATGTATCTCCATTTTTGCTGAGTTTTAGTTTTCTACATCATTTGAACATGTTGACTGACGTTGACATTGTGTAATAATTTCATGATGAATGCACCAAGTGCTCCAAAATAGCTTAGAAAACATTCTGGTTCCATTGACATTGAAAGTAAAGTATGTTTTGGGTCTCTCCTGTAAAGTTGCAATTTTGGCTCAAATCGTTACACACTGCTACAAAGGGTTTGAGCCATTTAGTACACTTTTAGGGTAACACTGCTTTTGTCTTACAGAAAACCAAAATATTTACTTTGCTAAATGTTGGCCACTTTGTGGGTATGGTACTGAAATGTTAGTCGGTTTAGCTAAATAGCTTTAGGCTAGTCCTGTACTCTAATGTAATGTTGGTATGAAAAGATCTAATAGTGTTTTTTTAAATGTAAATTAATTTTAAAAATCTTCCAACAACACTAACTGTAGCATAGCACCACTTTTTAACAATCAGATCTGACCACTGCTGGTAAAACTGATCTCAATTGCATGAAGTTAGGTAAAACTTTTAAAGCATTTAAGTATTTTAAATGTGGTACACTGTTATATACATGACATTTTTCCATTGTAGTTTACTTGTTACGAATGATTGTTACCTGTTTTGTCTCAGTATTCGCCCGAACATCTACCTTTCTATGGGTGATGACAGCGCTCAGTACAGGAAGTGGTACTATGAAGTGGTGGTGGAGAGGGCGGAGCCTTTTGTGACGGCTGAGCCAACTCATTTGAGAGTTGGTTGGGCCTGCACGGCAGGGTACCACCCCTCCCCAACTGGAGGTCATGGCTGGGGGTCCAATGGCGTAGGGGATGACCTATGGTCCTATGGATTTGATGGACTGTACCTGTGGACAGGTGAGACTATGTAAAAATATTGATCCATATTCCAGGGCCTTCTGGACCATCCTGGACCAAATTACTTTCAGGAATGCTGTTTCGTTTAGAAATCAAACTCTTACCAGTAGTTTTCTGGGTGTGCTGGTTTAAGTGAGCAGCCAGAGGGTCATGGGTTCAAATCCCTATATTAACCAGGTACTCTTGCTTGAGTCAGTACTGTTCTGCTTGAGGTCCTGTGCTCCCAAACTGGTAGTAGTTGGAAAACTGGAAGATGATCAGAATTTGTTGTACTACAATTTGTTTACTACAGCAACACCAAGAACAACAATTATAGTGATCATTGTAATTTTGTAGCACATTTTTTAGGCTCAGTTGCACCTTAATGCGCTTTACAAACAAAAAAACACTTGTCTGTTTCACATGACTGAATAATTTATTGGCGTTTTATTTCAGTTTTATTATTATTTCTTATAATTGGTGCTTTATTTGACTCTCTCATTGACTGTCCGCACCATAGGAGGCATTGGCCAAAGGGTCAGCTCACCCAGTCAGCATCTTCTGAGAGATGATGACGTCATCAGCTGTTGCCTTGACCTCAGCGTCCCCTGCATTTCCTTTCGTGTCAACGGGCAACCGGTGCAGGGCATGCTGGAAAACTTCACTGCTGACGGACTGCTGTTTCCTGTGGTTAGCTTCTCAGCTGGAGTCAGGTGCCATCTTGTCTGCCCTGTTTTTGTTTTGTAGCTCAGGGACAGTAAAGGCTAGAAGAGATCTGACATGTCAGGGCACTTGGGCGATGTTTCTATGTTACTATGTTAAGGAAGAAGGACTTTCTTTGTTGCAGTGTGCGCCTGCTGTTTGGAGGCAGGCAGGGGGAGTTTAAGTTCCTGCCGCCTGCTGGATTCTCTCCGTGCGCTGAAGCCTTGCTCCCCAGGGTGCGCTGTAGGTTGAAGCCGTGTGAGGAGTTCACTTGGATTCAAGACAATGGCCAGCGTGACCTTTTAGGCCTCGCTGTACCCACTGGCCCAGTGATATTCACCCCATCACCAGTGGACACAAGTCAAGTAAAACAAGCTTATATTATCATAACTTTGGTATGATTGGGTGATAAGGCCAAGTAAATGAATATGAGTGATGATTGACAGGTATCCCACTCTCAGTCTCTCAGCATGCTTGGTTTTAGAGTTGCTCCAAGAAACATTTATCCTCACTGGCAGCACTTAAATGTAGGAGATTCATTTGGCTGTCTGTGAGCTCACCACCTGTACTTTTTTCTGCCCCAGGTTGTATTACCACCTCAGCTGGAGCTGATCAGAGAAAGGCTGACTGAAAACCTTCATGAGCTCTGGCTTTTGGATAAGATCGAGCAGGGGTGGACGTATGGATCTGTGAGTGAAAGTACTATTAGAATCGTTTCAGAATATGTTAGAGTTTTCTAACATATTTAGAATATTCATGCCTGCTTTAACTCCTTTAGCTCATAGCACGTAGAAATCCTGAGAAATACTGATTATCATAGTTTTGCAATTAATTTTTTTTATAAATTAACAGCTAGTTCAATGAATCACAGTAATGAAAAACAAATCTCAAAAAGCTAAAATTACTAAGTGGACCCCGGCTGGTAATACTTGTAGCCCTTAATATGGTGTAATGACTCTACATTATTAAGACACGTTGCAAAAGAGAGTGTCTGTTGTAAGGAGCTCTGCTTTCTAGCAGGAAACATTCCCGGTCAGTATACAGCTAGATAAAGATTAGCTTCGAAAGAGAGAGGAGCAGCTAAAGCTAACAGTAAAAGTTCTTGGCGGGACACCAGGAGAGAATCCAGCGCATGTTCACGGTCACGTTTCTTTGCGTGGTTCTCGCTCCATAATCTGGAGCTTTTGGACTTCCTTTGTGGGAAAACTGTGGCACGGCATTGTGTTTTAGCCTACGCTTAAAACCAACAGCATCCGTCAAATATCTCACCAGTGGTGGTCTACGGAGCGACTCAAACACATCGAGACTGAAGTGACGAGAGCAGAGTGGCGGGTCTTTAGGTAGCTGTGTTCATCCACACGCTGCTTCACTAACTATTCTCCTTATCAAAATTTGGGAAAGCTGTGAAGACTAATATCAGTCTTCCCACTGCTTTTCACTGAAATAACATCAACAACACAATGTGGCATGGTTTTCTTTAAGCTAGGTTAGCTAACTAACATTCACTCCTTCAACCTCAGTCAAGTTTAGCGCGCTGCAACCATTTGACGTCATGTACCCAGCAGGCATTGCGCGTCAGAAGTAATGGCTGCGTCCATATGTGAAATGTTTAGAATAAAAACGTTAATTTATAAATAAATCTGATACTTTTGTGATTTTTTTACATGTCTTAATAATTTAGAGTCATTACACCATATTAAGGTTTACAAGTGTTACCAGCCAGGGTCCCCTTTAAGTGCTGAGCCACCCATCAATCTGTTCGCAGTCACTTTATAGACTCTAAAACCAGTGTGGGCGTCTTACAGGTAAGAGATGACAGTAAAAGAGTTCACCCCGGACTGGTCGAGTTTTCTCATCTTCCAGACCAGAATAGACAAAGCAACCTTCAGGCTACTGAGAACACTATCAGGTATTACTGTTGTTACAGTTTTTAAGCCACAGTGTTTTTCAGCTTTGATCCAAATGCTCATTGACCAAGTGTTGTTTCTTTTACATGCTACACTTCTGAAGGACCCTCTTGGCTCTTGGTGTGCATATTGGATTGTCCGATGGGCACGCTGAGGAGGATGTGAAGTACGTCCGGCTCTCAAACAAGTACGTTTAAAATGACACATCTGTTAAAAGTGCTTTTTCTTTTGTATCTCTTTAATCACTCGAGTGCAGATCAGCTTTGGTGCACCCAACAACCTTGGCAAACGCCTTGTTCCAGAACAGGGATACATGACAGGTCTAACACATGTTTGACTTGTGCAGGTATGAACTGCACAACGGCTACAGACCTGCTCCTGTGGATCAGTCTGGTATCTCTCTCAGTGCTGCCCAAGAAGCTCTGGTGGAGGCGCTGGCTGAAAATGAACACAACATGTGGGCCAGAGAGCGCATCAGACAGGGCTGGACCTGCGCAACACAGCAGGTGGAATTAGCATCACAGATGCTAGACATACCTGAATAGATTTCAACTCGGATTTAAAGAATAACACCCACAAAATGCTTTTTACTCACCAGTAATTCAGATTTTTATATTTCAGGATGTGAAAAGTAAGAGGAGTCCCCAGCTTGTACCATTTCCTTTGCTAGAGGAGAGAAGTAAGCACGGCGGTAGACAAGCAGCAAGGGATGCCCTGGGGACTCTGATTGGTCTTGGCTATACTGTAGAGCCACCGGAACACCAGCAGCGTGAGTCTTAGCTTCTGATCTCTGTAGTTTTATGCTTTCTTTGATGTGGAAAACATGGACATTGCAACAGTAGCAGCACTGTAATCAGTGTTTGTGTGTTTATGTAAATAAATTTTCATCACTCGGAAGTCACCAGAGCTGCTAGAAGTCACCAGAGCTGCTAGAAGTCACCAGAGCTCCATTCCCACTGGTTGATCATCTGTCCCTCCTGTCTGACCTGAGGATGCTCTCCTGCTAGTCAGCCTGACTGGCCGAAACTACTACACTAGAGCTGCCACATCATTACCTCCTGAACTAGAATATCTATGAAACACTTTTAAGTCGAGCTTCTTATTGTATCCTGTTATATAACCTCATTAGCTTTGTTAGTCCTCTCTATCGGAAATATGCCTAGAACCCTAGAACCAGCTGCACTTCTTGCTCATTGTGCAGTTTGCCAAACTGTCCCAGAATGCCTTATTTGTTTGATTCACAGTTTCTAAACTAATCATCTCCTGATCCATTCATCCATTATCTGCCGCTTAATCTGGCTAGTCAGGGTAACAGGGGGCTGGAGCCTCATCTCCTAATAATTCTCTCAATAAACACAGAACATCATAAATAGGACATTTAAAAGAAATAACAAGAGAAAAATACATTAAGCAGTCTGTTAGACCCTTATGGTGGTCTTGTGTCCTAATTGCATTACTAATTAAAAACGTTGTCTCGTTGTAGCCCTTTTAGGTCCTAAAGTGAAAGCTGGCAGAGAGGAAGCTTTTCGGATCTTTCGTGTTGAATGCCCCTTCGCAGTGCATGATGGAAAATGGTATTTCGAGTTTGAGGCAGTTACTGATGGAGAGATGAAAGTGGGATGGGCACGGCCTGGAATTAAACCGGACGTGGAGCTGGGCTCAGACGACCAGGCCTTTGTGTTCAGTGGTTCTAAGGTATTTTCAGCATTAGTAATTCAGTAGCAAAGATCTACAGTTAAACTGTCAAGCTTATCTTGTCATTTCTTATTTCTGTCACTCTCTCTTTCTGTCTGTGTCTCTCTTCTCTTTAGGCTCAGTGGTGGCATGGTAGTGCCATGCCATTAGGCGGTCTCTGGCAAAAGGGGGATGTGATTGGATGTTTGTTAGATATATCTCAGAAGACCATGATGATCACTCTAAATGGAGAGCTACAACTAAACAGCTGCGGCTCTGAGATTGCTGCCAAAGACTTCAGTGTAGCTGGTGGTGAGTTTTTATCTGTAATACATAGTAAACATGAGGACCTGTATGTAGGCCCACACTTTAGCCCTATACTACAAATCCAAGAAATACATATGTAAAGATGCTTAGAATTTTTGAAGTAAATGCCTGTACTCATATATGTGATAACACACGTACTATAAAGTGATATGAGTGTGTTTTGGGTTGTCGTTAATTGTTTGACCTTTTTAACCCTAGGTTTCCTGCCTGTATGTAGTCTGGGAGTAAATCAGGTGGGGCGGCTGAATTTAGGCTGGCAGGTAGACTCTCTGAAATACTTCAGTGTGTGTGGGCTCCAAGAAGGGTACCAACCTTTTGGCTATAACATGGAAAGAGACCTGCCTCTATGGATGAGCTGGAAAGAACCTCTGTTTGTGAATGTACCTGAGGACCATTCTTACCTACAGGTATGTCATGTACCATTATCACCATTAAACAAGCAAGCAATGTGGTTACTTAAGGACAGACATAACATATGATATCATAGTACAATTTGGTCATATATACTGAGATTTTTGTTATTTTTCTTTTCGAATCATGTGCGTTAGAGATGCACTTTTTTACTTAAATACCAATAGCTGATGTTTTAATATAGGCCAGTACATAGTCTAGCTCTATCTATAAGTCTTGATATTTATACAACTAAATTTTTAAATGTTTTAAGAGCAATATTCAACAACTTATGTAAAGTTATGTTTCTGGACAATGCTAGGAGGTATGAATGCTTATGCAGACTTCTTTTTGTAACAGTATCAGGATGAAATTGAGCTCTAGATATTAATATCACTTCTTATCTTTGTCCTATTGGTCACCGGTAGTGCTATTGCACAACAGAATAACAATGGCTAAAAAGCTAATTATTTTTCATTTCTTTTAAAACAGAACATTATTAAAAAAAGAAAAAAGATGAATGAGGTAATGTTTTGTGGTAATTCACCTTGCTCAACAGGCTCAAGAAATTATAAATTTCTCTCTTTTGGTTTCATAATTTGTAAAATGTGTTATTTTATGCAATTGTACACACCTATACAGAGATGTGTTGTAATATATGCAGCATATGAAATATTTCATGAATTAAATTAATTAAAATTAATTGAATACACAAATTTGCTATTGTGTACTCAGCTGTGGTTCTGCTACTACATAACAGTCTGCAACATAGACATCTATGTCTTATAACAAGAGGAGAAATTCAGTATACATAATTGAGTAATTATCTATTATGCGTCATGAATAGGAGAGTTTTAGACACTTACCAGGTGGAAAGCTCTGTGTTCTGTTACTCTACAGCAGCAATTGGTGATCTAGGAAAAAGTTTTAAAATTGTAAGATGAAGAAAAAAAAGAGGTAATATATTTTAATTCACAATGTTAATACTGTTGTTTCAAGACAATTTGCCAGTCCTAGTCTCTGTAAATAATAAAAGAAGCACATCAATATTAAACTATGTCTAGATAAACAAGGCTACCATTAAAAAAACATCTAGATAAACAAGGCTATCATTTCACCTAGCAACTGTTAAAGTTATTACCAAAGGCTATGTACAGTAAACAACAAATCATTCAAGTTATTACAACAAATACATTAACTTAAACTTTGGACAGATGACCTACTTGTTTAGTGTGTGCACATCAGGCTACAACTACAACTTCCTGCCACAAGTTGAGCTCAATCAAAGATCGGCTCAATATTAAATGCTAAGAAGCCCGGCTCAGCCATTTAGGTGAGGGACTCCTGCTGGCTTGTTTTTATCCAAACAATACTGCCATTACAGGTTTAGCCATGATTATTTTTACTGCTGCTAATTACATCAGAAACGACTGGGTAGTGTAGGTCATAGGTGTTGGTATCCCCATGTCTGATATCAATGCTGCCTAACACTGCGTCTGTGCCAATACTGATTCAGCATCGGCGCAGCATTAATGAGTGTTCTTGGTGTAAAAGACAATAGGTTTACAAGGTAAAAATTAAAAAATGTAATGGTATACTGAAAAAAGGTATAATGAAGTTTGTGTCTTTCGTTCGCAGGTGACTCGCATTGATGGAACGGTAGATTACCCACCAGGACTGAAAGTTACCCAGACTTTGATGGGAGCACCAGACAGCACCAAAACTAATGTTGAGTTCTTTCGCCTAAGCATGCCCGTAAAGTGTGCTCAGGTGTTCTCAGCACCTGTGGAAGGTGCTCTTCCCCCCAGCAGCAGTGTGATCTGCCACATCAGAGAGCCAGAACAAGGGGAGGTGGACTCTGACTTTGAGGTGCTTATGAAGTCAGCCCACAGGTACACTGGAAGCAGAGATGAACTAAACAATCACAAGGACCATACACAGGAGAAGCCTTCAAAACTCAAACAACGGTCAGTTTTTGTTGATTGATGCTGCAGTCAAAGAAAGTAGCCTTTAGCTTTGTCCTGCGTGCCCATGATTCCTTAAAACCAATATCATGCATGACTCAAGACAATTGATGATTACTCAGTTAAATAATATGGGCTGTTCTACAGTAAACCAAAAACTATATATGAGACTTGCAAAGGAAACTTATGAGTCAGATTAACTTTAACAAAGCACTCAGAGCTGAATTGAAATTGAACTGAACTGAATTTTATCTGAGATTGTTTTCAAGTACTGGCTTTTTAATATGGTGTCTCATCGATTCAGGTTTCTTTTGAAGAAGAAGCCAGAGCTGAACACATGTGGCTCTTCAGCCCGTCTGCTGGAGGAGGTGCTGGCAATCGAGAGGGACGACTGGAACCAACTTGCCAACTGCACTAAGGTGAGAGGTTAGTTCAGACTATGCCCAAGAAAGACACTAAAGCTATTCATGAGCAGATTACTTGTTTAGTACCGACAACAAGGGTGTAGGAGCGGGTTTGACATTGAGGGGGACACATTTGCTAATATGAATCAAAGCCCACGCTATCCCCTAAAAATTACCTATAAGCTGATTCCACTGTAGGTAAGGTAGTAAATCACTACTGACTGCAGGATATTTTTGATCTCAACACAAGCCTTAACAAATTTTATGAGTTTATTGCATTATCATAACATTGGTGATTCACTACTATTCTTTGTTTCCTTTTGATCTTTCTTCTTTCTCATTGCTTCTTGTGCTATTGCTGCGCATGCAGTACTACTATTCTTTGAAAGTTCTACATGGCCAAGATCCTTCTTTTCTCTGGGTGGGATGGGTAACCTCAGACTTTCGCCCTCTAGAGCAGAGCTTTGACCTAGACAAAGTACGCACTGTGATGGTAACACTCGGAGACGAGTGGGGAAAGGTTCTCCAGAGGTTAGTGACCATAGAATGTGCTTCTCAGAAAATATAGGAGGTTTTATGTACTGCTGTATAACAGTATTTAGGATTGTTGTAATGTGTGCTGTGTACCCTGCAGTGTCAAGCGCAGCTGCTGTTACATGGTGAGTGCAGCAGAGGGCAGTAGTCTCTCTCACAGCCGCAGTAGCACCGGGCTTGAGATTGGCTGCCTAGTTGACACTGCGACTGGCCTTCTCACCTTCACTGCTAATGGAAAGGAGATGGGAACCTATTTCCAGGTAACTACACAACCAACTTCCAGTAAGCTTTTTAAAGTCATGCTTTTAAATCCTACTATGTTAACTGTTGTAAGCTTTTATATTGTTTAGGGGTTTTTTTGCACATAGTAGTGGGTTTAGTGGGGCATGTTGAACAGAGCATCGTCACTCTAATTGACCTTCCTCATGACAAGCCTTATCACAAGATGTTAGAATGCTGTATTACAGTTTGCATTACACATCTTATATATGACCTCTTCCTATATAACTGGTATTTATTGTACTTATAACTTCTCAAACTTCTTATAACTGATGGTCTGTGTTCTTTGCTCCCCTAGGTGGAACCATGTACTAAGCTGTTCCCAGCAGTTTTTGCCAAAGCCACCAGTCCTGATGTCTTTCAGTTTGAGCTTGGACGAATCAAAGTAAACACATTTTCAACTTTCAAGCCTTAAGCTTCTGACCAAGTCTACATGCTTGCAACTAGGGCTGTGTATTGGCAAGAACCTGGCGATACAATACGTGTCGTGATACAGCAGTCACGATTAAATATATCACAACATATTGCAATAATGCAAGCCAAGTGATATATTGAGATTTTTCTGATCTTACTATTAAAACACACCACTGTATGAACAGGTTTGTCAATGCTTACAATAGCATTGCGCCCTTGTGCTGCTTGTTAATGTTGGAGTGTAGCTGAAAATGGATTGTGATTCACACTGTGAACATTGTGATTCACTGTCTGCCAGGAATCTGTGTATCGACACTGTGTTTTTGAGAAACGATACAGTATCACCAAACATAATATCCCGATATCCAATGTTTCAGTATTTTCTTACACCACTACTTGCAACTATGAATTGCATGAACTGTACTATAAATTATGAATTTTAACTCATCTGTTAGATGTCAGCAAAAGTGAAGTTCTTAAATCCAGTTTCTGTCACCAGGGTGCATTGCCATTATCTGCTGCTGTGTTTCGGAGTGAGAAGAATAATGCAGGGCCTCAGTGTCCCCCAAGGCTGACTGTGCAGTGCATGATGCCCGCTAGGTGGATCCGGTTACCTGACCACAGCCAGCAGGTGGAGCTAGTTCGGCTAGAGGAAAAGCACGGCTGGAGAGCGCAGTGCACAAAAGGCCTACAGGTCATGACCCTGCATATCCCTGAGGAAGATAGGTCAGAGAACATGAGATAAGATGTTTTGTGATTTGTTTTAAATTGATTCCTGATCTAGATCTGTCTTAAAGTGGTTTAAAAGAACAATTTGTATGATGACACAAACTGTTCAATTCATAATCCAAACAATAGGAGGCAACATATCATCAGACAATGCACCTCTTCCTCATTCAGTTTTTACTAGTTAGTGTGAGTTCAGCATTAAACTTAATGCCTTAATACACCAAGAGTGTCTTCAGTGATAAAAAGCATCACTGTAGACTAGAGATGGAAAGAAGATCGATAGGCTATGTATCGGATGATTTTGAATCAAAATATGTGATCGGCCTATATTTCTCCAATTTAGCCAATCTCAAGAGCCGGTCAATGGCGTTAAACAAATGAGCCTAATTTCTGTATTTCCAGCTAGTGTTTTATCCAGGGAGAGTAGTTCTCCGTGATACCCCCCCAGCCAGGTCCCTGCAATTCCTATCTGAACCATTAGGTGAAAATACACACCCTTTCATTTTCCACATACTCAATAAAGCGGCGGCCTTGCCGGGAACAGTTTATGGCGTTTACGGCATGCGCTGTTAGAAAACATGTTGTCTGTCTGGCTGTGTTTTACCGTATGTGACGCAGACTTATCCTGGGCAGTTAGTAAAATTTGTCAAATCAGCGTGACTCGTGGGAGAAACAAAACAAAGACATTTAACACTACTAATCTGATACAGTACTTAAGAGTACACAATGAGGCTGAATACAGTGAATAGCAGCAAACAGCAGAACACCGGTACGAACAGTACAGCAGCAGCAATTCAAGGTCTACATTTAATGATTGCAGTTTTTGTTTAAAATAACCCAGTCTGCATTTAATGACTGCAGTTTTTACTGCACTTATTTAATTAGCTTTTTTGTTTTAAATTAATGGTCTAAATTGAATAATTGCAGTATTGGGGATATTTGTTTGATGTACCTTGTTTATTTACACGGAATTGTGTTTTAAATATGCTGTTTCTCATGAGCTTGTTAAAAATGGTAATAAACCAGTTTAGACCATGTTTCATGACTGGTTTGCTCTAATAATTGAATGTAGCCCTGCCGTGGCATATAGCCGCACCCTTGAGTGGTATCGGCTATCAGTTACCTGTCCTTTAATGTTCTAGCTGGCAGCAGAACCTTCAACATGATTGAAAAGAGATTAAAATATACCACTGGGCAGCGCTACTTCTTCATCCTCTTTTGTTGGACTGTCATCCTGTTTCGACGAATGATTCTCATGTTTACTTTTTGCTTAGTTTTCTTTGAATCACATGTAAAGAAGCCCTTTGAGCTGCTTTCTGTGAATGATGCAGCTTTTCTTATTGGGTTTCTTTTTTTCTCTCAGGTCCTTGGACATACTAGAGCTCTGTGAACTGGAACAGCTGCTGGAGTTCCATGAGCACACCCTCCGTCTGTACTTTGCCCTCTGTGCCCATGGAAGCACGAATGTGAGCCACGCTTTGTGCAGCCATGTGGACCAATCACAGCTCCTCTTTGCCTTGCGGTGTGCTAGAATGCCTGGGCCCCTGCGAGCGGGTTTTTATGCCCTTTTAACCAACATTCACCTCAGTGCCCACACCAGTGCCAGAAAGACGACCACCTGTGAGTACATCGTACCCATGACCGACATCACACGGAGCATCACACTCTTTAAAAGCAATGGCAAACGTCACAGCCTCCCAGGAAGTGACATCAGCACCTCACTGCGACCCAGAGCACACTTCGCCTTTCCTTGTTTCATTAACATGAACTCTGTCCGGGGTGGCTTTTGCCAGGACAGTCCTGAGTTCCCACTGGATGTTCTGAAGGAAGTTACAATGACGATGATGGAGGAGTCGGTGTACACAGTGGGGCGCTGTGTGAGAGATCCTGTTGGGGGCAGTGTAGAGCTACTGCTGGTTCCTCTACTCCAGCTGCTCCACACACTGCTTCTTATGGGTGTGTTTCAGGGCTCAGACCTGCGGTGCATTCTTTCCCTCATCTTGCCTCCTGCCTACATGAGAGAAAACTTTATCGGAAGATTGGGGGATGAAGATGGAGAGGTTAATGGGGAGATCGAAGATGAGGGCAAAGAGAGAAGGTTCAGTGTGCCTCTACTGGAATTACAGATGAAACTCCCAGAAGCAGTAAAACTGGAGGCAGGTTTTTGAATTTGACTTGAATTAATATTATCAGTGAATATACTGAACAGGAGTATAGAATTTTAGATAAAGATGCACTTAAGGCTAATTTTTACTCCCTCTACGTGTGGAAATGTCTGCAAAGCGATATAATTCAGTGTCACTGCCCCTATACTTGTCTGTCTCAGCTACATTGACATGGTTGTAGAGCAACACTTCCAGCAGAGGGCAGTACGAAGTAAATCAAACATGGCAACGATGGAGGAAAGTCCTGGAAGTTCAAAAAGTCCTGAAAGTTGCCGTGTTTTACAGGATCTACAGTGGTATTGCTTAGTCCCGTCCGTATCCGTATTTGTATTAAACGTTGAGTATAAATGAGCCTTATAATAAAAAAAAAGATAACACAACCACTTTATTTTCTTATACAACATATATGGATATTAAAACCCTATATATGAATTTTGAGGGCATCATTTTGGGTGTTGTGAAATCTGTTAAGGCTCATTTAAACTCCCTTTACGTGCGGACATATCTGCTGTACGTTTTAAGTGATATAACCGTCACTTCCCACTTACTACTCTGCGTCAGCTTCGTTGACATGGTTGCTGAGCAGCACTTCCAGCAGAGGGCAGTACGGAGTAAATCAAAGATGTTCCGCCATGGATGAGCGTGTAGTTCTGTATTTACTTTAAAAAACAAAAAACTACTGTTTGTCTGCGCCGCGGCGAAGTTACATTATGGTTAACATTTCTAACCAACTTGCAACCAATCTTCAAAAAGTCCCACTGTATCTGTATTTAACGTTGAGTATAAATGAGCCTTTTTAATAAAAAAACACTTACACTACCACTTTTTATTTTCTAATACAACACATATGGATATTGAAACCCTGTTTATCAATGTTGGGGGCATAATTTTGCGTGACATCAAACCTGTTACGTCAAACCGGTTACGTTTAGTCTGGGATTTTGGAATCAACTCGTTTTACTGATTTCAAATTATATGGGGGATGGGGGTGGGGGGTTGACCAGTGTTTGAGGCTTACAGTTTGTCAGTTTATATCAAATGATGACGACGTAAATGCAGTAAACTGCATTCCCAGTTTTTTTCAGTGGTGTGATGTAAAATACACCTACAAATGAAACATGTCTGAAGTAACTAATGCTCCTAAAAACTACGATACAAAAAGTAATTACTTGAAAAGCTTCCAATGCGCTGGCTGATGCTTGAGGCATTGTTTGATTATAGATAAGGGTTTAGCCTTAAACCGTTTTAAAATTGTTGGCAAACGTGTGCTTACAGTTTCATACTGGCAGAACAATACCACTCAAACAGATTTTTATCAGATTATCAAAAAACCTCAGAAGACACCCGTAGGTTCACTGGTCACTGTGATCACACCCTCTCTTTTTTGTTATCTTACTTTCTTCATTCTTTCCTCCTTAGCTGTGTCACCTGCTGCAGTACCTGTGCGACTGTCAGATACGTCACAGGATTGAGGCTTTGGTGGCTTTCTCTGATGACCTTGTGGGTCATCTTCAGGATAACCAACGCTTCCGATACAATGAGGTCATGGAGGCGCTCAACATGTCAGCTGCTCTGACCGCCCGCAAGACCAAGGAGTTTCGTTCTCCGCCTCTAGAACAGGTTAGAAGTAATGATTGAAAGGTCAAAGGACATAGATGACAACAGTATCTTGCCAATACACAGCTCTTCTTCTCTTACTGTGGGGCGTTTGGTAAAGGTGGCCCTGTCTGTATGATTTAAGTCCTGAGGCATCATGTCCTGCTCTTCCAGATGAACATGTTGCTGAATTTCAAAGAGGACCAGCTGGGATGTCCGTGTCCCGAGGATATCCAAGACCTGCTTTGGGATTTTCACCTAGATCTGAAAAGCCACTGTGGTAACTGACCAATTACAGGGCACCAATAAACCAAAGTTTAGGATCAGTTGTATGTCTTATGTCCTAATAATGTTTTTTTCAACAGGAGTTGAAACGAATGAAGATTTACTTACTGAAGATGAGCAGGATCGACCGATCAGGCATCGATTAAAAAGCCTGCTGGATAGAATGGTCCGTCTAAGGAGGAGGATGTCTGGAGTAGCTGAAGAAGACATTCTGCCTAAATCTGGTATGAAATTTAAACCACAAAATCAGAGTATTTGGAATGTCCTTATATATTTATTAACTAAAGTTATCAACAGAATCTTAAAGAACTGCTTGGACGGTGTGTCAAAGATGTCTGTGTATATGTATATAGCAGAGATATCTACTAAAGTTAGCTCTGGCCTGTCCTGGCTTGTGATATTACTTTGTACCTCAAGAGACAAAAGAGTCACTGTAGTGTTAAGTCAAATTAAAAAACTGACCGAAAAACGATGACAAAAATGGCTTCATCGAGGCTTCATTGATGTTCAAGATGAGGCTGAAGTCAGCATTCTGAACACTAGTATATTTATTCAATTGAAGTATTTTGGCTCATTTATACTCCCTCTACGTGCCACATGGTGTACCACATGGGCCAGAAGGAGCAGGAAGGCGGGCCTATAAGAGACAATGCAGCTGAGACATGATTGAGACCAGGGGTTTGAGAGCTCAGAAAACATTGGTACTACAGCATAAAAGCTTTTACTCTGAACTGGTCTCCCTCTTCATTCTTACGGCAAAAACGTAAGTTACGACAAGTATAAATGAGCCTTTAGTGGTGCTCCCTGTAGCTATGTTATAAATCTGTTGCCAGTGCACAGCTGAAGATTTACAACACTTACTCCTTATCTCCACGAGTTTCCGATTCCACTTTAAATGCTGTGGCCATTTGAGGTGTAACGAAACATTCTGGTGAATAAAAAGCTGACTTTAACCATGTGCGCTGCATAGTTAATCTGTGAGTGTGCGTTGGCAACAGAGTTAACATCTATCTTAAATAAATAACAGTAACTTTAATGACACAGCCGTCAACATGAAGCATCTGGGTACCAAGGTTAACCCAACCTCTAACGAAGAAGTATCTCAACACCTTCCTTTGTTTTCTTGAGTAGAAGAGCGTCTGGAAGAGAAGGTAGTTTTATATCTTTTGTTTTCAGCAGCAAACAAAAATAGTGATAAAAATAGAAGCAGAACAATTGTTAAAGCACTGCTTACTATCGCTGGCGAGTAAAGGAATGAAGTTGATACTAATGGTGCTCGCAACGTTTTTTCTAAACTGGTACAAACTGAAGGAGGAGGAAGAGGGACTGCATTTCCTGGTGATATGTTGCCCTCTGTTATTTGGAGTATGGAGTTTATATGAACTGTATATAGACTAATATGAACTGTAGTGTGACTTGCAGCCCTGCGTCTTCCCACTACATTCCATTCCCATTTCCTTTCTGTTTTTTGTTCCTGTTTTTCTCACTTGTATGTTTATTTCCACTTATCTACTTCTCGCTCTGCCTCTCTGCAGTCTCTCTGCAGCAGCTTATCTCTGACACCATGCTGCGCTGGGCTCAGGAAGGGCCATCAGATGATCCAGCTCTGGAACGGGCTGCTTTTGGCCTGCTCCAGTGGCAGTATGCTGGACTGTCCGGCCAGATGGCTGCCCCTCTCAGCAAAACCTACTGCATCAGCCAGAGCTCGGTGGAGGACACGCTGAGCCTGCAGGAGGCGCTGGGACGTATCCGCTCTTTGCTTAGGGCCAGAATGGGCAGAGAAGAAGAGGAACTTATGATTGGAGGTCTTGGGTAAGGTCATGTGGGACCAAAAATGTAAAGAACAAAATTGTGTAAAACACATGCAAAATTGTAGAGCTTAGCTTATTATGCATGCTTATTAAGCTTATTATGAATTATGCAGCTTAGCATCACCACCCCCTCAAAATTTTTTAGACTCACCATGTACAGAGCACAGGAATAACAAAATACTTGTAACAGTATTTTGTAATTATGATATAAATAAAGGTAACCGTATTTTGTTATAATTTCAGGAACAGAAAACACAAGCAGATTACAGAAACATTATAAATGTTCTAGCAGGATTGTGTTACAGTTACTATTAGTATTCATGGTGACTTTTGTGTTTCCTCTATATCTCTTCATCAGCTAAATTTGTCTGCTAAGTGCACATTTTGTTGATTTAAACTAAGAGAAGTGAACTGGTTTTAAAATGTAAGTTATTTTGATTCTCTCTGGTGTTTTAATGTGTTTCTGGTCATATAATCACATGAAACAGTATTTTATTAACAACTTTGCAACGAGTCCTTCACCATTTACAGTTTTATACTCCAGACATTAGCATTTATGCTAGCGGATTTTTAAGCCTTAGGCTATTGTTTTGGATAGCTGGCCGGTAGCTTAGCAACTAGCTAAATGACTGGTCACTGGCACTGGGCGGGAACAAGCCATGATGCAGTCTCTCTCTAACTAGAGCGTCTCAGTAATCTGTTTTATGAGGAGAGAACGCTGCTACTTAAACAGCTGCCTACCTAGACAGCCTACTTAGATACTCACTAGGATTTGAGACAGACCCAACATCTAATGGGTTCATATCTGGCAGTATTGACAATGTTAAATGCTGGGCTCAAATATTTGTGTTTAATTTCATTATATTAAATATCTTTCCTAACTGCAGTGTATATTGGTGCCTTTGTATTTATGGTATGTGTTTAACATTTTAGTTAATCTTAGAACTACTTATGTATTAATATTGTCTTAATTTTGTCTAATGGGTTCATACCTGGCAGTATTGACAATGTTATGTGCTGTGCTCAATTATTTGTATTTAATTTTAATATATTACATTTCTTTGCTAACTGCAGTGTTTATTGATGCTTTTTGTGTACGTGGTATGCTTGTAACAGTTTAGTCATCTCAGATCTGCTTATGTGTTAATATTTTGTCCTTTACAGTGATATCATGAAAAATAAAGTGTTCTACCAGCACCCAAACTTGATGAAGGCACTGGGCATGCATGAAACTGTTATGGAAGTGATGGTTAATGTCCTTGGAGCTAGAGAGTCAAAGGTAACTGTGCATTGCCATTGGTATTATTATTTATTTTTATACATTAACTTGCTGTTCATTATTCATCAAGGATAAGTTAGTTTATCTTACTAAAGGCTTGCTTTGAATGTGAATTGTGTTTACATGTTCTCTTAATAAAACAAAAATATATTTTTCTTTTGTTCCTTCCTAAGGAAATCATGTTTCCAAAGATGGTGGCCCACTGCTGCCGCTTCCTATGTTATTTCTGTCGAATCAGTCGACATAACCAGAAGGCCATGTTTGATCACCTCAGCTACCTCCTGGACCACAGCAGTGTTGGACTTGGTGTGCTGGCGCATTTTTAATTAATTTAGTCTACATATTCGTATTTATAGGCACTGATACAGCCTTGACCACAGCTTATGTTATCTTTGTCATTTGTCACATACATACAAATCGTTACTGTCAATTGAAAAACATGTAGCTCCATTTTTGTCTATTTTGAGTTTTCTACATCAATTGAGTGTGAAATTGTGACATTGTGTGAAAATTTCATCACGAATGGACCAATAGAGGTGCTCCAAAATAGCTTGGAAAATAGCTTTGGTTCTATTGAGGTACATTAAAAGTAAAGTATGTTTTTGGTCTCTCCTGTAAAGGACTTGTTTTTCATTGGACAGCGACGATATGTGACTTATCAACATCTCTTAGTGTCATGCTTAACCCCTTAAAATCCCAAACGCATTACCTACTAAGACTTGTTGTCTGAGAGACACTCTGTGAGATTAGGGACTAATGTGTGTCTCCTCAGCATCTCCTTCCATGAGAGGCAGTACACCCCTGGATGTAGCTGCAGCCTCTGTGATGGACAACTATGAGCTGGCGTTGGCCCTTAGAGAACCAGACCTGGAGAAGGTCAGATTGGCTATCCTTTATTTAGACTTGCGTTTTTCATTTTCATTCTGTTTCAAATGTTTAAAAAAATGATTAATTTAGCAACTGTTTCCAAACTTTTTGAACTGTATTGTAAGTACTATTATTGTGTTGTTTTGGCAAGCTGACATTTTATTCTTTCGTTGTGTTGTTGGTCACATGCTGTGTCCTGTAGGTGGTGCAGTATTTGGCAGTCTGTGGTTTGCGTAGTTGTTCTCTGCTGATTTCTAAAGGTTACCCTGACATCGGCTGGAATCCCGTGGAGGGAGAGAGATACCTGGACTTCTTGCGGTTTGCTGTCTTCTGTAATGGTGAGAGCTGAATTTACATGTTACATGTACCATATTTGTGTTTGTAAGTAGGAGCTATTTTTCATATGTAACGTCTACTTTTGTTGTGTGTTTTAACATTGGAGTAAACAAAGACTGAAACCTGTCAGAATGTAAATCAGACATAATTTGTGCAATATAATCATGCAAAATGACAATAATATCTGGCACTCTCATAAAATAATGATAAAAATGTATTTTGTAAAATAAAATTACAAGTTAATGTTTTAAATTATAAAATAAATAAAAACTGATTTTTACTGTGTTCCATTAATCTTTAATTGATCTGTTTATATTCTGTAGGTGAAAGCGTTGAGGAAAATGCATATGTGGTGGTGAGACTCCTCATTCGCAGGCCTGAGTGCTTTGGCCCGGCCCTGCGAGGGGAAGGGGGCATTGGTCTGTTAGCGACAATAGAGGAAGCCATCAGGATCTCCGAAGATCAGAGCAGTGATGATACTTCCAGAGCCTACCAATCCAGCAGCACACTGTTCGTTACCATTTTCTCTCTCTTCCTGTCTCTCTCTGTCACTCTTTCAGTCTCTTTCTCTGTTTCTGATAAAGTGATTTTCCCTTATTCCACTTTCTCCCCTGTCATTCACAATCAGTGACACTCTCGATGATGAGGATGATGACATTATCCACATGGGACCCGCCATAATGACCTTCTACTCTGCTCTCATAGATCTGCTTGGCCGCTGTGCCCCCGAAATGCATGTAAGTGCTACAGTGACACACTGGCTGTGAGTAAAAAGCATTTCCACTTCTTCGTTAGTGCTGTGCCGTATATCAGTCATGAAGTTAACATTGTAAGGCTCCATGGAGTGGAATGTTTGTTGCTAGGTTAATCCACAGGACGATAAAAGAAAACCGAACTATATAATTGTGGCGCACCTTGGTATTGACTCGACCAAGCCGCTAACAAACAAACTGTGCCTTAATACATTTGTATATCTTTGTTTTCTTGAGTAGACAGACGTCTGGAGTAGAAGGTAGTTATTAAATCTTCTGCCTCGATAGCAGATACTCTTCCAATTAAAATTGCTCTTTATAATGTTAATGTTAATAATGTTTAAACTGCATCCAATATATGTTGTGGTTTTCTGTTAAGAACCTTGTAATATCTTGTAATATAATTAAAGCTAGCACAGTACAGGCTTCTCACCTGCCCATCTCCTCCATTCTGCTTTTCACTTATTGCCCTCCCTCTGGATTTCCAATAATCTTCTAATCTTGTCTGAATCTTGAGACAGCAAACGATCTCTTTAGACACTAAGAGAAAAATGTGTCTCAGTAGTTCCCTAAAATGCAAATGGGAAATTTCAGTCACAGCCCTTTATGTTAAACTATATGCATAGCTGTAGTATTCTAAATAAATTATTAATATATATAAACATTAAGGTCGTGTAACATTACAAGTAGCGCTTTTAAGCTTTGTAACTGTTGGACTGTATTCATGGAATGTCTTTGTGTCTTTGTGTTCAGTTGATAGAGGCTGGAAAGGGTGAGGCTGTTCGTATAAGAGAGATTTTGAGGTCTTTGATCCCCATTAGGGACCTCGAGGGGGTCATCAGCATCCCCTTTACTCTCCCATTTCTGGACACAGGTACAACCTTTGCTTTTGTGCTCTTCACATCATTTTCTGGCAAAGGACTAAAAAAATTTAATTTATTTTCATAGAATAACTCGTATTATTTGTCCCAAATTTGGCAGCTTTAGTGTTCTGTGTGCAAAAATATTTATTCATGTTACTTGTTAAGTTAGAGCTCATTTATATATCAGTATTGAATATTAAATATTGATACATGCGGTAATGTTGAGAAACAGATCTTTTCCTGTGGTGTAGTTGAGTTGTTGACATAGCAAAGATTATTATAAAACTTTGTGTGTCTGTTTGGGAAGTGATTGTGATCAAATGCTAATCTTGTTTCAGAGAGTTCAGTAGTAGAGCCGGACATGTCCAGACTTTTCTGTCCGGATCATAAGGCAGCTATGGTGCTGTTTCTGGACCGAGTGTACGGAGTCCAGAACCAGCATTTTCTGCTTCGTCTACTGAAAAACGGCTTCCTTCCTGACCTGCAAGCTGCTGTTACTATGGATACTGTGAGAAACTTGTCATTTTAGTCTGATATTACAGTCTTTTTATAATATTTTCTGTTTTTATGTAATTTCCATGTAATTTTAATAATTTGGGTTGAAAAGGTTACTTAAATATGTATTCCATTACTGATTATGCCTGCTTCACACTACACAACTGTTTGAGTAATCAGGTCTTTGTTCCGTTCACACTACGTTACTGGTTGAGCTGTAATGGTGAGTCTTTCAGTTGTTGTGGCTTTCACACTACATGACTGATCGGTGACACGGGATCACAAATTACATGACTTTCACCCTGGAGAACCGCCCACTCATCTGGCTGCTGTCCAAAAACAAGAACACTAGAGAACTAAAGAAGAGAAAGTAACGAATATGGAGGAGAAGTTGGATAGAGGTTCAACTCTGAACAGAGGATTTTGTCAGCAATCTACAAAAAAACAGTCACCAACTAAACGTCAGGCTAAAACTGTGTAGTGTGAACCAGGCATTACCTGATAAAAACCTAATCCAAAACTATACTATATAGTAATGCAACTTCATTTAATTACTTTCCATTACTTTGGGCTTACTTGTGTTTCTGAACGTAAATATAGAGAAAAGAAATATTGTCAAAAACTGAGACTTTCTTCTACCAATAATTTAACACAACATAAATTTCAAAACTGCATTCAGCAATGGAATTCAATATTGTCTCACACATTTACAGATAACACATTTAGCAAAATGCCCAAATCTAACTGGAATAGTATATGGAAATGTTTAAAACATCAAGATGACATGCTAGTACAATATACACTGTGAAACTGTGAGCTCAGAAATCATGAAATGAAGATAGAGTTAATTTTTCCGTAACGTATTCCCTTACACCACAAACCCTGAGAATATGGTAATTAATTGATAGTTGATAAGCCATCAAAAGGACACCATGGGGCTAAAATCAATGGTAGCAGCTTGAACTCTTAATTTTGTCTGTACGTTTGTCCATTTTTTATAGATAACAGTGAGACATACAGTGTCAGGAAGCACATGAACACGTCTGAGACTTTGTGATTCCTAACTAATTCTGTCTATGTTTTTGTCAATTTCTCTTTTTTCTCACTCTTTAGAATGGTCTGGGTGGTACAGACATGGCCCTGGCCCTGAACCGTTACACGTGTATGGCTGTGCTGCCGTTGCTCAGTAAATACTCCTCCTTGCTTTGTGGCCGTTCGTCTGTCCGACTGGTAACAGTGGAGGCTTTCCTACAGGCACTCTACAGCTTTTCCAAGGCCAGCAGCCTCACCAAGGCCCAGAGGGACTCCATCCAGGACTGCCTGCTGTCTGTGTGCAGGTTAGTGTTGTGGACTGTGTATTGTTCTGCTGACCACTTGTAAAGGAAGGGTGACCTGCTTTTGTGATGTTAAAACGTGTTTATGCCTGGTTTTAAGTTTTAAGAAAATCCACTTATAACTGTACTTTCTTTATGTCCTCCTGAGACAATGGCTATGTTTACATGCAAAGATTTTCTGTAATCCGATTGAATTCATTCCGATTCTAGATTAAGACTGAGGTGTTTATATGCTCACTCTACTCAACAATCTGATAAAAATCTCTGTTTACATGCACCCTACAAGCAATCAGATCCATTACACGCATACGTAGAGTACAACTTGGTGTAAACATTACCATGACAACGAGTGTGAGGCATGTTTGGGAATGTTATCGGATACAAGCATTTACACGACTGTTATTCTTCTATTAAACTGATTATTTACAAGATTACCCACCCCCTTTAATCGGATAGAAGTTGTAATCGAAATGACCTCAATCGGACTAGTCTATTCGGATTGAGGTGTATACATGGACGTATTCTATTCTGATTGAGCTATTAGTCAGATTATTAACAGATTATCAGGTTGCATGTAAACGTAGCTATTGTCTCTTCTCTCTTGGACCAATTGGTACATCTGGCTTTTAGACCTAGGAGTCTAAAAGGGTTTTTTGTAGCATCTTTGCTTCAAACCTCTTCATGGACCCATGCCAGTTCTCGTGAGTCATTTTTTACAACAGCACTGTTTGACCATGTGTTAATTTATGTCTTTTGCCACAGCAAACTTAAGCCCTCCATGTTACAGCCTCTACTGCGGAGTCTTGTGCTTGACGTTCCCCAGCTGACAGAAAACACCAAGATGCCACTTAAGGTTTTTTTTTTAAGTTCCTTAAGATCCTAATCCTTGAATGAATAAACTGATCCAATAAAACTTGTGGGTGTGTCTCAAACCCTAGTGAGTGTCTAAGTAGGCTGTCTAGGTAGGCAGCTGTTTAAGTATCAGCGTTCTCTCCTCATCTCTCCTCATAAAACAGATTACTGAGATGCTCTAGTTAGAGAGAGACTGCGTCATGGCTTGTTTAGCTAGTTGCTAAGCTACCAGCCAGCTATCCAAAACAATAGTTTAAAAATCAGCTAGCATAAATGCGAATGGCTCGAGTAAAAAACGCCAAAATGGTGAACGACTTGTTGCAAATAAAACTCTTTTTTTGTGTGATTATATGACCAGAAACACATTAAAACACCAGAGAGAATCGAAATAACTTTTATTTGCAAATGACTTCTCTCCTAGTAGCTCCGCTTTTGTCTGCCATGTTGGGAAAAAGTTCTGTCTGCGTTGCAACATGGGATTGTCTTAGTGGCTGAGGAAGCATTAGATGCTTCCTTAAAATCAGGTGTAAATAAGGTTCCTCAGTAGACAGCATGTTTAAGGTATGTAAGAATTGGGACAGTCTACATGTCTGGAGCCGCATACTATGACGTAAAATGCTGCCTATGTAGGAGCTCAGTAGGTTTTGAGACACACCCAGTGTGTGTTGTTTTCTAATGGTTGTGATGCTCACTGTTACAGCTCCTGAACAATCATTATGAGCAGAGCTGGAAGTACTACTGTATGACTAGTGTGCAGGGCAGCAGTGGGTCTGCCTCGGAGGTGGAGCTTCAACTAAGCAGAAAGCTCTTTTGGGATGTATTCCGAGCTCTAACCAAAAAGGTGGGTTAAGGCAATGGCGATCGGCACGTTTATTGATACACACATTTATTGATACACACATTATGTTAGCTATCCTTTAGCTTTTTGTCAGTAGTCTGGCCACAGAGCTGCTCTTTACTGGATGTGAAGTACCAGCATAACACACTCTGCCATAGCATCATATCAGTGTCACTACAGTGCTAAAAATGGCCCACTATCTAAAATCTGGTTAACACTAATCCTGTGGTCGTGTCAATAAAGATTTGGAGTTGCCTTCGACTAAATTTCAAGCTTAGACCTGCACAGTACAGAACCATATAGTAAGACTCTATAAGCCACTATAGCTTTCCTGTCTTTTAAAGCCTTACGAAGCAGAGCTGTTTGAGCTGACCTTAGACTGCCTGATTGCTGTGTCCGGCGCCATTCCTCCTGACCACACTGACCCCAACTGCACTGGTGGGCTGGAGAGAAACTCCTCACTGGACTCAGGGGGCCGATTTTGCCCTCATCCCCTGGACACCTCCAAGTAAGAGCACAGAGAATTACCAATTGAAAGTCTACTATTAATATTGTTTTGCTAGACATAAATTGTTGTTACAGATTAATTTAAGCGTAACTGTATTATTAGGTATTAGGTAAGCTATGAACTACGTTGTTATGTTGAACTGTGACAAGATAATATATGAAATATATCACCTACAGTCTACAAACAAATGTGGTATTGAACTACAAGAAAGAAAACAAAACGTGAGAAGGGGTTGTAGGATTGGTAATAGGAATGTTTAGCTAGAGGTCTGCGGTTATGACTCAAGCATGTGTTTATTTGGGAGCTGCTTCAGCTAATAGAAACATCTAATGTAGCAGTGTTATTTTCTCAGTGTTATTTTCCTAACCATTTTCAGTGTAACCGTGCCCGAGGCCCTGGACTATGTGGTCAATAAGTATGCAGAGCACACTCACGAGAAATGGTCACTGGAGAAGGTAAGACATTTCTTGTAAAGGGAGAAAACTGGGCAGGGTGGGGGGGTGTGGGTTCTGCTACTTTTAATGAGGTCTTGAAAGTCATTGATGGAATATGTTGTCAGTAGTTATTGTAATTTGCTACTTGAATTTGTTGACTGCTGCGTGTTATGCACGGTTTCTTTACCAGTTTAATGCATTGAATGCTGCATATTGTGCTTTGATCCTATCTGTTTATCAGAGTTTATTTATTATGTTTTCATATCATATCACAGAACAAAGAAAAACACATTGTATTCCCCGCCCCCTACACTACCGCACAAAAGTTTAGGATCACTTTAGAATTTCATTTCATGCCATTTTCATGTAATTCACAAACAATAGTTAAGGATGTTATTGGGCTAATTGGTTGTTAGGACACTCTTGTTCAATTGTGATGCACAGCTGAAAAACATTCTACTAATAAGTGAGTATAAAAGGGAACAACATTCTAGGTTAGTTTAGTATCTAAAGCATCAGCAGTTGATGGCTTGCTGACCGACTCAAAATGGCCAGAAAGAAACAACTTTCTTTATAGACCCGTCAGTTCATTGTTGTGTTAAGGAAGGAAGATACTCCATTGAAAACAAGAACATTTCACTGTGATCCCAAACTTTTGAGCGCTAGTGTACATTCACAAAAGAACAAGCATAATAAATAAATAAATAAATAGATAAATATAGATAAATAAATACATGAATTAATTAAATTATCATTCAAAAAATTACATTAACACACTGTCTGGATCCAAATTTTCAACAAACGATAAAAAAGGTTGCCAAGTATCAAAAAGCTTCCCAGTGGATCCTCTCAAAGTATGTTTAATCTTTTTCAATTTAAGACTTCAAGTTCAAGACTTCTCTGATCCAGTGATAGTAAGGTGGAGGGTTAGTGTCTTCCAATTTAACAAAACAGAAAGCAAACATATTTATACCCCGCCTATTAAAAGCCGTAATTGTTCCTATTTGTTAACTTGATATTTTAAATGCTGCGTGTTTGCTTTCAGTTTGTTACCGGTTGGGTCCATGGAGAGCAGATGTGTGAGAGCTCTAAAGTTCACCCTCTACTGAAGCCCTACAGAGCCTTGTCTGAGAGAGTATGAAATACACACATACACAAACAAACTTAAAAATAAGTATTAACGACATACATTATTACAAACTGGAGTGCTGTTTAGTAAATGATTTGTGTTCTAAAAACCATTATTTCTGTTCCATTTGATTTTTGTGTTTGTATTTTTCTAAATGTGTTTTCTTGTGACTTGGTTTGTTTCAGGATAAGGAAAGCTACAGAGGAGCCATTAAAGAGACTGTAAAAAGCATGTTGGTTTTGGGGTGGAATATTGAGAGGACGAAAGAAGGAGAGGCAATGGGCCTTTATAAGCCAGCTACGAAGATTTCACAGTCTGGACAGGTAATAGACAGCTATGAAAAATAAATATAAATAATAACAACTATTTTAAATAAAAATAATCTCCAATACAGTAGCCATTTATGCCTGCTTGTTTCTCTATATTTTAATCCTGGGATGTTGTTTTACTGAGCAGGAATTTTCAGTGAGCCAGATAATTTAAGTCAGAATGAAGCCTGTAAATTAGGAGAAAAGGGATGGGATCTGTCAGGAAACACCATCCAAGAGGGCCAGTCAGTGTACATGTGTGGTATGTTTCATGCATAGTTTAATGCAGCATTAATGGGTTCTTGTGTACCTCCTGTAGCTTTCTTTTGAGGGAACCTCCATGTTCAGCCCCAAACCTGTAGACACCAGTTGCATCACACTAACCTGGGACCAGTATGTAAGTCAACAGAGCACACATATGCGGCACAAACAACAAATAACTGCAGTTCACTGTGTTATGACGATCTGCTGGACAGTGTATTATATATTGTGAGGAAATGACAAATCTCTCTCTCTTGCTATATGCTTCAATTGCAGGCTATGGCGGAGCAGCTGGCAGAAAACTACCATAACATTTGGGCCAAAAGGAAACTACAAGAGCTACAGGCTAAAGGTTTTTGTTACAAATAGTGACTCTTTTGATGTGTCTGATATGTGAGTCCCAGTCCCACACACTCTACTATGTAGTCACCAACAAACCTAACCTAAACAGCTGACCTATAAGATCACTTAATGTGGCCACTGAATAGAAATATAGTGCAGGGGCGATTGTAGGCCTAGAGGTTTAGGAGTGCTGAGCACCCAAATGATAACAGCTAAAAAAAAACACATTTTAATGTCAAAGCTACAGATTCTGTCACTCCATTATAAGCAGTAAACAGACCAAGTCAAGTCAAGTGGGTTTTATTGTCATTTCAACTACATACAGAGTAACCAGTGAAACGAAACAACGTTCCTCCAGGACCATGGTGCAACATAGACAGTGCATACAGACACAAGTGCAACACAAACAAACAAGTGCGTACAGACAACACAACACAGTACAGACAGAGAATAATAAATAATTGCCGGTAGTGTGCAAATTATGCAATGTGTAGTAAATAGAGTCCAGTGAGGTAGTAGAGTTATTAGTGCAATGCTTTGTGCAAAAATGCTTCCCCTTTTTTATCTGGGGTAAATGATTGGAGAGAGTGAGAGAGAGAGTGTACATGTACCAGAAACGATATCAGTTCAGACGTTGAGTTGTGTTGAGAAGTCTGATGGCTTGGGGGAAGAAGCTGTTGCAGAGTCTGGTCGTGTTGGACCGGATGCTGCCGTACCTTCTTCCTGATGGCAGGAGGGAGAACAGTCTGTGTGAGAACAGTCTGTGAGAACAGTCTGTGTGACACCTGCAGCATTAGCCTGCTAAATTAAAATAAACCCGTCAGTCACTCTTAGTTACCAATAACAGAATAAAGAGTGCATCAGAAATATATACTGCTGATAATGACTCCAAGGTGTTGGTTCTGAGTGATAAAATACAAAAATACTTCTTTGCAAAACTTACTAAACACATGACACCAGTCAAATACAGCACTGACTTCAGCACCCCTAAACTAGGGCTAGCTACGCCCCTAATATAGTGAATGTTTTTACAAGATGTTGATGGTGTAGTAAATGTCTGTGTCCAGGAGGGGGCAGTCATCCTCTTCTAGTGCCGTATGATTCTCTGGGTGCTAGAGAAAAGAACAGAGTCAGAGAGCGAGCTCAGGATGTGCTGAAGTTCTTCAGTATCAATGGATTCACTGTGTGGAGGTGAGGCTTATGGTGGTCATGTTAAGCCTGTCATAGACGTACTTGTTCAAGTTAAAGGTTTTAGGGGAGACGTTTTCAAATAGATGGATATTAATGTGGCGGAGTATGTGCCAGTTTTACTCCTCATTATGAAGTTGAATTTTTTTAATGCTGCAGTTCAGAAAATATTTAATATTTATATTAATTCAGTTAATATAATTAACCACATGAAATATAGTGGCAGATGAACTGCTGGTCAAATGTTTGTGGACTAGCTTTTCTAAACATTGATAATAAACAAGCTTATTTTGGTCAGTTTGTAGTATCTCAGCAAATCACACAGAAAACTTCTAACAGATTCTTTGCAAAAACCTGATGTATCGACTGATAAAAGCTCTGTCATAAGAAAAATGACATGCAGTTGGTCATTATGTCAGCACTGAAAAAGGTATGAAACCATGTTTGGAGAATGTTTCACTGCGTGGCTGTAACAGTAGTGTGTATTGTTGGAAGTATATTAAAGTGAATTTCATAAATGTTTGAGGTACTGATACTGAGACTGTTGTTTTAAGGGAACGGACACCTGCAGATACAGATTCTCCTGCCATCGCCAGCCGCTTCGCCTACTGTCTGCTCCAACGGGCTGTTTTCTTCACCGAGCAAGCACAGGAGCAAATGCTGGAGCTGGGTATGAAGTGGCTACTTGTTACTTGTTAGCTGCATTAGTCTAGTGCTCCAGTGTAAAACTTAATAAGCTAACTTCAGACTGCAACTTAGCCAGGAGACACTATTCAGGAGCATCAACTTAGCTAGGGAACATTTCTGGAATGTCATGAATTAAAAAGAAAAAGTGGCTGTTTATTACCTTCCCGCTCGTCAACAAGTAGCAATCACATTAGCAAGATTTGCAGTCTCCTGTACCTGCTACTGATGGCAAACTTCACATAAATTTTTAATAATAATTAGTGTGATTAGGTTTTGTACTGAAAAAATACTAAAATAATGTTTTTGTGGGCTTTTGTGTAGGTCATTGAAATTCAGCCTTTTAATCTGTGAGAATCAGGGTACTTAAGGGAATCTGATATTAGAGTGAGAACCCAGATTGTTTCATTAAATTATTTCATTAAAAGTTTTTCTTTCAAACTCGTTGCATCATATAAATATGAATATAATGTCATATAATATAAATGTAAATATGATTATAAAGTGATAGTACTTTTTCTGGTAAATCATTTTGTGATGTAATACCTTGGATTTCTCATTTTCCCAGTGATCCAGATTTTATGAGTAAACATTAAAACAAAAAAATTGGAGCACTAAATGATTAATTACACCCTCCACGAAAGAAAAAATGTAATTTTCTTACCACATTAATGATCCATGAACTGGTGGGAGCAAAGTTTGTGGAATTTAAATTTAAAATTCATACATTTTTAAGTGTTTCCTGACATGGAGGCATTAATGATGCCAATTCTGCTGGATTGCCAGTGGCGGACAAAAACTGACCGAAGTTACACATGAGTAGTTTTCCAAATTAGGTGTGGATGTGTGTGTGTGTGTGTGTGTGTGTGTGTGTGTGTGTGTGTGTGTGTGTGTGTGTGTGTGGTGTTTATCCTCCGCAGAGGTTGTGCAGGCTCGAGGGCAAATGGGAAAGACGGAGAAGGTGCCTCATGAACAACAAATAAATTTTTTCGTCAAGGTTAGTTTAAGCTTTAACACTTGTGTGTTCCATTGTGCTTTACGCTTATTGGTTCTACGCTTATTGACCCTTTTGATAAAGATTAGCAAAGACTATTGAAAACTATGGAAACTACAAATGGGCTTGTAATTCTGGAATAAATGTGTGTGTGTATATATGAGACAGTTGTCTTGTGTAATCTTAGAAAGTTGGTATTTTAGTTAACATAAGTTTTTAATTGATATACATTATCTCCTCATTAGGCCGTGTTCTTCTGTACACCAGTTTATTTCTTATTCTCTCTCGCAGGTGATACTGCCTCTAATCGATCAGTATTTTAAGAATCATCACCTCTACTTCCTGTCCAGATTCCTGTGTCCCCTTAGTAACAGTGGCCATGCCTCTAGTAAAGAGAATGAGTTTGTTACAAGGTAATTACCCAATGTATTTTCTGTATAATTTAGTGCTTGATATGAAAAATCAATGTGGTTTGATGTGAAACTCTGACTTGAACAGATCATTTCACACCAAACCAATTTGGTTTGACATGGTTTGACAATTAGACCATTTAATTACTATTTAATAATTATATAATTAATAATTAATAATTATACTATATATATATTAATATTATAAGAAGTTCTCATTTAAACCCATGTGTGTACATCTGTTTTGTCTACTTTTGATGCTTTTTATTTAATTTATTTTGTCATTGGTCTGATTTATCATTTCTGCGGACATAATTTCTTCTCCATTTCTCCATTTTCATTTCAAGTTTGTTCTGTAAACTCGGAGCCCTAGCCAGACGCAGGATTTCTGTCTTTGGTAAGGGTTGCTATGTATGGAAATCAAATCTCCTTGTTTCCACAGAAGTTGCTTTAGTTTACTTATTGGTTTATTTAGGTTTAGTTTATGTTATTTTATTTAGCAGTAGTTTTATGTGTGGGCTTTTTATATTACCCTACAAAGCATTGTTTATATATTTATATAACTTAATTAAACTGAATTTAATTTGGTTTCAGCATTTCCCACAGGTCTGATACATTAATCTGGTGGGGTAGGAGTGTGAAATTCTAATACATACTGATATCCAAACTAATCTCAGAATAATTTAAATAGGCATGTGTGTTTTGGAATATGATATATTGTCTTTTATCTTTTATCAATTGTTATTAGAAGTTATTTTTTAATTTTGCAACATCATTTTCTCACCGGCTATGAATCAGCAAGTAATAACATTATATGCTGAAACACAAACAGCTGCATTTCGTTTTTAGCAAACTATGGCTTTATTTTTTCAGAACAATATTGAATGTTTAATGAAATGATTAAAATAGACTTAATAATACTTGTGTGGCTGTGGTAGGACAGGGTTTAGTGATTTAATGAATTAAACAAGGGAACCATTACTTTTTCAGTGCAGACTGAGGTTAGTTGGAGTGTCTCATAACTTCATGAGATCATAATTTTAAAATGTATTCTATATCTTCAGGTAAAGATGATCAGTCTGTGGTGAGCTGCCTGCAGATACTTGCACAATCTCTCGATACCAGGTATGTGGCATCTGATAGCTTGTGGTTGGTGAATGAAATCAGCATGCTTTTAAAAGACAAAAGGCCTCTAAAACAGAGTGAATTGTTAAGGTTTTCCAGAAATTTCAAAACGATTGTTCCTCAAATACACTTTAGATAATTTAATAACTCTATATTTAATCTTGTCTGTGCTACAACATATTAAATTTAGCTCACACAGGGCTTGTTATGTAGCTTGTGAATTAACTTGTTGTGCTCCAGTAAGCAACAGTACTGAGCTGGAAAATGATAGTGATGCATGTGGTGTTTCTGTTTTTCAATATTAAAAATCTTTTTTGTTCAGTTTTTTGTGGAATGCCTGACAGAAACATATTCTATGGTCTTTATTGCCACCTTTCTGGGTTTCTCCTAGAGCAGGGGTTACTAATAGGTGGACCGCTGTCCGGGTCCAGACCCAGTAGTTGTCCAATCTGGACCAAACTGATAAACTATTAAAAAACAATTTTGTTTTGACTGTGTTTATTTTAAGTGGCGGAACTTTTTTGTCTTTACGGTATACGGGCTTTGCTGCACAGTAAACTCACAAACCAATCACGTGCGTAGTAAAATCACCAAACGCACTCCTCAGCCATCCAGATTCGGGTAATGCGTCGTACGATGGCTGAAGCAGCAGTTGGAGAATAAAGCGAGTCAGAAAATAAAGCCAGTCAGAAACAGGCTCATTCAGCTGGACTGCTCTAAAATGTTTTATTTACTGCCTCTATACATTTTCAAAAGCGTTCTGTTTTTATAACCTAGTCCTTGCTTTTGTTGAAGTGAGTAAAAAACATGTATTAGGACTTTATAAATAATTAATTCAGTTGAGCATTTAAATAGTAAATATACTGAATGGTATGTGTGATGTGTTGTGTTTCATTAGCTGATGGTATAAGATGCTGATACTAGACTACTTCAGTAAACAGGATACACCACTGAATCAGAACACACGTTAGAAATGATGATGGTCCAGACCTTGGCCTAAGGAGATCTCCTCTAACTGGACCTTAGTGAACTCAAATTAAATACCCCTGTACTAGAGTAAACATCTATTTGGACAAGATTTGTTTTGTATGTGGAGGCGGGGTCATTGTCACCTATGGTTCTCTAAGAGTTTAGTCCCGCGTGGGCTATGTCAGTCATTTTTACGGGCTGATCTCACATCAGTAAAGGTTCTGACACCTTTTACCTTCTACAAACGTAGAAGATTGGTTGTGAGTTGGTTAGAAATTGTAACCATGATGTAACTTTGGCGTTTTTGAAGTAAATACAGAACTATGAGGTAATTTACCGCCGCCATGTTTGATTTACTCCGTACTGCCCTCTGCTGGATGTGTTGCTATACTATACATTTATGTACTGCTGCCACCGTCAGGTGAAAGGAACAATTGCAACGTTCCGACTGGCCATTATGGGTGATTCCGTGGGCCAATAAAAATCTCGCTGCACCACTGCCGTAAATAATACATATCGAAATAGCACAAAAATGATATCACAATTATAGAAACATATCACAGTAAATAACTTTATCGAATTATTGTCCAGACATAAGTGCGAGTTTAATAAATTCTGCGTGTACAGCTTAAGACGATGTTGCTGAATGAGGCCCAATGTGTTTATTGACTTGAGTTTTTAATATGTTTCATTTCCTCTACACAGCATCAACTTTGTCTCGTACTTTGCAGTGTAAGCATGTCTGGTTGACGTGTTTTGGTAATGTGTAGGGCGGTGATGAAGACAGCGGGGGAAAACGTACGGTCAGCCCTGTGCTCGTTTTTTGAGGATGCGGCCATGGATCTGGAGCTGGCTGTAGAGAATGTAAACATGGAACCGTATGGCCAAAGCAGGGTCCAGGCCAGGGAAGATGGGGAGCTGATGACCTACACCACCACTGTACTCATTCCAGTACTTACAGCTTTATTCCAGCATGTTGACCACTGCCACAGCTCAGCAGACCTAATAGGTACGTCATATACACTATAATCTCCAGAGGTCTATAGGTGGGCTTTATGCCTCTAACCAACAGCATTAGCACCTTAAAGTATCTGAATTCACCAATTAGGAGCAGCGTCTAGATACATTCAGTGTACATATAGTGTAGCTGTATAAAATAAATGATGGACAGATGGCCTGAAGAATGAATTGCATCATGACTCATGGAGGAATTAGTGAAATAGGTTGTGGACAGGTGGACTGATAGACTGATGGATGGCAAGCGTGAGTGGCTAGATTGAATGAAGAATATAAGTGAATGAATGGGAGAGTTGTCTGGATAGGATAGACAGATAGGTGGAAAAGGATCGAAACAACATCTGCACTACGACAGGGATTTGTTTCTGGTGTCCATCAAAGTCCGCCCTATTAAATCTTGCTCACGGACACTTTCCAGGCATCCAGAGGAGCAGTAAATGGAAATGCATTTGTAATCACTTTGACTTTCACCCCAAAAGTCCATGAGTGGTCTTTCTCCAGAAAAGATTCTATCACTCAGAAGTTCCCTCGCCGCGATTGTGCTTCCTTGATTGTGACCCCGTGTCTCTGCTAACTAAAATCAGCCTCACGAGGGCCCGGGCCAAATCGCATTTGAAATCTGTTTGAATCACGCTGCTGGAATCTGTCTGGCCTCATTGAGATAAGCCCCGTCTCTGCTGTAAACCCCATTCGTAGAGCAGCCCTTTGAATCATTCATCCCTTTTTCTTCCTTTCTACCCCTGTACACACTCATTACCATCTCATTCACCACCACACGGACGTTTCCATGCTGTCCATGCGGCACTGAATAAATCACACTTTAGGAATACAGTGTGCTTAAAGCCTGGAGCTTTCCTCAGGAGACTGTAGGAATGTGTTTCTTTGCCATTTCTGTTCTCTGTGCACTCGCTCATGACAAAGGTGAAATTGTCTTTTTTATTAATTACTTCTAGATGAACAGCAAACATGACTGGTATTTTGAGTAAATTTATTAGATTGTTAGGTTTTTTTTTTTTTGGTTTAACATTTCTGAGTCTTAAAAAATAAATACAGAAAAGATATTTTGGTATGTAAGTGAATACTTAATTAAAGTAGTGAAGCTTAATTAAAAGGTATACGTGTAATAAATTCCCATTCGCTTCTGCAATGTTTGAATAATCACTACATTTGAATATTTAACAGTACAGTTAATATATTTCTTCATATTTTGACATTTGATTAATTCTTTTTTTTGTCTTTGTCAGTGGATGAATTGGAGGCCTGCTGTTACCGCATTCTTTGCAGTCTGTATGCTCTTGGCACCTGTAATAACGCTCTTATGGAAAGGTATTATTGTGGTTCTGTCACGTATCTTATATGTAAACTGAGTTGATATCCAAGTTGATATGAAATAAGCTCCAA
The DNA here is from genome assembly GCA_021613375.1 of Megaleporinus macrocephalus. Classification (NCBI taxonomy): domain Eukaryota; kingdom Metazoa; phylum Chordata; class Actinopteri; order Characiformes; family Anostomidae; genus Megaleporinus; species Megaleporinus macrocephalus. The sequence goes on along the minus strand of CM038712.1, from coordinate 6,483,795 downwards.
ATCTTACGTGAGTGTTGCTTTTGACATGTTGAACATAATTTCTTCAGCGTAACCTTTTTTTCAAGAGCAGTCTCATATAATCTTTGCTATAATTACTAGACATAGAATAGAATAATAGAATCGTACTATGTTTGCATTATGTGGGTAGATGAGCAAAGCCTCTCCAAGTGGCATCTACAGCATCAACATGGAATATCCTGTTGTAGGTTTGGGTTTCCCAAATTTTGCTGTCAGCTACGCAAGTGGAAGACAACCAGATGGTGATTATCCAGATAGAACAAACCAGATGGAATAAACCAGATGTTGAAATGCCATGTCAACATTTGCATGGCTGCATGCCACCTCTGATCGCATGCTATCACCGAATGCGCAGAACAGAACAGATCTTTTATTGGCAGGATGTAGACGCATTAGCCAATCAGTGCACGTACAGACGCACTAACTGTGACAATGAAAACATGATGCACTGTGTTCTGTTCAAAGAATCGATTAGTTGACAGAAAAATAATTAGATACATTTAACTACCCCTGCTCAAATGCCTCTGTAGGTAATTGCCTAATTCTCCTGCATGGAGGTACTGGCCATGTTTACACACCTTCATGCCACCAGCAGTACCTCATATTTTGACATGAGAACATCAACTTAAGGTCTAAATTAAGGCTTATTTCCTCCTTAAGATACAATGTCTTGCCAGTTCTAGCCTTGAGGTTGTTATAACTTACTATGCCATAATCTGTTATTTCACAGGCAAAGGCCTTTATTAGGGGAATGCCTTGCTGCCTTATCAGGAGTGTTTCCTGTATGTTTCCTGGAGCTGTCACTTCACCACACAAGTAATGACGAGAGAGAAGGTAAATGCATGAAAAAGCAGCTTTCCTACTCATTCTCAGCAAGGTTTGTTCCACAGAATATGGGCCTTCTGTTTTTAAGTTACCATTGGCGTAGAAACCGGGGGGGTGGGGGGGGGGGGGGGGGGGTGGGGGGGGGGGGGGCAGTGAATAGAAACAATTACCATGCATACTGCAGTAAAACAGCTTTACTATAATGTGTTGTTATGGTAACAGACTAGGAGGGTTTGGGTTAGCTAACATTTATATTTATAACTTCAAACATAATCAATAAAATATAATAAAATAAATGAATGAATGAATGAATAAATTAGATTCTAATAATAATCAGACGTACAAATAATGTTGTATTTTGTTTATTTATTTGTAATTTACTGTAATTCCACAAGTGTTGTTCCACATCATTATACATACAGTGATTTACTACATTACCTACAGTGGAATCAGCTTATAGGTAATATTTAGGGGATAGGGTGGGCTTTGATTTATATTAGCAAATGTGTCCCTCCCAACGTCAAACCCCTGCTAGTTACAGATATTCCGTTCATATTTTCAGCAAAACCAAAAAAAGAGTTATTGTAGGCTAATCAAAACAAAGTGCTGTGTCTGAAAACGACTCACAAATTATTAACATTTAACACGTGATGAGATAAAAACTCATTTTCTCTGTTCCAAATCAGGTGTGACTGCTGAGGCTGAGGGACTGTGCACAGTCCTTCCTTCTCTTCAAGAAGCTTTCTCAGAAGTTGAGGATCTTGTCGAGGCAGGGTCTTCTGCCCGCCATGCCCTTCTGTCCAGGGTCATGGAGGTCATTCTCCCTCTGCTGTGCAGCTACATGTGCCGGTGGGCGGAAGGGACTGAGCAGGAAGCTCAGGAGCTCCAAGACAGGCCTTGCACCTCTGTCACAATACAGGACATGAATATCCTTCTGGGACAAGCCCTTTCTATCATCCATGCTCAGCTGGGCACACCTGACTGCAGCTGGATGAAACGAATTGCAGGTAAGTAGAAGTGCTTACATACATATAATATACATATTTTGGGATGTGTCATTGTTAAAGTCCAGCCACATATATAATTACACACCACTATGGGATAAAGAACAATACTTTTCCCTCACGTAGCATCTAAGAGCAGCATTGTAATACATGTTCTGTGTATGTTACATTAGTTTAATGATAGATCTATGTTAACTACAAAACATTTGTTTACTGAATTTTTCCATTAGCATTGTTACTGGGTTAATTAATTGGGTTAATTTTGTGTAACAGGGTTAGAAACATGAGAAAAACTATATAAAACTAATTTTGTGGGCTGTAAATATTAATTTACTTAACAGAAGAAATTTATTCTGAATATATTTAAACAGCATTAATTTAAAAAGCTCGAGTCCAGTATTATTTGTAGTTATCATCTAGTTCCCGGGCTTAATCAGTATGTCAATAAATCAGGTGATGAAATTTTAATAAAAACAATACAGTGGCTCAGGCCATTGAGGAGGACTCTAGAAGCAAACCTATGTTCTTCTAACCAGCTCACATAGTTTCAGTTACTTTTCAAAATTTCTTATGACTTTGTACTGTATTGATCATTAATTGAATGCATTCTATTGTTATAGTGTTTTTACAAGTAGAAACATTCAGCTCAGATAAATTGCTCAAGCAAAGTATGGTCATTTTAAAGCTTAAAATAAAAACCTGTTGAAAAGTTATTCCTCAAACTGTAGCTGATTAAAAGTTTTGTTAATACTTTTCTATATTTTGTGTTTGTGTAAATTGTAACTCATTCACATCATTTTTCAGTTTTTGTTCAGCCACTTGTGTATAAGGCAGAACCACGCCTCCTGAAAAGTCACTTCCTGCCTTTGATGGAAAAACTAAAGAAGAGGGCAGAGTCAGTTCTGCAGGAAGAGGAGCGTGTGAAGATGGAAGGGTGTGGCGACGTGGCAGAAGCAGAGCTTGCTATCCAGGCAAAATTTACAGTGATGGTGCAAGATCTCTACGCTTTTTACCCTTTACTCATCCCATTTGTAGACCGCCACAGGTAAGCTGCAGCCGACTGGGGTTATATCAGACTCTGTATACTTATATAAGATTCACTTTTTAAAAAAAATCTCTACACTCTACATTTACTAGATGTCCACTCCATGTACCTTACAGTCCGACTACATAGGTATACACGTTTACAGACTGTAGCCCACCTGTGGATGCACGATTTGTCAGTCACCCCATTCATCATTGATCAGTTTCTGTCCGCAGTTGGCCGGATGTTACTCAGGTACCGGATCATTCCAGCAGTGGCGTGGTAATGTTTCTGGTGCTGGTATGACTGTATCAGAGACAGCACATTTCCAGCCAGGAGCAGCTCTGTGCTTAGAAACTGACCACTGGTAAATGATCTATAGACTGATGAAGACTGATGCATCAGCAGAGTGGTTGCACCTGCAGTGTTAAGCTAGATGATAGGGGTTTTAATAAAGTGGCTGGTGAGTGTATATTGCATAGGACTACAAAATAACAACATACCCGAAAGAAATAATACGTTCAGCTGCATGTTTATATCAAGTACTGTGTGTGATGAATGCTGCACGCCCTTTTCAGAAAGTGCTGGCTGAGAGAAATGAATGAAGACTCTGAAAGGCTCTTCTTTCTGGTGGCGGATGTTTTCATATTCTGGGCCAAGTCTCACGTGAGTCACTCTAATATACACTTTCATTCTCAATTGTTTTCGTGTACAGGTGTCTGTACACAATGTAGAATGTAGGTATATTTGTTCCAGTGCTTGTATGTTCAGAATTTCTAGTTGATTGTTATCTTGAGTACTTCGTACTACCACAATAGACATTTACAGTGCACACGTATAGCTGTGTGTAATTTGATATTGCAGAACTTCAAGTGGGAGGAGCAGAATTTTGTGGTCCAGAATGACATCAACAATATGACGTTTCTGGTGGGCAGTAGGAAAAAGCGGCTGACCAAGGTTTGTTCACTGGATTCATTTTCGTTATAATAGAGTTTAAATACGACTAGAAAGCTGTTTATGTTTGCACTAAAACCCCTAACAACACAAAACAATATAGTCAGGACCCCTGCAGGACCACCACAGAGCACGCTGGTATGGTACTGCACAGCACTAGACTGACACGGTCACATGAGTGCAGGCACAGATAAGTGAGGCGGGTTTCTTTATTACAAGGCAACTCGACACAAGAGCTTTACAACAAACTTAACACAACACAGTGAGAACACGCACGGAACGACAAACAATAACGGACAACAACTGGGGCAGAACAGAGGGTAAATGAAGACATTAAACCAGAGATACCTGGCAACTGGGAGGGGGCAAAAACACAGAACAGGTAAAGGGCGGAGACAAGAAGCACATGGTGAACATAAACAGAAACCACATGGCAGTGACAGGACAACTGGCACGAAAGAGCAGACGTGACACACTAATGGTGTTAAGAGTGCTGCTGGAGTGTTTAAACACTGGGTCCACTCACTGTCCACACTATTATACACTCCTACCTTGTTGGTCCACCTTCTCAGTTTGACAGTTTTTACACAGTGCTCCTATGTGGTCAGTGGAGCTGTGGAGTGCAGAAATATATTTTTATGTCATGGTACGAGGTTTTAATCTTATATCTAGGCGTAGACGAATTGAAAATATATGTGGGAACAACAAAAATGAGCTGAGAGAATGCCCAATAGGGTGGAGTGTGTGAAGATCAGCGGAGAAAGATGAAGAGGAGCAAGGATGAGCGATACTCCACGCACACCTCATTGATTGTGGCTGCCCTGAAGAAGCTCCTGTCTGTTGGGCTGAACCATTGTTGCCATGGTGACCGAGGTCTGATTGCTGTGGCAAAGGGCCGTTACTCTGAGGTAGGCTATCGGACATTTACACTGCAAAAAAAACCTAACCTGAGATAAGCTGAACGTTAGCCTTGATGAATACAGCTGTCAAGAGTTCTGATGTGTGGATCTAAATGAAGCCTGTGTTGTGTCTTTTGTAGAAAGACACAGAGGAAGAAGTCCGAACCTGTATTTGCAGCAACCTAAATGGGGTAAGCCCTAAGTTTAGATAGGTTCCCCTTTTTGAGCCTGGCTCCTCAAGGTTTCTTGCTCTGTGCCAACTTGTTCACTGAAAACACTTGCATGCACTCTTTCTCTTAAGGAGGTTTCTGATGGGTCACTGGAATCCGTACGTGTTAAGAGGGTGCTGACCATCGCTCGTGTCCTCTTCTATCTGGATCAGGTAAGGCTGCTATCTATCTATCTATCTATCTATCTATCTATCTATCTATCTATCTATCTATCTATCTATCTATCTATCTATCTATCTATCTATCTATCTATCTATCTATCTATCTATCTATCTATCTATCTATCCTATCTAGCTAGCTAGCTAGCTAGCTAGCTAGCTTTACTTTCTTGCTCCAACGCCAGACACCTCTGACCAATCAGAGGAGACAGCATGCCCAGGGGCGCATTTTGGTGCGTTTAGGTTTTTGCCTGTAAAAAACAAACTTAACCAAGGTTCAAGTCAACGAACTCATTAACCGATCCAGACACGTGAAACTACAGGTGTGAAAACGCCCCAAAACTAGCTAATTTTGAATGTAACTTTTGTGCGATATTGTTGGTTATCAGGATTTCTGAGCCCCTTAAAATCAGCATTGGTCAGAACATTTGCATATCAGTGAGGCTCTACTTCATCTATCCATCCTTAATTCATTGCTGTGTTGTATTTGCCCAGGTGGAGCATCCTCAGAGAAGCAAGAGAGCAGTGTGGCAGAAGCTGCTGTCCAAACAGAGGAAGCGTGCAGTGGTGGCCTGTTTCAGGATGACGCCTCTCTACAACCTGCCTAGGTGCTTAACAGTCACAGCCCCAACACACGGCCAACTTCTCACAGACATTAGACAACATTTGTAACAATCTCAGGTGTTTAGTGAGCTAATACTGGCTAATATTGGACTTCCTGTTCTCATATCGTTCATCTTGCATTGTTGAGAAAGGTCAAATCTGTGAACAAGATTATGTGTCTGTATGATTTATTGCTTTGATTGAAACAATCATGTTCAGGGTGCTGACAGTGACAGGGGCATTTTTAACCCTTCACAGGCACAGGGCAGTGGATTTGTTTCTGCAAGGATACAGAAAGATCTGGGTGGACACAGAGGACAGGTCATATGAGAGCAAGCTGATTGAAGATTTAGCAGTAAGTTTGATTTCCTGTATGTGTGTGATTAGCTCTTGGCTGGAACCTGGACTGGGTTCTCCGCAACTGTGTATTTTTAATTAATGTTTAAAGTCCTTAGTTACATTAATTAGTCCCAGTTTTTTCATTCGGTCACACTATTACTACCCCTTACGATTTTTCTAGGGGTAAGAGGAGTCTATAACATAAGGTTTCAGACAAAATTGAATGGGTGGTAAGGCAGGAGAGAACCACAAACACAAATAGTTTAGTAGCAACCATTCACTAAAGCCACACAAGGAAGAGTCAATTCAAAAGATAGTTGATCGTACCACTAAAAAAACAAACACAAAAAAAAACTAAGGACTGGACCCTGGACGACACCAAAGCAACAAAAACAAACCCTTAACTAACCAAATATAGCATCTTATCTAAAAAAAACATGAAAATTAAAAGGGCTGTGTATTGGCAAGAATTTGGCGATACAATACGTATCGTGATACAGTGGTCACAATTTAATATATCATGATACATCTCGATACTGCAAGCAAAGTTAAATACTGTGATTTTTCAAAACCTACTATTAAAACACCACTATATGAACAGGTTTTCCATGCTGACAACAGCATTGCGCCCTTGTACTGCTTGTTAATGTTGGAGTGGAGCTGAAAATGGAGTACAACACTGCCATCTAGTGGACAGAGGTTTAAACAAAACACACAATGATTCACTGTCTGCCAGGAATCTGTGAATCGATACTGTGTTTATGAGAATCGATACAGTATCACAAAACAGAATATCCCAATATGAATACTTATGATTAAAACATACAAAGGATGGTGCCCTCCTCTTACCTGTGTATGTTTTTACCGGTCCAGTTCCAAGGATCAATTTGTTCATACACATAACTTGCTGCCCTCCGCATGGCCCAAGCTACTCTTCCTCTAGGGCTCCATCTTGGTCTGGGTCTCTCCCTCCTGCCTCCTATTCCCCACTAGTGGCAGTGTTTATACTGTTGTGGCTCCACCCACTTCTCAGCAGCAGCAACCATGGAGACTGAGACTGTACCTGCAAACATACACATGACTCACATACATGTAACGCACACTAACAGTTAGTAACTAGTAAAAACAAACTAATGCGTACAAAGCAACAAACCCATGTTTAAGGATATATAAACATGATCAGTATATGTTTTTACATAGAATTGATCATTTTGTATCAGAAATCAACAGATGGAGGGAATTTGGAGAAGGGAAGGAGAGAGGGAACGAAGGAAAATGAAAAGACTGACCCTCTTTATCAGCTCATCACTTTTTTCCGTCAAAGTGCCCTCAGTGAGATGTGGTGAGTGTGTGGCTCTGTGTGGCAGAGTATGAGCCTGTCAATGTGTGGCAATAGGGCTCTACAGGTGTATAACAAATAGCAATATTCTGAAATTCTGCCTCAGATTTTATGTAGAGGATTAAAGGAAGCAGTTGGCTGATGAAGTTTGACATCATAAGCATTTATGTTACCAGAAATTTCTGTAAACTGCAAGGTATCAGTGGCTTGGTGGAGGGAATTAATGCCTTTAATATTTTTGGGCATTGTTATGAATACATTGTGCTAACAACGATTAATTTTATTTTTTGTATTGTGTTTAGCTCTTTCACTGAACTATTCCATTAAAATTATGGGACACAATTTCCATTGCTTATGCCTTTTCCTCTCCCTCTGTATCCGTATAGCAAACCAGAGGAAGATACTCTGTACCTGGCCTATGCTGACATCATGGCAAAGGTAGGACCTGGTGCTGAAAATCATATAATCCTTCTGTTAAAGAAGCTAATCCTAATACCATCACTACCCTCACCTCTGCACCATTGCCTGAGACACTGTTTTTACAACACAGTGACCAAATGTGTTCTGATTTCACTGCAGAGCTGTCAGACTGATGATGAGGATGACGATGATAAAGAGGTGAAATCCTTTGAGGTGAGCCTCTAGATTTCTACTGACTTCACTGAAGATTATAGTGTTTACAGATGTTTATTCTGACCCTGTCCCACAAAAGGGGTGTTAGAAAAATGTTTTCGATAATTAGAATTTTACAACCTGAATTTCACAACCTGAATTTTCACAAACTGAATTTTTACAATCTGAATTTCGCAACCTGAATTTTTACAACCTAAATTTCACAATCTGAATTTTCACGACCTGAATTTCACAACCTGAATTTTCACAATTTGAATTTCACAACCTGAATTTTTACAACCTAAATTTCACAATCTGAATTTTCACTACCTGATTTTCACAACCTGAATTTTCACAATTTGAATTTCACAACCTGAATTGTTACAACTTGATTTTCGCAACCTGAATTTTTACAATCTGAATTTCGCAATCTGAAATTTTTGTGACTGAATTTATTTTTTACCAGAAATTTTAAGACCTGAATTTGAAATACCAAAAAATTTGCAGGTCAAATTTTCAATAACACCAAATTTCACATGATTATTATAAACATGATTTCAGGTTCAGGTTCTGGTGACAATGATTTAACTCCATACAAACACAAGGATTCATGAAGGCTATCCCAGTTCAAGTTTCAAGTTTGTACAGGGTGTATTTTTTATGTGTGCTGTGCCTAGTTATTCACTCTGTGTTAATTGAGTAATTACTTGCAGGAGAAAGAGTTGGAAAAGCAGAGGCTGTTGTATCAGCAGGCCCGTTTACACGATCGCGGAGCTGCAGAGATGGTCCTACAGAGGCTCAGTGGCAGCAGCGGTGAGCAAAGCACCACCACAGTGCAATCCATCATTGTCTTTCTGTGTGCTTTCACTTTCAGCTAACAGGCTGTTTTCTGTGTCTCCACACTCTTAAGACACTTTTAGTACTCTTAGTTGAGAGCTGTTTCAGTAGTTTTTGTTTTTAGAATTCCTGTCGTGGAAGATGAAAAAAAGATTATTCTTTTTATGTACAACAGCTAGTTGGAAGGTCAAACAGCAAAACACAGTGACAGTTAAGGTGTTTGATATCAAAGAGGACTGGGTACACAGGCCACACCTGAATATAAAACCTGCAGCTCACACAGCACACGAAAAATGTGTTGATGTCAGTAGCGCCATACAAATCCACAAATACACTTTCATATTTTTGGAGAATGGAATTAAAATTGTTGTTCAGTTATGGAACATGGTTATGGAACATTTGACTCTTATTGCTCTCAGTAGTGATTTACAGGGTCTCTGTGTTGCATTGGGCTTTTTATCTTTGGGCATGCAATAGGCTTCTGTCAGGCTGATGTCATATTTACAGTGTACTGAGTGGTTTCTCTCAAAGATATACATAAATAGATGCTCTATGTTCTCTGCGGCGTGGAGACAGTCGTTTTTCTTTGTTTTTGAACTAAATAAAGAACTACGAGTTCATCTACCCTTGCCATGTTTGATTTACTCTGAACTGCCCTCTAGACATAGAGTATAAATCTTTACATGTTAATAATTTTAAAATCTGTGTTTCTGTGTGAAATACTCATACAACTTTAGATGCACTCATATAAATCCATGCGTTCTGTAGGCGTGGCCATCTTTGTGATGCATCAACGCATGTTGTGCTAATCGACGTAATTTTGTAATTGATTATGTCGATTACGTCAACGAGTCGCACCAGCCCTAATCTATTGTCTGTCTTACTTTTTATGACCCTTACTTTTTATGTCAAGCCACACTTCAGTTTACCTCTACTACTCCTGAAGTAGTGATCAGACTGATATGACTTTTGAGTGTGTAGCTCTGCTGCATTTGAAGCTGGGAGAACAAAAATGTAGTCCCGCCACATAAGGACATAGGAAGAAGTCTTCCCTTTAAGTGGGCAGTGTCTGCATGGGCAAATGCCACAGGGCTTAGAAAGCCTGTCCTTAGGCATTTGAGGAATTTACGTAGCTCATGACAGCTTCGAGACTCCTGTGAATGTGAGAGTTCAGGCTGATTCTTAAAAAGGTCATTGAGATGTTGACTTACTTTCTGTTACACCGTAGTGTGAATTCCTTTTCGTATTTTTCAGGTGGTATGGGGCCAATGGTGGCATCCACTCTTCAGCTTGGCATAGCCTTACTGAATGGAGGAAATGCTGCTGTACAGCAGGTACGTTTGAGTGGATGTTTTAATTTGACTATAGAACTTACTGTAATAATTCAGAAAGCTTAGAGACAAAGGTAAGATCCATAAGCAGGCTGATTTATTGAACACAACAGGGAAAATGCTGTGAGCACAGTACGGGACTGAGTGGATAGCCAGGAAACTAGGAGAGCCTGAGAACAGGATGTATCCAGGAGAACAGGCAGAGCAGAGTAGGTTGAATGCCGCAAGGGTTGTTTACCAGAGTTTCCAGGGTCTAGTTTCAGTTAAGAGCAGAGGATAGAGTAGGCTCCTTAAGGGTTAGTTCAGGCGTTAATATCCTGTAAGAGCAGTATAGCAAAAATCCATATAATAGCAAAGGGTTAGTAAACACAGGCTTGGCTTGGCTTGGCTTGGCTTGGCTTGGCTTGGCTTGGCTTGGCTTAGCCTAGTTTAGCGTAGCTTGGCTTAATTTAGGAAAGAGGCTTGGACGTACGAGTGTACAAACAGTACCACGCACTGTGGTGATAGCGTGAGGGTTTTTTGGTAGGGAGCAGGTAATGAGGAGCAGGTGTGTAAAACATGGGGCAGGCTACTCAAGTTCTACTAGTTCTAGGCTACTAGTTCTAGGCTACTCAAATTGAGACCTCTGGTGGCGCTGAGCAGGATTGCTTACACTTACACACTTGCTTGCCACTTTCTTAGTAGTCTACTACCTTGTATCGCCAACTTTAATTTTGGTTTGTTTGAAGAAAACATGTATATATATCCAAAAAGCATATTACCAGATTCTGCAAACTTAGCATCGGGGGATTTCAGTCATTCAAGACTTTATTTTTAGAAGCAGGTCTTATGTCACACAAGGAAAGATTTGGTACTGTACTATTTATATTGCATACTGTGCTTTCTTAAAAACCCTTTTGGGAAAATGTAATTATGCGCCCGCTTATTCCAGCATATGCCGAGCGGCCATTTCATTAAGACCACCTCATTTCTTTCTACACTCAGTGTCCATTTTATCAGCTCCACTTACCATACATTGTAGTTCTACAATAACAGACCATAAACAGCTTCTCTGCATACTTTTTTATCCAACCTTCACTGTGTTCTTATGTGGTCAGGACCCCCACACAGGACCACCACAGAGCAAATTTTATTAGGGTGCTAGATCATTCTCTGGTCAGTATCATTCCTATTGTCAGGAACAAACCAGTGATGGATAAGGTACAGAATGCCTGAGAGATTGTACCGGACAGCAAATGCCCTCAAGTTTGTATATGTGTAAGTGGACTTAATTTGGATTGGATTTGGATTAAATTGTATTGGACTGTGAGTGGAAGTATGAGGTTGGGTTTCTAAAACATGGAAGTTGTTTAATTAGAAATCCTCAGCTAGTGGTATTTTAGTATTTCCATTCCTATTTAGTCTTTTTAACTAAGATGACATGATAATATGCTTCTTTGTCATGTACAGTTAGTTTGATTAGAACCTGAGACCCTCTTTTTGGTGTCTGACAGAAAATGCTGGACTACCTCAGAAAGAAAAGAGATGTAGGATTTTTCCACAGCCTGGCCAGCCTCATGCAGTCTTGCAGGTAAAAGCATGACACGTTACATACAGTACTGTGTAAATTTTATTATAAAGTTTATTTTAAAAAAACATTTATCTGGGTAGTAAGCTTTATTTCAACTAATATTACAATACATAAATGGTGAATTACCACTGAATAACAACAGTACAGTAATAACAAACCTCTCCTCAATAACGGCCCTGTACTGTTTGTTGTTATCATGAAATCAATGCCTGCTTTATTGAGCTGTTTTGTGCTGCATTGTGTTAATAAGATGTAATAAATTGATGCGCAAGTTTTGTTATTCAAACTAGCTCACAAGACATCTACTTCTAGCTTTTAGAGGCATTAAACTCTGGACATCTGGTTTCTATCACCACCACTTACAAATGTTGACACCCTTTAATCCTTATTTTAAGGCATATTCAAGATTCAAGATTAAAGAGTTTTATTTTCATATGTATAGCAGAACAGACAGTTACACTGTACAATGAAATTCTTACTTTGCTGTTCCTCCATTTACCAATAGATGAAGATAACAATAAAAAAATAAATAATAAAAAATATATACAAAATATACAAAGTATGTAAGTAAATAAAAGTGTTTTTATAGTTAAAGAATAAAAAATAAAAGTTATCTGTGCTTTTATGTGCAAGTATGAAGAGCAGCAAGTAATTGCAACTTGCAACAGTTATAAGTATATTATAATTGTGGGTCAGGGTCCTGTAATGGACAGTTATAGATGTTTCTATTTTCGTTGTATGTTCTTAGTATTGTGCTTCTGTGTGTTACACTTCTGTGTTGCAGTGTGTTGGATCTGAATGCTTTCGAGAGACAGATCAAAGCAGAGGGTTTAGGAGTGACGGCTGAAGACAATGCAGGTAAATCTCACAGAAATTTGGCAATATCTTTGTAGTTACAAAATTGTGTTGAGCCACAGAGAGAAAAGCAAAGAGCATCTGTAGTCTACTTGTGAACTGTCTGCCTCGCTTTGTCTCACCCCTTACTCTTTCTCTGTTTTAGGTGATAAGGTTATGGCAGATGGGCAATTGACTTGTGACCTCTTCCGATTTCTTCAGCTGCTTTGCGAAGGACATAATGCAGGTGTTTGCCGTCACATTTAACCACAACAACAGTTTATTAGTACTTCTGTAACACACCAGGAACCACAACAACACACAATCATTTTGCATCTTCTGTTTGATAGAAACAGCCTCTATAATTTCTTGCCAGCTGTTTTTTGTTCAGTGCTGGATTATATTACTCTGAATACCCTACGTACATTAAGATTTTATATTCATTAGAATATTTCTTTTATACGGATCACAGTCAGCCTACGATTTTATTTACTGAGCTTGTTTTCATTTTGCCTTCTTTTTTTGACTGTACATTAAAGCCTTTAATATTTTTTATCTTCTCTTCTTAAGTTTCCATGAGGCTTTGTTGTGTCTTTGTTAATGCGCCTGCACAGCAATTTCAATAGCGTTAAGTTCCTTTTATTACTGCTTTGACATAGATTTTCAGAATTATTTGAGAACTCAGACAGGAAACAACACTACCGTGAATATCATCATCTCTACTGTGGACTACCTGCTCAGACTGCAGGTAAGTTAGTTCCTCCAAGCTAATAAAATGGATATATTTGCCACACTGGAAGGGGGGATAAGGTTAATTATAAAATATTATGCATGTTTATCATAGCAAACAAAAAACGGATGGGACAAATATACAGTAGTAACTATACTACTTTACAGTACTTGATCATCTGCTGCTTTTAGGAATCCATCAGTGACTTCTACTGGTATTACTCTGGGAAAGATGTGATTGATGACCACGGCCAACACAATTTCTCTAAGGCCGTTGGGGTGACCAAGCAAGTCTTCAACACGCTTACTGAATATATTCAGGTAAGGAACATTTTGGATGAGAAAGTGTTGCGTAACATCGGGCTTAAAGAGAACCCCTGCTGGTAAATCTTGTAAGCCTATTATGGTGTAATGACTCTAAATTATTAAGACATGTTGTAAAAAAATCACGTAGCAGATTTAATTATAAATTAGGGCTTTTATTCTAAATATTTTACACATCATTATTACTGAAGCGCAATGCCTGCTGGGTAGTTGACGTCAAATGGTGTCAGTGCTAAACTTGACTGCGGTTGGAAGGAGTAAATGTTAGTTACTAACCTAGCTTAAAGAAAACCATGTACATTGTGTTGTTGATGTTGTTTCAGTGAAAGGCAGTGGGAAGACTGATATTAGTCTAAACAGCTTCACAAACATAAACAAGGAGAATAGTTAGTGAAGCAGCGTGTGGACCAACACAGCTACCCAAAGACCCCCGCTCTGCTCTCCTCACTTCAGTCTGGATGAGTTTGAGTGGTTCAGTAGACCACCACTGGTGAGAGACTTGACGGAGGCTGTAGGTTTTAAGCGTAGACTAAAACACAATGCAGTGCCACAGTTTCCCCACACAGGAAGTCCAAAAGCTCCAGATTATGGAGAACCGCGAGAAGAACCATGAACGTGAACATGTGCTGGATTCTCTCCTTGCGTCCCGCCAACAATGTTTAGCGTTAGCATCAGCTGCTTCTCCCTCGTTTGTGGATCCTGAAGGTGAAAGTACAGTCTTAGTAGTGAACATACTACTTCACTAATAAAGGAGTGTGAAGCTCAGAGACACTCCCGTTCAGTGTATCTAGCTGTTTACTGAGCGTGAATGTTTCTTGCTAGAAAGCGGAGCTCCTTTAACAGACACTCTCCTTCTCCGTCAACACCAACACACAGTTTCACAACAACCCCAGCACTGTGTCCACTCTCTCCTCCACCCTCTCTGTTCATCATTTACACTAACGTGGTGTGTGATGTTGCCGCTGATGTCAGAAATGTTGTATTCTGGCTCAAACTGCAAAGACTGAACAGTAGCATGTTTAGTAGCTAGCTGTGCTCAAGCGCGATGGCCGGTTACTGCAACCATTTGACGTCACCACCCGCTGATCACGTCAGTAGTTACAACAATGGAGACCCACGTGCAGCGGATTTTACAGAAAATCTAATAAATCTGATACTTTTTGTGATTTTTTTACAACGTGTCTTAATCATTTAGAGTCATTACACCATATTAAAGTTTACAAGTGTTACCAGCCGGGGTTCCCTTTGCGAATATTTGAATACAACCAACACTTTAGGAACAGTATATTAATAGTCAGTCCTCCCTTTGCTCTCCAGACAGCCTCAGTTCTTAATGTCATGGGTCAAACAAGCTGTGTGAATTCCTTAGAGGTTGTGGTCATGCAATTCCTGTGGATTGTCAGGCTCACTTTAATGCTGGGTCCTACTAGAATTAAATCTGGTAACTAGGAAGGTCAGAGAAACACTGAACTCATTGTCTTGTTCACAAAACCAGTTTGACATGATGTTTGCTTTGTGACTTTGTGGCATTTACATGCTGGAAATGTAATATTTAAAGATTTGAAGATATTACAACTCTATAAGAAGACATCAACAGCACAAAGTGTGCTAACAGTCCCCACACAATTACATCATTACACGCCATGGTGTTATGGCACTAATATAGTGAACCTCAACAAAGATAGACATGACACAAAAATACGTTCTATGTTTGACATTGCTTTTAGGCTTATAAACAAAAAAACAACAACAGTGTATACACAGCAACGCAAGATTTCTGAGTCTGCTATATGATGTAGGGCAGAAGCTTAACAGAGCTTAGTTTTGAATTCAGGTTTAGTTATACTGCTTCCTTAAACATTTCCAGTATTTTTGTTTTGATTACATATGCACTCATAATGTGAGCTTTAACACTGGTCGCATTTTTTCCAGGGTCCATGCACTGGGAATCAGAAGAGTCTGGCCCATAGTCGTCTGTGGGATGCTGTGGTGGGCTTCCTACACGTCTTTGCCCATATGCAGATGAAGCTGTCTCAGGTTTGCAAGAGTGAAAGTTCAAGTCTTACGTGGCAGAGTATAGCAACATGTGGACTTGTTAAAACTTGTTTAATATTTTTGGAAACACCTTAAAAATAAAAATGATTGCAATTTAAAATATTAATCTGTATTAAATATATGTGTATTGTGTTGTTTTTAGGATTCTAGTCAGATTGAGCTGCTGAAGGAACTAATGGATCTGCTTAAAGACATGGTGGTGATGCTGCTGTCTTTGCTAGAAGGTTAGAGCGATATTTGGTTTTCTATGTCTGAAACTGCTCTGTTGATTTTTTTTGTCAATTTTTTTTCCTAAACACTTAAAATAGCCTAAACCATAAAAATAATAATGAAAAAATTATTTATCACTTATAACTTCAACAGCTGTACAAATACTAATAATATCTTCAATAACTTTAATAGCCTTGTAATAAAAATGTGTAGTATTAAAAGCAAATTATGCATGAAGTATGCTACAGTAGGATTACACAGGTAAAATCATACCAGTTGGTTCACCTACCCTTCATTCATTGTTTTGCAGCCACACCTACTGCTTGTAAATTGCATTGTTGTCTGTCCTAGGGAATGTGGTAAATGGAACAATTGGCAAGCAGATGGTAGACATGCTGGTGGAATCCTCCAGTAATGTTCAGATGATTCTCAAGTTCTTCGACATGTTCCTAAAGCTCAAAGACCTTGTATCTTCTGATGCCTTCAAAGAATATGACCCAGATGGGCATGGGCTCATCTCTAAGAAGGACTTTCAAAGGGCTATGGAGGGCTATAAGCGCTACACACCATCCGAGATAGAGTTTCTTCTGTCTTGTGTGGAGATTAACGAAAGTAAGCTCCTTGATTACCAGGCCTTTGTGTCCCGCTTTCATGAACCGGCCAAAGACATCGGCTTCAACGTGGCCGTCCTCCTGACCAACCTGTCTGAGCACATGCCTCATGACACTCGGCTGCAGAGCTTCCTGGAGGTGGCTGACAGCGTGTTGAGGTACTTCCAGCCTCACCTGGGCAGAATTGAGATATTGGGCAGCGGGAAGCGGATTGAGAGGGTCTACTTTGAGATTAGCGAATCAAGCCGCACGCAGTGGGAAAAACCACAGGTAAGGAGTGATGATTTCAGTACTGGACACATTTGGATTCACTGGATTAAATTTATGTTTTTAAAATGCTAAATATAATGTGTCTTGACTTGAGTTCAAATGCACAAACGACAAATATATCACTGTCCAATGAATAACAAGTATATCTGAAATAGCAGCTGTCTTCACTTTCAATGCAAGCCACTTCTATTGGTCTATTCATCATGAAATTTTGCTACAATGGAAACGGCAGCTAATGCATTTAATTGATGTAGAAAAAAAGAAATCGACAAAAATGGAGACGCGTGTTTTTCATTGGACAGCGGCAAAATATAGGCTGTTATGTGACCATAGTTTGCATCCGGTGGGAATGCTATACTGTTACACATCATTCACATTTCATGTTATATAGTACTATATTGTTTTCTTTTGATGTTTGTATTAATCCAGGTGAAGGAGAGCAAGCGCCAGTTCATCTTTGACATGGTGAACGAGGGAGGAGAGAAAGAAAAAATGGAGTTGTTTGTAAACTTTTGCGAGGACACGATCTTTGAGATGCAGCTGGCTGCTCAGATTTCTGGCTCTGAGCTCGAGGAGAAAGTCAAGGGCACAGAAACTGATGGAACAGTAGAAGGAAAAGAGAAGGATGGAAATGTCTTTGAGGACAAGGGCGACGCCGAAGAGCCAAGAGGCTTTTTCTTATCTTCTTTCTCAAAGCTGAAGTACCTTCTTTTGGCCCCTTTATATGGCCTAATGATGATCATTTCTCTCCTCTCCATGAGAAACATAAGAAAGTATGTGAAAGGGACGACTGTGAGGGGCTTATTTCTGACCGTCGTTTTTTTCTTCCAGAGTTTTTTAAGCTGCGTTGTTCATATCACTTTAGGCATCGTTTCTTTTGTCCTCCAACTCCTCTTCCTTGTTTTTCTAAGTGGTTGGATTATTGAATTAGCCAGACAGACAAAACTCTCCGAACTCTTCTTCAACTTAAAGGACCCCACTCTGGATGAGGTCACGGGGGTCAGTGAGGGCGTCCTTGATGTCCGACGCCGGACACGTACCCTTACGTCTCAGGACGTTCTGAGGGCAATGAGTCTGGATTTGTCTGCAGTGTCCAGAAACCCTCAGCTTCTTACGGACATATTCGGCCTTCAGCTGAGAAAGGAAGGAGGACAGTATACGTTGTTGACCAGGCGGTCAAATGAAAGTCTCAGCCAGCAGGCCAGTTCCTCCCACTTTCAGGTTTTTCACTGTGCTATATACTTTTGTCCATGTTTGTAGACCAAAAGCACTGCTTACTGTTCTTAAATTAATTTCTCTCATCTAGTAAAACTACTAGTTGAGCTTTACAGTTTTCTGTGTGTGATACGTGACAGCAGGCGGTGATGTCTGAGGAAGATTTGGAGAACCAGGAGAAACAGTCAGAGACTGAAAAAGCTGAGTAAGTACCTTTGCTAAAACATATTTATTGCAAACTTTGATTGCATGTGAGTTTGGTAGATATTTTTTAGGTTTTTTTTTACTAGTGTAACTAGTAGCTTGGTTAAGTTTTCATTTTGGTCACCATTTTGCATTGTTCATTGTTTTATTCTTCAGAACCAGAATCGGACTTTATGGGCCAAGTATGCTCACACATATAAGTAGTAGTAGTACAGAAGTAACAAACACCCCCCCACCTAACCATCCTCTTACAAACACACACACCTGTAAACTTAACATGAGCATAGTTGTATATTTAGATTAGAGTGCTGAGTGCAGCAGTGAAGGACAGTGCAGACTGAATTAAATAGATAGAAATATGGAGAACATAAGACGGTGAGAGAACATCTGGATATGGATGTATGCATGTAGTAGACTTTACAGAGAAAGAAGAGTGAGAGAACATCTGGATATGGATGTATGTATGTAGTAGACTGTACACAGAAAGAAGAGTGAGAGAACATCTGGATATGGATGTATGTATGTATTAGACTGTACAGAGAAAGAAGAGTAAGAGAACATCTGGATATGGATGTATGTATGTAGTACACTACACAGAAAGAAGAGTGAGAGAACATCTGGATATGGATGTATGTAGTACACTACAGAGAAAGAAGAGTGAGAGAACATCTGGATATGTATGTATGTAGTAGACTGTACAGAGAAAGAAGAGTGAGAGAACATCTGGATATGGATGTATGTATGTAGTAGACTGTACAGAGAAAGAGGAGTGAGAGAACATCTGGATATGGATAAATGTATGTAGTAGACTGTACAGAGAAAAAAGAGTGAGAGAACATCTGGATAGGTTTTATGTATGTTGTAGACTGTATTCAGAATGTGGTGTTGATGGCGTGTGGGAAGAAGCTGTTCCGACCAGGTCAAGGTTTAGGCCGTAACAAAAAAAAGGTAAATTGAAAGAAGAAATTAAATGAGTAAGAAAATCAAAAAGGACCAAAGACCACAGACTAAAATAACTTTAGTGGTGGCCCAGGCCAACACAACAAACAAAACCCACACAAACCCCAAAGCAAAACAATACTAAGTTACTAGAAAACACACCTACCTCCTAGACAAAAACAAAGATAAAACCCGTATCCCAAACAAAATGGCAGTCACCACCTACACCCAGTAGTTTATTATTTATAAATATATATTATATTCAAACTATACACATAGCAATCAAGTTAAGGGGCTAGGCAAAATCAAGGTCAAGCTCAACAGGCAAGAATCAGTACACAGTAAATCAAATACAAATCAATCACAACAAAAGATGGGTGTGTCTCAAAACCTATTGAGTGTGTAAGTAGGCTGTCTAGGTAGCTGCTGTGTAAGTAGCAGTGTTCTCTCCTCATCTCTCCTCATAAAACAGATTACTGAGACGCTCTAGTTAGAGAGAGACTGCGTCACAGCTTGTTCCCTCCGCACTGCAGCGTGCGACTGGTGGTTTAGCTAGTTGCTAAGCTACCAGCCGGCTATCCAAAACAATAGTCAGAGGATTAAAAGGGCCAACGACTCGTTACAAAGTTGTAAATAAAATACTGCTTTGTGTGATTATATGACCAGAAACACATTAAAACAGTATAACTTAATCCAAATAACTTACATTTGAAGATTACTTCTCCGCTAGTAGCTCCTCTTCTGTCCACCAAGTTCAGAAAAAGTTAAAAAACTAACAATGTGTCTTTTGTAGAGAGGAAGATGAGAAGAAGTACAGGAGGAAGGAGCAGAAGCCCAAACGAGGAATCAGGAAAGACAACTCACACAAGGCAGTGGAGCCAGATGTTCAGGAATCAGCAGCCTGGCAAACAGTCTACTCCCGGAAGACTAAACTTCTTGTAAGGCAGCACTGCTTATCATCTTTTTGATTGTCTTTTATTACTCTCTTTCTGTCTATTTTTTTATTTCTGTTCTCAATCACATTACAATTGACTCTTACTTATTAAAATATCTGATATAACCTTTATCTCTGTTTTCCACAGAATTATTTTGCCAGAAATTTTTATAACATGCGAGTGCTGGCACTGTGTGTGGCTTTCACCATCAATTTCATCCTTCTTTTCTACAAGGTGAAGCATATGTACATCTCATTTCTCTATTTACATACTTTATTTACACACACACACACATATATATAATGTGTCTGAAGTCTGGCTCAATGTGCCACCCAAAGCATTACTGGATTTTTAGAAATTAAGATGACTCATCAAGTACAGGTAAGCACCTAGTAGTCTGAATTCTGTCTGTGTGTCAAGTGCCAAGGTGAGTAAATTCAGTCTAATTAGTTATATGTAAGAAACACAGGAAAGGAACCTGGCTTCCACAGCAAGTGGAAAAGGTACAAGTATGTCCCTTATATAATTTTAGTCACTCTAGCAAGACACAATGAGTGCGTGCAGCTATTGTCCTGCCTTAAACCTCACAAGTGTTTGGTGTGATTGATGTATCTGGGTTTGGAGTTCACACACTGTGCAGACCCACACAGTTGCTGTAGTGGTTTGAACAGATTCAAATAATTTCATTCATAAACTCATTTTTGGTCATTTTTATTTTTATTTTCAGCTGCAGCTCACTACCTCCAAAGATTTTACCACTAAATGGGACTAAATTAACTGTTTCCTGCAGCACGGAATACCTCTGATACATTGAATGTTTGCGGTATATTAGCCAAAAGAATGAAATACAATAACATTAACATTCAAATTTGATTGTTGATTCGATTGTCCACTCCAGATCAGTGTTAATTTCGTTGACAAACTATTTTCATCATAGTTTTCGTCAACGAACCTTTTTTCATGACGAGAACGAGACGATAACTAAATAAAATCTACAGAAAGGATAAAAACTATGACGAAATTGATTGACACTTTAGTCAATAAATAAAAACGAGACGAACATGTTTGGCAGGGACGACATCCAATCAGAACTGATTTAGTTTTGTGAAAGGCGGGGACAAGTTAGGAAAACATCCAATCATAACTACTTCAGCGTATATAGAGAGGTGGGACAAACCGAGTAGCTGTCAATCAAACGCACACTTTTTAGTCTAAACCCGGGAAGACCATACGAGCCTGTGAACTGTCGCTACTCATGATGGAACTAAGTTATCTAGACAGTGTCAGCAGAGAGAAAGAGAGTTTAGAGTTTGTGTTTAGAGAAAATCACCACCGCGCTGGACATCAGCCCCCCAGGACCACCGTTAGCTAGCTTTACCGCTGCTAACGCTAGCTTAGCCTTTCTTAATCATAGTCCTGAAAGCCCACTGCCCTCTACAGTTTAGACCGTGTCCTGCTGTAAGAGCTGTATTAACTCAGTATGCTGGTGTTAATGATCAGATTAGTTGATCAGGTATGTGGGAAGCAGGTGAAACGCTGTATTAACTCAGTATGCTGGTGTTAATGATCAGATTAGTTGATCAGGTATGTGGGAAGCAGGTGAAGCGCTGTATTAACTCAGTATGCTGGTGTTAATGATCAGATTAGTTGATCAGGTATGTGGGAAGCAGGTGAAGCGCTGTATTAACTCAGTAAGATGGTGTTAATGATCAGATTAGTTGATCAGGTATGTGGGAAGCAGGTGAAACGCTGTATTAACTCAGTAAGGTGGTGTTAATGATCAGATTAGTTGATCAGGTATGTGGGAAGCAGGTGAAGCGCTGTATTAACTCAGTAAGGTGGTGTTAATGATCAGATTAGTTGATCAGGTATGTGGGAAGCAGGTGAAGCGCTGTATTAACTCAGTAAGGTGGTGTTAATGATCAGATTAGTTGATCAGGTATGTGGGAAGCAGGTGAAGCACTGTATTAACTCAGTAAGGTGGTGTTAATGATCAGATTAGTTGATCAGGTATGTGGGAAGCAGGTGAAGCGCTGTATTAACTCAGTATGCTGGTGTTAATGATCAGATTAGTTGATCAGGTATGTGGGAAGCAGGTGAAACGCTGTATTAACTCAGTAAGGTGGTGTTAATGATCAGATTAGTTGATCAGGTATGTAGGAAGCAGGTGAAGCGCTGTATTAACTCAGTAAGGTGGTGTTAATGGTCAGATTAGTTGATCAGGTATGTGGGAAGCAGGTGAAGTGCTGTATTAACTCAGTAAGGTGGTGTTAATGATCAGATTAGTTGATCAGGTATGTGGGAAGCAGGTGAAGCGCTGTATTAACTCAGTAAGGTGGTGTTAATGATCAGATTAGTTGATCAGGTATCTGGGAAGCAGGTGAAGCGCTGTATTAACTCAGTAAGGTGGTGTTAATGATCACATTAGTTGATCAGGTATGTGGGAAGCAGGTGAAACGCTGTATTAACTCAGTAAGATGGTGTTAATGGTCAGATTAGTTGATCAGGTATGTGGGAAGCAGGTGAAACGCTGTATTAACTCAGTAAGGTGGTGTTAATGATCAGATTAGTTGATCAGGTATGTGGGAAGCAGGTGAAGCGCTGTATTAACTAAGTAAGGTGGTGTTAATGATCACATTAGTTGATCAGGTATGTGGGAAGCAGGTGAAACGCTGTATTAACTCAGTAAGATGGTGTTAATGGTCAGATTAGTTGATCAGGTATGTGGGAAGCAGGTGAAACGCTGTATTAACTCAGTAAGATGGTGTTAATGGTCAGATTAGTTGATCAGGTATGTGGGAAGCAGGTGAAACGCTGTATTAACTCAGTAAGGTGGTGTTATTGATCAGATTAGTTGATCAGGTATGTGGGAAGCAGGTGAAGCGCTGTATTAACTCAGTAAGGTGGTGTTAATGATCAGATTAGTTGATCAGGTATGTGGGAAGCAGGTAAAGCACTGTATTAACTCAGTAAGGTGGTGTTAATGATCAGATTAGTTGATCAGGTATGTGGGAAGCAGGTGAAACGCTGTATTAACTCAGTAAGGTGGTGTTAATGATCAGATTAGTTGATCAGGTATGTGGGAAGCAGGTAAAGCACTGTATTAACTCAGTAAGGTGGTGTTAATGATCAGATTAGTTGATCAGGTATGTGGGAAGCAGGTGAAACGCTATATGTGCAGAGCCAGAGTCAGGAGACTAGCTAGCTAACTCCAACCATCTGCATTTGATGATCATGTCCCAAATCTCTCCATACACACTATATATCCTGTATAACTGTATATCCTATGTTTATATCTTGTGTATTGTATAGTCCTTTATATATTTCAGTTATAACTATATGTATATTTTTAGCTTATTTTTACTTTAATATAGTCTATTTATTGTATGTTTGTACTGTTTTATATATATATAATGCTGCCCTGCTGTAGAGTTGTATCTGTGCCTCACCCCAAGCATTTCAATGCATGTTATGTCCTGACATGATGTGCAAATGACAAATAAACTTGAAACTTGAAACACACTAGAAAGTGCACATAACAGATAAGCTAGTTTTATTTACAATTTATTAGTGCATGCAATGTGCAGTGTGTGTCTCTAGTGAACACTGATCTAGAGATGTGGCAGTTTTTCATTAATTGATTTACTGTTCATTTGTTTTGTTATTTGAATTGCACAATTAAAAATATTTTCATAGGGAAAAGTGATAAATGCAGTTAATGTAGATTAGTTAACCACAGAACATGTAATTTAATCAGCACTAGTAACAATTATTAAATAAATAAGAGATAAATAAAAAGGTGATACAAGGATAAAATAACAGTTTTCAACTCACTCTGCAGTTAAGGAAGACCTCAGATGTTGTTTGTTAAATGTGTTTGTGTGTGTATTGGTCTTTCAAACATGAATAATATTCCATAACTGGTTAATAAATGTTTCATTTCGTGTAAGTATATATAATGACTTAAATAACTGAAGGGAACTGAAAGAAAAAGCATTACATTTTACACCCTTTATATTTTAGCCGACTGAATGGACTGTAGATTTAGTCGACTATATTCTTATGATAGTTAGTCGACTAAAACTAGACTAAAACTAAAAATAATTCAGATGACTAAATTATGACTAAAACAAAATGACATTTTAGTCAAAAGACTAAGACTAAATCAAAATTTGCTGTCAAAATTAACACTGCTACAGATGTGCCCTCTCAATACTGTCTGGGACTCATACTGTGTCTCTGGTTTCTACGACAAGTGTTTTGTATACATTTTCGAATTTAAAGTTTTGAGTTAAAAATTTCAAACGTCTAATTTTTTTTTATCTTAAATATAATAAAAAATGCTGTCTAAAGCTCAAAGCACTTTTAGCATTTTTCATTTATTTAAATAAAAATTATAAAATGTATTTAATTTAATGATTTTTTTGAAACCCTTACTTTGTGCCTGTGCTCTGTTACCATGCCTGTCACTGCTGCACTGAGAACAGTCCAAATGCGGTAACAGATGGACTGCTGTCTGTAATTGTTCACCTATCTTGTGAAAGTATAGGGTAGATGTTTCTAATATAGTGGACAGTGAGAGTGTGTTTTTTTTGTGCTAGGTGTCCTCCACTGAAGCTGACTGTGGTATTGAGGAAGGCGTGACTGATCTCAGGGAAGAGAACGGAGAATGGACTGTGTGTTTTGTTCTGGGAGAAAGCGGTTACATGGAACTTGTTCTCCGCTGTCTTGCAGTCTTGCACACTCTTATTGCTTTGGGCTCTATCATCGGCTACTACTGTCTGAAGGCAAGTCTGGTTTTGCAGATGCATGCACGCTGCACATGTCCACTAACGTATTAAACCTTTATCTTCTTGCTGCTTTGTAGTAATAGATTTTATTCCAGCACACCTGCGCCAGTTAATCAGTGCTCTACAAAACTTGATTACATGGCTCAGGTGTGTTTGGAGCTAGAACAGAACCAAGATGTAAAGAAGCGTGTGCAAGCCCTTGAGGACTGAATCGTTGAATAGCTCTGGTGGGGTGAATTCATAAGTATCCGCATCAGTTTGTGGCTCCTTGGAACGATGCCCAGCTTTCACTATATGGATTTAAACTGAGTGGGCTGAGACCCAAGATCAATTTCCATATAGGCATTAGTCATAATTGCTAGCGTTCTTCACTGCTGGGTGGAAACGTTTTATTTGAATGTGAATTCCACAGATTTTTGCAAAATTGCTTCATAAATTCAGTCATTACGATATAAAGTAATTCCAAGTGGTTTGATGGGAGATGCACTTTTCTGGAGTCTAAATTGTTCACAGTGGTGGTGATAAAAACCAGAAATTTGGAAGTTTAATGTCTCTAAAAGCCCCTTCACAGAAAGTTATTACAGATAATGGCTATGAAAACACTTCCTGATGGTGGAGAGTTGCATGCTGATCATTGGGAGGGCAAAGGCCTAGAAGACAAAACTTAAGACACATGTAGTCAAACATGTAAGCATGCATAACATCATATTATGCATTACAGGGATGCGCTGTTGCGCAGAGAAGATAAATCGCTGTATGGTGTTGGGTTACTTTTAAAAAATGTGCAATTTTACAGATTTCTGATTACCTGGTAACCTGTTACCTGTTAATGTAATTGCCATGCAGGAAAACAATACAACAATTCAAACTAAAATTCCAGAGACTAAAAGCTCTTAGACTAAAACACAGTGGAACAACAACTCATGTAGGATGATCAGGTAAGTACATTGGATCAAATGCAATATATTTAAAAAGAAAATGCTGCTTTCCTGGTTCCTTTTTTTCTTATTTGATTCATTTGTTAATTTCACTGAAAAGTTAAGGGGAAGTTTAAACATAAATAATTTGCACATGTTTTTTATACCAAACATACACCAGATCACTTAAAAAAGAAACAAAATCACCTTAGCTGTCCATGAGACTGTCACATCCTGCCCTGTTTTCCGGTCTGTCTGTCTTTGTTTACATTCCCTTGTCTGTCCCGTGTGCTTGTGTTTACATTTTGTGTTTCTGTTTGTTTTGGTCATGTGCTCCCTTGTTGCCGCCCCTCACCTGTTTCCCATATGCGACCCCGCCTATTGTTCTCAGGTGTCTCTTGTTCCCTCTCGTTATCCTGTGTATATATTAGGCGTGTTCGACTTCACATGGCACTGCGCAGCCCAATCACCACCTGGCTTGGTGCGGTGCATGCTAGTTAGTTTTTTTGTCCGACTTGAGACGGCGCCACTGGCACTTCACGATGACATACAACGTTAACATCTCAAGAGTGTGAGGCGGCTGCAGGCTTCACACACAGTCGCTGCAGTTTTTCTTCACTAGCTGTGTGAGCCGAGAGACGGCTTAATGACAACAGAGCTTAATCCTCATTGGCCAAAAGCTCCGCGGACACCTCTGACGTTTGACTCTTTTCATTGTAAAATATAAAACATCTCTTCTAAAACTCTTTAAAGACCCCATATTTACACTGATGCTATCATGCCTCGTAGCATGTCCATTTTCATGTGATATTCAACATTTTTATTTTTTTATTTTATATTTCAGATTTGAAACCAGGTCAAGTTAAGATAGATTTAACTGCAGATGTTTTGTAACAACAAATATGATTTAAGATTTACTGCCAGATCAGTTCAGTTTGAGTCAGGTGAATATGGTAATATGGAACATAAGGGTACATGAACAACACGTGGGAACAACATCTTTGGGAAAACGCAGTAAAATATTTTTTATAGTTTCTAGATGACTAATTGAAACAATGTGAACTACCACTGGGTGGAGTGTTCTTCTCTGTTGGCAGTTCTTTAAATATATACTGCTTGTGACATTTTGGGGCCCGACCCTGATAAATCACTACATTTCCCAAACAGGTGGACCTATGGTGATCTGCTTTTGGTAAATGTGGCATATATATATATAAACTGTTGCTGTCCAGTGAAAAAATGCTTCTAGATCATTTGAAATTGAGATTGTGTACAATTTCCATGATAAATGAACCAATAGAAATGCTTAAAAATCACTTGAAAAACATTCTGGTTCCATTCACTTACAATAAAAGAAAAGACTGTTATATATATATATATATATATATATATATATATATATATATGTTTTGTTTTGTTTTTTAGGTTCCTTTAGTGATCTTTAAACGGGAGAAAGAACTGGCACGTAAGATGGAGTTTGATGGCCTCTATGTGACAAAGCAGCCCTCTGAAGATGACATCAAGGGCCAGTGGGACAGACTAGTCATTAACACTCCGTGAGTGCCTGCGACTGTGTCACAAACCTGCTGTAAGCTTTGTTTACTGTCCTTTAGCAGGAAATAAGCTTTGTTTTATTGTTTTTCAGGTCGTATCCAAATAATTACTGGGATAAGTTTGTGAAGAGGAAGGTAAGGATTTGAACACAGTATTCAGTAACATGCATGTAATGGATTAACACTAATCTGTATCTAATTTTAAACTACATGAACCAAACTGGATATAGATGAGCAGTTAAAGTGAGAAAGTACCTGCATATGGGGAGTCCATGGGCTGAGGGTTAGGGATCCGGTCTTGTGACCAAAAGGTCGCCAGTTAGTTTTTCGCCATGTGTTTTATTAGTTTGGTCATGTGCTCCCTTTGTTCTCTGCTCCGCCCTAAGCCCGCCTGTCTCACCTGTTCCTCGTTGGTCATTATTCTCGTGAGCTGTTTCCCTCTCGTTATCCCGTGTATTTATTCCTTCCGCTTCCTCTTGTGTCGTTCGTTTTCTGGTTTAGTGTTTCTGTTTCTGTTTCTTTGTCATGACTGCTTTCTGTTCCATGGTCTTCGTCTCGCCTCCTTAGTCTGCGTTGCTTTCCCATTTTTCCATGTTTGTTTATTTTATTATCCGTTGTTCCTTTTGTTTTGTTTTTTGTCATGGCGTTTGTATCCGCCTCCCTCGCCTCGCTGTTCGTCACACTGTCTCATCAAGGCCTAGGTGCTATTTACAAATAATTTTCTAGTTTAAAAAATTGTGATTATCAACCACATGGCACAGCAGTAATTTGTAATGTGTGTAATTTCTAGATTCTAGAGTGGTTCTTTACATGGTTCATAAAGGTTCACTGTCTTATTAACCTCTTGATGTGACATAGTACTGTCTATGAATGTTAAGTGTGTATGTGTGATGCAAAAAAAATAATATTTTGTTTTCTGCGGAATGTGGCAGGTGATGGCTAAATACAGTGAGCTGTATGGCTCAGCCCGGATTAGCGAACTCCTGGGTTTGGATAAAACAGCGCTGGACTTTAGCTCTGAGGCCCAGGACAGGAGGAGACCAGCTCGAGAGAGTGTGATCAGTGCTCTGTAGGTTATTGGGGCATGAGTGGTATTACATCTTTTAAACCTATACACTGAATTTTAATGGCGTGACTACTTCTATGTAATATTTGCATAATTGATTTCATAGTCATCTATTCGTTGCTCTTAATTACATTTGAATTCAGTTTACTCTAGTGTATGAGTCTGCAGTTTCAGCAATTGAAGAATGTTTTTTTGTTTTCTATCTGCAATGCAAGACTTAGTACACAGCCAAGTCAAAATCAGAATAAAATATCTGTTTATAAACACCGACGTTGAGAATCTAGACATTTGGCTTTAGACTAGTGTGCTTTGAAGTGAAAAATAATTTAATAAAATGCAAGAAGAGATGTTTCAAAGCATGTACACCATTGGGAACGTACGGTTAACTATACGGTTAAATATGTTATCTTACCTAAAATTTCCATTTGTTTGATTTGATGTCAAGAAGAGAGTCAAATACTTTGTCCAAGTGAAAACAACTGTAATTAATATATTTTCTTACAGATCAGACAGAAATACAAATTTATGTCAATCAATCAATCAATCAACCTTTATTTTCACTCGGTAATACGTTAAGGGTAACACTCATTTACAATGCAACTGAGCATTTACAACTTAAAGGGACTGATAATAAAATTAAAATCAAGTATTTAATTAAGGAAGCTAAAATAAGAAACTTCATGAGTAAAACAATAAGAATTAAATTATAAAAATATTAGAAAAACAGGCAAACAATATAAAAGTTAATGAAGAAGTAATAAATCATAAATATATATAAAAAATGTGTATGTATGTGTGTATATATATATATGTATATGTTCAGCATATGAACTGTGAACTGTGTCTCTGTATTAGCATATGTCTGAGCTGATGCTCAGTTAAAGAGCAGTATTAGGCCTGAATAATAAACGTTGTAAGCCTGCTCTATTTTTTTGCATGGTTTCCCTGAATGTCTAAGAGAAGAGTGGTGCAATACCTTCTTGTGTCAGAGGATGGCACTAGTACTTAGTGTGGAGCTTTCAGTGCTTTTCTGCAGACTTGTACTGTTTCGTGATTTCAGATGGAGTGCCATTGACATGAAGTATCAGATATGGAAACTGGGAGTGGTGTTCACCGACAGTGTGAGTTTATTTTTTGTCACAAAATTTTAGGAGCTACAATTAACAGTAGTAGTTTTTACTTTCTCTCAGTTTGGCCAGTCTCATTCTCTCCCTCTGTCTCTCTCTCCCCCTCTCTTTGTCTGTCTGTCCATGTCTTTTTGCATCACCTCCCAGTCGTTCTTGTACCTTGCCTGGTATATGTTGCTGTCAGTGCTAGGTCACTATAATAATTTCTTCTTCGCTGCACATCTGTTGGACATCGCCATGGGCTTCAAAACGCTACGCACCATCCTGTCATCTGTCACTCATAATGGCAAACAGGTACATTACCTCGGCCATATGTGCTTCGGTATGTTTGCGTGTGTATACAGTCATCATCCGTCACTATGCATTAGCTTCTGCTAGGGTCTGTGTTTGGGCGGGTGATTACTGATTGTGGCAGTCATAGATTTCATTGCCATTTTAATTTTTTTTAAATAATCTTTGATGTCATTATATTAATATAACAACATGCCATTACATCAAAAAATTAAAACATAAACTGTGCACCCACAGATGCTTTTACAGTCTCTAACTGTATGCCAGCAGGGTAGAGCTACAAAGGAGGGGTTCCAGTGAATAGACAGCAAGTGTATGTGTAACATAAATCCTCTTGTTGATGTTGTGTTGTAGTTGGTGTTGACTGTAGGACTCCTGGCTGTGGTGGTGTATCTCTACACTGTGCTGGCCTTCAACTTCTTCCGCAAGTTTTACAACAAAAGTGAAGACGGAGAATCTGTAGACATGAAGTGTGATGACATGCTGACGGTAGGCTAGCTTTCTTTCTGTCACCAGTGTCAGTAAACTCAGATAGTGCTGTGGGGTAGTGTTGAGCTGGTCTAATTGGTTCTGCACACCATGTGTGAAAAACGGAAGGAGACAGTAAATCTTGCCCCGTTGCATCTTTTCTATTACTTTGTACACCAACCATGACAATGCTAATAGGGTAATAGATTTCCCACAATGTTTATTTATTTATTTGTATTATTTTTTGCTGAACTGTTCCCTTAAGGTCCTTTTTTATACTCTTTGAACCGAGCTTTGGTCTATAGATCATCTGCGGATAGGGTAATAATGCATATGTACCTGCAGATACCCGCTAAAACTGTGCATGCTAAGCTCTTTTGGATCTCGCCAAATGCCAAAGGAAAGGGCATTGGGATTACAGTTATTTGATTCACTCAATGGCAGACAGCTTACAGGCTTGATGTATGTGTGTGTGTGTTCAGTGTTACATGTTCCACATGTACGTTGGAGTCCGAGCTGGAGGAGGGATTGGCGATGAAATCGACGACCCAGCAGGAGACGAGTTTGAGTTCTACCGTGTCCTCTTCGACATCACCTTCTTCTTCTTTGTCATTGTTATACTCCTGGCCATCATTCAGGGTGAGGCTAACAAAGTGACCCTTTGCTTTAGGGACATCTGTTGTGTATTGCCTACAAATATCTAATATCTAACACGGCTAACCCTTTAACCAAACTGTGCAGGAACAATGCCAGGGCTAGAAATGAGTATCCCTACCTGCTCTAGACTTTATTATTCAATACCTTGTGTGATTTTTTTTTTTTAGATGGCTATGGTGACATTAATAGTAATAAATGTAGTAGGAAAGCCTGTCAGTTCCTGTCAACGCATTTCGATGTATCAGAAATCATGTTAGTTTTGTAAACCTACAAGCTGTCTCAGTTGTAAGGTATATAATGATTTCCATAAGAAATCATGGCACTTTTCACAGTGATGAAAAAGTCATTGGAAAAAATAAGCCCCAAGTGATTACATCTAAGCCCCAATAGAAATAAGAAGGGTTCTGCTTAAGTTTTAAATAACACCCTTTTTAATGCAACCTTTTTCACTCTTTTGTGAATTCACAATTAATTTGTTTAACACGGATACCCAATCTCCCGCACAAGTACGCACAAGATTAGATAAATTAGATAAATGAAGATTAGATAAATGAAAAACAGAGGAGTTGTGTAACGTTGCGAGAGGCGAGGTAGGTGGATATACACAAAATAGTCTTTTATTTGACTCCATAATGTAGCAACGTTACAGTTACGAATGCACAATTCTCGACCAAGACTGGGGAAAAAACAGAGGGTATATATAAAGACACATAACAAGGAACATCTGGTCACACCAGGAGAAGACGCAGACTCAAACACGTGGAGGGCGGAGACAAGGACAGACATGTGATCAAAACAGACACACATGGCAATGACAGGACTACGTAACAACAACAAACAGACAGAACGAGACATGGCAAGACGTGACAAGTATATAAAATATATAAAATGGATAAGGGGTTATTTAACAGCTCTGTGAATATTGTTAAAAAAATAGCGTAAACATTTGCAATAGTCTTCCTGGTGGCAGGGAATTACTGAAGTTTTCCTTGAACATTTGTCACACATTCACACTTTCTCAGTCTCAGCTTCTTTACTTCTTTGTCCTCGTGTGCATTTACACACTTGTGTGTTGACAGGTCTGATCATTGACGCCTTTGGAGAGTTGAGAGACCAACAAGAGCAGGTGAAAGAGGACATGGAGGTAAGAATCAGACTTTTATCACGGAAAACAAAAAGATGTAATGGTGTTCAGACTCTAAAGTCAGATTTTACTACAAACTCGATATGCTGGAGTGCACATACCTCATTTTATAGTGATGTAAAAGTACTAGTTCTTTTGTTGAAGCTCATTGACAGTTTTTACACAGTTAATCTACTTTATTTTACTGCTATGAATTTGGTAGAATTGGTATGAATTTTGAAATTTCTACAGCAAGCTGCATCCTGAATCTTTGATTACTAGTTTCAACGTGTATTAATTGATAATAGTTTCAACAGTAATAGCGGTAATAACTGCTTGATGTCAGCACAGCTATCACCATCATAGTACTGCCACTACAGATCATTTAGTTATTTAGTCTTTATTGTTTGTGGTCTCTTTTCAGACTTAAGTGGATTTCTCTGTAATATGTTCATCTCAGTTTGGTTTGTTCTTATTCTACAGGTCAGCTCACTGGATAGAGAATAAGTCTGATCTTATTAGCACTGTCAGGGAGTTTGGTGATTCTCCACAGAAAGTCTACTGCCAGGCTTAAGCTGTTTCTGGGACACTGGTGTTTATCAATGTCACTGGCAGTGGGACTTCTTGTCTGTGTTTCCATCAGGAACATCATTCTGTTCTTTTTCTTTCTGCAGACTAAGTGCTTTATCTGTGGCATTGGGAGTGAGTACTTTGACGCCGTGCCCCATGGCTTTGAGTCTCACACTCTACAAGAACACAACCTGGCCAACTATCTGTGAGTACTGCTTCATATTCCCTTCATATATAATTTAAGTAGAGTAGCAACAGCATAACAATTTATTTATGGTTAGGGTGGACAGATCTAGCATGAATGTTGACTGGGTTTTTGAATCCTTTGGGGGGCCCAATCCTACTTGGGGTCCACCTATTCAAAATAATGAAGGTTTGTATTCTTTAAATGTGTTCGTTTCGGTGTATATTTTCTTTCTTTTGCTCAGGTATTTTCAGATCTCTGCTCATGTTTTTAAAAGTAAATTCAGGCATATGGGGTTGTGCTAGCTAGGTTGGTGGGTTGTTATTGGATTTCAGATTAGCCATATGTGCTAGACCCAAAATGCAGACCTACATTTAAACACTTGTGTAATGGACATTATGATTAATAATATGGTTTTTACAGTGCAAAGAACATATTTCACTGCTCAAGCAAATTAAGTTATTAACCAATTCTTAGTTTTCATTTTTTTGCTAGCTGGTTATCAGTTGAATGCTGGAAATGCCTTCCACACTATCTGCTTATACAATAACCTTTAATAAAACTACAAGAGTAGCGTTTTGGGCCCGATTTACCTCTTCAGACCTTTTCCGCTTGTACATTTTCAGGCCTTGTACACCTAATTATCATGATCCTTATCTGACATTGCCATGGCAACTTGCACATCTCCTGCATGCCAGTCAAGCACCACATGGGGGCCTGTTGCAAAAGCCTGAACCATGATCACTTGAATGCCCATGGACTCACCTTCCATAGTCACCAAACAATATTACCAACAAATAAAATATTATTAGAAGCAAAAAAAAAGTCAGCTTCAGCTAAACTAACCTTACTCAGCCCTTCATACTGGGGAAACAAAATTACTGCCTTCCCACAATGGATGGAAAGCTCCTCCCTGATATGTTATGTTATAATAGACCTACAAATTGAGTCTTCGAATGCCAGAGCTGTGGAAAAGACCAGCAGTTAGGTAGAATGCAAATAGTTGTTTGGGGTTGTTTAAAAGGTAAGAGGTTATGAAAATCCAATCTCCTCATGAAGGCATCCAGAATTTATTCCAGAAAAACAGCCCTCAGCCAAGCAGCTATTCTTGACTCGTGAGTTAATGAATGTGTCTTGTAAGTTTGTCAGAGTTTTATGTGAATTCTTGCCTGCAGGTTCTTTGTGATGTACCTCATCAATAAAGATGTGACAGAACACACAGGACAGGTACGTCCACAGCTTCGAGCCATCCGTCACACCCATGTAAACTCCACAAGAGGAACCATCTTAGCCACAGCGGCATGACTCTTACAAGACACAAATAATAACGCTGCGAATCAGCTCTGCCAGTCAGCGCACGGTTTAAAGGAGGTCACTAAATGTTGTTTAGCGAGAAGGCCTATTGATTTTCGTATCAAGCAAACAGTCGTCTAATACGCTCTCTGCTTAGACATGAATTTATTGCAGTGCCATGTTTCTTGCAAAGCTTTTCAAAGCCAGCTGAGCAGAACAGCAGCCTTACGGAAAAAGGGAAAATTGAGCTTATCATCTCACTCACCTGTTTCATAGATCCTCTATATAGGTGTACATACAGACTGTGGCCCATCTGTTCCTCCACAATTTATGAGCTGCCCTCTATGCCATTCATCATGGGTCAGGTTCTGACCGCAAGACCCTTGTTGAGCGGATATTATTGGGATATTATATTATTATCCAGCCGAGAGCAGGTCTGTGGTCAGAAACTGGCTAGTGATGAAGGTCTATAGGAAAGCTAGCCTAGAGACTGTAGCCCATCTGTTGTTGTGACGTTTTATGAGCTGTCCTGTGCCCCATTCATCATTGGTCAGTTTCTGACTGCAGAACTCTGGTTGAGCGGATATTATTGCGATATTTTATTACTATCCAGAACAGGTCTGTGGTCAGAAACTGGCCTTATGTAGTTGCATAGGATGGCTAACATAAAGACTGGGGCCCATCTGTCGAAGCTTAGTGTTATTGTAATCGAGCCAGCATGGTGGAAATCCAAGGAAGGGGTTTCTAATAAAACATGGCATTCTGTCCTTTCCAAACAGGAGTCGTATGTATGGAAGATGTACCAGGAGCGCTGCTGGGACTTTTTTCCGGTCGGAGACTGCTTTCGTAAGGCGTACGAGGAGCAGCTCAGTAAAGAGATTCCTATGAATGTTCAAGCATAAAAAAACAGTTCTGTGAGATTTGTCGTGGAATACCTTTCACAGCCATCAGATGATGCACCTCCTACCATTATCTCAGAACTCAGAACATTTGGAGTGCTTTCAGTATTGAAAAGGAATTGGGTGTGTTTTTTCCACACAGGCTGTTTGTAGATTCACAAGAAATTTGCATAGATACAATATTTCATGCTGTTCTTTTTCATGTATGCACAAAGACAAACCTTTAAACGCAGGCCTGTTTTACTCTGAACACTGCAGAACATATAACGCTTATTTGTGAGTTTTGTTTGTTCCAGTGCCTTCCACCAGTCTGGTTTCTCTGTCTCTGCTCACCCCCCTACTATTAGGGCTGGGCTAAATATATAAAGTTTTTAAGGAATATTAATATATTTTTATATGAGATATAAGATGACACAATATTGTTTATATTGATATAGTCTGTGTTGCACTACACACACAGCTAGTTAAGCATGTCGAAGCTTCGAAAGTTTGGCTCTACTTCTGTGCAGCAAATGCTTCAAAATAGTGTCTTCCAGAACTGGTAATATTTCTAATCTGATTAAACATCTAATTACACATAGAATTAATCTTTGTCAAGAAAACTGCAGCATTTTTGATTACAAGAAGAACAGCAGCACTACGGCACTGCCAGAGATCCGAGACTCTTACAACACCGTTACTCATTACTCATGTTTTCTCTTAAATAAATACCTACATTTTTGTATTTTTTGTTATGAATTAGAAAAAAAGGTATTGTTTTGGTATCTGTATCGAATTCAAACGATACCCAGCCCTAGTCAAAAGTGCCTGTGTGGCATTTGGAACATATCGTTTTGACGCAGTAGTACCTTTTTGTTATCACCTTATGGGAAGAAAAAAATATCGAGATATATATCGCATATCGCCATTCAGCTAAAAATATGAAGATATTATTTTTGGTCCATATCGCCCAGCCCTACCTGCTATCTAAATTAGTAATATTACTTCAGTTGAGCTCATAGTAGGGGTTGTACAGAATAACTCACTGAGGAACTTGTTGACTTCAGTGCTCGACAGTGACACTTTAAGCTAGATCCTGACTAGTCGTTGATTATGTAATCATGACACAAATAACATGGAGACCTTAGAGGAGACGAGCATTGAGAAGCTGTATCTTTTGGGCTGTCCACGACTGATTGGAGAGCATGTCCATTGACCTGTGTAGTTCAACTTTGTCACAGATTTATAGCCAGATTATTAGTTGCTTATTGCAGAGCATCAGTGCTTAGTCAATGGCGACTGAAAAACCTGAAGTTGTGCAACCCCCTCTACATGACAGCCTCTCACAGACACAAACGGAGGTACTCAGTCCTAAGTGATTGAGTAATACAACCATCTAGCATGCCCACTTCTTCCTAGTTGCTCTGATTTGGTTCTGATATTGACAGCCAGACAAATGAACTAATTCTAATTGAAAGCAGAGTTTTACATAATTAAACTCTACTTTTTTGGAGGGCTGGGATAAGCAAAAACGGATTTACTGTACACACCCATGGCTTTGATATCTGACGTCTGTATGGGGGAAGAAAATTAAATTGACCTTTTCCACCCGTGGCAAGTCCACCTCAGTTGAATACCTGTACAGAAGTCCTAGACTGTTAGACTATTGTGTTCAGATAGATAGATAGATAGATAGATAGATAGATAGATAGATAGATAGATAGATAGATAGATAGATAGATAGATAGATAGATAGATAGATAGATAGATAGATAGATAGATAGATAGATAGATAGATAGATAGATATTAAAAGCAGTCCCAACTGAAATGTGAAACTCAGGGACGTATGAAGGGTAAACTTTCTGACGTGTTGACCTTTTGAGAGGCTGATGATCTATTTGTATACGGACAGCCAGGAACAGCACACCATTTAATCATTTTTTCCTATGGACTGTCGGCAGGTAGGAACAACACTCTATATAACTTCAATGAGAAACAGCTGTATAGTGAATGGGAGGTCATAGAATACTGTAGAAATGTTTGAGGAAATGCTGATAAAATTAATATAAGAAGTATTTTATGTATGTCAGTGTGGTTATTATTCATTTCTAAACCTGTTCTCATGGCCGTCTAGTATTTGTTATCATTTAACACTAAGTTCATTGAATCAGTACTTTGTTAAATTAAATGTGATGTGGGTGATTTGAACAAATTCAAAATCCCATTGAGGAAATAACTGGAAGTATACCTCTGTTCTTCTTGAGATGAGCTTAAAGAACATAAAATAATTTAAAAACGATGTTACTTCTTCTAGGGGTCATGTTTGCTTTATTTAGCCTATATAGTCGCCCTCCAATGAGAAACAAGTATCTCCAAAATTGCAATTTTACAGGAGAGACTTGCAGTGTAAGTCAATGGAACCAGAATTCTTTCACAAGATATTTTGGAGCACTTCTATTGGTCCATTCATCATAACATTTTTACACAATGTAAACGACCATTGGCATGTCCAGTTGATGTAGAAAACCAAAATGGGGATACATGTTTCATTGGACAGCAACGATATATATATATATATATATATATATATATATATATATATATATATATATATATATATATTTACTGTTTTCTTTCCTGTCTCTTCCTCTCCTTCTCCTCGCTCTCCAGCTCTCTCTCCTCTGTTGGCGTCAAGCATCCTAAGCGTGAAATTAAATGGCGGCCCACGTCACGCGCAGCCTCTCGGGTCCACTGCGAATGGTTAAACCGCTGGAGCGTTCTCCGTGTGACGAGAGTGTGTTTTGCTGATATAAACTTCATTATCGACAAGACAAAGGACAGAGACGGAGCAGATTATCTGGAGCCTCGCAGAGAGAAAAAGCAGTAATAGACAGATCAGGCAGGTCTAGTTAGATTATCTCAGAAAGATGAACAATTGGCTTTTCTTATTTGTCGTTCTGAGCCTCTCCGAGGCTCAGCGCTGTGGTTTAAATTAGGGATTCGCTTTCACTGACCGTAGTAGGAAAACACTGCTCTGATTTACTTTTAATGAGCTCTAACCACAATGGCCTACAACCCAGACCCCACAAAACAGCATGTTCTCTTCCTGTCTAGAACACATAACCTTCCCCACATCAATCACAACAGCATTTTCTTTGTTTGGTTTATGTGGTTTGGAGGGCCCTGCAAGATGAATGAGGGTCTGTGGGGACAATGATAGCCCTGTGTGACCACTGCTGGAGCTGTAATGGCTGCCTGTGTGCGGGAGAGAATAGGGTGGTCTATGATGGATGGCAGGGACATGGCAAGCTGGGTAATGTAGTCAGGCTGTGGTTTATATTGACCCTGCTGCCTGAGGTCTAGCCGCTGTCACCAGGCTGATTCACACTGGAGTCAGGGCTATTGTGGTGGCTCCTTTATCCCAGATTGAAAGAACCTAGCCTTCAGGAATGCTAATGCTTACAAAGTCATCAAAGTGCTTGATCTAGATCGCGTTTAGGCGCACTAATGATCTAATTCACATTAATTCTGTTTTTCATCGCAGCTAAGCTAATTACCGGAACATGCGGAACCCAGCTGGCCTACAGTAGCTCAGGAGTGTAATAAAACTACAACAAATACAGACTGGAGGAAACTGGCAGGCAGCATAGACTCATTACAGTTGGAATTGTAACAGGTGTGGGTAATGTTTGGATTACATACAAATGAAGTTGTAGGAAAATAGGCTTAAGCTAAACCGCTTAGGCCTGACTTTTGCTAACTCTAATGTTCTGAATTACTACAGTCAGTTCAGTGCATATTGCTGTTGCTGCAGGAACAAGACACAAAAGAAAGCCACATCTTTCTTAAGTGCTTAAAAATCAGTATTGTGGACTATATTTTGAACAAACATTATTTCTTTTTCTTCTCAGATATTATGTTCTGAACTCTCACTTTGACCTCATATTGCTTTCTTTTGAGCAGCACTGCCCAAAATCCAGCCCATAGGCCAAAGAAGACCCAGAAGAAAAACAGTGGTATGCAGAGAGATGAAGATATTTGGTAATGATATTTTCAGCATGACGGGACAGCACTCAGTCAAGGTTACATAACAAACATGTTT
Source organism: Megaleporinus macrocephalus (assembly GCA_021613375.1). Classification (NCBI taxonomy): domain Eukaryota; kingdom Metazoa; phylum Chordata; class Actinopteri; order Characiformes; family Anostomidae; genus Megaleporinus; species Megaleporinus macrocephalus. The sequence goes on along the minus strand of CM038712.1, from coordinate 6,444,706 downwards.
ACAGGCTTATTTCAAGTTCTGCCAAAAAGACAAGGTTTAAGCTTTGATAGGGTGTACAACTGGAAGGTTAGTTACTGTAGAACATAAAGAAACAGTCTTTGCCATAAGCCCAGTCCTAGGTCGCAGATCCTGCTGGATATGGACAGCAGGAGCAGCAGGACTGGGACTCAACTGGTGGTGGTGGGGAGGAGGGGTGAGCGCGCAGAAAACGATTCTATAAATCTTCATAACTCAACTACGTTAGCTTAGCATAACTTGAGCCACCGAACTTAGCAAGTGAAGCTATTAGCTAACATCAGCTAAAGCAGGCTTAGTAACTAAGCTTACCTGGTTTACCTTCACATACACGGAGGATCTTGAACTCCTCTCGCTGGTTTTTTACACGCCCATATTGTTGGACAGCTCCAGACTTAAGATCCAGTCGTCGTGTAAGCCTACGTACCATAGCTGTGATAATCTTCAGACGTGAAATGATCTACAGATGACGGCGTGAGAGGATGGTCCTTTCCAGTTTGCTGTTTAAAGTTGGCAGGTTTAGACCACTTTCTGGATATTTAGGGTCTCTGGGTCGTTTGTGCTCGGGGTTCCACTGTACATTTAATTACTGCAGCCAGAAACACTAACAGCTTTCTGTCATTGTGTATTACTGTAAGTGCATCTTCTAGCGTTGTTGTCCACCATCTATGTCACACACATAACAGGTTTTTTTTGACGTTTTAATAATCACAAGTTAGGATCTCAAACTGTTTATGTTTATGTGTTTGACAATTTCATATTAGCTGGTGCTTAGCCTTTAAAAAGTAGATGTTATGAAAAGACAAATATAAAATCATGTCTCCTGGTCATATAATGGCCATGAGAAAAATTACAGCTACATTAATAATTTCAATAAAATCAAGAACTGTACTAATGCTGCGGTGTTCAAAAGCTGCCACGCTTTGACCATCTAAAGCAAACATCTCACAGACATTGCTGAGTATCAGTTGTGTAAACTCATTCCTAAATAAAGGAAAGATAAAGTTTAATGATTGTCCAGCTAATGTTATAGGACATGTATTACTTGCTTAAGTTTACTGCCTGGCTAAATTTGCATATCTGTTAGTAGATGTGGTTGTTATTGTTTGTTGTTAGAACGTTGGTGATGGAAACGATTGATTAAATATTAACATTATCTGGGGAAACATGAAACTGCATTTAGAGTGTTTCCCAAGACTACTTCTGAGCACTTCATTTGTAGAAAGAAAAAGTGAAGTCACTATGGGAGCTGGACCACGCCCTGATTACCTCTACCGACTATATATACACACTCCCATTCTCACTCCATTCCCATGTTGAACAGCATCGCACCCACCACCTCCCCATCTCCTCCCCACCCTTCATACCCAAGCACCAAGGCCGCCCAGAACTCCAGCCCAAGCCTTCTAAGTTCGTCCCCACCCCTTGGCTCATTTCCCAGCATGGTCCATGCTAGCAAACTGGCGGGTTGTCCTGCTGCATTGCTTGGCCTGTCACTTTGTGTATACATCACTTTTCATTTGCCAGTTTCTTATTTGTTTGTTTGTTTATTTGTTTGGTGACACTTTGTTATCGGGGTGTTTGAATAAATAGTTTTTATGCTCTTATATTTGCTATCAAAAACCATGTATATGTTATTACTTTTCATTTTAGCTGAAACAGATGAACGCTAATCATGCTTGACTCTTCTCGAGCTTTGCCGTGTGTATTAGTTCCAGATCAGGAGATCCAATAAAACATCCAACGAAGGCGGAGCAGAGGATGACTGAGGGCTTATAATCACCCACCTACCTTCTGCTTCATCAGCCATCAAGTATACGGCTAACAAGTCTATGTTGGTGTCTGTGATTGTTAGACAACACGTGGGGGGGCGCGGCTCAGGCTGTCTGTGGGCTTCAAATCACTACTTCTCTGCTGGGGGCCAGCACTGAATGAAAACCCCACTGAGTTAAACTGAAGCAAATCTGACACTGCGGGGGCAGCTTTTAACGCTGTAGGTGTTCCTTTGACCCCGGTAATTTTGTTGTGCATCCATCCATCCATCCATCCATCCATCCATTCGTTCTTATAGCAACCTGTTCGTACATTCATCCATCCAATCAGTCAGCCGAGCATGAAAGATGAAAATCCTTCCCCTGCCACTCACATGTCCTAAGATCACGTTCATTTGCACGAATTAGAAGAGTAATTAGCAATTAGCATCCAGCCCCATGATCTGTAATGTAATACTCTGAAACTAATAACTCTAGTCATCAATCAGTGAGCTCCGTTTGTCTCATCCGTCCAAGTTTTCACGCTTACAATATTTTCTTCTAGTCTCCGGGCCGTGATGAGAAATGAGTAAAGCGTGTTGTGTGTTTCAGCGAGACTGAACACAAATACTCTGAACCGCAGAGAGTCACTGCAAAAATTAGAGAAGGGTGAAATATGAATCTTTCTTTTGCCCCCGAGTAAAGCCATTATGCAAAATAAAAAATAATAATAATTATAATAATAATTTTGAGAAAACTTCCCGTCCATTAATCTGCAGCTTTGCAAGAGAGAAGGATTCCTCGGGCCCGAAAGGGAATTAATGAAGTCGGGTATTAGAGTGCAAGGGCAGTGAGTTGTGGTTCTCCAGCTAATGTCCTCAAGTTCATCAAGTTTGACTCAGCCGGCTAGGACAGGCCTCACACCGTGAAAGACTTTCGAACGGGCCCTTAAGCCGAACAATTGCTCTGTTCTGTTCACAACGTTTAAAGCCGTTACAACCCTGTCTAGGGGTAACAGATCGTAGCAGCTTGGTAGTATGAATAATAATAATGTATAGCTGTATGTTGAATTAAGGAAACCACACAAAGCATAGAAGAACAGTGAAAGATGCTGGATGTGTCACAAAACCTAGTGAGCTCCTACATAGGCAGCATTTTACTTCATAGTATGCGCTCCCAACATGTAGACTGTCCCAATTCTTACATACCTTAAACATGCTGTCTACTGAGGAACCTTATTTACACCTGATTTTAAGAAAGCATTGAACGCTTCCTCAGCCGCTAAGACAATCCCATGATGCAACACAAGCAGAACTTTTTCCCAACATGGCGGACAAAAGTGGAGCTACTTGCGGAGAAGTCATCTTCAAATGTGAGTTATTTTGATTCTCTCTGGAGTTTTAATGTGTTTCTGGTCATATAATCACACAAAACAGTATTTTATTATCAACTCTGTAACGAGTCCTTCACCATTTACAGTTTAGACATTAGCATTTATGCTAGCAGATTTTTAGGCCTCGGGCTATTGTTTTAGATGCCGTCCGGTAGCTTAGCAACCAGCTAAACCACCGGTCTCGTACTGCAGTGGTCGGGAACAAGCCATGATGCAGTCTCTCTCTAACTAGAGCGTCTCAGTAATCTGTTTTATGAGGAGAGATGAGGAGAGAACGCTGCTACTTACACAGCTGACTACCTAGACAGCCTACTTACACACTAGGATTTGAGACAGACCCTATGTATTGGGCTTACAGTGAACTTGACAAAGACAAACACCGGTACAGACTTCAGGAGTGACCCGGGTCAAAACACTAAACAAAACCCAGATAACTAAACAAACAAACACCTACCCAACCTAGTGACACAAATAAACAAACACAAAAACAGCATGCTAAGCTAACTACACCCTGACAAAAACATACACAAACACCCAAACCCTAACACAAACGTCAGTCACTCTACACTCGGCACTGTACAGACAATTTACAAATATTTACAACAGCAACCAAATCAGAAGGGGATAGGCAAAGTCGAAGTCAGGTCCAAATCAATCAGAATAAGCACAACAAACAAAAGCTGTTGCCCAATAGCCAGACCCTAAACACCCACCGTGGGCTCCAGTTTGGGCTCCAACGATATTTGTCATGTGTCATATATGGATAGCTGAAACAGTGAGCTGTGATGCACTATTTTAGAAGGTATGGAAATACGTTCCAGTAGACTGTATGTCTATACAGACCAAAGACCTGCCGTCTGGTAGTACGATTTAAGGCCTGTAATTCCTCGCCTCATTTAAATCCCTGGGTCGCCTTGTGTCTTGATGTTCGGGTGATGTTGTGGTTTGACTCGGCAGCCTCTGACGGAGTTTAGGCCAGCAAGTTGTAGAAGAAGTTATTAGACGTCAGCAACAGCCGCTTCAGTTGGCCAAAACAAGCACAATGCAAGATTTGCGCCTGTCTGCTCTGCTGCAGGGCTTTCTCAAGACTTTCTTGTGTGTTTGTAATTCACACGTAAAGAAACGGGGACATTGTTGGACACGATCCACCAAAACTGGGGACTGTCCCTGAAAACTGGGGCTGTCTGAACGCCTTAACTTGCGGTTTACCCTGTTAGCATACATGAAAAGTCACATAATTGTGCATGAAAGTGGCAGCTGTGTATCGTGGAGCCCTTGTTTGTCTCTGAACAAGGTTCTTTACCCCAGGCTCTTCTACAGGGTTCTCTCTCTTTCTTTCAGATTCTCAGTTTTTATTCTTCTCAGGACTTCTTTACCGTCTCACGAGGACATCTCCATCACACCGTGGAGCTGACCAGTGGGAATAGCCGTGACACATGCAGCGCTGAATACAAAAATGGAATAGAAAGCTCCGGCATGGAGGAGAAGCCTTTTGACCAAAGGGCCAAATCAGCAGAATTGAAGGACACGCTCACAGAGTGAGGATAACGCAGTCAGAGGACAGGTTAAAGTAAGTGGAGAGAGGAGCCGAAAGAGAGAGGAATATGTATAGATAGTAGAAAATCACACCGTGGCACAGCCAGAGTCAGAAAGTGTAAAATAATATTTGAATCAACCTCTCAAGAAGACCATACACTACCATCCTGACTTGTTTGAATGTTCTACTGCTTGATTACAAGTTCTTACACCTATAACACCCTACAGCAAGGGCGTAGAATTAGCATATGACGTGTCCCCAACAATATCCAGCAATTATTGAATTGTCCCCACCAATAATTTGATCCCCTCCAAAAGAAAGACCCCGATCGGTCAACTTCTCATTAACCTGATGTACAAAAAGGGTTAAATCACATTCTCTACTTGAGTCATATGGCCAGTGTGATTGGCTGGGCCTTTTTCTGCTGTCACGTGAGACTCTGTAGCTACGTTTGGTTGTGAGCAGCGTCAAAACTAGAAGGAGAGCTTTCCAGTCATATGAGACTCACTGTGCAAGACTTGGGAGACACATAGGTGTGAGAAGCGAGTGAGGATGGAAGCAGAAAAATCTATTTTTTTAAAGAAACATGTAAATCACTGAAAGTCAGATTTGAAATGAGTCCATCATAATAATGTTAATGGTGATGCTGGGCTTTGGTGCTCAGCATACAGCAGACTAACATCTGTACGTCTGTAGTTCGTCACAAGCAGTGTTCTACTGTTATTAATGTTAATGTATACACACTATGGCTAAAGTAATGTTGATCAGTCTTTAGATGTAAACTCACTGTTTACTGGTTTAAACTGGTAAACAAGTCTATGTCTTGTTGAATTGAGACATTAAGAAAGATTGAATTATTTTCTGATTGTTACTTTGGTTTTGTGGACAACAGCACCAGGTTATGCAGCGCTCTATTCTATTAACCCTGATGTAGGAGACCTGTTTCATGAACGTCCTCGGGACCTGTTTTTGTTAGCTGGGCGTTCACTGACATATTAAGAGTGATTGTTTGTTCTGGGATTATTAGTTTGTTGGTGTTGTGGAGATGATGTAACTCCAGCTACTTTTATTACTGCTGATGTATGAGACCTGTTTCATTTGCACTGAAGTCTAAACTAGTTCTTTGTCAGTCATTAGTTTAACATGAATTTAGAATTATATAATTCATTAATTAAATTCTAACTTGTTATTGTGAGTAGGTGAATAGCATATGTAGTATAGCAGTCCTTTATCTTTTTATTATGGATCAAAAAATGTGGGTGTTGGGGAATGTGGATCGGGGGTGTGGTGGGGGGGTTGTGGCGTGGCATGGTGGGGTAGATTCATAGGTCCCCACCAATGTCAAGAGCAAACCTACACCTTTGCCCTACAGCTTCCTAGCTAACTCTGCTGTCTTCCTGCAAATGCATCTTCCCTGGGCTTCGCTGGTCCTCCACTTCAGCTCTCACTCTCTCCGTAAGTGTAAATGCCTGCTTCTTCCAGATTAATACTTGTCACACACCTTAGTACGCTTGCTTTGGCTGCAGGGAGGCGAATCTAAAGGCTACTAAGGACCTGAGCTGTGTCTCTTACATTTGTGCATCTAGCAGACTCCCGTGTGAGGAACCAAAGAGTAAGTGAGAAGAAGAGGTGTGATTAGAAGGGGCTCTTCCTGAAGGTCCGATTGGCTCTGGAGCATGAAAAAAAAAAGTGACGATTGGACAGCCTATGAAGAATGAAGTGATGGTAACTGCATTTTGGTTGGAGGGAAGTGCAGAGAGGTGACGAGGAAGCAGAATGTAAATACTAGAGCTGGAGAGCTGATAAAAGTAAAACACGAGGTCAAGACCAGTGCCAAGAGATTGTAAGCCAGAAAGTCCGCTCTCTATCTGTTCTCTTAGAAACCCTTGTTTGTAGCTCCACTGGAGCTGGTGTAAAGTTAGAGACTGTAACTCATGAGCTACAAAGCTCAGTTAAAGCCACATGGAACCTACATCTGTAATCCCAATATACATGTACAAACTACGTCTTGTGAATATCTTCAGTGCATATCTCACCATTTCTCTCCTCTATGTCCTAATCTTGATTCAAATTTATTAGCATTTCCTAACCAATCACAAGGCTGACATCTCTGGCCCCTCAAAACACTTTTAAAGTAGAGAAACTTGGTAAGCTAAAGCTAACCAGCATAACTTATCTATTGAAGGTAGGTATTGGTATGAATAGGATATTGCACTTATACTGTGTCTAACCTTATATTGTGTTGTCTTCTCTCTAGGTATCAGCACTGGCACTTGTTTGTGGCAGTGTTTGAGCTTGAGTAGTTTGGACTTAAACCTGTTTGCACTAGATAGAGATACTCACACTCTGACAGAATACAAAGCACTTCTGTAAGTCCCTCTGGATAAGAGCGTCTGCTAAATACTGTAAATGTAGGGTGTGTATTAAAAACTAGTGAGCTCCTACATAGACAGCATTTTACGTCATAGTATGCGCTCCCGACATGTAGACTGTCCCAATACTTACATACCTTAAACATGCTGTCTACTGAGAAACCTTATTTAGACCTGATTTTAAGAAAGCATCAAACTCTTCCTCAGCCACTAAGACAATCCCATGATGCAACACAAGCTAATCTACGAGCAGTGAAGTGGTTTTAAAATGTGAGTTATTTTGATTCTCTCTGGAGTTTTAATGTGTTTCTGGTCATATAATCACACAAAACAGTATTTTATTATCAACTCTGTAACGAGTCCTTCACCATTTACACTTTTATACTCCAGACATTAGAATTTATGCTAGCGGATTTTTAAGCCTCAGGCTATTGTGTTTTGGATGCCGGTCGGTAGCTTAGCAACCAGCTAAACCACCGGTGGCGTGCTGCAGTGGGCGGGAACAAGCCGTGACGCAGTCTCTCTCTAACTAGAGCGTCTCAGTAATCTGTTTCATGAGGAGAGATGAGGAGAGAACACTGATACTTACACAGCTGCCTACCTAGACAGCCTACTTACACACTCACTAGGATTTGAGACACACCTGTAATGTATGTAATAACTTAAAGATAGTAGTTAAAGATAGTTATTTTGTGTGTGGGGTGGGGTGCGGGTTGTTTGTATAGGATTAAACCTGTGGTTAGCAGTGACCTCCCTCATGGACTCATGGAGTGTGTGTGCCTCTCTGCCTGGACCTAACCGATTCATGTAAATAAAGAGGTGAAGTTGGGTTGGGCTTTGGCAGTAGAGAAGCTCATGTAAAAGAAATGTTCTATTAATGAGAATTGACCCCTATTAATCACAGACGCTTTCTATTGTCTTAACCTTTCCCCTCTGTATGGCACCTCGAGAACAGATTTCGTCCATTTAAGTGCTTTAACTGCTGTAGTAATAAAGGAAAGCACAAAGTTCATACCGCAGGGCTGTGTTTCTGGAATATGCTGGTCAGGTGTTGTTGTTGGCATATTTGCATGAAATGTGTTTTTGGCACTGTTACCATTAGCTAACGTCTCTCTGTCCATTACTCCAGACTCACAGTGCTCTTTGGTATGTGTTGAGTTGGTGTAGTGATCCACAGTGTTCTACAGCAGCCCTGAGACCACATGAGGTAGTTCTAGTTATCTGGACTGTTTATGTTGAGATCTTGATTTAAGTGTTTTGTGACATCAAAATAACAAAATTTGCTTTCTTCATGTCACAACGTATTTTGTTTTCTATTTCAGGGAACCTGTGGACTTAAGTGGTGTTCACTAGTGCTATGTGAGAGATTGTAGCGTCCTTAAAATCACTTGGAATTTTATTTTGTTTATTTTTTTTTGGGACAAACTGTCCTGAAGACAAGTAACCTGCGTTGACAAAAAAGGCAAAAGAGGTAAAAGGGAAAAGGCATTTTTTCAAAATGATGTATAAAATATATATATCGTCGCTGTCCAATGAAAAACATGTATCTTCATATTTGGCGATTTTGAGTTTTCTACATTGTTTAAACACATGCCAATGGGCATTTACATTGTGTGAAAATTTCATGATTAATAAACCAATAGAAATGCTCCGAAATATCTTGGAAAAAATTCTGGTTTTATTGACTTCAATTGAAAGTAAAGTAAGTTGCAATTTTGGAGAAACTTGGTTTTCATTGGACAGCGACGATATATTATATTATATATATATATATATATATATATATATCGTCGCTGTCCAATAAACAACATATATTCTCCATTTTTGTTGATTTTGAGTTTTCTTCATCATTTAAAACACCAGTGGTTGTTTACATTGTGTGTGGTTCCATTGACTTATATTGAAAGTAAAGTAAGATTCTGTCCTCTCCTGTAAAGTTGCAATTTTGAAGATTTTTTTATTGGACAGCGACAATATATATATATTATATTTTATACATAATTTTGAAAAAATACCTTTTCCCTTTTACCTCTTTTGCCTTTTTTTATTTGTTATTTGTTATTTGTCTTTAGGACTAAGAGTCTGTCCCAAATAATTCCAGGCTTTTGAGAATTGGGAGTCGACTTCTAAGCTTTGGACTTGATTCCACACAGAGACTGAATGAAAAAGCCTAAATTGAGGTGTTATTTGTTTTATACTGTCAAAAGTTGTCTTTCAAAACACACTGGCAAGAATAAACTATGTCTTAAAATTGATATATTGGTGGCAATTGGTCATAACAATCAAGACAGAGCCATTTTAAGCCAGTGCTTTTCGTAGCACCTACAATCCCTAAACACCCGCCTGTTAAAAGATATTAAGATGAAGGAAATTAAAGGGCAGCTCGGTTTCCTGTTCATTTGTCTGCGATATGAGGCATAAATAAGAACCTTTCCTTGCTTAGTATTACAGAACATTTCATAATAGCGCTCAGCCAGGCTCTAAACTGCCATTGTTTTTTTAAAAAAATGTCCTTGTTGTGTTTGTTGCTTTACAAAGTGCTGATAAAATGGCCTTTTTATTGGAACGTCTTTGTATTTAGAATTAAAAACAGAAGAAAACACGGCATGTCTGATCTTTCCGGTGCTGTTTACTCTCGCACAACGCAGCCAAGTTTTAATGTTGACGATGCAAGAGCACAAACTTGTACAGTCTCCAGCTAATGGTTGTTTGTTGTGGAAGAGTGAGAGCATGAGGCCATTATTACCATTTAGATTACACGATGCAGAGTCCATACAGAGCGGGAGTGACTGAATGAACGTGAGAAAGCAAGCGCGAGGGAACATAACTGGTGTACTGCTGTCACCAGTTCTCGTGCGTTGTAGGTTCTGCTTTGGATCCCTTCCCCGACTGGATGATTCTGATGAATTGAAAGGTGAAGGATATGTCTTCTGAGTATGTGAGTAATTCTTCTAGCACTGTCACCATGTCTTCATGTCAGTATGTGTTGATTTTGTGATATTTGGGGACTGAACATCGAGTCTGATCTTATTTTCGAGCCTGATTGTGTGGCGTTAACACATAGCATGTGATGCGGTCTGAAAAACTCTGAACACAACGCCTCCGACTTTTAGCAGGAGTTCACACTTAACATATTGAGGAGTTTGTAATGGTATAAATGTTCTACTCAGGTGTCACCGAAGTTATTCAGTTAAAGGCTGCAAATGTATTTATTTTATTGTAGTAATTACATTATTAATTAAGCAAATGAACTGTTATTTGTCCTCTCAGTCAAGTAATCTTGACTGGGGTCTCCTCCTCACCTATCACCAGCCAGCTTTCCTGTCCATTTGTTCCAACTGCAACACCCTCAGTTACATCACTGTACCATCCAGATGCACCAGTATTTTGATAGGATGGGACTGTTTCAGCTCACGCCCACTTTACATAAAGACTCAATCAGAGACTGCCTCAGTCAGAGATTGCCTCAGTCAGACACTGCCTCAGTCAGAGACCGCCTCTACCTGTGCAGCTTCTAAAGCTTTTACCATCCAGACATCAAACAGAGACTCTTTTCTTTGGTGTTTAGTTTATTAAACTGTAAACACTGTTTGACCAGAGGAGGACGGGTCTCCACTTGAGTCTTGGTTCCTCCCAAAGTTCTTCCTCCAGTCTGAGGGAGTTTTTCCTTGCCACCGTTGCCTCTGTATTTGTGTAACCAAGATCTAAACCTTGTTTTTTTACATGGTACACAGAAAGACGTGTGAGTGTGCACTAACAGACCAGACTGTGATCAGTCTCTGTGTTCTTTTTCTAATCATAGATCTGATTGTTTTCAAATTGTGATGACGGATATACCAAAACTCATTGACTTAAGTAGTTTCATGAAACTATATTTAAACCATAATTACTCTTACGCCAAGACTAAGACCAACCCAGACGTACAGCAGACATTGATAACTTGAACAGACACAGACTGACCCTGACATCCATAAGCTGAAACACTCCACTGCTGCACTCCCTTCACTGGCTTCCTGTAGCTGCTCGCATTCAATTGAAAGTTCTGATGCCTACAAAGCCAAGAATGGATCAGTTCCTTCTTAACTTATGGCAATGGTCAAAAGTCGATCTGCACCTCAAGCCCTTCTCGCTTTAAGGCTTGACCCACCATCCCCTTAAGATTCAAGGAAGACACGCTACAAGACTCTTCTCTGTCCTGGAGCCCAGACTGTGGAACGAACTTTCACTGGCTGTCCGAACAGCAAACTCTCGCGGTTTTCAAACGCAGACTGAAGACCACCATATCTTTGTGAAGCACTTATAAGCACTGATCTACTGAAGCATTGGTATAAACCGTAATTGCACTTGATCTTCTAGGAACACTGGCTAAGTAACGCATTGATACTGTATGTAGTCTTGTATCTATTATCTTCTCTGTAGGTGTTCAAGTGTGGCTAGGTGTTGCTCTGTGTCTAATCTTATATTGTGTTGTCTTCTTTCTAGGTATCAGCACTGGTCCTTGTTTGTGGCAGTGTTTGAGTATAAGAGTAGTTTGGACTGTTTGTACTGTTTATACTCTAACTGAACACATAGCACTTCTGTAAGTGCTCTGAATAGGAGCGTCTGCTAAATACCGTAAATGTAAATGTAAACACTGAAGAGTTATAGTCAAACGCTGACATATAGAACTGGACATGATACGAACACATGCACATAAGAATTGAACAAGGCTGCACCAAACCTGACAATTAAAACCCAAAACATAGAGCACTGTGTTTTTTTATCATGTTCTGCTTTTAGTGTAGCTACTGAACGTTGGCTGTTTGCTTTGATATTTAACAAACACTGTCCCATGCTTTCTAGTAAAGGAGAACTGTAGATACTAAACACACAGAAAACCAAGGACAGCATTGGTTTTGGCTTTGGATGGTAGAAAAACACGTACTATACAGGACAGAACTTCACTTTAACCCTTTAACGCACAACCTGGGTTAAAAGTGACCTAAGATTTTATTGCAGTAAATTAATTTCATCATTCAAACTTGTACTTACTTTAGATCATCACAAATCCTGATTTTAATTTAATAAACATTTTAATTACCACCTTTCTAACACACAACATGGCTGAAAATGAACCCTTATGTGTTCACTATGATAGGATCTGTTGACATTTGTAAACATTTGCAGTTGGGAACATATTCACAAACATTATATTTGTTCCTGAAGTAAACAAATAAGAATTAAAATCATTATTTAAATCATTATTTTTAATGAACACTTGGAACATGAAATAATGAAATAAACAGATTTTAATAGATTTACCAAAGAGATACTCAGCAATACATACAATAACATAGGAAATGAGTACGGCTCAAGTTTGACCCATGATTAGAAGGGGTTTGCTTAGCTTCAAAGGAACATAATTTCTCCCTCCACCCTCATCTGAAATTTAAAAAAAAAAACCCTCCACACTCTCTTTCTCAGTCCGCTGCTGAGATCCTCATTCATGCCTTCATTTCCAGCCGACTAGACTACTGTAACTCCCTGTTGGCTGGCGTTAGCTCCTCCCCTGTCTTTAGGCTTCAGACTGTACAAAACTCTGCTGCTCGGTTACTCACTTACACTCGCACTCACAACCACATTACACCTGTTCTCCAGCATCTTCACTGACTCCCTGTTCAATATAGGATCCAATTCAAGATTCTCCTACTTATTTGGATCTCCCTATCTGTCCAACCTCCTTCCTTACAAGCCGTCTCAGTCTCTTAGGTCTTCTACTGCTGGGCTTCTAAATGTCCCATCTTCTAAACTCTGTGGCTCCTTGACTGTGGATCTCTCTCCCACCTGTGGTCAAACAATCTTCCTCTCTTTTCGTATTTAAATCTAATCTTAACACTCACCTCTTCTCTCGCCTACGACCTTCCCTCTGTTTAACTTACTCTTCCACTCATCTCTGATGTCTAGTTATTGTCAGGTTGATGCTTCTTCTTTACTTTTTGTGTGTTCAATGTTTCTATTTTCTTTCTACAAATGATTATAATCTGCTAATGATTGTAAGCGTCTTTGGGTTTTAGTATTATTATTATTATTATTATTATTATTATTATTATTATTATTATTATTATTAACAAATGGGATAAAATGCTTGCAGTTTTATCTTTTACCCCCAACTGGAGCTTCAGGTTCTAACACTGGAGCGCTGATAATGAGCTGAAGGCTTGAGAGAATGAGTGCTGAGCAGTCATAATACAGTTACAGCACCGAGTTTCACTTAACTCTTAAAAATATGGCTTATTAATGAACCCTTTGCCTTTGGATCGCATAATCACGTGGAAAGTTCCTGTTGGTGGAGGAAGAATAATTGAATCCCAACAATAAATAAATAAATTCAAAACGCCAAAGAGAGGCCCTGAGCTACTGGGGGCCGAGTGGGCTTCAGCGCAGGTTAGCCGGGCACGCTGCCACTGAGAGAACTTACTCACATTCTTCATCTTTCAGTGTATGTGTGTGTGTGAGAGAAAAAAGATCAATTCTTGTATTAACATTTAGATTACATAGTCAATCTTGTTAAGCCAGACTGTCAGCAGCAGACGACGAGGTGACACACACACACATGCGTACTTGTTTTAATTGGACTCCTGTTAATACAGCAGCTCTTATCTGTACACGACACCTCAAACAATTTTTTGCCTCGGGTTAAAACGTCTGGATCTGTACTTTCAACACGTCTCCAGCATCCGGGATCGTTACAAGAGCTTCACGCACGCCACTGTTTGCTCATTAATCGTTCTAAGAAAGGGTCTTTTCTGATGTTTCTTGGCCTAAATGTAACTACAAGTGGCAAAATCAAGTTCTAGCAATTGCAAGCTTTGTGTTTTTCCTCTTATTCAATCAAATTATACACAACACAAAAGCAGTGAGTACAGCTGACTGACAGTGAATGTAAGTGAAATACATTCCATCAAATGTAAGAACTATAAATACAGTTGAAGTACAGTAAATAAAACTGAGTAGTTGCATCTGATCCTAGATCAGTGAGGTGCTAGCATTGGCATAGGAACCGAGGGGGATGGGGGGGACTTGTCCCACCCAATATCAGAAACAGTTAGATTTGTTCCACCCAAAAATTAAACCACAGAAAAAGTAGAAACTATTTAAAAGACTTTTATTTTAAAAGTGCATTTTGGCAGCCTTCACAATTCATGTTGTTAGCTACAGGCTCTGGTTGGTAGGTGGTCTGGGTCTTTCACTTTGTTAAGGCTTATGTTGAGATGCCTGTTCAGAAATATCCTGCAGTCAGCAGCTTCACTCACCCGAGCTCTCACCTCGCTGGAGCGTCAGGTAGTTCACTCCAGCTTTATCCGCGAGGTCAGTGATGAGAGCAGTGAACGGCAACGATGACCATATATACTGCAATGAAACAGCTTTAGTATAATGTGTTGTTATAGTAACAGACTAGGAGGGTTTGAGTTAGCTAACGTTTATATTAACTTTAGTCAGAAAGTACTCTGAAACGTAAAGTTACATTGCTCTCTGGCCACGCCTCAAACTTCAGACTGCTACTACACTACATACGTAAAAAATAAAATATAATAAACACAATAAATAAATTAATGAATAAATAAAAGGACTCCATCGTTAGAAGTGCTGTCAGTAGTGCAGTAATGTTCCAGAGGGCGCTGTTTGGGACACAGCCTTACTGTCTAACATTAATATTAGTCTTGTCTAGTCAGAAAACCTCAACATACATTAGGTGTAGACATTGCATGTATAGTTTAAACGTTTTCTGATGACAATACCATGTAATGTGGAGTATCTAGTTTAGTTTGTAAAGTGATCTTTAATTGGATTTATCTAATAATAAACAGACGTACAGATAATGTAGTATTTTGTTTATTTATTTATTTATTTATTTACTGTAATTCCACAAGTGTTGTTCTACGTCACTATACATACAGTGATTTACTACCTTACCTACAGTGCAATCAGCTTATAGCTAATATTTTAGGGGATAGGGTGGGCTTTGATTCATATTAGCAAATGTGCGCCCCCAATCTCAAACCCAATCCTACGCCCTTGGGTGCTAGTATTAACCCCCGAGTTCCTTGATTAATCTGATGAGTAATGATTCCAGAGCTTGCAGTGGTGAAAAACGCCTCAGTGCTAAACAGAAGTTAATAAAAAGGTTCAAAAGGAAGGTAATGCTGCTGATCACACTCGAGTGATGACACATCTAGCGGTGGTGAATCATATCAGCTGTTTGACATGGTTTCCTAGAAAAGGCAGCTGGAGTACGTGTCACTAGATCCAGGGGATTAGAGAATCGAAGCTGGATCGATAGAGAGTGATGGTATCTCATATGTCAGGAGGATAAGCTCCATCTACTGCTCACTCTAGGAAGAAAGAGAGGAAGAGTTGAGAAAGAGTCAGATTTCTAGATAAAGACGTCTTCCTGCTTTTAACATAGATCCTGGATGCTCTGTCCTACTGTCTGCCAGGTTCAAAGCATCATATAATTAAAATAATAATAATAATAATAATAATATAATGATAATAATATCTTTCACTCTGGAGTACTTTTCATATCGATGGCAGCTCTAATAGCTAACGCAGGATAAAGCTTAAACAGTAATGGAAAACATTATGGGTATTAAATTCTAATGACAGATCAAATTAAGAAGGTAAATACCAAAACCGACATAAACTTTTAATTAAATGCTAAAATAATGTTGAGATACAAACATATGACCCCAAACTGTATTCTGTATGCATGCTCCAAAAAACATTGTGTTCAGTTGCTGTTATGTATTGTAGCCTACTGTTAACAAACTACATTACATGCATTCTGCTATCATACTGTTTGGGTAACTCCTCAAACAAAGTCTGCCGAAGCCTGAATCCCGAGCAGCATTTCTGGAAGTTCACAGAAAGCCCAGATTAACCTTAAAAGCTTGAATGAGTATTAGAAACAGAGTAGCTGTAACGTGAGCTCTAAGGTGTGAGTTTGCAAATCTAAAGAAGACTGTATATGGAGATGATTGCTGTTGTTTTAATATGGTTTCATACTGGATTCCTTCTGGGTTGCAGCTCAGCAGAGACTGTGTAAGACTTTGTATTTAATTATGAAGGCCTTGTTAGTCAGTTGATGAGGTCACTGGTTAAAATATTGTTACGACCTGGTCTAGGGTCAGGCTGTAACACAAATTAAGAGTGGGTTCTCTCCCCTGACCTCTGCCAGACCAGACACCGGAGACTGTTTACAATCAGAAACCTGCAAGTTTATTTTCAACAAATGAGTAACAAGATGAACACTGGCTTCAGGGACGGGGAAACATCAAAATAACAAATAAAACTAAATAAGCCTGAAAAAAAAAAAAAATACACAAACTACCCCTAACCCCCTACAATAAACAGGGGAAAAGGGTAGACAAACAAAAAGCGCCCGTCCCCTACGTCCCATAGAGATTTTATAGAACCTAAAAAAAGCTGTTACTACATGTACAAATGAAGTGGAGAGTGCCGGGCTGGTCTGGACAGGAGTTCTTTCAGGTCAGGTCAAAGGTGAGAACCCTGAACCTCTCCAAAGATAACCGCTTGATGGTCTTTCATACAACACAGCGACCTCTAGTGGTCAATCAAGGACCTGCACACATTGGAACATAGAAAGTGGGAAGAGTGGCAGCGATCAACATGGTGACAGTCCCGCCCCTTTTCTCTAAAGGAGTCAGTGATATTGTGGCACCATCATTAGCCAGAAAGTTATTTAGCCAAACACAATTATTAATAAGATTTGTGTCAGATTTGATTGGCGTTTTATTTTTAAATATGACGTTTTTGAAACGGCAATCTCACCTTCAATTTGAACTTCACTCTCTTCCAAATTCAAAGAGATAGAGGGCTGCTTATGTACAGCTGGAAATAGCTGCCCAGGAGTGTTTAAAGATGGTCACCGAGTTAACAGACTGTCCTGTAAGGACTGGACTGTCACGCTTCCAACTTAAACTCCAATTCTCATGAGACCATCAAGCTACCATTATGTGTTCACCTTCAGCCAGTCACAGAAGCTCCTCACCGGAGTACTGGTCATCACACCTGTGTGTCAGTATCTAGCCGTGTATATAAACCAGTCTGTTTGTTACTTTGCAAAGTATCGGCCCTCTCATAGCATTGGGTGGGTCCGAAATCACCTACTTACCTACTATTCAGTAGGGTTAGGGTTAGGTGAGCGTCTAAATACTTAGTAAGTATTGAATAGTAGGTGAACGGTACCTGGATGACCTCCTGCATCAGCAGCCATGTTTATGTAGGTGAACACAGCACACTGTGTATCCCATGATTCACCTGGAGTGGTGGATGAATTCAGAGTGGAGTAAATAAACGGTGTAAAGCTGAACGTCGGCTGTGTGTACGTAGCTACTGCTAGTGAACCACCGCTACAGAAGTTAGCGCTACTGCTGAGATAAACAATGATTACATTCCTCCCGTTTCATCTTCTCTGATCTACAGCTCCACACCGTCTGATACATAATCAGATAAAAACACAGATCAGAGTCACTAAAAGATCTAAATCTGTCAGTAAACGAGCTTTTAAATGAATAGCAGGACTTTTATGGTGGTGGTCTGACGTCTTGCGTCACAGGACGCTGGTAATATGGTGGATGTAGTACGTCTGAGATTGTGTGGTACTAAAACTCTCCTACTGAAATTACCTACTAGTCTACCGCTCGAGCAGTACGTACTGACTCTAATCCAGTACCTACTGACTAGTAGACGATTTCAGACGCACCCCAAGAATGGGAGCGATCAACATGGTGACTGTTTATGGAGAAAGTCCCGCCCCTTTTCTCTGAAGGAGCCAGCGATATTGTGGCACCAGCAGTAGCCAGAACATGAGCGTTATTCAGCCAAACACCACATTCAGCCAAACACAACTATTAATAGGACTTGTGTCAGATTTTAAAGATGTTTAAAGATGGTGACAGAGTGAACAGACTTTTCTATAATGACTGGACTGTCATGCTTCCAACTCAAACTCCAGTTCCCATGAGACCAACAAGCCACTATCATGTGTCCAACTTCAGCCAGTCACAGAAGCTCCTCAACGAAGTACTGATCATCACACCTGTGTTTCAGTATCTAGCTGTGTATATAAACCAGTCTGTTTGTTACTTTGCAAAGTATCAGCCCTCTCATAGCATACCGAGCGCTCATTGTGTTTAATCTCCTGTTTATGACCCGTTCGTCTCTTTTTGTCTAGCCCTTATCTGATTTGTCTAACATTATATTTTCTGGTATTTGAACTTTGCTTGTTCTCATTTTCGTCTGGCCCAGGTCTGTTTTGGTTTTAACCTGTACTGTTTTTATAACTACAAATCTGAAAAGGTTAGCCTTTCTTTAATATCTGTGCGTTTGCCTCGTCTTAGACGCCTTACATGGATGTGGTGGTCCGCACAAAGTCGGAGCACTGGCAGGGAGAGCTGATGTAAACTGGCGATTTGTGAGTAGTTGTCTGTTGATTGGTGATCTCCTGTAGCCTTCAGTGTTTCAGTGTGGCTTTAGTTTAATATGGTAATAGTGACGCGCAGAGTGGCTCACTGTGACACACTGAGGAACTGAACAGTGCTCACAGAGTGCATAGTGTCAGCACTAGTGTACACACCTCTACTTAAAACAGCAGTTTCAAATAGTTTTGGGGGTCCGGTCGTGGGAGCTTCACAATATTTTCATCCTTGAGTTACTGATTTTTTACTGGCTACTCGTTTATCATGGTGGAGGTGACTCGCTCTCAGTGGAGAGTCTCCGGGACTGAGGGGCTGTGGAACTGCGCTCTGCTGAACAGGAACGGAGCTGGACTCTGTGTGTGTGTGCGCATTATTTCTGGATTTTGACAGGTTGAGTCCTCTGTGTGTATGTGTGTGTGTTTGTGTGCTGTATTTTGATTAAAAAGATCTTTAGCAAAGTAAAAAATCATCTAAGACATAATAGTAAATATATGAGATCTCGTCCCAAAAAAAAAAACAAATGCAAACGTATCTAAAATTGAAGTGTTACGCTTCGTGCACGCGCCCAGTGCTGAAAGCCGTGACTGGAAGTTATTCATTTAGGGACACTTCATAGTGACGGCAATGCAAAGTGGGCGAATTTAACGATACGATCAACCTGAGCTCTGCACAGCTGCATGGCAGCGACCACCAATCAGACAACCGGTTCTCACATTCCTTCAAAACCGCCCCACTGACTTTGGTTCCTGCTGATTGTCCTGTCGAACAGTGGTGGAGAGACTCATCACTGCTGTGTCCAACTTTCCCAGTTCTGTATGACGTGCCCTTATTTATATACAGAGACTGGAAATTAGAAAATACAGTGTGGTTAGTCTGGATCAGCTAGCATGCATATCAAAACTGACAGAGTTTAAGAAGGAGGTTCTGTGATTCGGGTGCACTTTAACATTTAGTCAGTAAATAAAGTCTGCATACTCCGCTTGTTTATACTGGTTACGCAGGGTTACTGAACCGCAGATGCCAAAACAGGCTTTACTTTTAATGTAAATTAATGCAAAGAGATATAATTCCGTGCAAGTTTGGAGCCTTTCTATTGGTCTGTACTTCATGGAATATTTATGGCATGGGTGGGCTCAGAAGATGTACAAAATAAAGATATAACATGGATTATAAAATATACAATATATATATATATATATATAGTTTATATGATACACTCTAAAATAACGGTTCTTAAGATAAGCGTTCTTTAGTAAAGGTAGTGGTTCTTTATAGCACCATGAAGCATGCTCAAACACTTCTTGACTGATAAAGAATGTGTTGTATATTGTTCTATGGGTCTGTTTCAAAAACATTTTAGTATGTGCTCCCGACATGTAGACTGTCCCAATTCTTACATACCTTAAACATGCTGTCTACTGAGAAACCTTATTTACACCTGATTTTAAAGAAGCATCGAACTCTTCCTCAGCCGCTAAGACAATCCCATGATGCAACACAGGCTAATCTACGAGCAGTGAAGTGGTTTTAAAATGTGAGTTATTTTGATTCTCTCTGGAGTTTTAATGTGTTTCTGGTCATATAATCACACAAAACAGTATTTTATTATCAACTCTGTAACGAGTCGTTCTCCATTATACACTTTTATACTCCAGACATTAGAATTTATGCTAGCGTATTTTTTAGCCTCTGGTTTTTGTTTTGGATGCCGGCCGGTAGCTTAGCAACCAGCTAAACCACCGGTGGCGTGCTGCAGTGGGCGGGAACAAGCCGTGACGCAGTCTCTCTCTAACTAGAGCGTCTCAGTAATCTGTTTTATGAGGAGAGATGAGGAGAGAACACTGCTACTTAAACAGCTGCTACCTAGACAGCCTACTTAGACACTCACTAGGGTTTGAGACAGACCCAGTATAGATTCTATAGTGCTGTACAGCATCATATACTGGACTTTCTTCATCAACCCAAAGAAAGAGTTCACCACGCTTATTTAAGCATGCAGATTGTTCTGTGAGTGTTCAGGGGACTGTAAAGAATCACTGTCTTTACTAAAGAACTCTTGAGGAACCATCTTTAGGAAGGCATTAGGAAAGTATCATATAAGTATCAGCCTGTGCAGACACAGCAGGGAACCTGAGAAGTTGATCTGATTGGCTGTTGTGTTGATATGACTTTTGATGTCCTGAAATGATCAAGAAGTTGTATTTCGCCATGTTGTCCACCCGTGGAGTGGAGTGTAGGTGGGTGTGATATGCAGTGTTTTATACTCAGTGCTATGTGTAGCAGTGACCAGCCTGAGAGAGAGAGATAAGAGAGGTGTGTGTTTGCATCCTCTCCAGTGGGAGTGTGTATTCACAAACACTGGAAATCAGACAGCTCACCTCAAACAAACCCACAGCTTGTCTCTCTCTCTCTCTCTCTGTAGTGATTAAACCATGATATCATTACTAGAGGTGAACTGCACAGAGTTAAAGGGGAATTCCACCA
Organism: Megaleporinus macrocephalus; assembly: GCA_021613375.1. Taxonomy (NCBI): domain Eukaryota; kingdom Metazoa; phylum Chordata; class Actinopteri; order Characiformes; family Anostomidae; genus Megaleporinus; species Megaleporinus macrocephalus. The sequence goes on along the minus strand of CM038712.1, from coordinate 6,423,674 downwards.
ATTTCTCACTATTTCAGCATAATTAAATGGTTGATACGTAAACAATGTTATTTGGACTGGTTTGGTGAAAGAGAAAGAAATTTTTCACAAGTGGTGATAGGAACCGAACATCCACCACAAACACACTATCACCTCTTCAGGTACAAAGTGGTACTACAGTGACTCACTATCACCTCTTTATGTACAAAGTGGTACTACAGTGACTCACTATCACCTCTTTAGTTACAAAGTGGTACTACAGTCACTCACTATCACCTCTTTATGTACAAAGTGGTACTACAGTGACTCACTATCACCTCTTCAGGTACAGAGTGGTATTACAGTCACTCACTATCACCTCTTTATGTACAACGTGGTACTACAGTCACTCACTATCACCTCTTCAGGTACAGAGTGGTATTACAGTGACTCACTATCACCTCTTTATGTACAAAGTGGTATTACAGTGACTCCCTATCACCTCTTCAGGTACAAAGTGGTACTACAGTGACTGACTATCACCTCTTCAGGTACAAAGTGGTACTACAGTGACTCACTATCACCTCTTCAGGTACAAAGTGGTATTGCTGTGACTCGCTATCACCTCTTCAGCTACAAAGTGGTACTACAGTGACTCACTATCACCTCTTCAGGTACAAAGTGGTACTACAGTGACTCACTATCACCTCTTCAGCTACAAAGTGGTATTTCTGTGACTCGCTATCACCTTTTCAGCTACAAAGTGGTACTACAGTGATTCACTATCACCTCTTCAGGTACAAAGTGGTACTACAGTGACTCACTACCACCTCATTATGTACAAAGTGGTACTACAGTGACTCACTATCACCTCTTCAGGTACAAAATGGTACTACAGTGACTCACTATCACCTCTTCAGCTACAAAGTGGTATTGCTGTGACTCACTATCACCTCTTCAGCTACAAAGTGGTACTACAGTGACTCACTATCACCTCTTCAGGTACAAAGTGGTACTACAGTGACTCACTATCACCTCTTCAGGTACAAAGTGGTATTACAGTGACTCACTATCACCTCTTTATGTACAAAGTGGTACTACAGTGACTCACTATCACCTCTTTATGTACAAAGTGGTATTACAGTGACTCACTATCACCTCTTCAGGTACAAAGTGGTACTACAGTGACTCACTATCACCTCTTCAGGTACAAAGTGGTACTACAGTGACTCACTACCACCTCTTTATGTACAAAGTGGTACTACAGTCACTCACTATCACCTCTTTATGTACAAAGTGGTACTACAGTCACTCACTATCACCTCTTTATGTACAAAGTGGTACTACAGTGACTCACTATCACCTCTTCAGGTACAAAGTGGTACTACAGTGACTCACTATCACCTCTTCAGGTACAAAGTAGTACTACAGTGACTCACTATCACCTCTTCAGGTACAAAGTGGTATTGCTGTGACTCATTATCACCTCTTCAGGTACAAAGTGGTACTACAGTGACTCACTATCACCTCTTCAGGTACAAAGTGATATTACAGTGACTCACTATCACCTCTTCAGGTACAAAGTGGTATTGCTGTGACTCACTATCACCTCTTCAGGTACAAAGTGGTACTACAGTGACTCACTATCACCTCTTTATGTACAAAGTGGTACTACAGTCACTCACTATCACCTCTTCAGGTACAAAGTGGTACTACAGTGACTCACTATCACCTCTTTATGTACAAAGTGGTACTACAGTGACTCACTATCACCTCTTTAGTTACAAAGTGGTACTACAGTCACTCACTATCACCTCTTTATGTACAAAGTGGTACTACAGTGACTCACTATCACCTCTTCAGGTACAGAGTGGTATTACAGTCACTCACTATCACCTCTTTATGTACAACGTGGTACTACAGTCACTCACTATCACCTCTTCAGGTACAGAGTGGTATTACAGTGACTCACTATCACCTCTTTATGTACAAAGTGGTATTACAGTGACTCCCTATCACCTCTTCAGGTACAAAGTGGTACTACAGTGACTGACTATCACCTCTTCAGGTACAAAGTGGTACTACAGTGACTCACTATCACCTCTTCAGGTACAAAGTGGTATTGCTGTGACTCGCTATCACCTCTTCAGCTACAAAGTGGTACTACAGTGACTCACTATCACCTCTTCAGGTACAAAGTGGTACTACAGTGACTCACTATCACCTCTTCAGCTACAAAGTGGTATTTCTGTGACTCGCTATCACCTTTTCAGCTACAAAGTGGTACTACAGTGATTCACTATCACCTCTTCAGGTACAAAGTGGTACTACAGTGACTCACTACCACCTCATTATGTACAAAGTGGTACTACAGTGACTCACTATCACCTCTTCAGGTACAAAATGGTACTACAGTGACTCACTATCACCTCTTCAGCTACAAAGTGGTATTGCTGTGACTCACTATCACCTCTTCAGCTACAAAGTGGTACTACAGTGACTCACTATCACCTCTTCAGGTACAAAGTGGTACTACAGTGACTCACTATCACCTCTTCAGGTACAAAGTGGTATTACAGTGACTCACTATCACCTCTTTATGTACAAAGTGGTACTACAGTGACTCACTATCACCTCTTTATGTACAAAGTGGTATTACAGTGACTCACTATCACCTCTTCAGGTACAAAGTGGTACTACAGTGACTCACTATCACCTCTTCAGGTACAAAGTGGTACTACAGTGACTCACTACCACCTCTTTATGTACAAAGTGGTACTACAGTCACTCACTATCACCTCTTTATGTACAAAGTGGTACTACAGTCACTCACTATCACCTCTTTATGTACAAAGTGGTACTACAGTGACTCACTATCACCTCTTCAGGTACAAAGTGGTACTACAGTGACTCACTATCACCTCCTCAGATACAAAGTTGTACTACAGTGACTCACTATCACCTCTTCAGGTACAAAGGGATATTACTGTGACTCATTATCACCTCTTCAGGTACAAAGTGGTACTACATTGACTCACTATCACCTCTTCAGGTACAAAGTGATATTACAGTGACTCACTATCACCTCTTCAGGTACAAAGTGGTATTGCTGTGACTCACTATCACCTCTTCAGGTACAAAGTGGTACTACAGTGACTCACTATCACCTCTTTATGTACAAAGTGGTACTACAGTGACTCACTATCACCTCTTCAGGTACAAAGTGGTATTACTGTGACTCACTATCACCTCTTTATGTACAAAGTGGTACTACAGTGACTCACTATCACCTCTTCAGGTACAAAGTGGTATTACTGTGACTCACAATCACCTCTTTATGTACAAAGTGGTACTACAGTGACTCACTATCACCTCTTTAGTTACAAAGTGGTATTACTGTGACTCACTATCACCTCTTCAGGTACAAAGTGGTATTACTGTGACTCACTATCACCTCTTTATGTACAAAGTGGTACTACAGTGACTCACTATCACCTCTTCAGGTACAAAGTGGTATTACTGTGACTCACTATCACCTCTTTATGAACAAAGTGGTACTACAGTGACTCACTATCACCTCTTTATGTACAAAGTGGTATTACAGTGACTCACTATCACCTCTTCAGATACAAAGTGGTACTACAGTGACTCACTATCACCTCTTCAGGTACAAAGTGGTACTACAGTGACTCACTATCACCTCTTTATGAACAAAGTGGTACTACAGTGACTCACTATCACCTCTTTATGTACAAAGTGGTACTACAGTGACTCACTATCACCTCTTCAGCTACAAAGTGGTATTACAGTGACTCGCTATCACCTCTTCAGGTACAAAGTGGTACTACAGTGACTCACTATCACCTCTTCAGGTACAGAGTGGTATTACAGTGACTCGCTATCACCTCTTCAGGTACAAAGTGGTACTACAGTAACTCACTATCACCTCTTCAGCTACAAAGTGGTACTACAGTGATGCACTGTCACCTCTTCAGCTACAAAGGGGTATTACAGTGACGCAGTGAACGAATCAGGTAAAAGTAAGGGCATCAACACAAAGTGTAATGCAGTGTAGGTATCTGTAGCAGAGAAGAGAGTACATGGAAAGCTGATATATGAAGTGTGAGATTTCTGTGTATCTGTTTTTGTATCTGTGTGCATATTCACGCTGAACAATGCATTTTTGTATATATTTATATATAAATTTCCTTCCCATTCTCTGCAGCTCCAACACTACAGGTAAACTGAAACCCTGAAACTGCAGTGACCAAGTTCAATCTAAATTATTCAGTGATATCAATTGCAAAATCTACAAATACAAATCTCTCCCCTACTCTCTCTTTCTCTCACTCTCTCTCTCTTTCTCTCACTCTTCACCATCCTGTGTTAACCTGAGTAGCCCAGACAGACCCAGGCAGATGCCGGTCCTGATCTCAGGCGCCTTTTACAAAACAAATCGATTGCCCGCAGATGTGAACTTGAGCACTGAGTGTTATTATTTCAGCGCACCGCTAGCGCTCCTCCTCTCTCAGCCTGTCCTAGTCTAGCCTCAGGCTCCAATACCTGGGACACTCTGCTAGTGAGGATCAGGACATGGGGTTTAACACTGACCCCTCAAAGCCTTGTACATAGACAGGGGAAATAAAAACAAGTGAAGCCTCCTTTCATTTCTAAAAGAATATACAGGCATAGTGACTCAAAGCTTATACCGAGAAGTAATGCTTAAATGTGTTATTGTCTCTTTGGCATGAATTTAATTTAAATGGAAAAAAAAATATTATGACATCATTCATTATAGAGTCAGTTACATCATGCATTGCATTTACATTTGATTAACATTTGACTGAATGGTTTTCTGTTTGTTCCCATGTTTTTAAACACTCATCGTCCACTTTATGAGAAACACCCACCTTGTACTTCCGCTAACTGGCCATTTTATCAGACACATCGACCTTGTACCTCCACTTACTGGCCACTTTATTAGAAACACTCGACTTGTACTTCCATTCACTGCCCACTTTATTGGAAACATCTACCTTGTACTTCCAATTACTGACCACTTTATTAGAAACACCCACCTTGTACTTCCACTAACTGGCCACTTTATTACAATCACTCACATTGTACTTCCACTAACTGGCCACTTTATTAGAAACTGTCACATTGTACTTCCACTGACTGGCCACTTTATTAGAAACACCCACCTTGTACTTCCACTAACTGGCCACTTTATTAGAAACACCCACCTTGTACTTCCCCTAACTGGCCACTTTATTAGAAACAGTCACATTGTACTTCCATTAACTGGCCACTTTACTCAAAACACTCAAATTTTACTTCCACTAACTGGCCACTTTATTAGAAACATCCAACTTGTTCCTCCTCTAGTTGGCCAGTTTATTAAAAACATCCATCTTGTTCCTCCACTAGCTGGCCACAAGTGGTATTACAGTGACTCACTATCACCTCTTCAGCTACAAAGTGGTACTACAGTGACTCACTATCACCTCTTCAGCTACAAAGTGGTATTTCTGTGACTCACTATCACCTCTTCAGCTACAAAGTGGTACTACAGTGACTCACTATCACCTCTTCAGGTACAAAGTGGTACTACAGTGACTCACTATCACCTCTTCAGGTACAAAGTGATATTACAGTGACTCACTATCACCTCTTCAGGTACAAAATGATATTACAGTAACTCACTAACTGGCCACTTTATTAGAAACACCCACCTTGTACTTCCACTAACTGGCCACTTTATTAGAAACAGTCACATTGTACTTCCATTAACTGGCCACTTTATTAGAAACATCCAACTTGTTCCTCCACTAGTTGGACAGTTTATTAGAAACACCCACCTTGTACTTCCATTCACTGGCCACTTTATTAGAAACACCCACCTTTTGTGAAATAAACACTCACTGACCATATTATCAGGACAGTGAGGCGTTTCCATTAGAGTGGCCACCCATTCAAGACTTTTGAAAAGCAGTCTGGCTGTTTGGCTCCACCGCTGGCAGATTCTTTTAGGATTCTCTCAGGATTCTCTCAGAATTCTCCCAGGATTCTCTCAGGATTCTCTCAGAATTCTCTCAGGATTCTCTCAGAATTCTCTCAGGTTTCTGTCAGGATTCTCTGAGGATTCTCTCAGGATTCTCTCAGGATTCTCTCAGGTTTCTCTCAGGATTCTCTCAGGTTTCTGTCAGGTTTCTCTCAGGATTCTCTCAGGATTCTCTCAGGATTCTCTCAGCATTCTCTCAGGATTCTCTCAGGTTTCTCTCAGGATTCTCTCAGGTTTCTGTCAGGTTTCTCTCAGGATTCTCTGAGCATTCTCTCAGGATTCTCTCAGGTTTCTCTCAGGATTCTCTCAGGTTTCTGTCAGGATTCTCTGAGGATTCTCTCAGGATTCTCTCAGGATTCTCTCAGGATTCTCCCAGGATTCTCTCAGGTTTCTCTCAGGATTCTCTCAGGTTTCTCTCAGGATTCTCTCAGGTTTCTGTCAGGTTTCTCTCAGGATTCTCTCAGGATTCTCTCAGGATTCTCTCAGCATTCTCTCAGGATTCTCTCAGGTTTCTCTCAGGATTCTCTCAGGTTTCTGTCAGGTTTCTCTCAGGATTCTCTCAGGATTCTCTCAGGATTCTCTCAGCATTCTCTCAGGATTCTCTCAGGATTCTCTCAGGATTCTCCCAGGATTCTCTCAGGTTTCTCTCAGAATTCTCTCAGGATTCTCTCAGGATTCTCTCAGGTTTCTCTCAGAATTCTCTCAGGATTCTCTCAGAATTCTCTCAGGATTCTCTCGGGATTCTCTCAGAATTCTCTCAGGATTCTCTCAGGATTCTCTCAGGATTCTCTCAGAATTCTCTCAGGATTCTCTCAGGATTCTCTCAGGATTCTCTGGCTCTTAGTTGGGACGTACTTTGTAGATGAAATTGTGTGAATTCCTGTTGTGGTTTGTAAAGTTCTCTGCTTTTTGTTCTGGGTCCACACCGCCTTCCATTAGCCACAGAGCCGGCGCAGACAGCGCGGCGAGGCCGGCGGGCGGGTATAGAGGGCTGTCTGCTTCATTAGGTCACAGCAGATGGATATAGAGCCTCACAATCAAATGAGCGAGTCTGCAATTCTGACTGAGAGAGAGAGATAATGAAGCTCTCTCTGCTCGGAGGAGGCCTCCATCTCAGCGCGTGTGCGTGTGTCCGTGTGTTAGAGAGTCAAAGTAAGTGGGCGTCGTGCACATATGTGTGTGTGTGTGTTCGCTCTCCCCTGCTGGGGAATCAGTGAAATCAGGCTTTGGTCCGGGCCGAGGAAAAATCTTGCGCTTTGATGTCGACTCTTATGAGAGGATCCTCGCAGGAAATCAAATTTAACACTTGATTAAACCCACCGAAACACCACCATCTTTCACTCCGCCAAGAAAGAGAATGAGTGTTTGAGAATGGGAGGAGTGTGTGTGTGTGTGTGTGTGTGTGTGCACCAGTGCTGTCTGACTGTATCAGAAATCATATTTGAATTCTCTTTTTTGCTCCTTTGATATTCAAATAAATGTTAAAAACCAGAAATGTTACATCTCCCAAATCCACCAGGGGGCGCTCAGCAGCATAAATGTGGGTGTGATGCACCACAGAGCAGATACTATTAGGGAGGTGGGTCATTCTCAGCACTGCAGTCACACTGACCTGGTGGTGGTGTGTTAGTGTGTGTTGTACTGGTGTGAGTGGATCAGACCCAGCAGTGCTGCTGCTGGAGTGTTGAAACTCTGTGTTCACTCACCGTCCACTCTATTAGACACTCCTACTACTTGCTGGTCCACCTTGTAGATGTAAAGTCAGAGACAGTAGCTCATCTGCTGCTGCACAGTTTGGTGTTGGTCATTCTCTAGTCCTTCATTAGGGGACACCGTTGGCTGGATAGTTTTTGTTTGTGGTCCAGCTGCGACACTGAGGTGTTTCAACACTCCAGCAGTGAGTTCTCTAGCTCCTCTGGAGATCATCTAGTACCATAACCGTGCTCTTACCATCTACCGTATCCCAAACCTTGACCTCTGCTGCTGTTATGAGACCAATGTTATTATGGTTTGTTCTGTTGGTGTATAATAACAATACATGCCTTTTGTTTATCTTGCACATGTGTTTGTAAACTGCAGTCTTAATTAAAGTAGGTTCCTCCAGTAATCATCTCTTTGAAGACAAGGCCTGCTGCCAAATACCCACGGCTTCACTCTTATAGCTCCACGATCACTCTGAACAAGGCATCTGGGACCCCTAATCAGATTTAAGTTGAATTAAATCCCATTTTCCCAAAACTGAAACGCGTGAATCCTTTCAAATTGATCAGCTGTGAATTAGCTATCACCCCCCTCCAGCAGTGAACATTCCAGGGTATGGACATCAAGAGAGTGGACTCTTATAAGTATCTGGGTGTTCACCTAAAAAACAAGCTGGACTGGTCAGTTAACAACACTGCACTTTACAATGAAGGCCAGACCAGACTCTACCTACTGAGACTCCACCTACTGAGGAGACTGAGGTCATGCAGGGAGAACTTCTGAGGACCTTCTGTGACACAGTGGTGGATCTGCCATCTTTTACGGAGTGGTCTGCTGGGGCGGCAGCATCTCGACGGCAGACAAGAAGAGACTGGACAAACTCATGAAGAGGGTCGACTCTGTCCTGGGAAGCCCCTTAGACCCAGTGCAGGTGGTGGGAGACAGAAGGATGATAGCCAAGCTGGCATTCATGCTGGAGAACAACTCCCACCCCATGTATAAGACTCGGGCAGCACTGGGAGCTCCTTCAGCGACACATACACACACATTTAAACACTACACACTTACAGAAAATTAAATGTTTACAATGTAACATAATATTTTTCCATTCCTCCTGTGCAATTAAGAAACAACAAGCTATTATTTGTAAGTACAAACTTTTTATCTTGACTTTTTATTATTTATATTGTATATACTGTACTGTTTATGTATTATTGTTTGTACTGAGTGCTCTGATATCCCTTTGCTGCTGTAACTCTGTGAATGTCCTCACTGTGGGACTGATAATGATAAAGAATTATCTTATCTTATCTTATCTTATCTTATCTTATCTTATCTTATCTTATCAGAGAGCAAGTCACACAAATAGGCCTGATTTTCTCAGTCGCTGTTATTAAAGCTTCAGTACTAAATACTGACCTGCAAGCTGCTGCAGTTCCACATTTAGCTCTGAGGTCTGAACCAGGCCATACATACATTTCCCTCATTACTCCAACTGGACTCGCTCAGCCAAGACACCCTCAGTGTGTGATGTGTCTGGGTAAAATATTCAATATTTTTATTTTTCTACATCATTTAAACCCGACGGCTGCTCTTCATACCCTGTGAACGTTTCATGATGAGCGGACCAATAGAAATGCTCCAACACCACGTGGAGTGAAACCTCTTTACATTCACTTACACTGAAAGTTAAGAACGTTTTTGGCCTCTACTGTAAACATACTATTTTGTAGATGCTTGTTTTTCTTTGTGTTGTATCAGAAGTGAGTGTTTTATTGAACACGTGTGGCCTAATATTGTAATGACCTCAAGTGATTGACGTCCCTCTGTCCAACACCCTCCTGTCTGCTGGGACAGAACTAAACTCAACTTTAAATCTCTGACTTCAGGTGAGAGTAATGTGTCCTTTCCAACGAGCCCTGGATCACGTTGCTAATCTTCAGGAAACCAAAGATATGAAGCCCATCACCAATCTCACAAATTTGTTTTCATCCTAGGTGGAGATCAGAAGGTCCGGAGAGCCAGAGGAATCCAGAGTGCCGTAACTTGTTGGAAACAAGAGCAGCCAACCTCGAACTTCACAGGATTATAGGATGTTAAACTCTCTCTCAACCACAGAGGACTTTTTATTTTAGCCTTAAGGAACCAGGAGATAATGATGCTCAGTATCTGATCTTTGAAGGGCTGGAGATCAGCAGAGAGATGGTGGAACAAAGCCACAGCTCCACAGATCAGCAGATCATGATGCACACTTTCCAGTGATCTGGATCACAGGGAGCTGGAGACACCGGAGATTCATTAACTGCCATTGTCGGCCAGGACAGTCGACTAGTCTGTGAAACATTCATGGTCATTTACTGGCCACTGGAACGTCATTCAGAGGACATACAGTGCACAGGTATGCTGTGATGCTCACAGGTGTCTGAATAACGTGAATGTGGGTTCTCTGTGGGTTCTCTTTGGGTTCTCTGTGGGTTCTCTGGAGCTTTACCTGCTCTGGGTGTCCTGATGAGGAGAAGGCAGTGTGTTATCATATTTAACACAGGGTAATTACACAGCGTGTGATAGCACAGAGAGCGTGTGTAATAGAGGCTCCAGTGTGATATGACTGGACAGTGTGATTAGATCTGAGGTACTGCGGCAGCAGGAGGCGCTTTAATCGTTACGCTGTATAGGATTTGATTAATGAGGGAGGATTTCATTAACGTGACAGGCAGACAGAAGAGGAGGAGCAATAGGTCCACTATACCTATTCTTCCTTTATCCCTCTCCTCCTTCCTTTATCCCTCTCCTCCTTCCTTTATCCCTCTCCTCCTTCCTTTATCCCTCTCTTCCTTCCTTTATCCCTCTCTTCCTTCCTTTATCCCTCTCCTCCTTCCTTTATCCCTCTCTTCTTTTCTTTATCCCTCTCCTCCTTCCTTTATCCCTCTCTTCTTTTCTTTATCCCTCTCCTCCTTCCTTTATCCCTCTCTTCTTTTCTTTATCCCTCTCTTCTTTTCTTTATCCCTCTCCTCCTTCCTTTATCCCTCTCTTCTTTTCTTTATCCCTCTCCTCCTTCCTTTATCCCTCTCTTCTTTTCTTTATCCCTCTCCTCCTTCCTTTATCCCTCTCCTCCTTCCTTTATCCCTCTCTTCTTTTCTTTATCCCTCTCCTCCTTCCTTTATCCCTCTCCTCCTTCCTTTATCCCTCTCTTCTTTTCTTTATCCCTCTCCTCCTTCCTTTATCCCTCTCCTCCTTCCTTTATCCCTCTCTTCCTTCCTTTATCCCTCTCCTCCTTCCTTTATCCCTCTCCTCTTCCTTTATCCCTCTCTTCCTTCCTTTATCCCTCTCCTCCTTCCTTTATCCCTCTCCTCCTTCCTTTATCCCTCTCCTCTTCCTTTATCCCTCTCTTCCTTCCTTTATCCCTCTCCTCCTTCCTTTATCCCTCTCCTCCTTCCTTTATCCCTCTCCTCCTTCCTTTATCCCTCTCTTCTTTTCTTTATCCCTCTCCTCCTTCCTTTATCCCTCTCTTCTTTTCTTTATCCCTCTCCTCCTTCCTTTATCCATCTCCTCCTTCCTTTATCCCTCTCTTCTTTCCTTTATCCCTCTCTTCCTTCCTTTATCCCTCTCTTCCTTCCTTTATCCCTCTCTTCTTTTCTTTATCCCTCTCCTCCTTCCTTTATCCCTCTCTTCTTTTCTTTATCCCTCTCCTCCTTCCTTTATCCATCTCCTCCTTCCTTTATCCCTCTCTTCTTTCCTTTATCCCTCTCTTCCTTCCTTTATCCCTCTCCTCCTTCCTTTATCCCTCTCCTCTTCCTTTATCCCTCTCCTTCCTTTATCCCTCTCCTCCTTCCTTTATCCCTCTCCTCCTCTTTCCTTTATCCCTCTCCTCCTTCCTTTATCCCTCTCTTCTTTTCTTTATCCCTCTCCTCCTTCCTTTATCCCTCTCCTCCTTCCTTTATCCCTCTCTTCTTTTCTTTATCCCTCTCCTCCTTCCTTTATCCCTCTCTTCTTTTCTTTATCCCTCTCTTCTTTCCTTTATCCCTCTCCTCCTTCCTTTATCCCTCTCTTCCTTCCTTTATCCCTCTCTTCCTTCCTTTATCCCTATCCTCCTTCCTTTATCCCTCTTCCTTCCTTTATCCCTCTCCTCCTTCCTTTATCCCTCTCCTCCTTCCTTTATCCCTCTCCTCTTCCTTT